>CM061533.1:133485146-133761638 GCA_030545055.2 Neoaliturus tenellus
CGATAACACATTATCTGCTACACACGATAACACGTTACTTGCTCCACACGATAACACATTACTTGCTACACACGATAACACGTTATCTGCTACTCACGATAACACGTTACCTGCTACACACGATAACACGTTACCTGCTACACACGATAACACGTTACCTGCTACACACGATAACACGTTACTTGCTACACACGATAACACGTTACTTGCTACACACGATAAAACGTTACTTGCTACACACGATAACACGTTACTTGCTACACACGATAAAACGTTACTTGCTACACACGATAACACGTTACTTGCTACACACGATAACACATTACTTGCTACACACGATAACACGTTACCTGCTACACACGATAACACGTTATCTGCTACACACGATAACACATTACTTGCTACACACGATAACACGTTACTTGCTACCCACGATAACACGTTACTTGCTACACACGATAACACGTTACTTGCTACACACGATAACACGTTACTTGCTACACACTATAACACGTTACTTGCTACACACGATAACACGTTACTTGCTACACACGATAACACGTTATCTGCTACACACGATAACACGTTACTTGCTACACACGATAACACGTTATCTGCTACACACGATAACACGTTACCTGCTACACACGATAACACATTATCTGCTACACACGATAACACTTTACTTGCTACACACGATAACACGTTACTTGCTACACACGATAACACGTTATCTGCTACACACGATAACACGTTACCTGCTACACACGATAACATGTTACCTGCTACACACGATAACGCGTTACCTGCTACACACGATAACGCGTTACCTGCTACACACGATAACACGTTATCTGCTACACACGATAACACGTTACCTGCTACACACGATAACATGTTACTTGCTACACACGATAACACGTTACTTGCTACACACGATAACACGTTACTTGCTACACACGATAACACATTATCTGCTACACACGATAACACGTTACTTGCTCCACACGATAACACATTACTTGCTACACACGATAACACGTTATCTGCTACTCACGATAACACGTTACCTGCTACACACGATAACACGTTACCTGCTACACACGATAACACGTTACCTGCTACACACGATAACACGTTACCTGCTACACACGATAACACTTTACCTGCTACACACGATAACACGTTACTTGCTACACACGATAACACTTTACCTGCTACACACGATAACACGTTACTTGCTACACACGATAACACGTTACTTGTTACACACGATAACACGTTACTTGCTACACACGATAACACGTTACTTGCTACACACGATAACACGTTACCTGCTACACGTTATCTGCTACACACTATAACACGTTACACGTTACCTGCTACATATGGTAACACGTTACTTGCTACACACAATAACACTTTACTTGCTACACACTATAACAAGTTACTTGCTACACACGATAACACGTTACTTGCTACACACGATAACACGTTACCTGTTACATACGATAACACGTTATCTGTTACATACGATAACACGTTATCTGCTACACACTATAACAAGTTACCTGCTCCACACGATAACACGTTATCTGCTACACATGATAACACGTTACCTGCTACACGTTATCTGCTACACACTATAACACGTTACCTGCTACACATGATAACACGTTACCTGCTACACGTTATCTGCTACACAATATAACACGTTAACTGCTACACACGATAACACGTTATCTGCTACACACGATAACACGTTACTTGCTACACACGATAACAAGTTACTTGCTACACACGATAACACGTTACTTGGTACACACGATAACACGTTACTTGCTACACACGATAACACGTTACTTGCTACACACGATAACACGTTACTTGCTACACACGATAACACGTTATCTGCTACACACTATAACACATTACCTGCTACACACGACAACACGTTACCTGTTACAAACGATAACACGTTACTTGCTACACACGATAACACGTTACTTGCTACACACGATAACACGTTATCTGCTACACACGATAACACGTTACCTGCTACACACGATAACATGTTACCTGCTACACACGATAACGCGTTACCTGCTACACACGATAACGCGTTACCTGCTACACACGATAACACGTTATCTGCTACACACGATAACACGTTACCTGCTACACACGATAACATGTTACTTGCTACACACGATAACACGTTACTTGCTACACACGATAACACGTTACTTGCTACACACGATAACACATTATCTGCTACACACGATAACACGTTACTTGCTCCACACGATAACACATTACTTGCTACACACGATAACACGTTATCTGCTACTCACGATAACACGTTACCTGCTACACACGATAACACGTTACCTGCTACACACGATAACACGTTACCTGCTACACACGATAACACGTTACCTGCTACACACGATAACACTTTACCTGCTACACACGATAACACGTTACTTGCTACACACGATAACACTTTACCTGCTACACACGATAACACGTTACTTGCTACACACGATAACACGTTACTTGTTACACACGATAACACGTTACTTGCTACACACGATAACACGTTACTTGCTACACACGATAACACGTTACCTGCTACACGTTATCTGCTACACACTATAACACGTTACACGTTACCTGCTACATATGGTAACACGTTACTTGCTACACACAATAACACTTTACTTGCTACACACTATAACAAGTTACTTGCTACACACGATAACACGTTACTTGCTACACACGATAACACGTTACCTGTTACATACGATAACACGTTATCTGTTACATACGATAACACGTTATCTGCTACACACTATAACAAGTTACCTGCTCCACACGATAACACGTTATCTGCTACACATGATAACACGTTACCTGCTACACGTTATCTGCTACACACTATAACACGTTACCTGCTACACATGATAACACGTTACCTGCTACACGTTATCTGCTACACAATATAACACGTTAACTGCTACACACGATAACACGTTATCTGCTACACACGATAACACGTTACTTGCTACACACGATAACAAGTTACTTGCTACACACGATAACACGTTACTTGGTACACACGATAACACGTTACTTGCTACACACGATAACACGTTACTTGCTACACACGATAACACGTTACTTGCTACACACGATAACACGTTATCTGCTACACACTATAACACATTACCTGCTACACACGACAACACGTTACCTGTTACAAACGATAACACGTTACTTGCTACACACGATAACACGTTACCTGCTACACACGATAACACGTTACTTGCTACACACGATAACACGTTACCTGCTCTACACGATAACACGTTACCTGTTACATACGATAACACGTTACCTGCTACACACGATAACACGTTACTTGCTTCACACGATAACACATTACTTGCTACACACGATAACACGTTACCTGCTACATACGATAACACTTTACTTGCTACACACGATAACACGTTACCTGCTACACACGATAACACGTTACTTGCTACACACGATAACACGTTACTTGCTACACACGATAACACGTTACTTGCTACACACGATAAAACGTTACTTGCTACACACGATAACACGTTACTTGCTACACACGATAAAACGTTACTTGCTACACACGATAACACGTTACTTGCTACACACGATAACACATTACTTGCTACACACGATAACACGTTACCTGCTACACACGATAACACGTTATCTGCTACACACGATAACACATTACTTGCTACACACGATAACACGTTACTTGCTACCCACGATAACACGTTACTTGCTACACACGATAACACGTTACTTGCTACACACGATAACACGTTACTTGCTACACACTATAACACGTTACCTGCTACACACGATAACACGTTACTTGCTACACACGATAACACGTTATCTGCTACACACGATAACACGTTACTTGCTACACACGATAACACGTTATCTGCTACACACGATAACACATTACCTGCTACACACGATAACACGTTACCTGCTACACACGATAACACGTTATCTGCTACACACGACAACACGTTACTTGCTACAAACGATAACACGTTACTTGCTCCACACGATAACACGCTATCTGCTACACACGATAACACGTTACTTGCTACACACGATAACACGTTACTTGCTTCACACGATAACACGTTACTTGCTACACACGATAACACGTTACCTGCTACACACGTCAACACGTTACTTGCTACACACGATAACATGTTACCTGCTACACACGATAACACGTTACCTGTTACACACGATAACACGTTACTTGCTACACACGATAACACGTTATCTGCTACACACGATAACACGTTACTTTCTACACACGATAACACGTTACCTGCTACACACGATAACACGTTACCTGCTACACACGATAACACGTTACCTGCTACACACGATAACACGTTACTTGCTACACACGATAACACATTATCTACTATACACGATAACACGTTACTTGCTACACACGATAACACGTTACTTGCTACACACGATAACACGTTACTTGCTACACACGATAACACGTTACTTGCTACACACGATAACACGTTACTTGCTACACACGATAACATGTTACTTGCTACACACGATAACACGTTACTTGCTACACACGATAACACGTTACTTGCTACACACGATAACACGTTACTTGCTACACACGATAACACGTTACTTGCTACACACGATAACACGTTATCTGCTACACACGATAACACGTTACTTGCTACACACGATAACACGTTACTTGCTACACACGATAACACATTACCTGCTACACACGATAACACGTTACCTGCTACACACGATAACACGTTATCTGCTGCACACGATAACACGTTACTTGCTACAAACGATAACAAGTTACTTGCTCCACACGATAACACGTTATCTGCTACACACGATAACACGTTACTTGCTACACACGATAACACGTTACTTGTTTCACACGATAACACGTTACTTGCTACACACGATAACACGTCACCTGCTACACACGATAACACGTTACTTGCTACACATTATAACACGTTATCTGCTACACACGATAACACATTACCTGCTACACACGACAACACGTTACCTGTTACACACGATAACACGTTACTTGCTACACACGATAACACGTTACTTGCTACACACGATAACACGTTACTTGCTACACACGATAACACGTTACCTGCTACACACGATAACACGTTACCTGCTACACACGATAACACATTATCTGCTACACACGATAACACTTTACTTGCTACACACGATAACACGTTACTTGCTACACACGATAACACGTTATCTGCTACACACGATAACACGTTATCTGCTACACACGATAACACGTTACCTACTACACACGATAACACATTACCTGCTACACACGATAACGCGTTACCTGCTACACACGATAACGCGTTACCTGCTACACACGATAACACGTTATCTGCTACACACGATAACACGTTACCTGCTACACACGATAACATGTTACTTGCTACACACGATAACACGTTACTTGCTACACACGATAACACGTTACTTGCTACACACGATAACACATTATCTGCTACACACGATAACACGTTACTTGCTACACACGATAACACATTACTTGCTACACACGATAACACGTTATCTGCTACACACGATAACACGTTACCTGCTACACACGATAACATGTTACCTGCTACACACGATAACACGTTACCTGCTACACACGATAACACGTTACCTGCTACACACGATAACATGTTACCTGCTACACACGATAACACGTTACCTGCTACACACGATAACACGTTACTTGCTACACACGATAACACATTATCTGATACACACGATAACACGTTACTTGCTACACACGATAACACGTTACCTGCTACACACGATAACACTTTACCTGCTACACACGATAACACGTTACTTGCTACACACGATAACACGTTACTTGTTACACACGATAACACGTTACTTGCTACACACGATAACACGTTACCTGCTACACACGATAACACGTTACTTGCTACAAAAGATAACACGTTACTTGCTACACACGATAACACGTTACTTGCTACACACGATAACACGTTACTTGCTACACACGATAACACGTTACCTGCTACACACGATAACACGTTACTTGCTACACACGATAACACGTTACCTGATACACGTTACACATTACCCGCCCTGGGCGAGGACTGACACAGGCAGTCATAGCCATAGGCGTCGCCGGATTAATTAACTGTAGACAATAAAAATCTAGAAATATTAAAAAAGAATAAAAAAACGGAATTTGAGAATTGTATAAATATTATAGTTTAAACTATGATATAGTAAGAATTTGAGCTAAGGACGATAAATATAACTATTGTTAAGTAGTTGTTTTTCTTGGATTTTAATATATAAACTATAACTAGCTAGCAGTTCGTCAAAATGACAAATTTTATGATGATTGGAATAAAGACGTGCAATTATTTATTGGTGATTTGTTTTAATCCCTGACAACATAAAATTAAAACTTAAATTGTGTCATATCCAATAGCAATATGAACTGTGTTACAGTATAAAAATAATAGTTCATTCGATGATATGGTTTAAAAATATCCTATGGGAATTTACAAAAATCAATGATACTTTTAGATACTTTATTTTGAAACACCGACACACTCTAATGATAAGAGATTTTTTCACGATATATCCATTCATTCCATTCCAGTTGTCTTGCCATTTGGTATTAAGATTTTTTACCGTCACTAAATCACTATTCAAAATGTTTCTTTTCCTGGTTCTCTTGATTAACTTTATGTACATCTCCCTCCTTATTCTTAGTACTTTTTCTTGAGTTTTTTTATTATATTTTCCTCATAGTTCATCGCCTGTAACTTCACCTTTTTATATTGAATTTTGAATATTAGTGAGAAAAGTAAACAAACCGGTAAGAATATTAAGCATATTAGCCTACATGACTATTTTAAGAAGTTAAATAGCTTAATTATAAAATATATTTTGATTGAAATATGACATTGAATATTTTTATTTATGATTAAAGGATAATTCATAAGTTTAAAAACAATAAAATTTAATGCGATCATCTAAAATAAGTACTCTTTTTATATAGTAACCAAAATATTCTTTAATAATCATCTGTTAACTATTTATTTTACTACTTTTAAAATAATTGAAATCTAATCTAGTATCCTTCCTAAAATTTATTATTATCTGTCAATGATCATAGAATTGGCGGGTGATGTTGTTCGCGTCCGCAGCATTCCATTAAAGCTGCACGTACTCCCCGGGTGGTGCTAAACGAACAACTTTGGCAGCTGAACTATCACGCACTTGATCTCTCGGCTATGCCAGCTGCCAGACAAAATGCAAATGGCCCTTTCCAGCGCCAATTTAAAAATTAGGCTGTGTTAGCTCTATAGAGATCTAATTTTTATTTTAGTGTTTATCTTCTTACATATATTGACTCAGGTGCTCTGCACCGCTGAATGTATTTTCTTATTCTCAAAACCTGGTGGCTGGCTAAATTAGCCACACGATATATATATATCATAGAATTGGAGTTGTCTGCTTTGTTTACCAATTCTATTTTGTAAATCAGTATAGTGAAATATTAGCTTAGGACATTAATTACCTGGAGCAGTAAACAAATCAACAGAAAAAGTCTTGGTCTAAATAAAGTTTAAATTTCAATTTTTATATTTCAATCGTTATAATGCCTTTTCTTAGGGATACCATATTTTTTTCCATTATCTAGGGGCCATAAGAAAACCATTGAAACAAAACGACTCACTCGATAGACCCTTTAAAGCACTCTTTTATCGCATAACACAAATTTTTAATAAGTTTTACTACTGATATGGAGTAGAAAATTCAGGATAAGTAATTTATATTTCTTGTATCTTAGTTGTTACTTATTACTTTTTCAATGGCAATTTAGGCCCTGCAATGTTTCGGACATTTGTTATTGTTGTCCTTGGCTTAATAGGAAGTACTTCATTCTGTACTTCACTTAATGAAAAGTATTGCAATAGAAATAATTTAACTATAACTTGTCATTTCCAACCTCATCTATATCTCAATCAATTAGTTTTTTAAAAACCTCACAATCTTTTTAGGCAAAAAATAATAACTTTATCTCCTCAGCCAAAATAAGAACACATAATAAGTTTGTGAACAGCAAGGGGTCTTTAAATTTAGGAACACATACAAAGTTGCACTACATTACGTGTTTTGTCTATTTTTCTAACAATTTTAGGTTACTTTTGAAAGCATATATTTTATTTCACTGAGTGTTTTCGAGGTAAGCTTAGCGATTTTTACGAGTTCAACCGATGGAAAACAAGGACTAGTTACAGCCTTTTTTTTATAATTTAGTAAGTGAAAATTTACCGTATTCACTTCGTGTCTAGGCACGTGCCGTCTGTTTCGTTAGGTGGGGCTTGGCGGTGAGACATACTATCGAACGTGCCACTGATTGATTTCAGAAAACTCATGAGGATTATTATATATAAGAGGATTATTATATAAACTGGCTTATTGAAAGCCAGTAGAGTGAACTTTACCAAGAATGTCACCTGATTAAATCAATGAATACGGTAACGGATGTTTTTGCTCTTCTAAATGTTAATATTGAACGTCTTCTGTTTTGTTTACCTTTTAAAATTACGAAATGTAAACAATGTTGTTTTATAAAACTTATATTTTATGTATTTTGTTATATTTAAAGTGAATTAACTTTATCTTTGTACACAAAGGTTTGCACTACGTACATTTACGAAGATTTCTGCTAAGTTTCGAGTGATTCCCATCAGTGATAAAGGCTGTAGCCTTGTCTAAAAATGCTTTTTGCGCGTAGGAAACTAAATTTCTACATTTCTAACTTTTTTAGGCTACTTTTGAACGCTTATATTTTATTTCACTGAGGGTTTTTAAAGTAAGTTTGGCGATTTTTAGTGCTTATTGACCCAGTTAAACGGATTGAAAACGATTTCCGAATTAATTATGGCCTATTTGTGCCCTTTTGAGAAGTGAAAATTGGCCGTATTCTGCTTCGTGTCTATATAGGCACGCGTCGTCTGCTTGGTTTGGTGGGACTTGGCGACGTGACACGACCGTGCCACTGGATATAGGCACGCGTCGTCTGCTTGGTTTGGTGGGACTTGGCGACGTGACACGACCGTGCCACTGGATATAGGCACGCGTCGTCTGCTTGGTTTGGTGGGACTTGGCGACGTGACACGACCGTGCCACTGGATATCATATACTATAGTATATTAGAATTCATACCATATGACTTTAATTAATCTATTATTAATTCACTTTTTGTTATCTTGATGTTGTAAAACTAGGTTAAGTATCACTGTGATCGTGACTTTATTGTACGAAACATGTCAGTGTAAATAAAAATGTTAAATTCAGGGTACTTTTATGGTTGTTATTTATAACTATATTATATAATTTTGTAAATTTTGAAAAGAGTGTACGGATGGTCTGGGACACCCGGTATTACACGAGTGCATTACTATAGATCAAAGTAGGATATAATTTATTTACTGCAAATTTCGTGTTCGAAAAACTACGCACATCCCTGAGAAATCAAATACATGGTACGTATTCTCATGGGGGCAGTTTTCCGGGGGTAGAATTAAACCTCCTCAATTCACAACTAAACTCAATAATAACAATTGCTGAAGGTAGGATATTGGATTGATTAAATTTTGCGACAGTATGTCGAATCGCTAATGACAGGAAACTGCGGCCGAAGGAGGTTTAACAGGGGCCTTATACTTGGCCAAGGTGACCCGCACAAAAAGCCAAATGTAGACCGTTAACATGTTACAGGTTATAGGTTACCCGCCGTGGGCGCTGACGGACACGGACAGTGGAGCCCACTAGTGCAATCCTGCAACACACAATAACACGTTACCTGCTACACACGATAACACGTTATCTGCTACACACTATAACACGTTACCTGCTCCACACGACAACACGTTACCTGCTACACGTTATCTGCTACACACTATAACACGTTACCTGCTACACGTTATCTGCTACACACTATAACACGTTACCTTCTACACACGATAACACGTTACATGCTACACGTTATCTGCTACACACTATAACACGTTACCTGCTCCACACGATAACACGTTACCTGCTACACACGATAACACGTTACCTGCTACACGTTACCTGCTACACACTATAACACGTTACCTGCTACACGTTATCTGCTACACACGATAACACGTTACCTGCTACACGTTACCTGCTACACACGATAACACGTTACCTGCTACATGTTATCTGCTACACAGTATAACACGTTACACGTTACCGGCTACACACGATAACACCTTACCTGCTACACGTTATCTGCTACACACTATAACACGTTACACGTTACCTGCTACATATGGTAACACGTTACTTGCTACACACAATAACACTTTACTTCCTACACACTATAACACGTTACTTGCTTCACACGATAACACGTTACTTGCTACACACGATAACACGTTACCTGTTACATACGATAACACGTTACCTGCTACACACGATAACACGTTACTTGCTACACACGATAACACGTTACCTGCTACACGTTATCTGCTACACACTATAACACGTTACACGTTACCTGCTACATATGGTAACACGTTACTTGCTACACACAATAACACTTTACTTGCTACACACTATAACACGTTACTTGCTACACACGATAACACGTTACTTGCTACACACGATAACACGTTACCTGTTACATACGATAACACGTTATCTGTTACATACGATAACACGTTATCTGCTACACACGATAACACGTTATCTGCTCCACACGATAACACGTTATCTGCTACACATGATAAAACGTTACCTGCTACACGTTATCTGCTACACACTATAACACGTTATCTGCTACACACTATAACACGTAACCTGCTACACATGATAATACGTTACCTGCTACACGTTATCTGCTACACAATATAACACGTTAACTGCTACACACGATAACACGTTATCTGCTACACACGATAACACGTTACTTGCTACACACGATAACAAGTTACTTGCTACACACGATAACACGTTACTTGCTACACACGATAACACGTTACCTGCTACACACGATAACACGTTACTTGCTACACACGATAACACGTTACTTGCTACACACGATAACACGTTATCTGCTACACACTATAACACATTACCTGCTACACACGACAACACGTTACCTGTTACAAACGATAACACGTTACTTGCTACACACGATAACACATTACCTGCTCTACACGATAACACGTTACCTGTTACATACGATAACACGTTACCTGCTACACACGATAACAGGTTACCTGCTACACACGATAACACTTTACCTGCTACACACGATAACACGTTACCTGCTACACACGATAACACGTTACCTGCTACACACGATAACATGTTACTTGCTACACACGATAACACGTTATCTGCTACACACGATAACACATTACTTGCTACACACGATAACACGTTACTTGCTACACACGATAACACGTTACTTGCTACACACGATAACACGTTACTTGCTACACACGATAAAACGTTACTTGCTACACACGATAACACGTTACTTGCTACACACGATAACACGTTACTTGCTACACACGATAAAACGTTACTTGCTACACAAGATAACACATTACTTGCTACACATGATAACACGTTATCTGCTACACACGATAACACATTACTTGCTACACACGATAACACGTTACTTGCTACACACGATAACACGTTATCTGCTACACACGATAACACATTACTTGCTACACACGATAACACGTTACCTGCTACACACGATAACACGTTATCTGCTACACACGATAACACATTACTTGCTACACACGATAACACGTTACTTGCTACCCACGATAACACGTTACTTGCTACACACGATAACACGTTACTTGCTACACACTATAACACGTTACTTGCTACACACGATAACACGTTACTTGCTACACACGATAACACATTATCTGCTACACACGATAACACGTTACTTGCTACACACGATAACACGTTACTTGCTACACACGATAACACGTTACCTGCTACACACGATAACACGTTACCTGCTACACACGATAACACGTTACTTGCTACACACGATAACACATTATCTGCTACACACGATAACACGTTACTTGCTACACACGATAACACGTTACTTGCTACACACGATAACACATTACCTGCTACACACGATAACACGTTACGTTACCTGCTACACACGATAACACGTTATCTGCTGCACACGATAACACGTTACTTGCTACCCACGATAACACGTTACTTGCTACACACGATAACACGTTATTTGCTACACACGATAACACATTATCTGCTACACACGATAACACGTTACTTGCTACACACGATAACACGTTACTTGCTACACACGATAACACGTTACTTGCTACACACGATAACACGTTACTTGCTACACACGATAACACGTTACCTGCTACACACGATAACACATTATCTGCTACACACGATAACACTTTACTTGCTACACACGATAACACGTTACTTGCTACACACGATAACACGTTATCTGCTACACACGATAACACGTTACCTGCTACACACGATAACATGTTACCTGCTACACACGATAACGCGTTACCTGCTACACACGATAACGCGTTACCTGCTACACACGATAACACGTTATCTGCTACACACGATAACACGTTACCTGCTACACACGATAACATGTTACTTGCTACACACGATAACACGTTACTTGCTACACACGATAACACGTTACTTGCTACACACGATAACACATTATCTGCTACACACGATAACACGTTACTTGCTCCACACGATAACACATTACTTGCTACACACGATAACACGTTATCTGCTACTCACGATAACACGTTACCTGCTACACACGATAACACGTTACCTGCTACACACGATAACACGTTACCTGCTACACACGATAACACGTTACTTGCTACACACGATAACACGTTACTTGCTACACACGATAAAACGTTACTTGCTACACACGATAACACGTTACTTGCTACACACGATAAAACGTTACTTGCTACACACGATAACACGTTACTTGCTACACACGATAACACATTACTTGCTACACACGATAACACGTTACCTGCTACACACGATAACACGTTATCTGCTACACACGATAACACATTACTTGCTACACACGATAACACGTTACTTGCTACCCACGATAACACGTTACTTGCTACACACGATAACACGTTACTTGCTACACACGATAACACGTTACTTGCTACACACTATAACACGTTACTTGCTACACACGATAACACGTTACTTGCTACACACGATAACACGTTATCTGCTACACACGATAACACGTTACTTGCTACACACGATAACACGTTATCTGCTACACACGATAACACGTTACCTGCTACACACGATAACACATTATCTGCTACACACGATAACACTTTACTTGCTACACACGATAACACGTTACTTGCTACACACGATAACACGTTATCTGCTACACACGATAACACGTTACCTGCTACACACGATAACATGTTACCTGCTACACACGATAACGCGTTACCTGCTACACACGATAACGCGTTACCTGCTACACACGATAACACGTTATCTGCTACACACGATAACACGTTACCTGCTACACACGATAACATGTTACTTGCTACACACGATAACACGTTACTTGCTACACACGATAACACGTTACTTGCTACACACGATAACACATTATCTGCTACACACGATAACACGTTACTTGCTCCACACGATAACACATTACTTGCTACACACGATAACACGTTATCTGCTACTCACGATAACACGTTACCTGCTACACACGATAACACGTTACCTGCTACACACGATAACACGTTACCTGCTACACACGATAACACGTTACCTGCTACACACGATAACACTTTACCTGCTACACACGATAACACGTTACTTGCTACACACGATAACACTTTACCTGCTACACACGATAACACGTTACTTGCTACACACGATAACACGTTACTTGTTACACACGATAACACGTTACTTGCTACACACGATAACACGTTACTTGCTACACACGATAACACGTTACCTGCTACACGTTATCTGCTACACACTATAACACGTTACACGTTACCTGCTACATATGGTAACACGTTACTTGCTACACACAATAACACTTTACTTGGTACACACTATAACAAGTTACTTGCTACACACGATAACACGTTACTTGCTACACACGATAACACGTTACCTGTTACATACGATAACACGTTATCTGTTACATACGATAACACGTTATCTGCTACACACTATAACAAGTTACCTGCTCCACACGATAACACGTTATCTGCTACACATGATAACACGTTACCTGCTACACGTTATCTGCTACACACTATAACACGTTACCTGCTACACATGATAACACGTTACCTGCTACACGTTATCTGCTACACAATATAACACGTTAACTGCTACACACGATAACACGTTATCTGCTACACACGATAACACGTTACTTGCTACACACGATAACAAGTTACTTGCTACACACGATAACACGTTACTTGGTACACACGATAACACGTTACTTGCTACACACGATAACACGTTACTTGCTACACACGATAACACGTTACTTGCTACACACGATAACACGTTATCTGCTACACACTATAACACATTACCTGCTACACACGACAACACGTTACCTGTTACAAACGATAACACGTTACTTGCTACACACGATAACACGTTACTTGCTACACACGATAACACGTTATCTGCTACACACGATAACACGTTACCTGCTACACACGATAACATGTTACCTGCTACACACGATAACGCGTTACCTGCTACACACGATAACGCGTTACCTGCTACACACGATAACACGTTATCTGCTACACACGATAACACGTTACCTGCTACACACGATAACATGTTACTTGCTACACACGATAACACGTTACTTGCTACACACGATAACACGTTACTTGCTACACACGATAACACATTATCTGCTACACACGATAACACGTTACTTGCTCCACACGATAACACATTACTTGCTACACACGATAACACGTTATCTGCTACTCACGATAACACGTTACCTGCTACACACGATAACACGTTACCTGCTACACACGATAACACGTTACCTGCTACACACGATAACACGTTACCTGCTACACACGATAACACTTTACCTGCTACACACGATAACACGTTACTTGCTACACACGATAACACTTTACCTGCTACACACGATAACACGTTACTTGCTACACACGATAACACGTTACTTGTTACACACGATAACACGTTACTTGCTACACACGATAACACGTTACTTGCTACACACGATAACACGTTACCTGCTACACGTTATCTGCTACACACTATAACACGTTACACGTTACCTGCTACATATGGTAACACGTTACTTGCTACACACAATAACACTTTACTTGCTACACACTATAACAAGTTACTTGCTACACACGATAACACGTTACTTGCTACACACGATAACACGTTACCTGTTACATACGATAACACGTTATCTGTTACATACGATAACACGTTATCTGCTACACACTATAACAAGTTACCTGCTCCACACGATAACACGTTATCTGCTACACATGATAACACGTTACCTGCTACACGTTATCTGCTACACACTATAACACGTTACCTGCTACACATGATAACACGTTACCTGCTACACGTTATCTGCTACACAATATAACACGTTAACTGCTACACACGATAACACGTTATCTGCTACACACGATAACACGTTACTTGCTACACACGATAACAAGTTACTTGCTACACACGATAACACGTTACTTGGTACACACGATAACACGTTACTTGCTACACACGATAACACGTTACTTGCTACACACGATAACACGTTACTTGCTACACACGATAACACGTTATCTGCTACACACTATAACACATTACCTGCTACACACGACAACACGTTACCTGTTACAAACGATAACACGTTACTTGCTACACACGATAACACGTTACCTGCTACACACGATAACACGTTACTTGCTACACACGATAACACGTTACCTGCTCTACACGATAACACGTTACCTGTTACATACGATAACACGTTACCTGCTACACACGATAACACGTTACTTGCTTCACACGATAACACATTACTTGCTACACACGATAACACGTTACCTGCTACATACGATAACACTTTACTTGCTACACACGATAACACGTTACCTGCTACACACGATAACACGTTACTTGCTACACACGATAACACGTTACTTGCTACACACGATAACACGTTACTTGCTACACACGATAAAACGTTACTTGCTACACACGATAACACGTTACTTGCTACACACGATAAAACGTTACTTGCTACACACGATAACACGTTACTTGCTACACACGATAACACATTACTTGCTACACACGATAACACGTTACCTGCTACACACGATAACACGTTATCTGCTACACACGATAACACATTACTTGCTACACACGATAACACGTTACTTGCTACCCACGATAACACGTTACTTGCTACACACGATAACACGTTACTTGCTACACACGATAACACGTTACTTGCTACACACTATAACACGTTACTTGCTACACACGATAACACGTTACTTGCTACACACGATAACACGTTATCTGCTACACACGATAACACGTTACTTGCTACACACGATAACACGTTATCTGCTACACACGATAACACATTACCTGCTACACACGATAACACGTTACCTGCTACACACGATAACACGTTATCTGCTACACACGACAACACGTTACTTGCTACAAACGATAACACGTTACTTGCTCCACACGATAACACGCTATCTGCTACACACGATAACACGTTACTTGCTACACACGATAACACGTTACTTGCTTCACACGATAACACGTTACTTGCTACACACGATAACACGTTACCTGCTACACACGTCAACACGTTACTTGCTACACACGATAACATGTTACCTGCTACACACGATAACACGTTACCTGTTACACACGATAACACGTTACTTGCTACACACGATAACACGTTATCTGCTACACACGATAACACGTTACTTTCTACACACGATAACACGTTACCTGCTACACACGATAACACGTTACCTGCTACACACGATAACACGTTACCTGCTACACACGATAACACGTTACTTGCTACACACGATAACACATTATCTACTATACACGATAACACGTTACTTGCTACACACGATAACACGTTACTTGCTACACACGATAACACGTTACTTGCTACACACGATAACACGTTACTTGCTACACACGATAACACGTTACTTGCTACACACGATAACATGTTACTTGCTACACACGATAACACGTTACTTGCTACACACGATAACACGTTACTTGCTACACACGATAACACGTTACTTGCTACACACGATAACACGTTACTTGCTACACACGATAACACGTTATCTGCTACACACGATAACACGTTACTTGCTACACACGATAACACGTTACTTGCTACACACGATAACACATTACCTGCTACACACGATAACACGTTACCTGCTACACACGATAACACGTTATCTGCTGCACACGATAACACGTTACTTGCTACAAACGATAACAAGTTACTTGCTCCACACGATAACACGTTATCTGCTACACACGATAACACGTTACTTGCTACACACGATAACACGTTACTTGTTTCACACGATAACACGTTACTTGCTACACACGATAACACGTCACCTGCTACACACGATAACACGTTACTTGCTACACATTATAACACGTTATCTGCTACACACGATAACACATTACCTGCTACACACGACAACACGTTACCTGTTACACACGATAACACGTTACTTGCTACACACGATAACACGTTACTTGCTACACACGATAACACGTTACTTGCTACACACGATAACACGTTACCTGCTACACACGATAACACGTTACCTGCTACACACGATAACACATTATCTGCTACACACGATAACACTTTACTTGCTACACACGATAACACGTTACTTGCTACACACGATAACACGTTATCTGCTACACACGATAACACGTTATCTGCTACACACGATAACACGTTACCTACTACACACGATAACACATTACCTGCTACACACGATAACGCGTTACCTGCTACACACGATAACGCGTTACCTGCTACACACGATAACACGTTATCTGCTACACACGATAACACGTTACCTGCTACACACGATAACATGTTACTTGCTACACACGATAACACGTTACTTGCTACACACGATAACACGTTACTTGCTACACACGATAACACATTATCTGCTACACACGATAACACGTTACTTGCTACACACGATAACACATTACTTGCTACACACGATAACACGTTATCTGCTACACACGATAACACGTTACCTGCTACACACGATAACATGTTACCTGCTACACACGATAACACGTTACCTGCTACACACGATAACACGTTACCTGCTACACACGATAACATGTTACCTGCTACACACGATAACACGTTACCTGCTACACACGATAACACGTTACTTGCTACACACGATAACACATTATCTGATACACACGATAACACGTTACTTGCTACACACGATAACACGTTACCTGCTACACACGATAACACTTTACCTGCTACACACGATAACACGTTACTTGCTACACACGATAACACGTTACTTGTTACACACGATAACACGTTACTTGCTACACACGATAACACGTTACCTGCTACACACGATAACACGTTACTTGCTACAAAAGATAACACGTTACTTGCTACACACGATAACACGTTACTTGCTACACACGATAACACGTTACTTGCTACACACGATAACACGTTACCTGCTACACACGATAACACGTTACTTGCTACACACGATAACACGTTACCTGATACACGTTACACATTACCCGCCCTGGGCGAGGACTGACACAGGCAGTCATAGCCATAGGCGTCGCCGGATTAATTAACTGTAGACAATAAAAATCTAGAAATATTAAAAAAGAATAAAAAAACGGAATTTGAGAATTGTATAAATATTATAGTTTAAACTATGATATAGTAAGAATTTGAGCTAAGGACGATAAATATAACTATTGTTAAGTAGTTGTTTTTCTTGGATTTTAATATATAAACTATAACTAGCTAGCAGTTCGTCAAAATGACAAATTTTATGATGATTGGAATAAAGACGTGCAATTATTTATTGGTGATTTGTTTTAATCCCTGACAACATAAAATTAAAACTTAAATTGTGTCATATCCAATAGCAATATGAACTGTGTTACAGTATAAAAATAATAGTTCATTCGATGATATGGTTTAAAAATATCCTATGGGAATTTACAAAAATCAATGATACTTTTAGATACTTTATTTTGAAACACCGACACACTCTAATGATAAGAGATTTTTTCACGATATATCCATTCATTCCATTCCAGTTGTCTTGCCATTTGGTATTAAGATTTTTTACCGTCACTAAATCACTATTCAAAATGTTTCTTTTCCTGGTTCTCTTGATTAACTTTATGTACATCTCCCTCCTTATTCTTAGTACTTTTTCTTGAGTTTTTTTATTATATTTTCCTCATAGTTCATCGCCTGTAACTTCACCTTTTTATATTGAATTTTGAATATTAGTGAGAAAAGTAAACAAACCGGTAAGAATATTAAGCATATTAGCCTACATGACTATTTTAAGAAGTTAAATAGCTTAATTATAAAATATATTTTGATTGAAATATGACATTGAATATTTTTATTTATGATTAAAGGATAATTCATAAGTTTAAAAACAATAAAATTTAATGCGATCATCTAAAATAAGTACTCTTTTTATATAGTAACCAAAATATTCTTTAATAATCATCTGTTAACTATTTATTTTACTACTTTTAAAATAATTGAAATCTAATCTAGTATCCTTCCTAAAATTTATTATTATCTGTCAATGATCATAGAATTGGCGGGTGATGTTGTTCGCGTCCGCAGCATTCCATTAAAGCTGCACGTACTCCCCGGGTGGTGCTAAACGAACAACTTTGGCAGCTGAACTATCACGCACTTGATCTCTCGGCTATGCCAGCTGCCAGACAAAATGCAAATGGCCCTTTCCAGCGCCAATTTAAAAATTAGGCTGTGTTAGCTCTATAGAGATCTAATTTTTATTTTAGTGTTTATCTTCTTACATATATTGACTCAGGTGCTCTGCACCGCTGAATGTATTTTCTTATTCTCAAAACCTGGTGGCTGGCTAAATTAGCCACACGATATATATATATCATAGAATTGGAGTTGTCTGCTTTGTTTACCAATTCTATTTTGTAAATCAGTATAGTGAAATATTAGCTTAGGACATTAATTACCTGGAGCAGTAAACAAATCAACAGAAAAAGTCTTGGTCTAAATAAAGTTTAAATTTCAATTTTTATATTTCAATCGTTATAATGCCTTTTCTTAGGGATACCATATTTTTTTCCATTATCTAGGGGCCATAAGAAAACCATTGAAACAAAACGACTCACTCGATAGACCCTTTAAAGCACTCTTTTATCGCATAACACAAATTTTTAATAAGTTTTACTACTGATATGGAGTAGAAAATTCAGGATAAGTAATTTATATTTCTTGTATCTTAGTTGTTACTTATTACTTTTTCAATGGCAATTTAGGCCCTGCAATGTTTCGGACATTTGTTATTGTTGTCCTTGGCTTAATAGGAAGTACTTCATTCTGTACTTCACTTAATGAAAAGTATTGCAATAGAAATAATTTAACTATAACTTGTCATTTCCAACCTCATCTATATCTCAATCAATTAGTTTTTTAAAAACCTCACAATCTTTTTAGGCAAAAAATAATAACTTTATCTCCTCAGCCAAAATAAGAACACATAATAAGTTTGTGAACAGCAAGGGGTCTTTAAATTTAGGAACACATACAAAGTTGCACTACATTACGTGTTTTGTCTGGATGCGAAAGCGTTTACAAAGGAATGATCACCCACCAGCATACATAACATAATACATCTTCGTAGTGCTTAATGTAACATTTTTCAGTTTTTATGTAGCAATATTTTTTGCAATATATAACCAATTGCAATAAATTATTATAATTACTGCACGTTGCCCGCCCCGACCAGACGTGACGTCAGCGGATTGTGGGGGAGGGGGAGGGGCTCCACGCGTGGAACTGGCAGACAGACGACGAGTGGTCAAGGAAAACCAGACATGCTACACACTCACCGCCGCCCTTGCCGATAACTGGCAACCTGCGAGTGGTTTCATAATTGGATTGGTGTAGACGTGTAAAAAACTTGGAAATATCCTTAAGTAGACTTGTTTCATCGATCAAGGTTTTATAAAACATAATTTCATTATTGACAGCCAGGACATAAAGTAACACATAGTTTTAGTTGAATGTTGTTATAATTTGTATACATGCTCATGTTCTGGAATTATTTCACAAAGCCATTAAAAGTAAAATAAAATAAACAGTTAGACAGATATATAGACTAGCAAAGAGTTTGAAACCATTAAATGCATCATACTACAATGTTTTTCATGTCCCTTGTCGTATGACTTATGAATTACTTACCCGTGCTACGCAACGGTACTCAAATTGCAATGCGAACCCGAGAACTATTTTGCTCTTCAGGTGAGCTTGTTCACTACGCTTACTTGAGGTCAAGTTTAGCTCGTTCGCTACGCTCACTCGCCGTCACATCCAGCTTGCTCGCTGCGCTCACTCGCCTTCAGGTTTAGCTACTTCGCTGCACTCACTTACCTAAAGTGTGTAATGTAATTTAGTCTTTTATTAACAACTGCCCATAATTCATTAAATAAACACAGTTTAGGTGAGCTCGTTCGCTACGCTAACTCGCCGTTATATTTAGCTCGTTAGCTTCACTCGCCTAAAATTTGTAATATAACTTAGGTTTTTATTGCCAATCTTTCAACAATTCTTTAAACAGTTCAGGTAAGCTCGTTTGCTACGCTCACTTGCGTCACTATAATCTCGTTCGCTGCGCTAACTCGCCTCAAGTTTGTAATATCCTAGAGTTTTTTTTATTAGGTACAAATCTTACCTCGATACCTACTTTAAATGAGAACCACTGTTTATAAATTAGTATTCCTAAATGTAGCCATGTGTTAATCACTAAAGTGTTGCTTCCATAAGAATAACATAACTTAGGAGACGTTTGGGGCGGAGCCCTATGAAGGTTGAGCCCTACATCGTCCATTTTTCTGGGGTTTTCACGGCAAGCACTTTCCATCGAGTATATTGTTGTAGGGGTTTTGACTTCTGGGAATGCCTAAACAATTTGTGTTACATCCTTCCAACTTCCATTTATAGGTATAGATTTACATGAATATGTTATTGGATTATCAAAAACACGTTTGTGTATTGAGGTTTTCACCTAACGCATGCAATTGCAATACAACAGTATTTTAGGAGATACTGCTTTTTCAAGGATCCAGCTGTTGCTATTCGATAGGTTTTATTAACGACTTATCTATCTTCTTATTTCTATAAGGGTTTCGTCTGTTACGTCCCTTTTTCTCTCGACCTACTGAACCGATTTTTAAGATTGAGGTGTCATTTTAAAGCTTAGGATGTACCGCAGTGACGAATCGTAATTAAAAAGGTCATATTGTTTCGGGCTTCGCCCCCCTCGCCTTTGATTTATTTCTAGAGGGAGCTTTAAAATGTTGACCAACTTTTATTGCAAGTTCTTTAATGTGAATTGTAATTTAACAGCTGATTACCTTCAGATGAATTTTAAAAGCCAGATAGTAAACAAAAATAGATCTCTGTCACTTCATAATCAACATTCACGTACTGTAGGTGAGTTTCACTCACACAGAATCATAAAATGCGCAATTTGCGCACGGGGCACCTCGTTATTATTTTATTATTAACCCTGAAAATAAATTACTGAGCTATACAAGCTATACAAGATTGCCTATAATGAATCACTCTCGCATATTCATCTTTCTCTTGTACAAATTGAAGGAGAAAAATACCCCTCGCCATTTTAAGGAATGAATTTGTATGTACGCTATTATGATTAGTCATGATTTAGTAAGCTTTCTTGGCCCAACTTCTTTTACATCGACCTTTCTGTTTCAGTTCTTCGGGTGTTTCCCTAGTGTTATCATTAAGTTACATATGGATCAGGGAACTACACACTTCACCTGTTCGTTGTTCAGCACTGGGCAACCCAGCCTCAGCGGACATGCTACAGCACTTTCCCTTTTGGCGAATTAGCTCTGACCGATCGCCTTGAGTCACTCTGACATTGCCGTCCACTTAATTTGCGTCACTCGAATTGACTTGGCTAACTAGGTCATGCATGCAATGGAGGCGGGAGTCCCCACAGTGGCCGCTGGACAGGTCGCTGACACGAGGGCGTGGTCCAGTCAGGTGTGGTACACTGTATAACGTTACTATATCCACTGGGAAGATGCAAAAAACAGGATACATGATGTAAAAGCCATCTAGGAAGGAGGTGTTGGGTTTTTAATCCACCGGATTAGTAGTATCCAGATTCGATTCAGCAGGTCTCATAAGAGAATGTGCTTTCCACCTACTGGAATCTTATATATATATGTCAGCTGATTTCATGATTGTGAGAGACGACAATGCGAATTAACTAGATTATAAGTCACTCTTGTTGTGAGCTGTGAGCCGGACGGAAGTGGTTGTCACAGATTCGCTACACTGCGACTGTGAGGCCAGTACGTGGTCAGTGGTCAGTGGTGCCACTCACTCCGGGAAGTACAACATTACTTTCTCGCTCACTAAATGCTCCAGTGCGCGAGTGTGTCTGTGTGCGCGCGTGTGTGTTTGTGCTCCTTTTACTTTCCTCGCTAGATGCGCCTCGGCGTGCTGAGCAATTACCAACCCAACACCTACAATTCAGCAGTTATTACATTGAGTTACATCACACCCAATCCGATTTCCATCTCAGTATAAATCTGGTTGGGAAAGGCGTACTTTATTTCTTGTGGAGTACGTGTTACGTTGCTTTCTCTAAGTATAAGGCTTATCTTGTTGGAGTTTACTGCATTTGTTTTACAAGGTTTATTGCTTTACTGTAAATCATTACTTAAAAAGAATTTTTGATATGAGTAGAATGGAGATAGCACAATAAGTACCACTGTGGTATTAAAATATCTCCCCTCTTGTGTACCAATAAAAAATAACAAAACAATTCAAGAGTATAAATAGACCTATAGAAACAAAATAAAAATATATAAAGTAATTATAATCAAGTAATCCAAAGCAAATATGAGATAATCGAAAATAAATATTTTTATTCTAGTTTCCACGATTACAACAATTACTTATGGATAAGATATAAATTGTATTGTTGGCCACTATATTAAGTAGGCTAAACAAAAACAGTTTGTTTCTTCTTAACGATCCTAATCCATCAATTAATAATAAAAAATAAAGCTTTTAAAAATCTCTACAATTAAAACTCAAACAGATTATTTAAACCCGAGTTTTGAAAGTCAAAAGTCGGAACTATGAAAATTCAATAATTACGAATGGAAATGTAAAATTATATATTAATTTTTATATTTCCACTTCTAAATGTGTTACAGTATTTAAACTCTCATCCCCAGTCTACTCAGTTAGATATTTTTATGTGAAAAAAAACACATAATATAATTTTTAACTAGTTATCCTATTAAATGTCTTGTTTTGTCAGAGGCGATGAGTGAGGTGTGGCTGCAACAGGCCGCAAGATCAGATAAAAGTCGCGGTGCGGCCGCGGTGACGTCGAAATGTCAGCAGCCGTCGCCGTCCCCGTCGCTGTGGGCGACTTCCGTCCTTTCTCCTGGGAACCTCCCCAAGCCAATTCCTTATTAAGTGGTAAATACGCTATTACAAGTTGCTGATTGTGGCCGCAGATATCAAGGTCTAAACCTTCCTGCTATTCCAGTAAAGAATAAATGTTCATTGCGAAAGTAAATGAGAGACAAACAACTTGAAAGAAGGAGAGCTTCAAAGGCTAAGGGAAGAGATTCCAGGGCTCTTTGAGCTACGAAAAAATAAACCACACAACTAATGTTCTTCTATTTAAAATCATGGGTATTAGTGTTTTTTTTAACAATCAGATCTGTGTTAAAGTTTTAGATGTTTTTAAAAGTAAATATTTCAGTAATATGGATTTAGAAAACAAAAATATTCATTGAGCATTCTTTACTTTGCTGGAAGAAAGTGCTCAAACACAGCACAGGCGATGTTTCCAGCTTCCCGAGTGACCTTGGGGGCGGCTCGACCTTGGGGCAACTTTCCACTTTCTCCAGCCACGTTTGGCAACGATTACGTGACCTTTGTCCTCTGGATCCGAGAATCTCCTCTGTCATCCCGCGCGGTGACTTCCTGCCCCCTCTTGGTCACTCTCGGGTGAAACCGGTATTATATTTGAGTAACTGTGTTTAGACGATGACACAATCGTTTTTGCAACATAATAGCTTTAATAGCATGCATTATCCAAGTCTTGAAACTAAGTTATGTTGTTTAGTACAATAAATAACAAATACTTAGGCTACAACAGACACTTAAGTACAACAGATACTTAAGTTTTTTTATTGAGTTTTAAATATTGTATACATTACCAGCTTTGAATTGGAAAGGGTATCCTAGAGAACTATACCCCGTTCAAAATAAATGTGCGGTCGAAAGACGGAATTTTATTTCCCACCACAAGGAAAATTCCCTCAATATTTTCTTAATTTCCCCGATTTTATTCACAATCAGATGTTATTTTAATTTCATCCTTAAAATTGAGAGTGGAAAATAGCGCTGATGATCGTGTTACTTCCCCTACTTGCCATTGGAAGCGCTTCTTGTTACATCTCAAATGTCAAAAATACAATATTTATTTATGAAAAATCAAAACATTAGCATAAAGTTATATGAGATATGAAACAGCTGTAGTAATTTTCAGTGATTGTGAGTGGGTAGATTCTTAAAAGAGACAGAAGGGGGGAAAATAGGGGAATTGAAATGTGCATTTCGACCGCACATTTATTTTGAACGGGGTATAGTTTCGATAATCTGTTAATCAAATATTAAAATTTGTTTATTTATTTGAGAAACATCAGCTGTAAACTTGACCTCTAACCGACCTTCTGAATTTAAAATGTCAGCGGGGCAAATTTAGCATGAAAACACTATAAATTCAAGCCTGTCCACCACAAGCACCACCATCTCGCCATTTGTAGGGAAGATTTATGCTATAAATATTGATAATCTTAATTGACTTTTTATTTGGCAATATCTGGAAATTAGACTAAAATTTCATTGTCAATCTATTTTCTGTGAGAAAGCTGCCGTCTTAAGATATAACTAAATTCATGGGAGACATTGGTTAGGCCTATAAAATTTGGTTACATGATAGGCTAAGCAAAGGTCTATCAGACTTTGTAATCTTCGTTTCAATCAATTACTAGACCGAACATCTGCATTTGAACTGCAGCGTCATAAAATATTTGTAAAAATTAATATCTGGGTTGATCCTCACTCCAGATTTGACACGTTTCTTTGTTTTATTTATAGTTTCAATTAGTCCCAATCATTGGAAATCCCTAAGAGTCATAGTCATCTCTTAAAACACTGAAAATGTGCCTCATCTTTCCCCCTTTTCGGTTGGTGTTTTTAAAATATTTATAAAAAAAAAAAAAATGTTTTCTTGTAGATTAAGGTTTGGTCCTTCATACCTGATATAACAGCAATACACCTCGTCGCGGCAGACCTGCGTACTCAGCGAATTTCCTAATTAGTAATATTAATTTTGACCAGATAAACCTGTAAGTAAACCAAATGTCATCACATGCTCATAAGTAGGGAAATAAATGTCTAAAACTTAGTCTCCTTATGATAAATAGAAAAGAGTATGCAGGTATGCTGCCATGGGGAACAAAAAAAGTAGGTTTTTAGCATAAAAACAATTTATTTCAACCATATAAAGCCATATACTAAGTTTCATCAATATCTGTCCATTGCTAAAGGATTTTGCCTATTCTCCATATGATTAACATGGGAAAAGAGTATGCAGGTTTGCTGCCATGATAAGCATAAAAACCAAGATTTGTTTACCATAAATGGATGAATCTCAACCAAATGATGCTAATTACTATGTTTCATCCAAAAATATTGGTTAATAAGTGGAATATTAACACATCCTTATTCTCCATAAGATTAACATTGGAGCTTCAAAATACAATGTACTGTCTTTAGACTTTTTAATATCTCGGTAACCAATGGAGATAGAGCAAAGCTTCAAAATACTAAATTGTGTGTTTTTTTAGCTAAATCTAATGGTCAAAACAAAAATTAAAAAATTTTTAAAATTACATATGAAAAATGCAAAAAACCCATTTTTGGGGTACAAAACCCCCCAAAACTACCCCTTCCAGTAGGTCGATATGTCTGGTTTACGAACTCATCCGAATAAACGTAGGATTATACATCTCTACCAAGTTTGGTGTCGATCGGACACATACACACACACACACACACATATATATATATATATATATATATATATATATATATATATATATATTATAAATTTTAATGACTATTATTTTTTGTCTCTGGGCACCTTAAAACGAAAAAGTAACATGGTCCCGGGCTTAGGTCTTTCCATGAGACCTACGGTAATAGCTTATTCCCCATGGGAAATTTGCTAAAAATAATTTGAATTAGTGCAAAAGAATGTTGAAGTACAGTAATGAAATTTGAGTTATTTTCTTATTTCAATGAAAGTTACATTTTACACTTTTAACTTTTAGGGTGTGAGAGTCCTAATGGAAATATCCAACCGAAAGATTATTAAGTTTCAAGAATATCGGTTAAAAAATGGGTACCTATAAAAAAATTTTGAATCCATATTACGCTATAATGGTTTAAAGTTGATAGACTTTAAACCATTTGATATTTATTGAAAGTACAAAAAAATCCAAAAGCGAATCAAAGAGCCCTATAATTTATATTATATTTAAACCCCTATTACTTGAATCGGACTTTAAAATAAAGGCATTGGAAGAATTTTTGACCCGCGAGACCCCTAATACTGACAGCCTCTAACGTCAGCCGACTATGGATGCAGTCAACCAATATCAATGAGTCAATCAATGCATCGGCGTTTCTTTTGCTACATTGTTTTAAACCGAATACCTGATTTGTTTCTCGCCCTCTGAGTGGTTGTGTGACATTGCAAACCATATTCATTTAGTTCCCGCAGGCAGGCAAATTAATCTCTCTATCCCTTAGTAACAAAATCTATAGTCTATCGACATAAAAAATCTTAAACATAAAACTGATAACAGATTACTATTGTTATTATTTTCTCATAGTCAATATCCCTAACCTTGGGTCATTGTGTTATTTTAAAAATACTGTCCAGAACTATTTACCTTCTTAGGCGCCCCATAAAATGCAATGAAAGTATTATTGTAAGAACAGTTATTGTTTTAACAATTTTTTGTCTGTTTCCAATCAAATAATAGATTTGGTCTTTTATTTTGGGTAAATTGTTGTTTATAGGGATGCCAGATTTTCGATGCAAAGAAGGCCCTCTGTAGACTCATTGACTCTTACAATATTGATTTACTCTTTTTTATTCAATTACTAACTATATAATAAACCTCTATGGGTAGTCGATCTCATTACACACATTAAGCAATGCCCAGTTAATTTGTTTATCACAAATACCGTTGTGAAAACAATCATAAATATGCTCCTCGTAGATTATTACCATCTGCATAAATTATAATTGAGTAATGTTGTAATGTACACTAAATTCTCAATCAATTTAATCAATAATGCTAGTACATATATAGTATTGAGGCCTTCAAAAATATTTATATCTGACTCTTGCAAAATCATTTTTAAGTTTTTTTTTTTAAGAAATGCTTGATTGGCTTTGCATTGTTTTACTTCAGGTCCGTAGTTTTTTATTCTTCTTTATAGACCTGCTAGTATTGAGTATATATACGTATATTTTATTACTAGTATACGTGTTGCTCGAAATCGAGCAATTTGTTTTAATACAATACAGATGTACTTTTAGCTCTAAATCAATTACATCCGACCAATCCAATATTGTGAATCTCTTTAATCACCAAAACATCACGTATTTACAGCTTATTATTATCAGATGTTTGAAATGCTTTTTTAATCCCAATGTTATTTAAATGGGAAATTTTGAGATTTCATTGGTGGATAGCGCCTTTATTTTCAGTCAGATTCTTATCAATTTTTTGGCGGAAACAACTACAGGCCAAGCCCTATCCAACGACACCAAAAACTTAAAAATCGGTTGAAAATTCTAGGAGGAGTTCTCAAGACAAAAAAACCCTTAGCGTATTAAATAAGTATAAATTTTAGATTAACCTTGATCGTGGTTGTCAATGTAAAATGACTTTGCTTATGTAAAAATTTAAATAAAGCTTAATCTAAGTGTTTATTTTTACATTATTCTTGAAACTCTTTAACATATACTTTTAACAGATATACAGAAAGCTGCAACTCTATATACCCAAAAATTAAAAAAACTAATTCATCAAAATTTTTAGTAGCACTTTTAATTGGGTTCTCCCATTACAACTTTTATTGAAGGACTTTATTGATTGCTTATTCGAGTACTTAATAAAACGCATGTATACATGACCCAAACTACTCGTTTTTCAATAAGATATTTTTCATTGGACTTCAGCATTACATTCGGCCATTGGTTTATACAATTTGATAGATTTGTTGATTTTTCGTTATACAGTATACAGAGTGAGTCTACTGACGGCAATAACTTCACTCGTAGATTCAAAGTTTAAATAAACCCTTAGGTCGGTTCCGAATCGATCTGCTGCTATCTAGAATTTTATATTCTTTTTGTTTCTAGAGTTTGCACCATATTTACGGAGTAAAAAGTACATCCGGTAGCCGATAGAGAATTATAATAAAAACTAACTTTTATGGGAAAGAGTGTTAAATTTCATAAAATATGAGGTTATACAATACATATTTCCAATACACATACCAGTTTATACATGCACAAACATGAGCGGTCACCTCTGGCTAGCCTATGTGTCTTAATGCCGGGACCGTACCTTGCTGTCTTTAGATCACCACACAGGCCTATTGGCCCATGATGACGGGCAGTGGAGGTTTGAAAAAAAAACACTTATAAATTGAGGAAGTTGTTTTTTTACTTTATATGGAAACTGCTATTTATCTCAATCTGTAGTTTCTTATAACAATACAGAAGATTACCTTTAATGCCTTCTAAATGTTGAGGGAATTACCTTAATGACTTTGATCATATGCAGTCTAAACTATTTCAAGGAAGTTCAGAAGAGGTTTAATAAAATAAAGAGTAAAATACACCGTAAAATATATTTATTTACTATCCGTACAAATGGCGATTTTGATACAATGGTAATGTACAAATGAATGACGACGATGTGTACATAAAAAATATCTTAGAAATGTTTACACATAATATTGAGCAAAAGGTACCAAGAGGAGAATTAATTCGTCGTTATAATACAAATACTGCAATAAGTTACTACGATAAATACATTACAAATTCGAAAAATGGAGAATAGGAAAAGAAGTATTCAGATACAGAATGATAAACTGTAATTGAAAGGAAGAGGAGTGTAAGAAGGGTTTGGTAGTTTTTGGTGGATGTTGTATATTTGGAGGGGGAGTGGTTGTGTGATCACGTTGTGGAAGGGGGCGGTTTAGAGGGGCTGGTTTAGTGGTCGGGGTATTTGAGTTGGTCGATAGGAACGTGCGTAGGGTTGCTGGCGGCCGCTAAAGCCGCGGAGATCGAATTCAAGATCTTCGTCAAAACTCCGAACTTTAGCTGCAACAACAAACATATTGTTTTAATATACTTTCAGAAATGAAACATTAATATTAGATTTAATATATTTATCTCAAGCAGAATTTTTACTTCATTTAAAAACAATTGTTATAGTTAACAAATGTAGTTAAAACATGTATCGGTATCAATTAATTGTTATCAATAATAAAAAATACATATTAATACACATCAGAACATTTAATGTAATTTAAAAGTGTATATTTTATAGTTTTTATTTTATTATAGCGATTGTCCTACGTGAAAACATAACATAAATCTTAAGGCTTTACAATGGTACACACCGGTGGTACAACAGTTTTATTTATTTATTTATTTATTTATTTATTCCAACGGATTACACCAATAGTACAATTTAAATGGCAAGGTAACAGTGGACAGCCTCAAGATGGACATAACAAAGACATGACTACTCCTAAAAATAATAACAGTGACTTATAAATGCCCAAAATTTATGCCCAATGGTTTGTGTTTTAAACTTGGTACTTTTTGTGTTAACACTTAAAACGGAAACAGGAAGTCCATCTATGCCTAAGTATAGGCCTTAGCCCTTGCGGGCAATTTCCATAGTTTAATTTTGTACAGTATATTACTGTATTTTATGTCAGAAATGTGTTACATAATATCCCACAAAGGCTTGTATCTTTTTAATATTTCGATACAAACTTCTTATAAATGTATTTATTTATTTATTTAAAATATAACTATATATACTTTGGGATTTCCATAATTATATTTGTGCAAGTATTCGACATTTGCAGTTCTTCACTATCGGTAAAATCTTAAATATTTTCAATTAAACCCCAATTGTTCATATGTTATCCACAACTTAATCGCCGAATGGCCTATTGCTTGAACAATACATTAAATTAATTTCAGTTATAAATAGGCAAATTACATACATAAAAAATTTACATTCTCATTATAATTCAGCCACAATTCAAATTATTAATATAAATTCTCTAATTTAAAATGTATGCTATAACATATTTATAATTATTTTATAACTATTATCCTTACCGTTTTTTACTCAATGCTGAAATAATGTGCTCGAAGAAACTTACCCTAAGCAAAAGTTGGATTTTGTCTTGCAAGAAACCGAGTTTGACTGCCTAAAAAAGTTGTATAAACCATTAGTGTCTGGACGTCCATGGAGCCTCCACCCAGAATGCCTTGCGTGTTAGCGAAGAATCCAACAAGATGCGAGATGGAACAGAGTTGACCTTAGATCGTGCAACGGACAACCATGGAGGATAGAACTTCGGTGAGAGTTCAGAGCTGGATGTCGAAATGAAATGGTTGACTCCAAAGGAATGATTATCACTGCCATGCTCGGAGAAGTCAGGCAAGTAGGCTCACGTCAGGCCATGCATGAGAATAGTGGAAAGCATTATGAAAGTAGCCTACGTCTTGATGAACAGGGATTATTATTTTTTAGGATGGGTTTTCGGGGATGGTAAATGTGGGAAGAGTATGAAAAGAGTTTGCTAAAACTACCATCAGCCTAGACTACCACCAGTCATAGGACTTCCCAACTGTGAGATGCCTTCCATTAATAGCGAGAAGATGCAGTAATTCATAGGCTTAAATGTAGAATTAAAATTAACATTTCTTAGTAAAGTTACTGATGTTTAATAAGTTAGACAGAAATATTAAATTGGTTTTAAATCAAATACATAACTAGCCTAAATATTGAATTCCAAACCTCTAAGGTTTAATTTTTTTCTTTAAGACAATGTGAAAAGTGTAATAACACTTTTTAATCAATATTAAAGTCACTGAAAACTCAATTTAAACTATGGAAAAAATAGAAAAAAATCCTTTATTAAGGAAGTGACGTTATTGTTTCCACACAATGTGGTAAATATTTTTGCAATACTCGTATAGTTGGCAATTTGTGAAACTGTATTCTGAGTTGTTTAATTTAAACACTTTTTTATTTTACTTCATTATTGAATTTCAAACGCATTGAGTACTGATATAAAACGATGCATTATAATAATAAAATGCTATTACGTAACACTGTGTGGCCAGAGTGGGGTTGGGGCCGGGTATACTCACATTGACGGCGCCGCCGACGCCCGCCCCGCCCCCCGGGTGTTCGCCACCCCCGCCGCCGCCCCCGCCGCTGCTGTTGCTGAGGCCCAGGATGGCGCTGAGGTCGCTGCCGCCGCCCCCGCCCGCGTGCCCGTCACCGCCGCCGCCCTGCACATACCCACACACACAAACGTAGCGGCAGTCATAATCAACGCCGTAGCTCTGTATGGGCTGGTTTTATTGAATCTCACAAGTGATTTTGACTGATTCATTTCTCAAAATACTTTTACATAAAAAAAGGTTTAGTAAACACAAAAAAGGTAGAACATTATTAACCAATAATTAGAGGAATTGTATCCTCTAAAGTTGTTTCAAGTGTCTGGGTGTACGTGTGTCCCAGACATTACGTACACCCTTTTTAAAATTTAGATTATTAATTTTTCACGAAACAAATTGTGCCATTGTAGGTAAACCGGTTACATACCGGTTTATAGTTGATGTACTTTGACAAAAGAAGTTTCAGAAGGAAAATTTGGTTTACCTTTTTGTACTTTACCATCTCTATCACTGATAATTAATTATGGCAAATGTGAAATAAGTACTACGTATTGAGGGTGGGAAAAAGTCTGAAAACGATATAATATCTTTAAAATTATTAAAGTAATAATACTAAAACTTTGTAAATTGGTTTTGAGTGACGAAGTCTACTTCCTAAACTTCTTATTGTCCTTGGACTTCAAAGGGGGGGCAGTCCACAAGGAGTCATATGAAAATGTTAATGAAGGCAGAGGTTAAAATGTATAAAATTAAAGGTATCTAAGAATAGAGAACAATGCTGCAAACCCGACCTCAAAAGAATGACCAAGTCAAAAATGGCAGACATACAAACTTTGTATTAAAATCATATTGATGAAAACAAAAAATTAAATAACCCCCGATCCACTCGACCTTTTGAGGGTGGGTTTGTGGCAAATTGCTCAGAATGTAAAGCCCTTTATAATGATGTATCATATTGACATAGGCCGATGAAGTTTTTCCAAAGACTTCCCTTAGGGACGTCCCTAGTGGAGGTCGTCAGGGACATTTAAGATTTTCTTCTGACTCCTTGTGCACCGTCCAAGGACAGTAAGTACGTTAGGAAGTAATTTTAGTAACTCAAAGTCAATTTGCAAAGTTTTAGTTTTGTTACTTACTTTTAAAAATATTAAATGTTTTCTGACTTTTTCCACCCTGTATATACATAAAACTAAAATCTAAATTCAACAGTGTCAATATGGATTTATTAAATATGAAATCTAAACACTAAGAATGCAATCCATATAAATTTGAAAAACAATTCTTAATTTATTGGTTATTGTTTTTTTATTTGTTTCTTTAGGATGAGTTCTAAATTTCACCCCCCCCCCCCCCCCCCTACGTGTTGTATAAAATAATCAAAGACAAGTGGAAACTTTCCACGTTAGTTTTAAGTGTAAATTTTTGTTTCCAAAGAGGCAACTGTCAGATGAAATAAATAGCATAAATTGAAATTTTGTACGTATTGAATAAGTGTCCTATCAGTCATGATTAGTAGGCATAGGAAATAACGCATCAAAACCCAAAAATAACTAACTGAAAATCCAAATTGAAATATATAAGCGATTAAACTGAGTTAAAATGTCTTGTTGAGCCGATCTTGATGCAATTTTGAATTTATTTATCTTTGTAAGATATCTTCAGTAGTATTTTTAAACTCCTAGTTTTTATTTTTGAGGACGATTTAAATCTCCATATTACTAACAATAAGGAATTCCGAGGTTCATAATAATTTCATATAACGAATGCACTATTCGTCTACTCAGTCTATTTGTGTCAACTGTTCCACGGAAGGATTGTACTCACGCCGCTGCTGCCACTGCTGGAGCCCAGGAGCGGTCCGATCAGGCTGAGGATGCTGCCGGAGCCGGAGCCAGCGTCCCCGCCCTCCCCGCCGTGGCCGCCGCCGCCCTGCACCCACCGGCCACAACATGAGTAATGCCATTGTGTGACAGTTAACTGTTCTTGAGACAGCTTATTAGTGTAAAATACTTCAAATGTACATTCTGAAACACTTCAGACTTGTTCACTAAAATCTAAAACAGATAAGATTTTCCTGTTCATAAATTGATTATGTTGTAAATTTCAAATAATATTCGTGATTAGTGATTGAATAAACTTACCTGGCTATTTATTTCACACATTGCAAGGTAAGTATTTAGTTTTGATAAAAAAATGTTTGACCCAAAAAAACAACTTTTTAAAAGTAAATTGAAACTATATCATGACGTCTGAAAACAGTTTCTGACTGTTGAAATGATCAAACGTTCGTGACAACGTTTGACGCAATGAGTGGAAGTGTCGTTGGAAGTTGTTGGTAATGGAGTTATCGTGCTGAGCTTCCTCCGCACTTGACACAGATTCAACAGTGCGTGATTTCACACAAGACTGTTGGGATTTTAAAAACACGGAGTATGTCGGAGGTATATATTCTGCTATCTCAAATATTCATTCTACATATTAGGTTAGTATCAGACTATTCTATAACAATGGTTTTTTAATAAAAGTTATAAAAATAGGCCCATAACTAAGGAACAGAAGACATATGAAAAAGTAGAGCTGAATACGAAGAAAAAATATATTGCTTGTTCCACTAAATCAACGTGCTACTCAAACAAATTAAATTAAAAATACAGTAAAATGACTATGATGATAAGGGTTAGGACTATAACTGGATCACATAATCACAGTACATGACAAGAATAGAATGTGAGATGGTACATGAGAGAGTGATTGATTGTGAAGAAATGTGAATAATAAGAGAGGAAATGTGCTGATGGGGTAACATAAACAAATTGTATTATAAATACAACTTAATAATTTATTTAATTATTTTATAAGCATCCACCAGAAGCAAACCATGCAAGCAAGACATGCAAAAGCGTTGTCACGCAGACATACCCCAGCGCTGCTGGAACTTATAAGGGGGCCGAGCAGATTCAAAATGGCCCCTGAGTCGGACCCGCCGCCTCCCTTAGTCCCGGCACATATACAGGCACATACAGTACATACACAGTACAGTTGCAGCACATGTACAGCACATTACAGGCACATATACAGGGCATTTACAGCACATATAGTACATAAACAGCACATAAGCTATCTTCATCACATAGTACATACAATCATCATTCCCAAAATACATTTGACGTTTCTAACAACTAAATTACAAAAAAACAATATCAATAGGTTATCGAAACTATGACTTTCAAAATAAATATATTAAGTAAATTTTCATTTGCAAATGTAATAACAGTTTTATTTCAATTACTAATCAACCGACAATAATATACCTCCGTTTTTTTCCAAATAAGTATTTTATATAAAATTTAATCCACATCTGTAATTGGCTTCTTAATTTAAATTATTCTCATCCATTCACAATGTATAAAGACAAATTTTCAACTCCCTTTTATATATCCTATTTAGTTCTCTAATACGAGTGTTCCTAAAATAACAATTTGAGAACTAGCAAAAAATGATGATATATTTTTACGGCAGTTAAAAATTTTACCGTTAATTATCTTAAATAATGAATAATAAACGAATGTAAATAGTGAATTATTATGCTAAAAATTTAAAGTTTTATAAAATGTAGAATAAACCATTATAGACATTAATTAAAAAAATATTTATATATATATATATATATATATATATATATATATATAACTAAGCACATTTCTAAAGATAGCACGGTAGCACGGAAGGTGAAAATTCGTCAGTATACAATCACTTTGGGACGATAACATGTTTTGCACTCTTCCTCGTTGGTTATGAAAGCAGACATTTAGGTATTATAAATTATCCATTGAAATGGCGAGTCACAAACACTAACGTTCTCCCTCTCACCGGCCCAATATAACTGGATGACGACATGATAATATAGCGGCTCTAGCGCTGAGGCAACACAACATACTCCATACAGTACAATCATGCCCTTAATCGATCACTCTCGCTCAGCTGGTTGGGGATGATTGCTCTTGAATTGTTTTGGCATTTTGACAATACTTGGAATACTGAAAATTATTTTTAACTTCGATGGCGTTGACAGTACGCCTACTACCTTTTTGTTAACAAATAAGTTATATTATAATATGAAATTAAAATTGTTTCAAATTCTGTAATATCAAGCAACATCTTTTGAGGAGGTTAATTTTTTTCATTCGATGATATACGGTATATCGTGATAATTTTGTATAAATGGGCTATAATTAAACTAAACCACGTTAAACCAACAAAATAATTGTTATAGTGAAGTTATTGTCATTTGTTCAATTTAAAGTAACAATAACTAAAGTGTGTAATAATTAAACGTGTCGACCATTCTAAAAACTGTGCCTTAAGAATGATGTTTCACATTTTAGCGAATTTCCCTATAGGGAATACGCTATTACGGTAGTAGTCACGGTAAGACCTAAGCCCGGGACCATGATACTTTTTCGTTTTGAGGTCCCTAGAAGCCAAAAACACCGTTCGTTCAAATTGATATATATGTATATATAATATTTTATAATTATTTAATTATATATATATATATATATATATATCTATATATATATATATATATATCTATGTGTCCGTTAACACGATAACTTTTGAACGGAACCTCCGATTTTGATGAAATTTGGTACAGGGATGTAAGCCAGCGTCTACTAGGTTGAGTTCGCGAACCAGAATGATCGGATCATGGGAACAGGGTTTTATGGGGTTTCAAAAGGGTTAAAAATGGGTTTTTGGCTTTTTTTACTTTTATTTAGAAAATTCAACAATTTTAACTTAAACCATTTAAAAGAGCTTAAAAAAACAAACAATCTAGTATTTTGAATTTTTTACCCAGCTTAAATGGTTATGGAGAAAATCCAAAAAGTATGTTTTTCATGTTATTCTTATGGGAAATCAACAAAACCTTCTAACTTGCTTAGTTATTGACATATCTTGATAAAATTTGGTATGTACATTCATTAGGAAGCGTTTAACTTATATTTGCTTAGAAAACCCATTTGGCGGCAAACCTACGTACTCACCCCTATAGGGTTTATGGGGAAAATAAAAAGAACACCATAGCCTTATAAAATTTGGTATGTACAATCACTAGGTAGGGTTTAACTTATATTTACTGCTAAGTTTAGTTCAAATCCTGTTTTTATAAATTATGTTCATCAATATAAAAAAATCTTCAAAAAAGTTGTGAATAAAGCTAAACAAATTGCAAATAACAAATACATAGAGAAATCAATTGATAAATCAAAAGCAACCTGGAATGTTGTAAGAAATGAGCTAGGTATTCCTAAGAAACTCAATAATAATATTAGTTTGAATATTAAAAATAAACTTATTTCGAATCCAAAAGAAATTGTAGAAATTTTTAACAATCATTTTGGAAACATCGTTCAAAATTTAAATGTGCCTAAAGTTAGGGATGAATTCATAAATCTTTGTTCTACCCTTATACCAGAGCATTGTTCTATGTGCAAATTTGATCCTGTTAATATTAAAGAAATAAAGCAAATAATAAATCAATTAAATAACTCACCAGCTTGTGGTTGGGACGAGATCCCAACAAAATTGTTAAAACTTACAGTTGATATAATTGCTCCAGCTATAACCCTAATTATAAATCAGGCAATGGCTCAATCTACATTTCCAAAAAAATTAAAGCTTTCAGAAATCAAACCTATCTTCAAGTCAGGAGTTTTCTCAGACATTAACAACTACAGGCCTGTGTCAGTACTTTGTACCATATCAAAAATTTTTGAAAAAGTAATAAATCTTAGACTAATGAATTATTTAGAATCAAACTTTTTGCTTTCCAACAGTCAGTTTGGCTTCAGAAAAAATAGAAATTGTGAGGGAGCATTAGCAAGGCTTATCAACCAAATTTCGGGGGCTTTGGATGAGTCGCAGTATACTGCTGGAATTTTCTGTGACTTGTCTAGAGCTTTCGATTGTGTTGATTTAACCCTTCTTATTAGTAAATTGCAACAGCTTGGAGTTTGCGGGGATGCACTATCTTTAATAAAGTCTTATTTAAAGGATAGGGAAAATAGAACAGTATATTATGAAAATGACTCAAAGTACGTTTCTAAGTGGTATTCTGTTATGTTTGGCGTGCCACAGGGGTCTGTTTTGGGGCCCACACTGTTTTTAGTGTATATAAATTCACTACCAACTAATCTGAATTATGAATTCACAATTTTTGCAGATGATACCTCACTTGTTCTTAGGCATATTTCTTCTCATGGCCTGTCAAATTTGATAAATGAATCTTTAAGTAATTTAAAAAATTGGTTTCAAAATCATGGGTTACTTTTAAATTTTAATAAAACAGCAAAAATTGTCTTTAGGGCATCATATCGACAGGTAGATGTTTTAGAAGATTCTGGGCTTGATTTTTGTGAACACCATAAAGTGCTAGGTATAAATATAGATCAAAATTTGAATTGGAAAAATCACACTAATAATCTTTCAAAAAAATTAAATTCACTCAGATTTGCCCTTTCAATTTTAGCAGATTCCACCTCAATGGATACCGTTAAAGTTGTCTATTTTGCATACGTTAATTCAATACTAAAATATGGTATTATACTCTGGGGTTCTGCCTCAGGTTCAAAAAATGTTTTTAAAGCCCAAAAAAGTATTATTCGTGCTATGGTAAAGGCGAAAAGGCGTCAGAGTTGTAAACCTTTATTCAAAGGTTTGCAAATCTTGACAGTTCCTTGTATTTATATCTTTGAATTAGTCAATTATGTTTTAAAAAATCCCGATATTTTTGATAAATTTAGAGCTAAAAATAATTTCAATACCAGGGCTAAATTTGTTTTTAACCATCCCATCCACAAATTAACACTTTTTGAAAAAAGCCCCTTGTATATGGCCCTTAAAGTTTTTAATAATATTCCAAATGAAATTAAGAATCTAGATTCTAATTTATTGTTATCTAAATTCAAACAATTTCTCATAGAAAAAGCTTATTATAAGGTGACAGACTTTTTTGAAGAGGGATCTGGTATTGCTTGATTGACTTGTTTTATTAGCTTACAGACCTCTGGGCCGCAAACAAGCTTTTGTATTAGAAGGAAATTCTTTTTTAATTAATTAATTTTTAATTAGGTATTTTTTTTTTCTCATTGTATCTCATTAACATGCTTAGATTAAGTTTCATTATATGACAAAGCACTGTTTTTCTATGTCCTTGTGATGTAATGTAAAATGTATATGTGCTAATAAAGAATTTGAATTTGAATTTGAATTTGAATACCAACAAAACCCATATGGCGGCAAACCTACATACTCTCATCCCCATGGATTTTATGTGGTAATAGAAAATATACCAAAATTCCATTGGAAATTCGCTGAGTACGCAGGTCTGCTGCGACGGGGGTATTTATCATTTATTGAAGATTCAAATAAAACAATCATGTTCGTCTTGACGTATTACTAATGAGTTGGTTGAAAATTCTAAACGCATTCCTCCAAATTAAATGACATACCGGGTGCCCCAGACCATACGTACACCCTTTTTAAAATTTAGATTATTAATTTTCCACGGAACAAATTGTACCATTATAGGTAAACCGGTTACGCTCTATCGATTGACAGTAATTTCAATGTACAGGGTGTACCAGAAGTAACCTATCCAGACCGGAAGTCACCAATTTTAAATAAAAACCCCTACTTTTTGTATAATTTTTGTGTTCTACACGTAAGACAATTTTAACACAATTTTAAATTTAATTTGTATTCCTAATCTTAACGGTTTAGGAGATAATGGTGATTAAAATTTACTTTTTCCAATTGGAATAACATGGAGAAAATTTTACATCTATTATCTCTCATTTTTTACGTTAAACAGTATTGTCCAAGCATGAAAAAGTATAAGACTCTAATCCTAATCATATTCTATCATATATATCGATTATCATAAATATGAGCTTATTTTTTCCATACATTTTCAAAATCTCCTTCATATATTGTAAATTTCATGAAAAAATAAAATAATTTATGAAAAAAAAAACTAATAATTTATGATGGAAAATTATTCAAAAGGAGAGTCCAAGACATTTTTGTGAAGGGACATGTTTTTTTATCAAAAAATTTTCAGATATAATGGATTTGAAATTTTTTTACATGTAATTCTAATGGGAAAACTCTAAATTTCAACCACCATTATCACCTAAACTGTTAGGATTATGGGTAAAAGTTAAATTGTAGAGTTGTCTTGAAATTAGATGTAGAATAAAGAAATGTTATAAACAACAGGGGTTATTATCTTATCTTATACTCTAAGGGCCATTTGCACAAATAAATGATAAACCGCATTAAATATAATCTAGATTAATTCAGTTAAAATCAGATAGAGATGTAAGTTTAAACTATGCATTTGCAACTGACTTTTAGATTAAACTTAGGTTTAAACTGAAAATCAGGTTTAAACTAAAATGGTGCAAACGGCCCTAAAACAAGCTCTGTTTGTACGGGCAACGTTTTTTTTTTCGCTGAAAGTATTTTTTATTTTTTTTATTTAATATGGGGGTTTTGGCCACCAGAAATCGATTGGAGCTGGTCCCATAGATGGGAAAATCCGGTTTTCGCGCTAGAGCACTTCAAAGATCCATGTTATCCTTATGGAGATTTTTAAATTGCCCCAAAATCAGCTGATAACTGTAGATATAAACCAATGTGTAACATTAACCTGTGGTTTAGGAAAATTGTACCAAAGTGCAGGACCCTTCAGTCTGCCAAGTGAGCGGAGCGAACGAGCTTTGAGTGAGAAACGAAAGTCGTAATTTTACCGAGCATAAGCTCGGACCCCCTGGTACTTTTATTAAAAATTAGTGACGTGGTCTAGGAAGATGTCTTCTGGTAGCCTACACACTGTGCATTGAAATTACTGTATATCGATAGACCGGAACCGGTTTACCTATAATGGTAGAGTTGGTTTTTGTTCAAAATTAATTCTGTAAATTTTAAAAAGGGGTGCAACTTTCCTAGCTACTACTTCTTTAAATTGAGTTTCTAATCTAAAAAAACGTTTTTAAATTGAATGTAGGCCTATATAACTCAAACTAGGCATTAGCTTAGTTTTCAAATTGTTTTGTAGGGTAGATAGTTTGATTGTTAACACACATCAGGTTTATTTACGTGCCATCAAATGAGTGAGTGTCAACTAGAGAACCACAGCAGCTACGTACCCCGTCCGCATCGTCACCGGCGCCGCCGCCGCCGCCGCCGCTGCTGCTGCCCAGTAGGGGGCCCGCCAGGCCCAGTAGGGCCCCGATGTTGGAGCCCCCCGCGGCCTCATCACCATCGCCGCTACCCTCGCCCTCTCCACCCTGGCACACTCTCCGTTAGCTACCCTCTACCTCATCCACCCTCTACACACGACAAGCTTCCATACCATTATATACAAGCAGAAACAAACTATAGCGGCTTGTTTATTATTTACATATAATTAAAGTAAATATGATTTTGTATTCACCAAAGAAATGAAATGTTGAAAAAAAAGGATGTGAATTGTGATAAAAAAGTGAGTACAAGTAAGTTTCATCAGTTAAGTGTGTTAATCTTTTAATTATAATTTGTCATGAAAAAATGTATTTGTGTGCTTAGAACATATTAACAGCCTAGATAGTTAAAAAACGTATCGATACTGGTCGAGTTTTTAAGTAAAAACTATTTTATACGTTGGAATGTATGAATTTTTACCAGCAGTTTGCCACATATACTTTTTCGTCAAATGAATCAGTTACCAGGTAAAATAAAATATTAATGTGTATGATTTGTTTGAATAAAAAATAAAACTTTCACTTAACCTGTTAACCTTGGAATTTAAATTTGGAGAAGTCATAGGTATATTGTAATTTTGGTGTTCGTTTTCCTTAAAAGACGTTTACCTTCAGACTTTCATAAATAATTTATCTAACCTCTTTCCTTCCATACTCTGCGTTCTTTAGTCTGAAAAATGTTTAATTCAAAAGGTTGTGATAAACAGTTAGCCATTCATAGTCAACATTTACATCTATATTTTATGTCATAAATTAGTTTAATTGACTCAATTGCTCCCTTTTTCCACACTAAGATTGGAAAGCATCTTTTAATTGGAAGGCATCAGTAAAATAATTTGTTCGGAATTTCATAATTAATAAATCACATGATCGTGGAATGACGACAAATACAATGAGAATGATCAACTGCAGGATGGAGTGTCATTGGTTAGCAAAGCTAGCCACCGCCAACTCGCCACTCTGTAGACATGTTCACGTACCCCGCCTCCGCCGCCGCCGCCGCCGCTGCTGCTGCCCAGGAGGGGGCCCACCAGGTTCAGGATCGACCCGGAGTCCGAGCCTCCAGCGCTCGCCTCGTCTCCGTCACCGCTGCCCTACCACACCACTACACCATGTACAGGCTACAAGCTACAAGCTACTCTACACTGATGCAGCCCAATACATTGTAAACAATTATATTATTTTGGTAGCCGTTATATACAAAGACCAAATGGATGTATTTTGTTTCGGGCGACTCTCAAAGCTACAAAAGCTATGCTTAGTCATTATACCCTTTCTTACCGCTTTCAAAACTCTCACCTACAATGTTTATAAGGCCATTAAGTAAAAGAACAATGATATAACTTGGTTGTTCTTATTTTAAAACTTATATGGAAGTGGCTTTGTGGTTTTTTGTGAATTTGAATACCACAGCAAATGTTTACGTTGATAATACAACTAATGAAGTTTAGCTGATAAGCAGTTAGCAATGTACAAGCATAAAAGATTCTAAAACTACTCAGAACATAAGCATTGCCCTTAGTAACTTTTAACAAATTAAAAAAAGCGCTTGTCTATCATAATTAACTTTTTTCAAAAAAATAAAATACCCAAGACCACAGTAATAAAAGCTTTTATGAGCATAACTACGTTTATATACATAACTAGGAAATCACAGTAAAATTAGGACCTGTCACCAGGTTAATGCCAGCTGGAGGCAGACTTACCCCGCCCCCACTTCCTCCACTGCTGGAGCCCAGGAGGGGGCCGACCAGGTTCAGAATGGAGCCGGAGTCTGAGCCGCCAGCGCTGCCGCTGCCGTCGCCGTCTCCGCCGCCGCCGCCACCGCCGCCCTGACACCGCACCGCATTATATAGCCTACATACATACAGCTAACTGCTACTGCTCTAGCTAATACTCAGTCCAAAGCTCATTGTTGTAAAATGTTATTAACTACACAATGCTTGGATTATATATTGTGGCAAGTACCAACCAAAAAGCCCAAAGCTGCTACCTATGAAACTATAATGATGAAACATATCTAAATGGCAGAACTTATCAATTTACAAGTATAAACATACTAAAATTACTCAAAATATAAGCATCGCCCTTAGTAGCTTTCAAATTATTAGTTATATACATAACTAGATGGGTTGCATGGGTGGGGTACTCACGCTTCCGCCACTGCTGGAGCCCAGTAGAGGGCCGACCAGGTTAAGGATGGAGCCAGACCCCGAGCGCCGCCGCCGCCGGAGTGGTCGTCACCGCCTCCGCCACCGCCGCTGCTCTGGAGACAGACATGGGTGAGGGTGAAGCAGAGGTTGGAAACTGTCTGACGAGAGTGTTGAGAGTTAGGTTAAGATGTGACGAGAATGTTATGATAGTAGGATGTACTCACCCCGCTGCTGGAGCCGAGGAGAGGGCCGACCAGGTTGAGGATGGAGCCGGAGTCGGAGCCGGACCCGCCGCCGCCGGCGTCGGCGTGGCCGCTCTGCAACACACCACACACATGTCACACGTTACACCTTCACTCCGCGGGCAGACATTGGCTGTTAGTGGAGGGGGATCAGCAAATAACTAACAGTGCTCCTCGCCTGAACACGATTGATAAAACCACGGGAACTGCCGTATGATATTTTATCGCCCGAGCCGGGAGTTGAACGTGGACCCTCTGTCTGTGATAACCCAGAGCTCTACCACCATAAGCTACACTGAGACAAAAAGTATTATGATACATTGTAGCATAAGGAGTTTTATGTCTAGGTGTGCTACCAAGTCTTGGCTCTCAATGTTATTTGCATTATAATCCATAAATGTGTATGAATAAAGCACATTTCCATTCATTTATTCAAAGTTGGCCTTGTTCAAATCCTACTATATTGTAAAAGTTGTTTGACATATTTCAATGTTATTCAAATAAGCATCTAACTCTACATATAGTTAATTATTTTTATAACTAACTGTTATAGTTGGGAGATGACTTTAGAAAAATACCCCCCGTCGCAGCAGACCTGCGAACTCAGCGAATTTCCAAATTAGTAATATTAATGTTAATCAGATAAACCTGTAAAGAAAGTATCTTCACATGCCCATAAATAGGGAAATAAATGTCTATTCTCCTTATGATAAATAGGAAAGAGTATGCAGGTATGCTGCCATGGGAAACACTAAAAGTAGGTTTTTAGCTTAAAAAAAATAATTATCTCGACCATACTAAGTTTCATTAATATCTGTCCATTGCTAAAGGAGTTTGCCTATTCTCCATATGATTAACATGGGAAAAGAGTATGCAGGTTTGCTGCCATGATAAGCACAAAAACCAAGATTTTTACAATAAATGGATGAATCTCAACCAAATGAAGCTGAATACCAAGTTTCAACCAAAAATATGGTTAATAATTGAAATATTAGCACATGCTTATTCTCCATAAGATTAACATAGGAGCCCCAAAATACAATGTACTGTCTTTAGACTTTGTAATATCTCAGTAACCAATGGAGATAGAGCAAAGCTTCAAAATAATAAATTGTGTGTTTTTTTAAGCTGAATCCAATGGTCAAAATAAAAATTTAAAATTTTCAAAAATTACATATGAAAAATTCAAAAAAACCCATTTTTGGGGTACAAAACCCCCCAAAACCACCCTTCCGGTAGGTCGATATGTCTGGTTTACGAACTCATCCGAATAAACGTAGGATTACACATCTCTACCAAATTTGGTGTCGATCGGACCTTTTTTACGAGAGTTATCGTGTCTAGGGACACATACATACATATATATACATATATACATATATATATATATATATATATATATATATATATAAATTTTAATGACTATTATTTTGGTCTCTGGGCACCTAAAAACGAAAAAGTAACATGGTCCCGGGCTTAGGTCTTACCATGAGACCTACGGTAATAGCTTATTCCCTATGGGAAATTCGCTAAAAAGAAATTTAGGGGAGTTTTCCCCCATCTTAGCGAATTCTTGCTCTCCTTAAAAATGTTCTCTTTGATTTCAATGCTCGATAACAGTTGATGGTGGTGGTACATTGTAATTTCAGCAGGATTAACGGTTGTTGGTTTATCACTCAGCTTTCTTAGGCTACTTTGTAAAGATATTATTTGTCCATCCACTCATGGTGATGGGAATGTTTGATTTGTTTATTATTTAACAGATGTACTAGCTAATGAAGTTGAAATTGGTTATTGTGACTTAGTTTTTGAATATGTTATTGAATTAAACAATAATTCAACCGGTTTCATCACTCATAAACGGTTTAAAAAATATAAGCAGTCCTGGAGGCGAGTGAGCGAAGATTTTAGAAAAGCGTTATTTGAAAATTCCGTTTTATAAAAATCACTTAACAAAAGAGACTTAACACAATTTATATTCACCATTATTTTAAGATTTACGTTTATACTCTAACTACACTTAGAGTATAAGTTAATGCTAGTCAAATTAGGTCATGAAAGTTTTTATAAAAACATAAAAGAACATTCATAGTTTTATAGTGTCAAATAAAACTGCCTTATATCTTTATCGTTTTAAATAGTTGCGAAGCTAAATTGACACAACTGCATTGTGTAATGTAAATTAATTGGATGAACGGATCAAAGAGGAGTGAAATTCTCATACATGACTCTTGGTCGCTCAGTGTAGTGGCAAATCCCGATTTCATTGACCGACGATTACGTTCCCAAGAAGCCTCAGATCGACTTAAAAATTTCACAGTAGATTTTAGGTGTAATTTGTAAGGTCAAGTTCGTTTCCGAAGTTATTCTGTTAAGTAATAAAGCAATGAGACGTATTTTAATTTCCCATGAAATATGCATTGTGGGCTGTAAATAACGGTGCTTAAGGCTATGTTAACGGTGCTTGAGTTTTTTGTTGTCAGACATAGATTAAGCATGTGTTATGGAACTATTTTCTGCCTGTTGTACTGCAGCTGCACTAAATATAATACAATTTGTTATTTATTAAATATTTTAAAATAGGTTATGAATACTAGAAAGGAATATTTTGTATTAACAAACAATAATAAAAAGAAATTATTTGATAAAATAATAAAATTTGTAAAGGGTGCCTACTGGCAATAACATATCTTGAATAAAAAAATAATAAAAATAACTTTAAACCTTTTTATTTGTAGTTAATACATGTAATTTGATAGATGTTTGATTTTTTGTTTATTTTTTTAATAGAATGGAACTAGGATTATCTATCTTACGTTGCCGTTCATTCCCATACGCGTGGAACAAGCGTACTCCAAAATTATGAGTACAAAGTGAGACTGAAGCGGGCATTCAATTAAAGAAACTGCAATGTCCTTGTGACGAATGGACATTAAAAGTCAGAGCTCGCCCCCGGCGCTCACTGGCCTTGTCCTTAAACGCTTCTGCAGCCGACATTTAAATTGCTACTTAACTGTACGGTACTCAAGCGACCCCGTGTCATGCTCGCCGACAACGGCTCAATTTAGAGTTGAACAGGGTGACCATTAGACTGTGTCATTCTAAGCTCGATTTTACCATACGAACATTCGGTTATCTACATGAACATAGTGAAATTTTATAATGAAATTAAACATGATATTTTAGTTTAAATATATTGATCATTCTGTAACCATCGCCTAAAAAGTTCACGTTTACTATACTTTCTGCGACATCCGCGATTTTTCTCAAGATTTTAAAAATAGATTATACAGCTTAAAATATATTTTATCCAATTAAGGAATTAAACTATTTTTAATGAAACCACTCACTTATGGCATTTAAAACACTTAAAGAGTGCCCATCCATTTTATTACAGTTGTGATCATTTGAATCTTTATTTACGAAGTGTATTTAATAAAGTTTTTATATTACCAAGCTCAATCTGTAGGTTATTGTTGTAGAAAAACTCAAATGTATGTTAAAGGTTAAAATAACAATCTCCTGTTTATCAACTTAAGATGAATTAAGCTTGCAAACTTTTTTTTTTAAATATTTGGTTTATTTTAATGTAATATATGAGATAGTCTGAGCATAACATCATACGTCTTAATACATGTCATCTTCGTACACAAAAATTGCTTAGGTGATCACCCCTTAATCTACAATATATTTACTTTACCTATGATTAAATAAATTAAAATATTTTTTTGTGGACGGTAAATGGTGATTTTCTATATTTCCAACGTTGTACAGAGAAAATTGTGTCATCAATTGTTTTTATAGACTGCAATCAGACTCTATGTTCCATTTAAAACATACAAGGAATACTCAGTAATAATAACACTGTTTAAATTGTTATCACCTCGGTATTTACTAAAATGTGACACAAGCTTTTAAGATGTTGATGTTGACAACTGTAGTGTCTGTCCGAGAAAAGTGGATGCTGGTGGCGAACCGGTAAAGGACTTATAAATAGGTGATGTAACAAATGATACTATGACAATAACAATAAACAAGGAAGTGCTCAAAGTGTGAACAATTAAAGTTTTCATAAACTGATGTTGTGCAATATTAGTTTTGGCTATTGATTGGTTTAAGTACCATTTACAAACTTTTTGCTTCGTTAATTACGTGTCAAGTGAAAGCACAGCTAATGGTACAGTAAGCAGTAGGAGAGCTGAGATGTTATATCAGTAAACAGGTGAAACAAGCCGAGAAAAGTACCAAGGAGTACAGAGGGGATTGAGTTAAACATAAATTTTAAATTGTTTTTAAGACAAAAATGAAAAATTATTAGAGAATTTAATTATTGAATTAAAATGTGGGTTTTTAATATATTAGAAAAATTTACAATAAAAACTATGGTATATTTAATAATTGAAAAAAAAAACAATAAGGCATTGCAACACGGGGGTGTAAATCTATCCTATACCATCATACTAGTAAGGTGTATTTTTATGTATGTATGTATGTTTGCACACGGATCTCAAAAACGGCTCGAACGGTTTTCTTCAAACTTTGTAAATAACTTAGTTCTGGAATAAAAATAATATAAATACAGGACTCTATGCCAGGAAAAATCTCATTTCTTTACAATCTTTAATTGAAAATTTAAAATTTTCAAAATTTTTTATGGAGTTAAAATTAAAACAAAGGAATAACGAAAACAGCTGACTCGACTAAAGTGTAGACTACGTGTTGTAGTTTAAACATGTGGCTTTGCATGACAGCCAGTTACTAAATTATAAATAAATGGTACTACTATATGATATAAATCATTTAAATTTTTTTAATCGTACTCCATTCTGATGATTATGAATGTTAAGATAAATAAAAGTCACGTAAAAGAATAAAACAACTATTGCATTTTAATAATTTAAAAACAAAAGCAGTAGTAAAAATTGTGGAAACAGATGTTAACTAAGTATTTAGAATCCACATGTTACAGATTAAACCTGTGTTTTAACAAATATAAACCAGTGTGCAGCACTCGAAGGCCTAAACTGAACCGGTCTAAAAGGCGAGCGGGCGAAGCGAACGAGCCCGTCGTGAAGGCGAGTGAGCGGAGCGAACTAGCTCGTCTTGAACAAGAAATAAACCTTTTTGCAATGGGCATTTGACAGCACTGTCTGTAACTGATATTTCTATACTGTTTGAGCTTACTAAGCAAATGATCGGCCCCCAGGTAGGCTACCATGATTTATAATCCTAATAAAATAATTCCGTTAGGGGATTTTCTGTGGAAAATGAGCTGTGCATCTAGTTCATCACAGGCGCAATCAGACAGAGAAGACACTGTTGGGTTCATATGGGTTCATATGTTGGGTTCATGGGGAAAAACTTTGTCATATGTGCATTTATAGCTTTGTATGTATCAGAACTCAAAGGTCGCAAATTTTGTCTGATTTTGCAAACTTGGTACAAACCGAGCTTTTTGTAAAACGATAAACAAGTTCGTCAGACAAAACAGCGGGAATTTTAATACTACCAACAATATTCTATCACAAACAACACGATTTTGGCTTATGCACTTCAGTGTCTATTTAGAACTAGTCAATTTATTCGTTAATGGTCTAAATTGTGTTCAATTCACTTCGAATAATTTTTACTTTATATTGGACAATTTCAATTTTTCCGTTCAATAAAAAAAACTGTTATTGTATTAATTATAGAATTTTGAGTTTTTTTATCCAAAAGAGCCATAAGGGGCTTCATATAAAATAATTTTACCGAAAACAAACCAGAGGGACTAAGAGAGCGATTCAAAATCCATATTGCATACATGCAACGCGCATTTACGGCTATTAAGTCCACGACCAAAATATCCATTTTTTACAATCGTCCACTACTTATAACGTCCCCCCACATAAAGTCCCTACTTATTATGTCGTTTACCATTGATGCCCACAAGACAAAACTTCCACATACAAAATTTTCACTGTAAAATTTTAGATTCAAGTAATGTCTTTGGCTCGACATGTCAGAAACACATATTATTACAAACGTAAACAGACATTAGTACACAAAAATTATTCTTGCTACTATCATTCAAAAAGTAAAAATCAAACAAAAGTTCATTGCCGGTGTGTTTAACTAATATTTGCAATGCTAGGTGCATCCAAAATGCAAATTCGGAATAATAAATTCGTGTAGAAAAGGCTGGACGCCACAAACATGAAGCAACAAGGACAGTTGCGGGTATAAAATGAAGATCATCCCAACGAACCACCAACATCTATCATCCGAGAATAAGTTCGTAATATTAAAGAAGTGCAAGTACTACGTCCGGAGCGACAGACTTTACTCAGAATGGTCAATAGGAATCGGTTTTTTTTTTTAATTACTTCATACACTAAACAATACGTCCAAACATTGGGGACGTTTTAATGATTGAACATACACTCGAGCGGACGTAAGAAAGTTGGACAAAAAGTAGTGGCCATATTAGATGTGAACCAAAGAAATGGACCTTTAGTCTGTGGACATAAAAGCTAAGGACCTAACAGCCGTAAACCGCAACCGGTTTAATTAATATTATGTAAAGACACTAATTTGTCTTAAGAAGTTACCTTTGAATACCTTTGAATGTTTTACTTTTACATTCACAATTACGTCAGCGTGCTGTGTGGTGTACTTACACCAGTGTGTTATAAAATTAACTCGCTCGCTCAGCCAACAGATTACCATGTTTTTGTGGGCGCCCAAGTGTGAGTTGCAAAAGCATATCGTTCGAATAGGAGCAATGAAAGTGGTTGTGCCCGTTTCACAACTTGCGCCCGACCGGCCGGACGAGTCCCGGGTCTGCGACCTCCCCCCCCCCCCCCCAAACCAACCAGCCCCCTACAGATCCCCCCACCACCGGGCCCGAGCGGCCTTGCCGTGATAACATGGGCAGACTGTAGCGGTGTTGATAACGGACTCCCGTGGCCCCCGATGACAGAATGGCTACTCGTTCTCAGATTCAATTAATTGTTAATAGCACCATAATGTTTAGTTAAGCTTATTTTTCACTTATCGGCGTAGGTACATGTAAAGTGACTATATTTGTATAATAATAATATATTTATGATTTGGTTCAGTTAACTAAGAGGGATTTAATTTCTTTTGGCTCATTATTAACTCACCAGTTTATCATAATAAAATCAACCTATTCACCACTTGCTGTGTTCAACAACCCCAGACAGTCCACCGAGTGTTCCACGATAAAGAGTTGTAAAGTTACAAGGTAAAGTTTATTTTTACAATATAAATTTGTAAAGAATTTATTCTTTACAAATTAAGAATATTAAGAATATTTCTTTATAAATTAAGCAGTGGTCACTTAATATTAAGAAATCTTTATTATACATTAATTATAATCACTAGTCAAAGCTTCTATGGCAATTAACTTTGTTTGGCAGTTATACAAAATGGCTTTACGTGAGCTTCAGCAGGTTTTACAGGTATTTTATTGCACCCCACCTTTAACAAAATTTACCTAATCCCCAAAAGTTAACCATAGAGTAAAATACTAAATACATAATAAATTTACTAAATATAATTCACATATGAATTAGACAAAATGACCATGTAATTACTTTTAAATTTTAAGATCAGGCAGAAGATAAATTCACTACATATCATCATAACTATAAAGGTTTTACATTAAGTCATTCCATAATTCAAATGCTTGCCTCTTCTTTGTATTTGATAAAACTTCTGTCATACCGTTCATTTAAGTCTCCTACCAACATTGTTCTATCAAAGGTTTGTTAAAGTTAATTGATTAATAATAGTTTTAATATTGACTTATGATCGAAATATACCAAATTGTCAGGAATAGCCGAATCTACATTAGTATAAATTACAGCTCATCTATCAATTCCTTAATTGCATCCACGGCTTTTGCATATAACGAGGTTTTTTTTTCAAAACGTTATACGTTGTCACTGACTTATTCATTGTGAAGTTAATACAACATTTCAATAATTAACTTTTATAGATCTTAATTTGTTCATTTAAACTAATTTCGATGAACGATTGTGTGCTTCTGGGATACTATAATTTAAGAAAACTCTATATATTACAAAAGAAAATTAAGTTCTAAATGTATAAATATCTACACCCAATCAGTTCATAAAATAAAACTAATACAGAAACAATACACACTTAAAACCTTTATATTATATTGCACATGTAGTTGCCCATAGCCCAGGCTTACATTAAATCCCCCAAAATAATTTTGCGTTTAGGTTATGTATTATAATGTCTGAATCCATCAACAGAAGTTTTTATTTGCCTAGAACCTGTTTAATCTCTTTCGTAAGAACCGGACGGCCTAAAACTTCAAACTTCTTTTTAGTCCTTATTCTAGATATTCTGTAGCAAAATGTAGGTTGGATTTGAGAATGTAGACCTTTGGACATATCACAAGTAAAAAATGTTTAGGTGTACACCTTTATTAATTTAATTAACTATAGTCCGTTTTTTTTAAAACCTGATCCTTCGAGGGAGAGATGGTGGAGGGGGTTTGTTTATACTTGCTACTATCCCATTGGCTGAAGCCTTTTGTTTTTTTTTTTGTTGGTTTTTTTGTTGTTTTTGTTTTATACCAGCATACCAGCTGTTGCATACCAGCTGGTAATTTTACATCACAACATAATGTGTATCAGTTTTACAATAGTATTGGTAGCAGTTGTTTTTTAATCAGTTTACTTTAGAACTGTTACCTTTTTTAACAAGGAATAGGTTTGGCTTAGAAGTATAACAGCTGACTATGAGTTACTGGAAGATATTATAACTTATTTAAAACGTTATTTGAGGAAATCTGATATTCGACACACGTTTGTCACGAGTTTAAATGTGTTGTTTACAGTTTAAATGTTTTGTTTACAATTTAAACCTCTCCCCCAACCCAATTTTCTCGAGAAGGATCAGGTTTAAAAAAAACGGACTATAGTCTACTTGTTGCTCAAAATCGAGCCATTTATTTTAATACAATAAGTAACATTTAGTTCTAAATCAACGACATCCGATCAATCCAATATTGTGAATATCAGTAGTCACATTAAAAAATATATGTATTTATAGTTGTACATTAAGAGTCATCTTCACCTTTGGGCTAGTAGCCCATTGTTGCGCAGTCGGTAATGTTAACCATACGGCTTTTATGCAAAACATAGTATTTTATTCCCCTATGTTTCGGACGCCGTTTTCTACAGATTTTCTTTAAACTTGGTTTTTAAATTAACAAATCTTAAAAGTAAGGAAAGTCGAGTTTTGTATCAAGAGCTTCAATATTGGTTAATATTATATAAATTTAAAATTAAAACACAGGTACCAATATTTTTGAAATTTTAATTCGTCGTGAGGCCTTTCGCTAGCAAGGCTAGCATTATCAGACGACTCACAAACTCATTTATTTAAAGTTTGTGAGTTGTCTGATGATGATGACAGCCTTGCTAGTGAAAGTCCTCACGACGAATTAAAATTTCAAAAATATTGGTACCTGTGTTTTAATTTTAAATTTATATAAAATCGAGTTAATATTACTCTCTGTGACGTCGCAAAGTAAATCGATTTTCCTTACTTTTAAGATTTGTCTGTAAGATTTTCCTTACTTTTTTCATATATCAGGTATGAGTGACCTACATTTAATCTTATACAATAAAACACAAATTTTACCAATAAATATCCAAAAACATCGTCTGAAACAGGGGAATACGGATGCATGTTTTCAGTGTTTTTACAAGGGTGAAGATGACTCTTAACAGACGTTTAAAATGTTCAACCAAAACACAAAGTTATGGGAAAATTTCGAATTTAATTTGTGGATAGCACCCTTATTTTACGTCAGATTTTCATAAATCTTTGGCGGAAAAAAACTACAGACCAAGCCCTATCCAACGACACAAAGAACTTGAATATCTGTTGAAAATGGTAGGAGGATTTCTCAACAAACAAAACCCTTAGCGTATTAAATAAGTAAGTATGGATATAAAAAGGAGTAACCTTATTCTACGCATATGGGTGTATTAATGTAGTGGGAACTATCTTGAACGAACTAAAGATCGGCATAAAATACCTAACAATGCACGCGTACCGGTATCAACTATTTATGTTAGATAAGTTAATAATAAGTTTGTTTTTCTAATATTTGTTCAAAAATGTATTTATTTGTAAATAAATATAAATATTTTGTGCAGTATTAAGGCAGAAGGAAATATATTTTGAAATCCTTGCTCTATGTCTGGTGTATAGACGTGGGCTAAAAACAAACACCTCAAGTCCCACTAAAACAGCATCCAATGCCTTTCTTATGGGGAGTTATATTACCGATTATTAGTAGTCATTTATTAATAGTCAGAATAACCCCACCAACGAAAAGACATATACAAATCAGGCTAAAACTTCACTGTGTAATACAATAATTGTAACCGTCCCAAATGGATTAAAATCAAGTCTCATTAAAATAAGAAACTACTCTGCTTTTTAAATGACGCATCTAATTGAAATAAAGTAAACCGTATCAACTGCAACCAGAGCATCTTATGAATTAAAAAAAAATTACATTTAATTTATAAAGTGTGAAAATATTTCAGATATATCAATAAACATGTCACACATGAAGCAGTATTATTTATGATTTCTCGTAAGTTTCCTTACATAATTCAAGTAAAGCCGAATATCCTATCTCGTGTTTTAAACAATTTTGACATTTGAGGTTTAAAAAATTTGTCTCTATTCTTACTTCTGAAGGTTTTAGATTTTAGATATTTAAATTTTGGAGGGCAGAGCAGCCCTTAAATGCATTAATTTGTCCTTAAGAAAATCCTCTAAAATATAGGAACGTGGGGAATAACTAATCTATTTAGAAACTAACATTGCTATTGGTGGGCGAAACCTGGAACACATGTTATTGCATGATCCAATTGGTGTTGGTTATTGGCTGAATAGGAGCAATAGCACAGCTGAAATGTCAATCTAATCTAATTAATGACCGCATGGCTTTGCAGTGTTCTCCTATAGAATTTATAACTAAAGAAGTATTTTGCTAATAAGCAATCTTAGTAAGAATTAGATATTACTAAGCTTGTGCTAACAGTTTCATTATTAAAATAATACGTGGTTTTGTTAAGATATCACCTTTAATTCCTTGTACTGTAGAAAATTTTTTTATTTCAAAATTGTCTGATAAAATATTTTTTTACTTAAGAATAATTAATTACCTTTATTTATGGGTTTCAGCTTACGTTTCAATCCACAAACCAGATTTGTCTTGTTTAATGTTATCGAATAAAAATTTCTTCAAAACACAAGATCGGTAATAGAAGACTTAAAATAACCTTTATTGAAATGGCGACCTCACTAAATAGGTAGTTTAAGCCAAATAAGAATGAGAGATGAATGAAGGATGATTGTGGCACGATCTTAAAGTCTGTTACTGACTAAGGCCGACATTCTCCTTAGACAGGACTGTTAATAAAAAGCCCCACAGCCAATGGTATCTAGGGATCTACAGTTTAACGTAAGATCCGAACCACAACTTCGACCTCATATGTACCTTTTTTATATATTTGCTTTTTTATTTTAGACTATAAGAGCACTTGATCGTAACATTATACCACTGATATGTTTTGCAAAGAAATTAATTAAGAACTATTGCATTTAGGGTGAACTATAATATGATAACTAAAAAAATAATACATAAAAGCTGAGTAAATTCATTTGCCCCGCTTGGTATGTCAAGTCAAACTTTACTCCTTGTAATGAAAAAGTAGAGTGTTACTTTGTTTTCCTAGGGGGGCAAAGTGAACCAATAAAATAACGTGGTCAATCTAGCAATATTGTGCAGTAAAAAACTGGAAAATTTGTCACTTTATCAGTAGCGAGAGCGAAAAGTCTACTAATTATTAAGGCAGCAATCATCGTTCGCAATTTTGAGGTTATACATGTTAAAAATCAACAGCTATTGTAAATAGATTTTGTATTTTTTTTTTACGATAATAGAAATTTTAGCCAATGAATAGCAATGAGAGGAATTAAATTTTTGGCGTAGTTACCTTAATACACAAAACTATTGTAAACATTGAAAGAGAAAAAAATACCAACCGTTCCGCTGCGCTTGTCCCGGCGCCAGTCGTCCTGCAGCTGCTGTAACTGCTGAGCGTTGGCAGCGCCCTCCGCTAGGGGCGCCCCGGGGGCGACGGCCACCGGCGCCACCTCTACCGCCCTGCCGGGCCGCAGCGATCCCTCGTCCACCCTCTGCACCGACAAAAGGAGAAAAGTAGTTAATTCCATGCATCACAAGCCTAATACATGCAGTGTATTAAAATATTTCTCTCTATAATTTCAATATTTTGTTGTGGTGACCAATATTGATTTCTTATTTCTTCATTGTCAAAAACAAAAACACTTAGGAAAACTCATTGAATAGCACACCCACCTTCTCACGAAGACAAATATGTTCATTTCTATACGCTTTATGTATACACATATGTATATACAGTGAAATATTCAGTGAATGTATATACATACATTTACTGAACATTTATATACATACATCTACATACATTTACGAAGCATACATTTATGTATGCTAATGTATAAAACCCCAACTTTAAAGACACTCAGCCAAGTCAAATGGCACTATTCTGACACATTTTATCAGAATTTCAGGATCCCACCGATTTAATCCAGATAGGCACAAGTCAACATACCTATTTTAAAACAGTATAATTTGCCTATATGTTTACTTGCCTATCATAAACTTAGAATGGATAATATAATTTAAAATAATTTCCTCCCTATGGGAAATTTGCTAAAAAATCTTGCCAATTTCTTTGTTAACATTCATGGCTATAATTACTCTTTCAGGTATATTACCGCCAATTTTTTACAGTACTGAACTATGAAAATTGGTAACGTAAAAAATTAAATTTCTTAAATGGTTTGGTTAGCTAATACAGCTAGTATACCTCCTAACTTTGATCAAGCTTGTGCATATTTTTTGAAAGAAACAAGGGGATTTTGCTTAAATTTCATATCTTCAATCTAGTTATGGGAGCTAATTTTATATTTTTGAAAGAGAATTATATTAAAAACGTTAGACAAGTGTTACTCACCCTAATGTAGTTTGCTCTTTCTTGTTCGTAGTCATTATAGTTGTAGTTATAATTGTAGTAGTTCTGAGGTAGCGCTAGTGTCGAACACGCTAAGGTGAGTCCTATAACTAATGTCTGCCAGGACCACATGATGTTTCTGAAACAAAACACATTTGAAATGTAAGTTGGATTAGGTAATCTCTGATAGTCAACATTTTCCTCAAAACAAACCGAGACTTTTCAGAGAACTTCTCTGGCAATGAAAAGTTAAAAATCCATGGAACCAACTGTATAAGCTTTAAGTTTCCAGGAAGTAGTAGCTACCTTAAAGAATGAAGAGCCCAGATAAGTTTTTCTAAAAGACCGGTGTCAATAAACCAAATTATCCAGTAGAGCGGCTGCGATTTCACGCGCCGACTGTGGTGTGGGGACCGCTCGCCCGTGACAGGGAGGCGAGAGTGACAATCGTATTACTTTAATTAAATAAAGTTGATTTAAGTATTACTCGATGTATTTTACGTTACATTTACTTACTACTTTAAATTATGCTACTGTCTTTGTTTAAAAGTTGGTTAACATCCAGCAGTGTGGGATAGTCTTTGTATTATTTTCGTCATTGTAGAGTCCTTATTAGAGTTATAATATCACTGAAAGGGTACCAATGCATAACATGTGTCAGTTAATTAAATAGCAATTATAAAACCCTATATATAAGTTGTAATGCTAAACTCTCAGTAACTGTAAAACTCAACATTCATGATTTATTTTTAAAAAATGGTTCGTAGACTCGTATTCCTTTACATTAACAACGGTTCTTTTAAGAACTACTTATGGTTAGGTCCTAAAGCCCTCCAAAATTTCGGACCGATACAATTGTTATGGAAGAGTAAATGCAGTTTAAATTATTTACCAAATTTGTTAAAGTCTCCTTAAGAAGTTTGTTAATTTTCATTCTTGGAATGCCGTTTTTTATTTATTTATTTTCACTATTGTTTCTGCAGAAGTTGGGGGTTAAAGGAAGGCAATAGAAAATAAGATAACAAGATAATTAGGATATGTTTGACAAGATACCATTTTATTATATGAACTATCAAAGTTTACTAGTACGGCTTGATGGTTAGTAAACTCACATTTTAACTCACGCACGTCATAAAAAAAATCCCGGTTTACTGATTTTATAGACCAAAATCTATAAAAAATGTTTAGAACAATTCCTTTAACACACCAATAATTCTTTTTACCATGATAACGTGGACGTGTAAAATAAATCTTTTAAGATCTCATAACCAATTAAAAAACCAATACAAAGGCTCTTAACACTATGTATAGATTACATGACTCTTGCAAATCTTACAATTTAAACAATTTTGATAAAATAAAAAAATAAAAAACATATATCCAAAGCGAAGAATTGAGAAAGTGACAATTTTTATTGTATGCCAGCCAGTCATTCAATTAAAAAAAACCAAACTGGTTTTCAGTCTGTTACAATTGAACAATTGAATTTTTGTTCGATCTATATGGGAGTAAAAAAGTGAAGTGGTCAAGGTGCCGGTGCATGGTTGGCCGTGGTTGGCAGTGTGGTTGGTGGCGGTGGTTGCCAACAGTGGGTCAGTGGGTACGTGGCCGTGACGTCACAAGGTCCTGCTGCTGCTGGGGTTACGTGTCCAGCTGCACTCGATACGCACACCAACCTGAGCGCCCACGCACCGTTCAAAATTAACGCAAACATCGTTGGACGCCCACATAGTTTCAAAAAATAGTTTTCTTTCTTATAATTACGAAAAAGTTAAATGTACGTCACTGATTTTACCTCACATACAGTGGTGAACATTAGTTGAACGGGACTGAAGTGTTTCAGTTGTGTTTACTTGATACATCTACCTACAATATTTTGGAGCAAAATGTAATCGGGACTGATTGCCATCATAAACTTCATTACAAGTAAAATACTGAAATGAGCTGCAATATCTTATTTTAGTGAAATATTTTCCAAAAACAGTTATACAACGATAAAACTGAAAACACATATTATACTGGTTTCTACCAGTCACTCTACTGGATAGCTGATTTAACCGAGAAGTGAAAAAAAATAGCATTATTTAAAATTATTATTTATAAGAAACATTATTATAAATTATAATAATGAATACGCAATGAGAACAGTGGTTTATTTATCTTTTTCGATACATTAACAAATAAGGACACACGTTATCACCTTTTCAATGTTTATAAAAATTTTCATCTTACACTTATTTTAAAATAAATGTCTTCAAGTTCGTATTAAATTAAAATTTCATTTGGTTAGGACTTTCGTATTCAATGAATACATCATCAGATCATTATTAAAACAGTTGATAATTGTCTTATAACGTATTCATCGAATACAAAAGGCTTAACCTAATAAAATTTTAATTTATTAGATATTTTAAAATGAGCGATTATTCCAATAAGAAGAGCTTTTCAAAATGATTAAATTTTCAAAGGACACAATAATAGAGATAATATTAAGTCTGCCTTTTTGGTCAGAGGAACTACACAGGAGCCCGGCTGTTTCGCCAGACCCGGCACCAGGGGCCAATCAACTCTACACGAAACAACCAAAAGTTCATCTCCACGAGGATTACGCCACCTCTGTCGCACGCATCATTTATCTTTTTGTATTAGTGCTAACCTCTACAGCTTGGACCACGTAATCTTCTCATTTAAAATTTATATGAGTCTGAGCTGATTATGAGCTTTTCTGGGATTTTGAGGGTAATCTATTTTGCAACATATAAAATACAATGCATCATAATAATAGTTTATGTAACGATTGTATTACGAGCTTTAAACCACGTGTGAAATGTAAGTTGGAACAGAAGCGAAGCGAGTGATCTAATTATATCATGAATGGTTTTTAGAGTGAGTACAAATACAACCTAAATTTAGTAAAGGATTGTAAACATAAAAAAGGTAATAAACAAGAAGAAATATTATAGGTTTTGCGGTCACCCATTTTAAACGTAGCCACACCCTAAATAACTAAGTAGACACGAATCGTAACAGAACAATTAGGTGATGTACAAATTGTGTAATTCATATTATAACAATACTTTCGTAGAAAGCTGAGCTCTCATGGTCTATAACCTCTGACATAAAATGACTTCTGTATCCTAATGAACGCATTATGCAACGAATGTATTGGTTTAATAAATTACCTCTTAATTATGTTACTTCAAATATAATTATAGGTGCTTATGCAACAATCGTAGATAGCAAAGTTAACTGTATGATCTTTATTAATGATTTATTATTGTAAAATGTGTTTCATTTTGTACTATTTTCCATAGTTTCTTAAGAACCAGTAATTTCAACAGTGAGATTAGCAAAATTATAAATTAAATCTCTCAACATAAGGTTTTAAAGCTTTTACATAAATTACGGCTGGTATAAAGTATCTGCAATGTGAATAAACAAGCAATGTTGTTGAATAAAGTTAATTAAAGAGATCAATAATTGTGTGAGGTTGAAAAATAATAGTGATGATCTCCAATGGCACCGGCGGCGGCGTGCGATCTCCCCTCGTCGCCTCGCAACAATGTTGGTATTCCCTGTTTTTGCTGCAGCGCCGCGCCGCGCCGCGCAATGTGCCATAATGTTGCCATAACATGACCTCGCGTGCGCGTGCGCGGGAGTCGCGTCACGTAACGGCGGATCGCAAAGCATCGCGTTACGTAAACTGGAGCATCTCACAGACCTCCTCTCCACTTTCTTCTTTTTATTATTCAATTAGCCATATTTGCCCTGGTTTCCCTGCTGACTGTGCTATTGCTTATAACTTTAGAACTAAAAATGATGCAACAATACTGTTTTAAATGTGTCAATCAACATGAAACACATACAAAGTTCTTAGTTCTTAGCGTAATTATTCATTTTTAATTTTGAAACCTCGACTGCCCGTCACCATGCGCACCTATTCACCTGTGCGATGACATTAAGACTGCAAAGTACCGTCATCGCATGAAGTCACATGGGCTGGGATGACTCGAGGTGACCGCTCACTGTTTTTCATGATTTTGCGTGTTACATCGCGCAGGGACATTTTGAGGGTGTAATGTCGTCGCCGAAGACCGCCGGATCGAACCGGAGACCGCTGGCTTGTGAGGCCAGTACACAGGGGCGTCACGCCATTAGGCAACCCAACGTGTAAAATGTAAAGTTTTGTATTCAGGGAAAACTACTAAAGTAATTGGTACGATCATGAAGTAATACAACCGTTAGATGTACTTGATGATATTTTGCATAAGGTTCTAAAAAAGTAAAATGTATCCAACCATTAACATTATTAAGATCGAAACAAATGATTTAGTCAAAAGCCCTGGAGATGTGTAAGTTATGTTGTGAACAGCTGGCTATTTTTTTTTTTTTTTTTTTTTTTTTTTACATTGAATCGTGAAATAGAACATTTCAACCCGATCTCCAATCATTGTTTGTATTTATCCACTGTAGTGTATTCGCACATCCGTTAGTTGCAAGAATTGAGGTCTACCATTTAACTAAACGATTGCCCGACTGATAAAATCAGTAATGAAAAATTAATTTCCAGCATGGAGATATGGTTAGTTTACAACTGTAATGCCGTTTCAATAATTTGAATTTCCAGCATAGATTTAAATTAAACAAATTTAACTACTTTGAACAGCATATTTTATAATGCAGCTATTTTATATAGTACGAAAATTCTTTAGTTTCATTACTAAAATTCTTCGAAGTTTAAGCAAAAGGAGTAAGGCCATTCATTACTTAAGCGTTTTTTAAGGTTTTGATATTTTCTGTAAGAAAAAATCGTTCTTTCTAATGGTACAAAGGTTTTAAATTATAAACATTTAGTTGTTATTTTACTAGATTTGAAGGAGTTATATCAAATTATTATGGCACCAAAGTGTGCCCCATTCCGAGTAAAATAATTCATTGTGGTAAAAAGGACATAAGTCAGACTTGAGTCAGCAGTGTTAAAGTCATACTACTGAGGGTATAAGTAATACTTTCTAGGATCAGATGGAGTTAATTCGTAACACCATTGACTATGTACACTTACGTGAATAGACCTCTAATTCAATGCATTTAGTTTGAGGCAAAAATTTCTAAGTTCGTGTACGAGTCGCTGCCATCGATGTTGTTATTATTCATCTGGATTTACAGTGCTGCAAAAACATTTCATCACAACATAAACCAAAACCTAAATTATAAAATACTAGCTGTTTCCCGTCACGGCTTCGCCCGTGATTGAATTTATTTTTTAGGTAATAAAATCTTTAAAAGAGCAACAAAATCTTCTTCCTTAAGAATTACATTGAAACAACAAATTACTGTGTATTGAGATCTGAAGGAAGTTTGCAAAACATTTTCTTAATGAGAACCATTGAGCAAAAAAGAACAACCATGTCAAATTTCAACCCCGTAGGCCCTACAGTCATTTTAAAATCATGTAGGGCGGAGCCCTAAAGAACATAAAAAACTATATTTCCAAAACTGTTTCTTAGTAAACACCTATTAGCAAAACGGAACATAAACGTTAAATTTCAACACCGTAGGATTTATGGTAATTTTGAGGATTTGTGGGGGGAAGAATCTGGAATAATTTTGAAGTCCTATGGGGCGGAGCCCTAAAGAACTTCGAAAACTATATTTTCAAAACCATTTCTAAGTGAGCACCTATTTGCAAAACGGAGCATCCACGTTAGATTTTTATCCCTTAGCATATATGGTAATTTTGATGTTCTGTGGGGTGGAGCCCTAAAGTAAATTTGCTGAATTGTTTCTTAGAGAGCAACTATGAGCAAAGAGGAACGTTCATGTCAACTTTCAACCCCGCGGGCCCAGAGTAATTTTCAAGACTTGTGGGACGGAGCCCTAAAGACTTTCAAAATATATATTTGAAAAACCTTTTCTTAGTGAGTAACCTACCTATGAGCTAAGGGGAACGTCCATGTTAAATTTCAACCACGGAGGCCATAAAATGTTTTTGAAGTCCTTTTGGGCAGAGCCCTAAAGAACTTCAAAAACTATATTTGCAAAACGGTTTCTTAGTAAGCACCCATGAGCAAAGAGGAATGTCCATGTCAAATTTCAAACCCGTGAAGGCCCTAATGTAATTCTGAAATCCATTGGGGTAGAGCCCTAAAGTGCTTTAAAAACTATATTTAAAAACCCTTTTCTTAGTGAGTACCCATGAGCAGAGAGGAACGTCCATCTCAAAAATTTCAACCCCGCGAATGACCTAAAGTAATTTTGAAATCCAGTGTGGTGGAGCCCTTAAGCGCTTCAAAAACTATATTTGCAAAACCGTTTGTTAGTACCTATGAACAGTAAAAAAGTATATAGTAATAAAATACGAAATAAAGTAAACTGTACTTAATACAACCAAAGCACACCAGACTAAAAGTAATAGTACATCACTATAATCTTGACAATGTCAAACATAAATAAACATTATATCTCACACCTGGTTACTTCTATGCTTATAAGCATTTTCTTGAATGAATCATCATGTGGCAGATGTAAACAAACCTAATTCAATTTTCATAAGGGAACTATCGAATATCCACGCGATTTTGGGCCTCTTCGACACGATCGAATATCCACGCGCATTAGTGAGGATTATAAGGGTCGACTCCAGGACGGGAGGAACGATCGAATATCCCCGCGGCCGAGGACAGGTAGAGACCGCTAGACCTCCCAGGGGCGGGAAAAATGGGAATTTTATTTCCCCGCCCCGTTCAACGTACCTCGGCCGTTCGCGTGTACCAGAGCGAATCCTTGCTTGTAACATAGCATTTAAACATGACATGTTTTTTTTATTTATTCATCTATAAAAACGTATACATTCTTAGTAGTTACTGTAAATACCAAATTAAATCACTCTTTAAAAAAAAGAGAAAATCTAAATCTAAAAAAAGAAAATCTAAAAGGAGTTCCAATTACAACAGGAAGTAACATATTTCATAATGATACAAATTGGTCTTTGAAGACCAATGTAATTATCGCTCTTGCGTCGAGCTCGCGGGTATCCAAGAATCAGCGCTCCCATCGAATCCACAGAAATCAAATATTATCTGTAACGGAATCGGCTAATGTTAGAAAATATTACTTGAGATAAAAAATATTTAGAATGTCTTCTACAACTTCCCTGCGGATACTTTTTACCTGACCCAAAAATGAAAAACTTTCTCCCATACTACTTTTGTTGTGTCACCAATTAAGACGAACTAAAAAGAATTTTAGTTTAACTAATAATAAAAATTAATAACAGACCATTTAAAGTTTAAATACGTACCATTAGATTCACAATTTCATGATGAAAATTTTATATAAATTTAACCTTTTTATTTTCATTCCGAATTACTTAATGTCAGGTTTACATGAAGCGCTATTTCGATGTTCTTCGCTCGGGTCCCATGACATCGGATCCTTTTGCCACCCGTCGGGCTCCAGACTTCCACGTTTTTTAGTTCAGTTTTGCATGACAGGGCTCGGTACAGTTATACTTAGTCCGAGTCTGGTACACGCGAACGGCCAAGGTACGTTGAACGGGGCGGGGAAATAAAATTCCCATTTTTCCCGCCCCTGGGAAGTCTAGCGGTCTCTACCTGTCCTCGGCCGCGGGGATATTCGATCGTTCCTCCCGTCCTGGAGTCGACCCTTATAATCCTCACTAATGCGCGTGGATATTCGATCGTGTCGAAGAGGCCCAAAATCGCGTGGATATTCGATAGCAGCCTTTCATAATCATATGTTAGAATACAAAAATGTTGCTTCCATAAGAATAACATGGTAACTTTGAGGACGTCTAGGGCGTAGCCCTTTGTGAATAATAATATGAAAATAGTCAGACTTTCCTATTTTGAGCCTAAAGAATGAGTATACCAAATTTTAGTACTCTAGCTAGTCGGGAAGTTAGAGAATTAGTGATGAGTGAGTCAGTGAGTGAGGGCTTTGCCTTTTATATATTTAGAAGATTTCATCCTTGATTGAGAAGAATGGCAAACTGATTTGCCTATCATATGACTCCTGTACTTCCATGTACGCCACTGAAGATCGCGCTATCGTATATTGGTTTAAAACACGCCTATGCTATGAGAAGTCTACTCACGTTAGTGTACATAGTACAATGGTAGCACTGAGGAGATAGGTCATCGGTCAAAAGGAGAGAAGTACATTTAAATTCTGCAAAACCAAAACTTAACCAAATAAATGTTTATTTATTATTTTAGGACATCTTCATGTTTTACATGAAAGTTTCAACTAATTTCGCTTAGTAGGAATAGAATAGTGTTAGATATATTGTAAATTGAGCGTTTCCTACGGATTGTGCAATGACATGTTAGCTAAACAATCAAACAAAAAACTATGACTATATGTTGTATCCTCCTTGCTAACAACAGAGTTAATCGAAATATTAATAATTAAAAGCTAATAATTATCATAGTTGTGGTGGAATGGAAGGTTGTTGCGCATTTGAGGCAACGCTTTCTGCACACGGGTGTTGCTAATAATGGGCTTCACCATTAGCTGACCGCCATTGCAACATAGGCTGGCGTCTCGCGGCCAGGTAAGGCAAAAACGTCGAGTCCTTTCGTGGCTAAATGTGAGTCACTTCACCAATGGTTGTCATGGTCCTGGGGAGGAGATGGTGAATAGTCGCTGAAAGAGCAACAACCTATAGTCTGTGTATTTGCCTAGTGGTGAAAAACTTAGTTTTAAGTGTAAAGTTAGTTCATTGTCCATGTTTATGTCTATGTTTATGTTTATGTTCATGTCCTACATAGTCTATGTTAGTGAAGGCTATTCATATTTTTCGATAATTTTATAGACATACTTCTGAATGTATTTAAATATTTTATATTATTTTACTATCCATTGATATATCATTCGCGTTTTAAACTGTACGTTCAAAACTGTATTTAAACGCCAGTATAGAATTAGTTTTAATTTCACTTCAATTGTTTAAATGTTTAATTTAACGCCTGTGAAATCGAACGGGTTGATAACAAATGTTATGGTATGAAAAATTAAACTTGACATTAATTGTATATTTCCCTATTATTGTGGGGTGCATCCACGATATAATTACGACTATTAAATCCTGTGTACATTTCACCCGCAAAATATGTTAATCAGATTATAATAATTGTTTACGGTATATTACTAATTTTGCTCAGTAGATTTGCCAGAATTTTTTTCATTACTTGAGACCTGCTTGTATCATAAAGCTCTATGTAAAGCGCAATGTATAATTATAAAAACAGAATCCAACATTTGCTTTTCTACATTGAAAAGTAGTTAGAAAGCTCCTTTCCAAAGAGACTCTTTACGAATATGACACATTAAAAAACTTTATATGATTCCTAACTGGAATTTCTAGTTATAAAAAGATGAACATCATAACTCTATAATCACTTCTTTATCTTGATGTGAACTCAATAAAAAAATATGAGATATCTAAAATGACCAATGAAAAATAGAAAATTTAGCCCTGCTTAGCCTTAGCCTTCTTTTAGATGGCCAGTGGGTACAAGAAAGAATTTTTTATCGGAGTTTAGTTTAAATTCTGTTTCAATTGAGATACAAGTTATTCCAAATCTACATTAAGTTTTAGCATAATATTTAAAACAAGATGGTAAGTACTGAGGGATGTTAAGAACACATCAACTATATATTTATTTATCTTTAATGGTCAGACAGTCGAAATATAAAAATTGAATGTGATAGTGTTGTCAATTAATTTCAGTATTTCGGTCTCATATTCAGACTCTCTTCAAAGCGTGGCATTAAATATCAATGACATTATATTACTTATATTACGATTATACTTACGTTATGAAAATATGATTCATTTATAAAGGAAAATTCATAAGTCTATTATTTGTAATTCATAAGACATTATATTAGCTTAAATTTATGCCATTGGATTTTGCCACTTATGACATTTCACTGTTTATGTCACAACTACATTTTTATGACCAATCTAAAGAATAATACAACGTCAGTCTGTTACAAATAAGAGTATTCGACTTGGAAAAAATATGTTTATGATACTGTTAATGTGAAATCATTAAACTATGTGACAATACTTTTTAAAATTGTTCATGGCATTTAGTTTATAAACTCATTGAAGTAGCGTATGCAATTATTGTATTTATGAGGGCTAAATACATTCGTTGCATAAAATACTATATCTTCGACCAACTCAAATTTGGAAAAACCCTGTAAAAATTAAGTAATAAAATGTAAATATGTAGGTTACAGGCACCCAACAAAAATGACTCACACCCGATGTCGCATGAGCAGATCATAGTTTTCACTAATTTTAGATCACATTCTGAAGAAACTAAAAACATGAATCATAATGGAACTTGTAATGCGAATTGCGTAATTTATTTTTACACACCACTTTCATCTAATGACGAGCCTCATTAGTCTAGAAGCTGTATTGTAATGTGACTAATTGTATATTTAAGAGCTCATTATGAATGGGTTGAATTTGGTTTTGATAATGTACCTCTTTATGGTGTAACTTGTAAAATAATAATTAGTGTTTATTACAACTGGGGCGAATAAAATATTTAATTGAGTTGTCTGCTGAAGCCATAAAACTGTAAGATATACTTGTTTTGCTAATTGGCTTCTTGGCTTGGAAACTGTTGATGGACATTTCATAAACATTAAATATAAAATTAAAAAAAAAAAACAATCTCAATCAGACATTTTTGAATGTGTTAAATATGCAATTAGTATACTTGTTGCTCGATATGAAGCATTTTAATTCATACTTTTTGTTAAAAATGTTACTTTTAGTCCTAACTCAATTACTCCCGTCCAATCCAATAGGTACTGTATTGTGATCATTAGTACACAAAACTACACTTATTTACAGCTTTACATTAAAAGATGTTTCAAATGTTCAACTCAATCAAAAGGATATTCTAATGATTAAGATCAAAAGATGCGAGTAAAATAAACTTATTGCACTAGATATTATCATTTCCACTCCACGCCGCTCGTCATTCAAGATTTACAGCGATTTCAGTGACCGTCCGACGAGCGCCTGACGCGCGTCGCTCGACGCGATTTATAAAAGGGGCCTAAAGGAAGATTTTCAATTATGGATAGAATATTTATTTAAGTCCCATTTTCACAAATTTTTGGCAGAAACAACTGCAGACTGCCCCTATACAACATCACCAAAAACTTGAAAATTTGGTTGAAAATTGTAAGAGGAATTCTCTTAACAAAAACGCCTTAACGTATTAAATAAGTATATATATATTTGAATATATACTGAAAGATATGTAAACTACCTTCAATTAAATATCAACTGTTGAGTTTACGGCAAGTAACATGATCAAATATATTTTAGTACAGAACTTTCTGTTTTATTGATCACAAGATGTAATATAAACTGCATATTTTATGGCTAATTACCCACAAGATAGCCTTGGCCTTAATTACGCTCCAGTATCACGACCTACATTGCAGGTTAGACTTTGATTTCAGTAAACGTCTTTTTGCCTTCTTATCAATCCACCTTGAACCTTAACAATCGTCGGCTTCCTGCTTGATATGTTAAATGTTAGCGTTTCACACTTTAAAAGGGTTCAAGCAAGCCCTTTATGTTTTGTTTTCGTTTTTTTATCACGTTCACAATGCTTAACAGATGGATGAGTCAGTACTGATCGTCAACACTGTTGTGAATTCATGCTCCCAATTGTGTAACGTCTAATACTTATAGAAGATGTGTTGGTGCAAATTTAATAACCTGTTTACACTTGTAATCTAACAAAAGTGAATTATACAAATTTATTGCAGAATACTTAACATATTAAAACACCTATTTACGAGGGACAACATTTCAAAGTTTCTTTTACCTCCACTATATATAGTAAGTTCATTGGAAAATTGTTTCGTATGACAGAAAATTTGAACAAGATGTAAACCAAATGATCCTACTTGCAAGAAGCACATTTTCTTTAATTGTTATATTTATTTATTTATTTATTTAAATACTCCCATTCTATTTAGAGTTACGTGGAAAAATAGTTACTAGTTACAAATAGTATTAGTATGCTCATTCACTAAGCCGGGGACTAGCCTCTCTATACCTTACTAAAAAAAAGAAAAAGAAAATAGCCGCCTTGTGTTTCTGTATGTTGTAGACCTATAATAACTATCTAATCCAACATCTATGAATATAATTATTTTAACTGTCCTAGGGGTTTTTAGGCAGAGGCCTTAAAACAGATCAGCAAAATAGAATCACACAGGATTCTTATTTGGACCTGCCAACTCTCAACACTATCACAGTGGGAAGTGTGATAATTAGTGATAAAGATCGGTATAATCAAAATCGAAGAAGGCCTAAGTTAACTGGCACTATGATTTCTATGATTTAATTTGTACGCATCCAAAATAATGCAGTAAATTACGACCGAGCAAGGTTAGATCAACAAGTACTCTGATAAATGCGGCGCATTGCACTCCACAGGTCCAATTACGTTAAATTCGCGAAATGCAGTTGATTCTCTTCACCATTGCACAAAAAAGGAATTTTACCAATATCTTTTCGTGTCATAAATCTTAAAATATTTGTTTGTCGCCTGGGGTTGTTTTGCAGTTTTGCAGGAAACGGTTGAGCAACGTTGTGTCAGTGGGGCGACCTTGTGGGTAGACCATCACATGACGGCACGCAGGACAAACAACACCTGCAGAGCACCTACTACTCGGTACGCCTGCTCTCACTGGCCAACCACATGATGGGCAATACCCCATCCCGGTCTGATGAGCAACCGAAGAAAACTACTTTGTCAAAAAAAAAAAAAAAAATACCTAATGATCGGTTAAAGTGGAAAAGTTTTAAAATTGTGTTAAACAACTAATGTATTTTTCATCGTTGATGTTTACAGTCAATTTTCTTTCTTTGGATGTTAATAACTGGGATGTACGATCCACTCATATGTCTCCCCGATGTATTACACCCATAAACATTGCCCTCCACAATACCAACCCAATACATATAAAAATAATATGTTTGAATGTAAGGGGTTCATATTTTGTGTTATGTAGAAAGGTAGATAAGCAAAAACAAACTTTGGAACTAATAATTTTTAATAACATTGTTCATTTTCCTATCATGAGTTTTTTTACATTCAAACGCTCAAGTGGAGTCAATTACTGTCTTTAAGCTTGACGGTATTGAGGCGGTTAAATGGTTTATCGATTTGTCTAGACAACCGACACAGAGATTAAAATTGTATCCATTTAGAGTTTTTTATGGACCACTAAAGGGAGCATTTTCTTGGTGCTAACTCTGTCGTTGTTTTCTCGTAAAAACTCGGGTTAGGATGGGATCGGCAGGCGGAAGAGCCACAAAAGGACGGGTCACGAAGAGAAACCTAACTTGTCCCTCGCCGCTCCACCATACCACGTTGGCTTTGTAGTTTTGGACTCGTCGAACAAGTGGTATTTTCCCACTATTCTACAGTAACATACAATTTAACATTTCATGTTTTTTTTTTTTGTAAATTTTATAGAATAGTAAGCGTTATAACAATTTCATAACAATAATCAACAATAAAAAGGAAGAAGATTTTATAATATAGTTTCCTTTTAAAACAAGATTTAGTGTCTGTCACAAGTGTAAATGTCAAGGTCGGTTGGAAAACCCCCCAGAGCACTTATATGACCTTCACCTCAAACAACCCCCCCCCCTCCATCCCCACTTAATATTCACATTGACTCCTTATTCTAATAAAGTGCATTTTTACACATAGTCGTTTTTCTTAGAATCATCATGATTAGCAGATTTGACAGAGCCGTTATGATTACTTTAAGTTTCGATTGAGTTCCATTAGTGGTCATCGCGTCTCAAATATCACCAGGTCGACCGCCTTGACCTGCTTGCACTATTTAGCGCTTGAGGTGGCCGATATTACATGTCATGGCTAATATAAAAAGCGAGGCTTAAGGACATTAAATGTTAATAAATTTAAGAAATGAAGAGGTTTTAATTTTCCTATACCTTTTCACAATAAAGTTAAAAAGAAGTGGATAAAGTTTTCATTTAGTGCCAATTATAAAAGTGGCAGGTTTAAAAGCTTATCAATTTAGTGCTGGAAATCGCTACCAATCAACATGTATCCACAGGGCACGGAGAGCGCCGCCACGACAGAGATGTTATCAAGTCATTGACTGCACACTGCAGACCGTTACGAGGCACATCACGTAATAGCGGCACTCACGAGGGCACCGGGAGACGCGTGGGAGCAGCAGAGGTGAATAGAGAGACGAGAAGAAAGTGATAGAGGTCCACTATCGAATATGTGGAGATAGAGCCACTCGGCGGTGCCTACGATAATACGGCAATGAGCTAGTGCGAGGGAAATGAAAGTGAAACCAGTTGTACGGGCTGAGACGGGGACTATCTGGTCTCCACACACCATCCACCATCCGTGATCTGTGGGAATACCCTGCACGGACACACGGGAGGAATATGTTAGGACCTGCAGGGATGGATAGTGGTGACCTTCAAGCTATCCACTAGACTAGAACTGGAGTATATTCCTGAATTCTTACCGAAATAATCAGAATAATTAAGTGAAGAAAGCCAGTTTACAGCTCCATTAGGGAAAAAAATCAATTGTATAAGAAGTTTAGACGGTGTTCCTTTGAATATATAAAGTAACATCAATGAAAAATGCCATAATATCAAAATAAAAATCAAAATAATTTAGCCATTAATTTTATGGTTAGAGATGCATATATATCCATTCTATAGTTCTTAAAGTGTCCATTACAGTACGTTCGTTACAATCTAAGAATGCAATCTTAGAAGATATTTATAATTACTTGATATACTACAGTGCTAAAATAAACAAATACACTTTTAACTTAATGAACATGTTAAATTTGATACAGGAAAAGATGTCATGAAGTGTATAAATTGTAAGCAAATAAACTTATCCTTAAACTTACTGCCAATCATATTAATAATAAAAGTGACTTATAATTAATATGGTACGTTATCCTGGTACACTCTGCATGGTGTGCGTGTGTGGACTTACCGGTCCGTCGGCGGTGGATGTACGGGTACACTCGTCACTCGGTCGATGGTAACACTCGAGTCGAGACTGGCGGCTGGGGAGTCGCCCGCGCCTGCTGTTAAGTAACGGTGGGGGGGAGGTTGAGTAACCGTATACTATACTCCTTCATTCATACTTTTATCCCCCGTATTGTTATTTTTGGGAAACATCGATTGCAAGGTCGTAATTATTCGAATCTTCGGACCGATAAGATAGCCATCGAACATGAAAAAATGGGAAGTGCGTGTAAATTCCCTCTGTGAAAGAGCGGAGGTGTTTCGAATGTTTTGTTTTTGTTGTGGAGAAATTGTCGGTAGACTGTAATGACATTGTTGTTTATTACGAAGTTCTAATGACTGTTAAAGTACAAAAAATTATTGTTGCAATTTATCATTAAAACCGACTTCTACAATATTTGTTAATCCCACTCTTAGTTGTATATTTACTACTTTAACTTTATCATTCACTATTGTATACTTTATTATAATAATTTTATAGATCTGTGATAAAATTGTTAAACATGAAGTAAAGTAGTTATGTTTTACTTCTGAATTTGTAATTATTATTTCAACCACAAGTTGATACAAACAGTTCATTAATGGTTAAGCAAAATAAATAGCTTATTGAGCAATTTCATGTTTGTGCAATGAGCAAACATATGAGCAATTTCATATCTGGTTTCGATATTAGGTTCAACTTATAACATAGAACAATAATTAAATTCTTGGCCAACGCCAAACCCTATTTCGTAAAAAGTAACAATCGGTACTAAGAACTCGAAACACGATTGGTACGCTTAATTAAGTATTTGTCATGTTTAATTATGTTTTTTACAGTGTTTATATTTTGTTCAAAACTATTAATTTTTATAAAGAGCTATTTATAGCTCTTTATAAAAATAGCTCCATTGCATTTCTGTCAAGCAACTCAAAATTTAGTTGGTTCAATTTCTGTTTCAATAATTAGAAGTGATTCCAAATAAAATTTTAGCTGCTTAACAGAAGGAATATGTACTAAGCCTAACTGCGGTTTTGAATATTCTTAGGACATACTATTTAATTCTTGATTTATAAACCAAAAAAGTTGTCCTCTTTTAAAATACAAACTTAAGAAGAGTGAATTTATGATGGTAAAAAATGAAATGTACATATGACAGTGAAAAATTCAATGGGAGTATTTAATTTAATGCTTTAATGCGCTACCCGTTTACTAATCTTATCTTATCTTATATATAATAAAAGAGTGCATTTAAGGGTCTAGAGAGAGAACTACTGATCGGATCGAGGTTGTTTTGGTGTCAATGGATTTCTTATGACCCCTAGATGATAGGAAAAATATGGTATCCCTCGGAAAATGCCTTATAAAGCCGCAAAATGAAAATTAGACCTTATTTAGACCAATCTAAGACGTGATTTTGTCGATTTGTTTACTGCTCCAGGTGATCCTTATCTTACATTGAAATTTGACTCCACTGCTGCTTTACAAAGTGTTTTTGTAAACAAAACAGACAACTTTTCTACTCTATGATAATTGACAGGTACAAATTAAATCAAGGACACGTAATATTGCAGTGGTTTTTAAAGCAGTAAAATAAATATTTAACAACTGATGTTTTAACACAATTTTGGTTGTTATACTATAATGAAAGTTTATTTAATATAGATGAATTTATGAATAGGAATTTTTGAATAAGTTTTAATTTGAATAAGTTTTTTGAATAAGAATTTATGTATTTAAAATTATGAGTTATTAATATTTGTTTACACATATGTTTTTTATAAATATCAACTAATTAGCTTTATGTTTTGTAATATATAAACATAATCTTTTGATTGTAAAATTCTCCCCGCCGTATTTTAATACATTAATTTTTGTTACAACTAAGTCATACAACGTACTTATATTCTTATTTTTCATTCTTTTAAGGTCGTGTAGGCCCTTATGATTCTACATGTTTAACAGTATGTTTATTGTCATCACTGATATAAACAATGGAGTACAAAAATGCTAAAATGTGGTACTATGAACTTGAAGAAATAAGTTTTGAAGTATACAAGAAGAAATACCAAGAATAAGAAAAAGAAATGGACATTATGAATAGTTTTTTAGTGAAGAAAAAAACCTACTATACGATTGACTTAGAGGACAATGCAGTAGGCCTAACACTTAGTACACCTAGGCATGTACTTCTATACCATTGCGTGACAAATTCTACCCATAACTTGAAAGCAAGGTTCAATTAAATGCATGAACACTGTGGAAGAGCCCACAGAATGGTTCTCAGCTATGGTGGTGATACCAAAACCTAATGGGGCTGCGTGGATCTAACAAAATTAAACAAAAACGTAAGAAGGACAAAAAGGCCAGAGATCGAAGATACACTTAATTATATTGGTAAATCTCGAGTGTTTAACAAATAAGATACAAATTCAAAATTCTGGCAAGTTAAATGGATTCTGTGTCATCGAAATTATACCAATAAGTTAATTGGCCATACAACTGGAATGGAATAAATGGAAATATGGTTAAAAACCTTTAATCATTATCTTTTTTTGTAAAGTCTAATAGGCCTACTAAATTGTAAAACCATAGAATAGTAAGTATTATAAACTGTTTAAACTTATGAACTATTAATGATATTAATGATAGAGATCGCCTCCTGAAGACCAAAATTTTAGTTGATCTGGACCCAAGAAGTTAAAAAAACATTTAATAACTAAAACATCTGTTCTTCCTGTTTTTAGCATTATTTGTTTTTACAACAGCTGTCTAATGATTCAATCAAATCTCCTTCCTCCAAAAGATTAACATTAAAACTTTGAAAGCCTGTGGGGGCGTAGCCCTGGAGTCAAACGTGAATTAGAATAGGATTCTTCATCTACGAGACTATACCTTCCTAACGGTATGCGCTGATTTCTCCTACAACTACAATGCACATGAGCTAAAAAAAAGGAGGAAAAGAAACAAGCTTGCCTATTATATAAAACTAGGGAATCGCCCACTGGTCAAAATTTGACCAATATTTAGTTGAGCTAATTAGTTAAAAAAAATTATAGATAAAACAAACTCTGTTCTTCCTGATTTGCTGTAATTTGTTATTACAATATCTGTTTCATGATCAATCAATTATCCTTCTCCCATAAGATTAAAATTGAAACTTTCAAAGCCTGCAGGGGGCCGATGTGAATTAAAATACGATTTTGCTTATCTAAAAAACACTACCTTTCAAACGGCATGCGTGGGTTTCTTTGACGTTGCTCACAAGTGAGAATAAAGGAGGAAAAGACACATGCTTGCCTATTAATATATAGATAGCTGTTCACATTGCTAAAGAAATATAAAAAAAATTAGTTTTAATACTATGTTGTCTGTGCATTAATAAGCTCTGTGGCCATTTTCAAATGTGAACATCAAATTCATGAATAATCATTATGAAAATTACCCGTCATTTTTGACGGGCTTTTTGCTAGTTTTTAATATGTTTAAGTTTGTTTTTTATTGTTGATTTTATAGGTGTTATTATACAACGTTAGTCTACAAACGTAATATTGTTCGGTTGTTTTATAAAAAATCTTAAATGTTGAAAACTGTCATCCTTGAGTTTAAAGACTGATTCTACAGATTAAGAAATAATGGACTAAGGATGTATACAAAATTTACTAAACAAGATTATTTTATATATCTGTTCTGATTCAATAAGGGTGTTTTGATAATATCTGTAAACTGGTGACTCTAGTGTACGGTAACTAAACCCCCTGGTCGACTATTACCTTGGACTAGATAAGTTTTTGTCGACTGTACTTGTTCTTCATTGCCAATTTGTTTTGTATTATTTCTATTTTTTTATTTGTTATAACTAAACAGTACAGTAAACCAAAAGTTATTACCAGCTCAAAATGCTATTTATATTACGTTTTTAAAATTGATTATTGTTGAAAAGACAGTAGGTTTTTTTCCTTTTTTCCTAGTTGAGTAAGTGCGTTATTTATACGCTATTTATACAATAAATCCCAAAATGTATGATGTATGATGTAACTTATTTAAAAAATAAATTTAGAAAGTAAATATTGGTTGAATTTTTATTATGTATAGGGGTTTCCTTCCATACAAATAATTAAAATATAAACCTATTTACTCGTACTATAGTCCGTTTTTTTTTAACCTGATCCATCTAGGGAGAGATGGTGGTGGGGGTTTGTTTATCCATGCTAATATCCCATTGGCTGGAGCCCTTTAGGTTTTTGTTGTTTTGTTGGTTTTTTGTTGTTTTAGTTTTATTTCACTGTTGCATACCAGCTGCCAATTTTACATCACAACATATTGTGTATCAGTTTTACACAATAAAATTTGTTTTGTTCCCAAGCAAAAATCATACTAATCCAAAACAAATAAGGCCAATGTAAACACAAACTACTTGCAGACTACAATTTTAATGCAAGATTTTGACATTTCTTTAATTCAACGTATATATCACCTGTTTATAAGGAATATTTAAATTAAGATGGAAGTAAACTTGATAAAATAACAGATAGTGACATTTTAATTTACTTTAAAATCAGTTATTCATTTGATATTTTTGCAGTATGATAAAAACGTTGTTCATCACTCGGACAGAAAGTGTTTTTTTTCTGTGCTTAATCGCTGTTTCCGCTGTAAAACGCGATAACGCACAGAAAAAAGCCACTTTCCGCCCTAGTGATGAAAACTACTATATTCAATCCCAATGTTATTTTAATGTAAATTTTTTAGATTTCAATGGCGGATAGCGTATTTATTTTCAGTCCAATTCTCATCAGTTTGGCGAAAACAACTACATACCAAGCCCTATTCAACGACAGAAAAAAAACTTGAAAATCGGTTGAAAATTGTAGGAACTCTAAAAAAAACCGCTAGCGCATTTTTTAATAAGTATAGATGTTTTCAGCAATGCTGTATTGATTTGCAACTGACATAATTTTAGGAGCTCGATTAACTTATACAAGCTTTGTGCAATACGGTAATAATCTCAGCCATATTAATAGACAATCATATTTATTTTCCTCCTTTTTTCGGCTTGTCTGCATCGTTGGAGAAATCCGTTCATATTGTAAGGAAGGTAGTCTTCTGTAGATGAGCAGAATCCCATAATAATTCACATCGGTCTCAGGGCTACGCCCTACAGGCTTTCAAGGTTTCAATGTTAATCTAATGGAAGAATTGTAATTGCTTGAATCGTTGGACAGCTGTTGTAATAATAAATGCTAGCAAAGGAAGAACAGATGGTTCAGTTATATATTTTTTACTACTTGTGTCCAATTGAAATTTTAGTAGAATTTTGACCAGTATAAATAGCGTTTAGCATATCTCTAGTTTCTATTAAAACACTACTTTCGTTAAATGCTGAGTTCTCTTTGGCCTAGAACCTGAATTTTAATGAAGCATAAATTCTTAAGACCTTACTAAACAGCGAGATTGAATTTTGATTAATAATGTAGCCTACGGCCTGCGCACACCAAAACGGACGCGACGCGACAAGACAAGACAAAGCATATTACGACTTCACGAACAAAGGTAGACACATATTATTAAAATGGAATGCCCGTACACTATAAAACATATGTTATTGTTTTTGCTCGTGAAGTCGTAAAAGGTTTCGTCGGGTCTTGTCGCGTCGCGTCCGTTTCGGTGTGCTACCTCTTTATGTTAATACATCATTATTTCAGATTTTTGCAACGGGCGTATATAATTATTTGCACAATTTTATATCAAGATTACAACTCAATACGATTTCTAGCATTTAGACTTGTATAACTATGATTTTATCACAAATCAAGTTTTTTTAGAAAGTTTGAATGGAATCATTAGAGCCGTTTTTTTTTTTTTTTTTTTTTTTTTTTTTTTTTTTAATTAGTGTGCATAGGAAATATATCTTACGTATTAGAGTATAGGATATCACGTTTGTAAAGTATTCGTAGAATTTAATTCTAACAAAACGCCAATCTTTAAAAGTTCTAAACAACATACAAATAAATGTAAATCAGCAAATAGTTTGGTTTGGTGAAAGTGTTTTAGAATAGATAAAGATGGGTATGCTGAAAGGTATTAGTGATCTTTGAAATAATATCATTTACTATAAACACTGAATGCTCCAAACACCTAGATATTTATTGAGTTGATTTTATCTCTGAAGACGGCTTGCATAAAGGTTTTTCATTTAGACACTTAATTCCGACGATCCAATTTTTTCCTTTCTAATTCTTAGTTTATAAATTTATGGTTGGAGATAAATCCATGAGATAGAATATAATTTTAGAGGTCTTAGTTTGTTTTAGATTGCAAACTAGCTATTCCACTCACTATTCAAATATTTATTGATGAGAAAATTGAAATAAGATTTTAATAACAATTGTTTAAACAGTTTGTTATTAAACCAACAGGTTCTTTTCTATGAAGTTTTTATATAGTATCTTTATACTTATTCGCTTGTATATAAAAGTGTGACTTGGGAGTTAAAATAAATAAAATTTCCTATTTTTCATGTTTGTTTATAATAGTGTACATATTTTTATTGTAGGGTTTAAGAAAAACTCTTAACCTTTCAATAAAAAAACGAATGTATTACACTATACATTACGCTTAACAATTAAGGATATATATAAAAAAGAAAATATGGGTGTTAATTGAAAATAGCTTTAATTGCTAATGAATTTAAATTATGATTGAAACATACGACCAAAGGAAGTTTTGTTACATAACATTTCCTCAATTAAAATTCCCCCAAACCCAAAACACCAGCCTTGCAGCAACACATACGAGCATATTGTCCTAATAACGCGTTATTTGGCAGTTGCCGCTTCAGCGACCGCGATTACAAATACTCCCTGTCGCCTTGTAACTATGAATAATACTTTTAACTGAGGAATGTGTTCGTTTAGAATAAAATTTAACTTTCAAAAGTATAAAATCATTAAAATGAAAAACAAATTTGTTTCTGCTTTCATTCATAATAAAGGTACAATAATTGGGGTCTAATAGTTTTTATGACCCATTCATTTTAACCGTGTGTGCATTTTTAGACGTCGTTACAAAATAGTAGAAATTTGACAGAAAGTTAGTACTGTAAAAATTGATCAAGTTTCAATATGGAAATCTCTAACACATTATTTATAAAATATCCAAATGCATGATTTGTCTTATTCAAAGGCCTATTTATAATTTGTTTGTTTATTCCATTTATTAAAAAAATAATAACAGAACAGTTAATAAGTTTAGTATTTCATTAATTACTTTGTTTGGTCATTCTAAGAATTATATTATAGACTCAAACAATATAAATAGTAGCAGGATTTGTAAATATAAATATATTAACCAAGTGATACCCTATTTACAGGGATAAAAATAACGCCGAAATTATTCATTTCTTTACATTTCTTCTAATTATTTTAATACAAATTTTTGCATTCTAGTTTTTTAACTTTTTATGTCATAATAAAAAATAACTCTTCCTGAGAATATTTGGAGTAGGCCCCAAAATTACAAAAAGATGCAACAATAGAATTTGACAAATTAAAAACATAAATTTTAAGTACGTTTATCAACGTCTTAAAATGCTACCGTACGCTATGACGTTAAACTTCGGACTTGTAAGTATTTTTACTCTCTATAATTAAAACGTGTTATTGAGTTGGATTTTCCAAATTGTTGAATTATTTATACGTTTTTCATGGGAAACACTTTACGGATAATTCCTTTGCTGGAAACCCGTCGTTAAGTGGTATTTGTGGGAGGGTGACTGTAAAACTTACCGTTAGGGACACTTGACTCAGTTGTTTATCGGAGGTGAGAAGAAAGTGGTTCTTTTGAGAAACAACAATAATTACAGGATGCAAGTCAAACCAGAGTTCCAAGAGATTTGAAATAGTTTTTAAAATTATAGCTTAATCTATAACCTATGTTAAGGGTTGATTCATAAATGTCTGTGATATAATTTAATAAAATAAAACCATACCTAGAAGAATTATAGTGAATAATTAATTAGATCATGAATGTTCAAACAATTGGTTGCATTGATCCAAATGAAAGCTGTTTAATAGGCCTACATCTTAGTATATTATTCTGTACTTTACATATCAGTTACCATGTAAAGATGTAGTGAACCACGCGACAGAAACATTCATCGTCAACCTTGGACGTTATTCAGAATGACAGGACCGAAAACTGACATGCAAGGAGGCCGTTAAGAGCAGCACTGTCGTGGTGCATTATCGTTGCACCAGCCTGAATAAACATCAGCCAAGGTTGGCAACTAGTAACTACCTCCACTGACCTGCCATTAGGGCCGCATCATGTCTCTGGAATTGGGCCGAATAATGCAACTCATAAATGTAGTTATAGCTGTTTTATACCACTATTCACTATAGAAATGTAAATTAATTAAACTGCCACAAAATGTTTTACTATAGTTACCACTCTAAACCTATACCGGTTTTGATAACACTTTGTCGCTTCCTACTCATATTATTCGTAATAGCTGCAAAATACTAAAACTTGAATATTTGCTCACGACTCAATAATTAAGGCCCAAAACTTTGAGGGTTCATAATTTGATTTCTTGGAACTACGTGTTGACCATAAACGAGCGATTATTTTCAAATAGGGTATTTAGGAATGGTCTAGTTTTAAGTATTTCTGTTCGAGGGATATAGTATAGGGCCAGGTTTTTAACACATACCAGGGGTATAGGACAACTGCAAAGTGAGGTTCAGAGGAGCCGATAAAACATAGCCGTTTTAAACACGATTAAAAAGTAGAAACTATTATAACTGCTAAGTCACAGCTCTTGCAGATATGATCTGAAAATTCCATTAATAAGATTGTTTGTGTTAATCTCACATCTCATCATTATTTAGCTCACCTTTGTGTCAACATATTTTGTCAGCATGTTTAGATTTAATGTTAGTAAACAAAAATCTCATCATCACGGCAAAGTAAGTATTCATAGCTGTCATGTCCTCAAAGGGGTGCCGGAACTCTTCCCCCAGAACAAGAAATAGCCCATGAAAAACGCTACATATCCGCCATTTTGTATTTTTCACAGAACATTTTTTATCTCAGACGTTTTTCAACCAATTGCTTTGAAACTCGACATGTATCTTAAGATAGTAAAGGTTCAATTTACGAAAAATATCAACTTGGTACAATCTTAAATTTTAAAATGTCGGCCATTTAAACTTTTTAAACTTCAATTACCAAAAAACTTGTTATAAAAACAAAATTTTTGAACCTATAAAAAAGTGTAGACAATTTAATGCCCTATCCGATGACACCAAAACTATGAATGAATATCGGTTAATAAACAACGGAGATGCCTTAATTTAATCAGTATAAGGTTGCACTGTTATTGCCACCCAAGAGCGGACCTGACACCATTGTTGCGCTAATAAATTGTAACTATGTTAGCCAACCAAGCAGGCAATTTTATACAGTTATTTATATTAAGAATTATATTTACTTGTAATAACTATTTTATGTATCCAATGCAATGTAGATTGTTCAGGAAATAAACTATCTTTAGTATTGCAATTATTAAAATATGTTGATATGGATGGTTTTTTATAATCCCCATAATAATAACATGTAAACTTATTTTTAATTTAGTATATAACCAGTTAGGCTATGTTAATGATTCAAAATACTAATCTGTTTGTTTTAAAAGATATTTTCTAAGGTTTGAGTTAGAATTGTGAAACTTTAATAATTAAGGGTAAAAAAATACCAATAACAATATTTAACCCATTTGAAACCCCATAAAACTCCTTGCCCATTGTCCGATCATTCTGGTTCGCAAACTCATTTAAAAAGATAATATTTAAAGTTATCGCGTTAACGGGCACATAAACAAATACCTATATTCATATATATGGATTAGTTTAACGAACGGTGTTGTTGGCTTCCAGGGACCTCAAAACGAAAAAGTAACATGTCCCGTGCTTAGGTATTAAAGTGACTACTACCGTAAAGTTATTTAGGAAAATTTTTTTATAAAGTTAATTTGAAGAATAATTAGCTAAGACAATAATGTCACATTCAGTTCAGTCTATGTGGTCGAGTTTCATTTTTTGGGTAGTTTTGCTGGGGGTAGTATTCTGGGGGTAGAATTCTGGGGGGGGGTCCAGGTTAAACTTACAAAATGTGTAAAAAGAAATAGAAATAAATTATAGAAAATAATTATACAAGTGCGTAACCATCGAAGTAGAATGTATTCTCTTTAAAAGTTCTCGTACAGGAAGCTACCCCATGCCTGTGACGTCAAAATGACGAAGCGTTTTTTATTTTTTCATGGGGGTACTTTTCCTTGGGGTAGAATTTCGCTACTCAACCAGGTTGATTCTCGATTTAAATGTCGTTTGTCTCTGGGCTAAATTCATATTGCAGGTCAGCATTATATAGTAAAATGACGAAGATTTAGGCCGGTTCCTGTCAAAGCTAATAAAATTTGGTAATTTTAGTACCTAAATAGAGGGGAAAGTAAAAAAGGGCGTGTACGACATAGGTTCTCTCCTCTCCACCGTGTAGTACATTAATGTTTGCCGCCCTTGATATTTGAAAATCCACGTATAATCTGCCGCTCCTGATTGGGAAGTGATAACAATTAACAGTTACCAGACCCGTGAGATGGAATGACCCGGTTACGGCGCGTTGCCGGCCCGCGAGATGATATGCTGCGACATCGCCAAATGTCAAGGCGCCGCCGAGGGACATATTAAGGCCAACACATTTTTACGGACGTTTATACAAAATTTGACTACTAAATCGTGATGCGCAATGAAAATATTTAACTGTATTCAATTTCCATTTGTGTCTTTAGTCGTATAATATTTGTGTCTTATCTTAGTCAATTACAGACCCTTTGCATTTATTCTTTGTGGATATATTTTGAATTGCCTCATTCTTACTGTATTCGATAAAACAAATGTATCAGTGTACTTAAGGAATTATTTTAAAAAGTATGCCTTTAATTAGTTATTTAATTAGTTTATTAATTAGGATATTTTAATTAATTTAAAAAAATTACCGCCTTTATTATAAAATTTTTATAAGCTTTTTTATGTAATGACATACAAACTTACAACTTTTATTGTGTTTTAAAGGCTCACGCAGAAAGATCATACAATTGATTCCTTTTAAATCTGAATTGTTTTCTTCACAACTTCATTTAAATGATACCTACAATAAGTAACACAGTATGCAAAAATAAAGCTAACGGGTGTCTACGAATGATTAAAAAATTAACTAAACCATTAGTTTATGTTGCTTAATATGAATGATCGCATTATGACGACTTTGTTGTAGTGAAAGATAACCCAGTGAAAGGTGCAGACAATAATCAGATTAATTGATGTAATTACGCAGCTTTGTAGGCGCGTTTCCCCGCAGTGCATGGTCCAGCGGCGCGGCGCCGTCGGAGGCGGATGGCGTGCGGATATGCAGACTCGCCCATCACTGCAAGATCCTCCGCATAATTGGACCAGGAGACACGTCGCAACAACGCAACATCGCAACATCGTGTCGCAACTGCGGACCTTGGGAAACCCTGATGCCTACGTCGCGGCGCGGCGCGGAGCGGCGGACACCGACGTCGGAAGTGCATTCCTGAAGACCAACCGTCTAGCTGCAATATAAAACAGCGGATTTAACATGGGGAACCATAGTATCCACAAAAACTTTCAAAAATGTTTAAATTGTTAAGTTAAAAAATATATGGAAAAGCATCAAACAAATAAGGGGGTAAGCCGCTTCAGTAGGCCTACAGGTTGAAGCGGATTGTACTCACTATCTGAGCTTGGATTTGAGAGCCAGGACATCTCTCAAATTGATTGCAAGGAGTCTATCGCTCTGGGTAGTTTTAATTTTTATTGCATTTCTTATGGCAATATATGTAATTTTAAACTTTAATTGTTTCATCGGCAAAACTAACAAAGTTTGAACTAAAAAATAAAACATTGCATGTTGTAAGGAGAATAAATTATCATCGTAAGTCTAACGATATATTAGAGCTTTAGACCATATTCGTAATTATGTAGTTCTTTATTTTCGTAATTATTCTACGTAGTAAGTTATTCTAAGTAAGTTATTCTAAGTAAGTTAAAAAAAAAAATTGTTAAGCGTTTTGTGAGCGTGGTGGCATTGGAACGGAGCACACGGCCGCTGCGGTAGTTCACTCAGCGATTTACCCGTTACCTTCAGTTACAAATAACACGACCAGACAACAAGATCACTGTGTTATTAATGTCAGAGGTCGAATAATCTGGAGAGTAGTGGGGAATGGCTACAGTTGGCTCAGGTCAAGGTCAGGCGGTTGTAAGTGTTGTAGGGGTAGTAGCGGCTGGGGTTTTTTTGACAGTGATGGGTGGGTTTTGGAAGTGGGTCAAGGTCACTCAGAGGGGGTTTTTAAAAATATATTTATTTAATAAAAACTCATTAATGATTGGAGAATTGCTTTCTCATTATTTGTAGCAGTAATAGTTATTTTATCACTCTGTATGGGATAGGAGTCAGTGCTTGTTGTAAGTATGGGTGAATCCAGCTGTGTGTTCATAATTGCAAAAAAGGAGAGGTCCTAGTTGGTTACAGTGTGAGTTGATAGAGCAGAACAAGACATGTGTCTGAGGAAGAATGATCATATAAACCTGGTAATATAGTGAATAAGAATAATTGGATAGGATCGTCAATAGGTGTAACAAGATTGAAATTTTGATATTTCAGCATTTCAGTTAAGACAGAGTGTAAAATAGGATCAGTAGAACAAGTATTACAAAGGTTAGATTTTACAAAGTACAACGGGTGAAAACTGAAGTATTTTTTAAGCTTACTCAATGTAGTACGCGGTTTTGAAATTGTAGAGTTAGATTGTTTCTGTAAAATGTGTTTAGTACGCAAAAGTTTTAAATGTAAAGTGTGCGAATCCATAATAATATTGAAAGGGGAGATGTGTACTCTCCAAAATTCAGCGAGTATATGATTGGTGCCCACGAGTGTGTCTGAATATATAGAGACCAATTAGCATAATAAGCGCAAACATATGTTAGAGTAACAAGAGTAAGTTAAAAAAATGTTTGATAGTCTTAGAGACTTATGGATAGATGTTTACTGTCGCCCTATCGCCATTAAAATGGCGCACGCGTGAGGTGCCGATGCCGCTTATATAGGGTTGTGTAAACCCCCCTAACCCCCTCCCCTAAGAGAATGAGATAAAAGGGAAGAACTTTGGAGATTTCAGTTCTTTGTCGGGGCGGCAGCGTAGCGAAAGGTTCTAGTAGGGGGAAAAAATAGTTAATAAATTTTTGTAAAATTTTTAAAAATTACCGCTAGTGGTAGAAGTTAGTTAATTATTTTATAAGGGTTTAAGAACTGTGTCGTAGACGATTAATCGCAATTACATCTAGCATTTGTACAGGTAAAAATCGCAGTATAATAATTATATATTAATATATGGGTGTTAACTGTTTATAGTCTAAGTAGTTTAGTCTAGCAGCAGAAGTTAGTTAATTATTCCGTAGGGGTTAGCTTGTATAATAAGTATAAACTAAAATAAAAATAGTAACACAAGATTATTTGATATATTATATATATAAAATAAAAGTGTATTTTTATATGTTAAGAAATAGTTGAAAAAATAAATTACATAAAAAAAATAGCAAGCTTAACAGGTGTAAGTTAAAACAAAACATATGTAACATTACTAGGTGGTAAAGACTTACAGATTAGTTGTTTCAGCTGCGGTACCTGAGGAGTGAATGGCAGACGCGCGACCGCGTTGTGGCTTATATAAGCACAGATATTAATTATGTTGAACTTGACCCCCCCCCCCCCCCCAAGGAAAAAAGTAATGACCCCCCCCCCCGAGGAAAAAAGTAATGACACCCCCCCCCCTCCCCCCCCCGTCACTTTCACTCATCAATATAAATTAGGTTGATAGTGGTTACATTTATGTAACACCAATTTAGCTTTGATGTTGCCAATAGTTTAATAACTATAGTTAAGCGGCAAAAAAGGACAGATAATTTTCTGCCATTACTCAGATGATAACAGGCAACAATTATGGTGTTACGCGATGGGGAAAGCCTCAGTTAAGTTTAACGGCGGATTAAACCAGGTGTTGCCTAACGTTAATTGCAAGGTACAACGCTCCACCTGCATTAGCGGCGACCTACATGTGACGAATAGATCATTGGAAATTTCCACTGACGTTGGACGTTAGACGTTGTACCCCCCTCAAACCCCTACTGTCCCCCTACCACTTTGTGAGCCGAGAACCTTTCTGGCGACTATCGCTGAGTTAGTTCGGAACAATTCGTCGGACGCGATGGTTGTTCCGAACTCAGAGGGTAACTCAAATGTATAAGCGGCCGATATATATTTGAGTTACTCTTGCTGTTAGGGTTTTAATATTAATACTTGTTGTGTGTGAGTGTGTGTGCAAAATGTTATTTTTAGTTTTAAGTTGTGCTAATTTTAAGCTTTAATTTGCGCATTGCGATGTTAGCATTAAGGTGTTATGGTATTGTTGATGTTTGGAAAATGTGTTTTTGATGTTGAGTTTTGGTATAATTATTGTATGTGTGTGTGTACTAATAACCTTTCACAGCTAGCTGTTAGGAGGGTAGATTAAATTTAAATTTAAATTATAGAAGTTCTGTTGAACTTCATTAAATATGGGTGGGACATGCGTGTTGTGCCATAGGCAGCGCATATTTTTATTTTTTTTTAAATTTTTAATTTTTTGTTAGGAAATAATTATATTTGGGTGGGTTTAGATTAAGGGTGGGAGGTTAGAGTTGCGTCTTGCATTAACTGTTCCAGACTCCCTATTGTAAAATTGGAATGGTCAGGTCCAGTGCCCAGGCCCGAGGCCGGCCGCCCGTATCACAGCCCACCAAACTGGATCGCCACGTGCGTGCGGGCCAAAAATTGGGATCCCTTGCAAGACGTAACTATAGCGGGTTGGGATTTGGGGAAGTGTTAGGCAAACAGAGTGGTGGGGATGGCTCCGGCCGTCCCCATCACTTTGGTAAATTATAATTTTTTGGTGACCTTGACCTCAATTAGGTTAATTAACCCCCCCCTCCCCCTCCCCTCCCCCTCCCCCTCCCCCTCCCCCCTCCCCCTCCCCCTCCCCCTCCCCCTCCCCCTCCCCCTCCCCCTCCCCCTCCCCCTCCCCCTCCCCCCCCCTCCCCAGCAATAATCTGGATTAGAAAATGACTAATAACTCAAGAATGGTTTGCCGGAATAGGGCAAGTCATACATCAATGAAAAGCTCTAATTAAGAGCAATATTGTGGTAAAGACAGAATTGTATTATTTTCTTTTACTAAAATTGTACCATAAAAAAAAAACACCCTCCACTCAATGACATGACGATATAAGAGTGGTGTGGTTTGTGTTGAGAACATTCTTCACCTATAATAGCTAGAGTGAACATATCTCCCCGAGATGCGTCAATATTTTACAACAAATGTACAAAAGTTGAAAAAGTATTGGAGCTGGACGAAGAAAACGATGAAGAAATTAAAATGCCTTTGTTAAGTGAAAATGTTGTAACAAGAATATTAGTGGATCCAAATTCTCCAATGGATGTTATAGGAAGGTTTTTAATTGAAGTTATGACATGGATAGAAAATGGAAGATTAGTAAACATAGGATCTCCAATTTTAGTTAATGGTAGACATGCCTTTGGTGTATATTGGAGAAACAGCGATCTGTTATGGCTATGGGCGGAGGTGTATGCGAAGTATTTGCAATTGGAAGAAAATATGGGGTATTATCATTACTTTTCAGCTTTGGTCTTAAACTACTAATTCTAACATTTTATATAAAAAAAACCTTACAAATGTAGTGGGGGAAGCATTATATAAAGGGAGCAGGAGAGAGAAGCATTTTATTTCCCTGCTAAATTTGAAAGAGTAAACATCAACACGATGCATCAATGTGATATTTGCTCAGAAACTTTTCATGATAATATTCTACTAGAAATACATAAAGAATTATTCCATAATAATAATGAAAATGTAACAGAAACCGAATATGAAGATTTAAAACTATTTGAAGAAGAAGAACCACAAGAAGAACAGCAAGAAGAAAAAGAAGAAGAAGAACATAAAAAAGAACCATTAGCAGGACCATCTAATGAAATACCAAGTTTAAAAGTATTTGCTTTAGAAGGTAGAGTAGTAATGCACCACAAAATTCAAAATGAAAAATTGGAATTGGAGCAGTTTTTTAAAGAAGCAAGTACAATTGCAAGAAGAACACTCACAGAAGAATTAAGAAGACTAAACTTCATTAAATTTAGCATAATACTAAATGCTATGTTTACTAATGTAGAAGGCGAAATGTCACCAAGAGGATTCATAACAAAAAACCAGACCATCATGGCAAGTTCAGATATTAATTCAATAGTTGAAGATTGTTTGGAAGAAATATTAACAAAAATTCAAGATCATGAAGGAAGAGGATCTGGTTGGAGTTTGGTTAGTATTGAGGGTATGGATATTAGAGTTCATAAACATGGCTACGGATTAAGGGGTAGCAGTTATATTTCACTCCCAAAGAAAATTTCACACACCAAATCATGTATAAATGTTCAAAATGAAGATATGGAATGTTTTAGATATGCAATGACGGCAAAATTTGTACCACCTGACAATGCAGTAAGACCCAGTGAAGAATATGAATTACAAAGATATAGATATAATTTCCAAGGGTTGACTTACCCAGTGGCTTTGAAGGACATCCCAAAGTTCGAAAAACAAAACCCTGGAACATCTGTTAATGTTTTTGGTTTGGACAGTTTGAATAAAGTGTACCCATTGCGTGTGGTGAAGAATGAACTCCCAGACCATACAGACTTATTACTACTTACAAAAGGTGATGTTTCCCACTATGTATGGATTAAAAAATTTGAAACTCTTGTTAGTAATCAATTATCTAAAAATAGAAATAAGAAGATAATTTGTAAAAGATGCTTTAATTTTTGTGAAGAAAGAAGAGAAGGAAACGAATGGTTACAAGAGCATAAAAAACTATGTAACAACTATGAAGCAAAAATTATCTTACCGTGTGCAAGTAAGGCAGAGTTAAAATTTGAAAAAATCTCCCATCAATACCGGATTCCCATTGTTGTCTATGCTGATTTTGAATCTACACTAGTTCCTATTGAAGATAATGATGGCGATGTAGCAAAGAAAACTGTTAAATATCAGATACATGATCCAAACAGTTTTTGTTTAATGGTTAAATCTACTCTTTCTGAAGAATATTTAAATAGATTTAATTTAACTTCAAAACCTATTGTCTATCGTGGTGTTAATGCTTCTAAAATATTCCTTGATCAGTTGTATACAATAGCGGAAAGTGTTGAAAGATTGTATAGTGATATTATACCAATGATACCTTTGGATGAAGAAGAAGAGATTCAACATGAAAATGCAACTCATTGTTATTTATGTACAAATGAATTTACTGTGGAAAATCACAAGGTTCATGATCATGACCATCTGACAGGTTATTATAGAGGTGCTGCATGTAACAGCTGTAATATCAACTACAAGATCCCTACAAGTATACCTGTAATATTACATAACCTTAGTGGTTATGATGCGCATTTTATCATTCCGGAATTAGGAAGAGATAATGGAGAAATTGATGTCATAGCTGAAACCACGGAGAAGTTTATAAGTTTTACTAAAAAAGTTGGAAATATAAAGCTTCGGTTTTTAGACTCTTACCGTTTTATGCCATCTAGTTTAATGAAGCTTTCTGAAAACCTGAGAACAGAAGATTTAATAGAAACTAAGAAGATTGTAAGTAATGACAAGGTTAATTTAGTTCTTCGCAAAGGTGTTTTCTCGTATGATTATATAGATAGCTTAGAAAGATTTAATGAAACATCCCTTCCACCAAAAGAAGAATTCAAAAGTAAACTATATGACACAGATATATCCCATGAAGATTATGAACATGCGTGTAGAGTATGGAATGAATTAGGATTTAAAACACTTGGAGAATATTCGGACTTTTATGTAAAACTAGATGTAACTTTACTTTGTGATATAATGGAAGAATTTAGAAATACATGTTTTAAGGCATATGGATTAGACCCTCTGCATTCTTGTACATCACCTGGACTAGCTTGGCAAGCAATGTTAAAGGAAACAAAATGTAAACTCCAACTTCTTACAGATATAGACATGGTGCTGATGTTGGAATCAGGTGTTCGAGGGGGACTAACTCAAAGCGTAACACGACATGTAAAGGCAAATAACAAATATTTGCCCAATTTTGATGCAACAAAACCAACTACATATTTAGGTTATTTTGATGCAAATAACCTTTATGGATGGGCCATGTCGAATCCTCTTCCATTTGGCGACTTCAAATGGATAGACCCTGATTCTATTAGAAACATTATGGATATAGCAAAACATGGAGATACTGGTTATATTTTGGATGTAGATATTGAGTACCCTGAACATTTGCATGACCACCATTATGATTTACCTCTACTGGCCAAGACAGAAATATCACCAACCGGTAGATGGCCTAAATTAATGATGACTTTAACCAACAAATCAAGATATGTTGCTCATTATTGGGTAATACAACAAGCCCTAGAATTAGGATTGAGAATAACAAAAATTAATAGAGCTTTACAATTTTCTCAATCCTGTTGGTTAAAGTCATACATTGACAATAACACAAAAAGAAGAACTGCAGCTACATCTAATTTTCAAAAGGACTTTTTTAAATTGATGAATAATGCGATATTTGGCAAGACACTGGAAAACAAAAGAAAGCATAAGAATGTGAAATTAGTTAGTGATCCGGTAAAACTACAAAAGCTGGTACAAAAACCTAACTTCGGATCATCCATAATAATCAACGAAAATCTTGTAGCTGTTTCCATGAACAAAATTTCAATTACAATGGATCGTCCTTTATATGTGGGGATGTCTATTCTAGATATTTCAAAGACTCACATGTATGACTTCCATTACAACAAGATGGTTAAATTTTATGGAAGAGAAAACATCGGCATTGTATACATGGATACGGACGCTTTTATTTATTGGATAAGAACTAAAGATATGTATGAAGACCTACGCTGTTTTATCTACAATAACGACTTTGACTTTTCTGATTATCCACAAGACCATCCCAACTACGACAATGGTAGAAATAAAAAGGTATTGGGAAAGTTCAAAGACGAAACAAATAGCGTGCCAATGGAAGAGGTTGTTGCTTTAATGTCTAAATTGTATTCATTTAAATTGTACAAAAATGAAAAAAGAGAACATGAAATCGTGAAGAAGGCCAAAGGTATAAAAACCTCATACCTGAAGAAGAATGTACAGTTTGAAGAATACAAGAGATGCTTATTTGAAAATGTTGAGACAACAGCAACATTTAACACCATAAGAAGCTTCAACCATCGTCTCTTCAGTATAAAGCAAACCAAATGGGCTTTGAGTTGTAAGGATGATAAGAGGTACATCCTGGAAGATAATATAAAAACTCTACCATTTGGACATTACTCCTTATACCCTATCGACCAGTAAACCTATTCTTCGTCCTTTACCTTCTTCCTTTTTCCTTTCCGTAAAGAAGAGGGGACATGACAAGCTCAATGTCATGTTCCCTCTTTTTCACACCAATGTAATATGACCTTGACCTATAATCTTACCATATAAAAGAGGATAAACCATTTTAGAGATCAGTACTTTTACAAGCGGTGTGGAAGACACAACTGAAGATGGAAGATTTAAGGAACAAGATTGTAAATGAACTTCATAAGCCGGCAAGAAGAAAATTTCCTAGAAGAAATACAATTATAAAAGGAATGAATGATCTTTTCCAAGCCGATCTTATTGAAATGATACCACATAGTAAATTAAATAAAGGATTTAAATACATTTTAGCGATTATAGACTGTTTTACTAAAGTGGCTGATGCTTTACCGCTAAAGGACAAGACTGGTAAAAGTGTTACAAAAGCTATGGAAATAGCTATACAAAGAAATAATTTCAACATCAAACATCTACAAACTGATGATGGAAAAGAATATTTTAACAAAGACTTTGCAGCTTTAATGAAGAAGTATAAAATAAATCATTATTCTACAAATTCTGAAGTTAAAGCTTCAATAATAGAAAGATTTAACAGAACGTTAAAAGGAGCAATGTATAAAACATTTTCCAAACGAGGATCATATATTTGGTATGATATATTACCACAACTTATAAAAGAATATAACAATAAGTATCATCGAACCATTGGTATGAAGCCTAACGAAGTAAATAGTACCAATGCTAAAATGGTATTAAAACGTATTAAAAATAATACTATTCCTAAACGTGAAAAAATGCAGCCCAAAACATTTAAAGTTAATGATAAAGTTCGTATAAGTAAGTACAAAGGAGTATTTAGCAAAAGGTATCTGCCAAACTGGACTAATGAAGTATTTACAATCTATAAAGTGCAACCAACAATACCTGAAACCTACATTTTAAAGGACAACAAGGGTGAATTACTTGAAGGTGGATTCTACGGACATGAATTGCTAAAATCATCAGTTGGCGATGTATATCTTGTTGAAAAAATTTTACAAAGAAAAAAGGATAAGGTGAAAGTACGTTGGTTGGGATTTGATAAAAGTGAAGACTCTTGGATCCCTACAAAAGACTTAGTGTAGCAATTTATGAAGTCATTACATGTTTAACCTTTATACAAGATGGAGATTGTGCAACAAAAGGATCGATTTTTTATTAATAATATTGATGAATTAACAGTTGACAACGACAAGTTAAATCATGGAAAACATGGTGAATTACTGCCAAACACAATAAGATGTTTAATAACTGGACCATCAAATTGTGGAAAGACAAATGTGGTTTTTAATTTAATAACAAATCCTAAGGGATTACGTTTTAACAACATTTATATCTTTTCCAAATCTTTGCAACAACCCAAATACCAATTATTGGATAAGGTACTCGCAAGTGTGCCTGAAGTTAATTTCTACAAGTTTAATGCTAGTGAAACTATAATGGAGCCAAACGAGGCTAAACCATTTTCTATATTTATATTTGATGATGTATCTTGTGAAAATCATGACACTATTAGAAGTTATTTTGCCATGGGAAGACATTACAATATTGATAGCATTTATATTGGTCAAACTTACAGTAAAATTCCAAAACAACTAATAAGAGATAATGCAAATCTACTTATTATCTTCAAGCAAGATGAAACAAATTTAAAGCACATATATAATGATCATGTGAATGCAGACATGTCATTTGATAAATTTAAAGAAATGTGTGGTAAAGCATGGGCTGAAAAATATGGATTTCTTGTTATTATGAAAGAAGAAGCTATAAAAAATGGAAGATATCGTATAGGGTTAGATAAATTTGTATTAATCCATTGAACAATTGATGATACGTTTAGTAATAGATTGGTCTTCGCAGTGTAAACATGGTGAACCAAGAAAAACTATTAAAAGAAATAAAATCACTAAGTGACTCGATTAGACTTAAAAATCGAGCATTAAGAATGGGTTTGAATGAAAGAGAAGAATTTCTGGAGACTACATTTAAACCTATTACAGAACCTTTAAAACAGATAACAGAAACAATTGGTAAACCTCATTTTGAAGGAGATGTTTTACTACCTGTTTCTAAATTTGAAGTAAAAACTTTAAAAAAGGAAGAAGATGATGATTCTTACACAAGTGATAGTGAAGTTTCTCAAAAAGGAGAAGAAACAAGACAAGAAGAACCAGAAATAAATGTTCAAAAAGAAGAAGAAGAAGAACAACATATACCTGAAGCAGAACAATCAATTCCAAATCTAACAAAATTAAGTAGTGATATATTGCAACAAGGACCTCTTTGAAGAAAGTATATCATGAAGATGTTACATGAAATAAAAGCTAACCCAAAACTACACAAGTCACATGTATATGGAGCGAGAATTGATGGAAATGAATTAAAAATAGGAGATTCAAAAGTACATTTGACTGAAGATGATGACATTGTTATTGGTGAGCATAAATATAAAGGAACAAAAGGATTATTTGAACTGATTTTTAAAAATATACCTATAAAATATACACTACAAGATTTAAATACTTTTAAAGAAATTTTGCAAAATACTAATGCTCATAAGAAGAATTACTCCAAAGATTCAATGATAAATAGAACACGCGCAACTAAATATACTGTTGTAATAAAAAGATTGTTTCCCCTAAGAAAACTACCAACATTACGGACTGCGCCCGCTTTGAAGAAACCGCTAAAGAGGAAGTCTTTATCACTTATGGACTTATCACTTATGGATGAATATGGTAAAAAGAAAAAAGGAGAATCTTCAACGTCTGGTAAAGGTTTAATGAAAAACCTATATAATACAAATGTGATTTACTATAATGATATAAACAAATTGGTTGATAGAATGAGACTATTACATGAAGCTATAGAAGCTGGTCATACAGGTTTAAATAATGAATGGGTGGCTTTAGTTGACGAACTTCGAAATCGCGGAATAGTTGTATAAATTATCACAGATATATAAGAGAGCTGTGACCATACAATGGATCAGTTCAATCATGAGCGTCGACAAGTTCGGACGGTATTCCGGGCTAGGAGTACAAGGAGGAGAAAACAGAAAAAGAAGTGGATTGCCGCAAACACCTGAAGGTGACTATGATATGAGTAACAAACGTTTAAAATTTGTTAAAGACCCAGAAGAAGATACTGATGGAGCGAATTTAAAGACAGTAAAAGAAGCAACTTCAACATCATTGAAATTAGACAAAAATACTTACGATGTCAAATCACATAGAATAATTAATGTTGGTAAACCAACTGACAGTTCTGATGCAATTAATAAAGAGTATTTATCATCTGAACTTTTAAATACTTTAAAATTGCAGTGGGGTAATAATTTAAAAGATGGACAGACATTTGATGCTGGGAATCATAGAATAACCAACGTGGCAAATCCGAAAAATGATAAAGATTCAGTTAATAAAGAATATTTACATTCTATAATACCGGAAAAGACTCAACGCGGATTTTCTTTTTATAAATTTATTATAAATGACATTGGATACCCAAAGGAAGACGGTGATGCTGTAAACCTGAAATACATCAAGGACAACTGTATTTTACAAGATAATGATGAAATCGATTGTCATGGGAAAGTGTTGTCAAATGTAAAGTTCGGTTCTCAACCAAAAGATGCTGTTACTATGGAACAACTATCTAAAGAATTAAAAAGGGGGACATCAAATTTTGTAAAACATGAAGATGCCGTGCTAAAGCGAGGAGATACATTTATACATGGAAATAAAAAGTTTGATTTAATGCAAGGAAAAAATGATGAATGGGATGCGGGACATAAAACAATAACAAATGGAAGATTCGGTATAAAAGATTCGGATGTACCTTTAATGATACAAACATTAATTGCAAGTGGTGGTAGATTAGGTACATATGATGGTCGTAATAGAAGAATAAAAAATATTTATCCTGGTTATGAAGATGATGATTGTGTTACATTGAGACAAACAATAACTTGGGATAAACACTTTGGGACCAAATATGATGCAAAGATGAAGAAAATAATTAATATTTTACCAGGAGAAGATTTAAATGATGCTGCTACTATTGGACAAGTCATAACAACATCGAAAAGTGATTCAACCGCTTACACGTGTAATGATAAACGTATTATGCAGTTACATGATCCTCAACATCCGAAAGATGCTGTAACTTTAGATTGTTTAATAAGAATAGTGGGCAATTTACTTATCGATACCCACAATCATATAGCTAGTACAACGAGTCATGTGATGATTCAACCCGATGAACGAGAAGCTTGGATTAAAAATAGAATCATAAATCAGTATATAATTAATTTGAATAATTAAATATTTAAATATAAAACATTGTGCACGAGTTATCCATTTATGTAAAGCAGCTCGTGGAGTAAACACGCTGGTTATATAAGACGACATAATGAAGACCGCACCGCTCAGTCGTCGTCAAGACAGCGTTAAGAAAGGACGTGGTATAACATCAGCTGCGTTTTCCCTGCTCAGACGGATTCCTGTTGGTGCTGTTCTAAATCGAGCAATAGACGCTTTACCATACGAATTTCATCTGCCCGGAGGCTATCAATATTGTGGACCCGGAACTAAGTTGGCAAAACGTTTAGCAAGAGGAGATCCTGGAATTAATAAATTAGATCAAGCTTGCAAAGAACACGATATAGCGTATTCCAAGTTTGCAGATTCAACAAATAGATCAATAGCGGATAGAGCGCTAGCGGAAAAAGCTTGGCAAAGGGTTAAATCAAGTGACGCCAGTATTGCGGAAAAAGCAGCAGCTTGGGCAGTGACAACAGCCATGAAGACGAAAGCTAAGTTTGGTGGTGGAAGACGACGCGGGAAAAAACCTAGTAAAAAAGAAGCTGCAAAAAGAGGCGGGAACATCAAAAGAAGACGTCGCACTAACCCTAAAAGGAAAGTCAAGAAAACATCCATATGGTCAATGGTAAAAAACGGATCGGGTCTTTACTTAAGACCGTACCGTGTGTATTAAATGAGAAAAATAAATTGATAATTCCAAATGAAGCATTAACAAACTATCAATTGTCAAAATATGTGAAATGTTTAAGAATACCATTCTTCAGAGGAGTTTTTATGAAAGATACATTACCAAATAGAGTGTGGAAAAATGAAACTGGAATAGTAAACTTAGACTCTAATTATGGACCAGGTACTCATTGGGTATGTTATAAAAAACTTGGAGAAAATGTTTACTATTTTGATAGTTTTGGAAATTTACCGCCACCAAAAGAACTTCAACATTATTTTCGGAACTGCAATAATATATTCTACAACTACAAAAGAGAGCAACCTAGCAATACGGAAATATGCGGACATTTATGTTTGGAGTTCTTAGCGAAGAGCGTCAGTCAGCTTTAAGATGTCATCGTATACAGTGTCGTTGAGTGGAAATTCATCAACATTGAAAAGTACACTTTTCCCAGCGTTACGTTTATCTACGGGCAAACTATGGGAAGCAGCATTATTGGATTTGACTACATACAATTCAATTCCCAATGTTACAGAAGGAAAAAATAATTTACTACATTATTATGAAAGTAAAGATGAAAAAGGAAATTATTCACAATTAAAAATAATTCCATTATCTACAGGAGCATATGAAATAGACGATATAAACCAAGTATTACAAAAGAAACTTGGAGAAGAAAATATTTCTATAAAAGGTAATAATAATACATTAAAAGCAGAAATAACTTCAAAGTATTATATAGATTTTAGCTTAGACCACTCAATCGGCAATTTGCTCGGATTTTCAAAGAAGAAAGGAATTTTAGCTCCTGGAAATGATTATACTGGCGATACAACAGTAACAATATTAAAGGTGAACAGTATTGATGTAACGTGTAATATTATACACGGATCATATAGAGATGGAGTAAATCAACATATATTACACACATTTTACCCGACAGTAGCTCCTGGTTTTAAAATAGTTGAGAAGCCACAAAACCTGATATACCTACCATTAAACACCAGTTTCATTTCAGACATCGTACTGAACATATTGGATCAAGACGGCATTAGTGTTGACTTTAGAGGAGAAACCATAACTATACGATTACATATCAGAGCGGCAACATAAAGTCAACATGGGATTATCATTTAAACCACAACGGAAGAGCCGGGAGCTCAGTAGCTCCTCAACATTCGACGAGTTAACACCGGACAACATACGCTTCCTACAGAAGATCGGACTAAAACTTGCCAACCATGGATATACTGGATATAGCACAAGGACCGACATTCGACGAAACCCTATGGGAGAAGGAATATCACACTCACAACCCTTACACTTCATCAAAATTAAATAATAATGATGAAATAAGGATTCCTATTCAACAACAAGATATTTATACTTTACCATGTGAAAGTTATTTATATATCGAAGGAAGAGTAACAAAATTGGATGGAAAAACTGGTTCAACTGTTCCTTTTATAAATAACCCTATGGCATATCTGTTTGATGAAATTAGATATGAAATATCTGGAGTAACAGTTGATTCAACAAAAAAAGTTGGTATATCAACAACTTTAAAAGGATTAACTTCAATAACACCACATGAAAAAAATTCTTTAATTTCGGCTGGATGGGTAACTCCTGATAAAGACACTATTACTCCTAATTCAAATGGTTACTTTGATTTTAATGTACCTTTACGATTACTTTTGGGATTCGCAGAAGATTACAAGAGAATAATAATAAATGTAAAGCAAGAACTGGTACTGCTCAGATCTTCAACGAATAAGGATGTAATACAAGCGCCAAGTGGAACAAAAGATGCCGATTTGGAATGGCAACTTCAATTGGATAAAGTTGTATGGAGAGTACCACATGTCAGATTGGCGGATGAACATCGAGTATTATTATTGAAAAAATTAAAATCTGACCGTGATATTGTAATACCATTTAGAAGTTGGGAATTTCATGAATACCCCATATTGCCTCAAACAGAAAGACAAACATGGACTGTTAAAACCTCTACTTATTTAGAACGAGCAAGGTACATAATAGTCGGTTTTCAGACTAAACGAAAAGATGTTATAACTGCGCACGCTGGTCAATTTGACCATTGCAAGATAAAGAATTGCAAAGTTTTTCTAAACTCTCAGTTCTTTCCATATGACAGTTTAAATGTTTCATTTGACAAGAAACGTTATTCCATTCTATATGACATGTATGCAAGATTTCAATCGTCATATTATGGTAAGACAAATACACCACTACTATCACCAGAACAATTTTATTCAAAAGCTCCAATTGTTGTAATCGATTGTTCAAAACAAAATGAATCTGTGAAATCTTCAAGTGTAGATATAAAAGTTGAAATGGAATTTGAAGATAAAATACCAGATGGAACTTCAGCATACTGTTTAATTCTACATGATAAAATAGTTACTTACACACCGCTGACAGGAATTGTAAAGAATGTACTTTAAGAAGGATTAATACAACATTTGCATGACTTGTAAGGTTTTTACAAAAGATCAACAATATCTAGGTCATCTGCGAGTATAAAAGCAAGAAAGAAGAGCTAACAATTCATTTCATCTTTGATTGTCGTATGGGTAACATCGTCCGCAAGATGAGTTCTACTACATCAAGTGCTAATGAAGAAACTACACCTCTTATGGCTGACAATAGTTTGGATATAGAAAAACAAGTTGAACAGGAAATGGATGAGTTCCTCAAGTTTAAACATAAGAAGACAGAAGAAGAGGAAGTTGAAAAAGAAACAAAGAAAAGAAAAATTGAAGATAACATTTCCACCAACATCTTAACGGAAGTATTTCTTCGAATATTTTATCCTATTTCTTCTTGTATGACAAAGACTGTATCTGCTGGAGTGATGAAATCATTGGATTACTCTCCTACTGTTATTTTAAATCATGGATCTAAAATGGTAACCTTCACTGAAACTTCTTGGGAATCTTTTATGAAACATATACATCTTTTGGAATGTTATCTGAGTAACAATACATTTGGAAGAAAAACAAAACTAGGTTTGTTGGAATCAAATATTGAAATCGATATTGTTAAACAACGTGGTCAACAACTAGTTCGATTTAGAGATTTAACTAAATATAATATAAAAATACATTTGACTAAAGAAGAGTTTTACACTTTAACTTGTGCTACTGGTCCTATAACAAGATATTTAAAACAGCTAATATTCTCAAGTGCAATTATCAAAGACTATTTAATTGATGCATTGGATAAACAACCATATGTTCCAATCCTATATGGTCCAGTAGATACTTCAATCTTCAATAGGATACCACATGAAGTAGATATGTGGAGACAGTTACACCACTATCAAACCAACTTTAATTTAGATGAAGAAAAGCAAGAAACCAAGGAAAACGAATCAAGTTTCAACAATCAACAATCGGCAACAAATTGAACAAATAAAGAATATTGTAAGTAAAAAGAAGAATATTGGGGGGTATAAAAGGTTGTCAATCTGGATTAACATACCAGTTGCCTACTGAACGTCATCATGGATAAACAAGTTTCATTCTCTAAGAAGATAGAATTAATGGAAGTAAAGCAAGGTATCATAGAGTTTCAAGCATTCCGTGGTAATGATGGAAATTTTATAATTAAAGAGTTAGTGGTACTAGATATGATAACATCTGTTGTTTATCACTTTTTATTTATGCCTCCTTTACCATTCAACAGATTAACAACCAAAGCTAAAGTAACAAACAAATGGTTGATGAAACATTTTCATAATCTAAGATGGGATGAAGGTTTTATAACCTACAATATGATGCCACACATTATGAATCATTTCTGCAAAAAGTTCAAAACTATTTTTACAAGAGGATTGGAAAAAGCAAATTGGATACAAACATATACAAACCATGAAGTAATAAATGTGCAAATGGAGAAAGATTTTTATTGCTACTTTAATAACATCTGTATTTCATCTAAAAACTTTAAACATCAACAGTCTCAATGTGCTTTAAAAAACGCATATCGTTTGAATGTCTATCTACAGCAAAGTGGTGGGGGAAACGAAGGGTATAAAAGCGAGAGCGGCACTATGACAATGCATCAGTATTACTCGAATCTCCGGGGAGTCAACACCTCTAACACGCAAACACAAGAAGAAGAAGACGAACAATAGCAAGAAGAAGATAATGGCGTCACAAAATTTTCTACAATCGCTTGTTGATCAATTCAACAAACATTCTAAATCTACTATACTACCGACAAAAAAATGTTCAGAATTGAAGGAAGAGAAACATTATATTATTCACACTATTAAGAAAATGGAAACATCAATTGGAGACGCTATCAATTGTACATTAAGTGAAGCACCCTACACACCTGGTGATGAACCAAAATTTCAAGTATTTCTTCCCAAACGCTTCGTTCAACTGCTGCAGAATGAAGATTTACGACTGATTCACCCCGGCGCACTCTACTTAGCAGCTCACGGTCCTAGCGGAAGCAACTCTACTGAACTTACACTTCATGTTATGCCTACTAGCAACTAATCTGTAGTTTATATATACTGTTGTACATGTATGTAACTGATTATAAATAAATAAAAAATAAAAATGAAAAAAAATAAAAAAGGCAACATATCGATAGTGTTTCTGCACTATCGATATGTTGCTTTTTTAAAAACACGTTTGGGTGACCTTGACCTAGTTTTGAGGGTATATAAAGGCCATAATTTTCTTGAGGATCTCATCAGTCTACGACTACCTTTCGTGCCGTACACATCTCTGTTGGCTCTCCAGTTATTACAAATAACAACATGTCTCTTAAGGTTAAGTGTGCATCATATGATACTACCACCATCACAACTTTTGAAGAACTCGACGATTTTACTAATGAATTGCGAGTGTTACTTGCCGGTGGTTATCGTTTAAATATTGATGTTTACGCTAACAACATGAGGATGTTTCCTAAACAAAAATTCTGCAATGAAGAAATATTTGTTTCCACACAACCTTCAACTACAACACCATCTACTCAAAGTAATGTTAAGTTCCAGAAATATTACTGATGTTGAATAATATTGAGTGGTCGCTGTGGCATCTATAAAAGGAACGCGTAACCTAAACAGAATCATCATTTGCTTCCCAACTGACGCAGCGAAAACAACTACCACTACCATGTTGTACAGAATGATGATTGAATTCAATGGAAAAATCTACGGAAAAGACTATCAAAGTGTAGAACAAATGACGTCCGATCTTCAAGTATTGACTAAAGAAGGATTCCAACCAAAATTAATTCTAAAATTTCCTGAAGTACATCCACTATCCACTGAAGATCTCATTGCTATGGCTAAAGAAGAAAAAGAAAAATACAAACAAGATATAAAGAAAGAAAAAGAGAATGAAAACTCACTATCTTAAATAAATACATCTTACACTTGTAAGATGTTCTTTTTTAAAACTCCATTTGGATGACCTTGAGATTACCCCCACCACTTTTTCTAGTCTATAAAACACACTATCCTACACTATACACCTTCATTTCTTGGCTAAACTTAGAAGCGTCAACATGGAAAACAAGAAAGACAAATACAAACCACGCTATTGTTGTGAACAAAAATGTACCGATATAGGAAGATGGATGGTAGACGGATTAGCTTGTAGAAAATGTGAATTCTTCGGATCTTGTTACTGCAAATGCAAGACAAAACAACTACCACCACCAGAATTGCGAACCTTCAAGATTTATAAATCAAGATACTTCCACACTTGCTGTCCCCAGAGATGTATCAAATTTCATCCAGAAAAAATTGTTAATTGCCGAGAGTGTAATGCATGTTATAAAGACGACTTTTGTACATGCATCATAAATGCGTGCAAGTACAGATCTGATTGGTCTACTGATCCTGTTGAAGCTTCAGATGTATAGCTGTAGTCACTGACTGCAGCCCTTTTTTAAAATTCCATTTGATTGACCTTGAGATTACCCCCACCACTTATTTTTTACAACATATATTCTACGGATCATTCGATACGCTTCTCATTCTTATTTCATTACTCGCACTGACAACAACATGGATGATAAATTCATTTCCTTTCAACATTTAGTTACCGACAGAGAAGAGATGGAAGCCCTATTCCAAAACTTACTCACACTCATTGATAACTATCCTTTAAGATGGATCAACATCACAGTGCAATACATCAATCCTACCAAAATATTTTCATCCTCATCATCTTCTTCTGCCACCTCCATGTCTTCATCGTCGCAAAGTGCAGAGGAAGAGGAACAGACAACTAATAGTGTTAAAATTGTTGAATTAAACGACGAGGAACAAGAAATGCAAGCTCTGGTTAAATATAAATTTAATATTTAATTTATAAAAATTATTAGTGTTTCTAATTTATATTACAGCTAATACTTATTTCTACACACCACCCATAACCTACCCAAATGGGATTTTGCGGCAAAATGCTCTGGCCGCCGGTTCGCATATGATTATATCATCCTTCCCCCACCACTCTACCACCCCCACCCCTCTACTTCCCCCTCCACCACCTTTGCCCACATATAAGCGACCCTCTGACCATCGCTCACCATTTGTTTGCCAACTTCCGAACAATGAGCTCCTCTCCTTTAACAACAAGTAAATATACTTTTCTTATTCAATCACAGGAAGACTTACAAAATATTTTTCAAATTTTAAGTGATCTAATAAACACTCCAAATAACACCATTACTATCACTGTAGAAGTTTCCTACAATTCTTCTGATTACGAAAACATGGAAAGCGAAGACGTCGAAGTTTTACAGCTGCCAGATAGTAGTCTTCCATCTTCCAAAGCTGCAACACCCGACACAGCTAATAATGATGTTTAGTCGACTACAATTATTTTCTTTACCCCCCACTATTTTTACAGTAATATATAACCTGTCCTTATCTCTGTTTCTCATTTCATCGCCAACTTTCTCACCATCAACACCGCTCCAATTTTTACCTGCATACATTTAATACACGAAGATGATGGATGATTTTTCATTTACGTCACAATTGGAAGAGGATAAACTCAAACTCGAAATCAACAGACTACAATTAGAAACAAAGAATCAACAAGAAATGATTCAGCTTTTACGACTATTCAAATGCGTACTGTGGATAGTATGTTTTTATCTTCTCATCGCTATCACCTTTGGCATCTACCACTCCATCGCCAGTAAACAACACTCCAACGCTTACTCAAATAAAACCACTACTTTTCTTTGATTAAATAAATTTTTACCCACCTTCAATCTAACCCCTTGGGGCTCACCTTTTTTAAAAACCCCTCCGGATGACCTTGACCCACTTCCAAAACCCACCCATCACTGTCAAAAAAACCCCAGCCGCTACTACCCCTACAACACTTACAACCGCCTGACCTTGACCTGAGCCAACTGTAGCCATTCCCCACTACTCTGGAGCAATACCGAGAACTTGTTCACCTACGTTTGGAACAGTGATTACAATGTTTGTGAATTAAGGACTATTTTTAGAACTACAGTACCGGACAGACTGAGCATATGTCCCCCGAGAGTTATTTACTACTTCCTTCCTTATGAACCTATGTTGAACTTTTAACATACCAAGTTGTTATTTTTTCAAAAATATCTTCGAGTATAGTAAAAGAATATGCCTAATCATAATACATGTACCCCATCGCAGCAGATCAGCGTAATCACTGAATTTGTACAGAATTCTGTATTTTTATTTTCCCCATAAACACCATGGGAATAATTTTGTAGGCTTTCTACCATGGTGTTTTTGCAACCAAAAATAAGTAAAATCGCACACAGTGGATACAAAAATCTTATCTAGTTATATCAATAAATAATGAGATAAAATGTTGTTTTGATTTCTCGTACCAATGACATGGAAAACAGAAAATACTAAGCCGCGTCGGCACTGGCCGAACACTCGCAGCGAACACAAAAAAATCAACAAACATTTCTAACTAATAATTACTGACAATATTATTTACACTGGAAATAAATATCAGCAAACAAACTAATGTTCAACGGAACACTGTTCAGCGAACATGTTCGCTAAGTGCGTAGCCCTACGCGGCTTCATTGTCTTTTCTCTGTAGTCAAGTTGAATCAGTGAAGTCAAGTTACAAATTCAAATTACTAATTATTTGTATTTTCAATCTCTTTTAAATGGTTTCGGTTAAAATTGTTGATTTTTTATATGAGGTAAAATGTGTCTAAAAGCTATTTTTGCACTTAAAAAAACACCATAAACCACGTTCGAATAATAAGATTATAATACTGGATCGCGAACTTACGAAAATAGACTTGGTCCAACATCTTCGTAGCAAATTTCATTACAATCGGAGGTTCCTTTCAAAAGTTATTAGGACTGTGGACACATCCATATACTGAGCACATAAGTTGTTATCACTTAAGATTTTGTTTTGATTCCTGGTGGGCCATCCCGCATATGGACTTAAACAACATGAAATGTGTCTAAATGACGTGCTGACGATCCAATAAGGGATTTTAAAGTTTCATTTGTCTAATTACTTCCATACTTAACCTAAGAAGGTTCATATGCCATCCAGCCTATAAACACGGTAGGTATAATATTAAAAAATTGTGGTTTTTTACCAATTTCTCATCGTCCGATTTTGGTAAAATTTTCACATTAACTATTTTTAACTTGACACGTCAACAATAATTTTTTGTCCTAGGCTTGGCCTTATTTCTTCTTATATTTCCCTGACTATGTACGTTCGATATTCTATCTCTTAATACTTTTGTACAATTATTTATGCTTGATTTGTTAACGTTACCTACTCAAATTCGACAACATATTATTAAAAGTAGTTATATAATAATAAGTAAACTTTCCTTATAGAAAATTGTATTTCAATATTATTAAGGATTCAATACTTTGTGTAAGTTTTGGGTAAGGAAAAAAAATTAATGATGTATTTTTTTATAATGAAATAAAATTACCTTATCCAATCACTGGTTATCAAAAGACAACATGTTTCGTTCCTTAGAACATCTTCAGGTCTATAGTATGCAACTACCACATAATCCAATGTATTATTACATTGTGGTTTGTCAAATGATTCAATAAAAGGTTGTCCCATAGTCATTAAAACTAAAAGTTGTCATATGTAAAAGTTGTCAGTTGTAAATGACTGGGACAACCTTTTATTGAATCATTTGACAAACCACAATGTAATAATACATTGGATTATGTGGTAGTTGCATACTATAGACCTGAAGATGTTCTAAGGAACGAAACATGTTGTCTTTTGATAACCAGTGATTGGATAAGGTAATTTTATTTCATTATAATATATTCCAATCCAGGGTCACAATGAATACTGTATTTTTTTAAATATTTTAAATATTTGTCTTGCCATGCAGAGAATATACCACCTAATTTCCCAAATCATTTAAAGTATAGTATACATCAAATCATTTAAAGTATACTTCAAATTATTTAAAGTATTTAAAATCAAATTATTTAGCTGGGCATTTTGACAAGTATGAAGTACCGGGAGTCGATAATAGCTCTTGTCAAGTAGCTGACGAATAGCTCCACTACGCTATATATGCTAATGAAGACCTTTTCCCAACATGATGTTTGAGTCAGAATGCCTGGGACAGCCAACCTCGTCACGTTAACCCAGTGGTTTTTGACCCGTCATTTGCTTTACCCGTCATAGTTGAAGCTAGCAGCGACTTGCTCATACAAAGGCAGGCTTTATCACTACATCTCCGTTCTTGTGGTCCATGTACGCCGTTAACTGTAAATCCAGAAGGCTGTAAACGTCTTAACATTATAGTAGGCAGATTAGCCTACGTGATTACAAGAGATACATTGCACAAGACAAAAGGAGTCCAAATTACTATCTTAGTACTAGACACAAATCACCAACTTACTAGGGGCGCTGTGTCATCAAAAAAAACCAGGTATTCTTTAAATAGATAAAGTGTAATTAAAAGTGAATGTTAAACACAACCCTTTAGTTAGTATTCCACGTAAGAGCTATATACAGTATAATAAAATTGTATTTTTCAGAGTTGGTAAATTTTAGACCATTATATGGAATCAAAATATAAAAAACGAATCATATTGCCCAAGTCTTAACATTTTATTTGAAACCCCTCTCACTTTTATCGGACTTTTAAATGAAGGCACTAAATGTGATCAGGCCAGCACTGCACGATGAACTTTTGGTCCGCGAGACCCTCGATACTGTCAGCCTCTAGCGGAAGCCATTGAAACTGGTGCGCGCAAAATTAAAAACTCGAGTCTTGTGTATCACACGTGCTGTAGTGCAGCAGCCTTTCTTTAACACCGATTACTGGATATTGTTTATTGCCCTCTAAATACATTGCGAAACATTGCGAATCACATTAAGGTAGTTCCCGCAACGGCCACTTGTCTGCGCAGGCAAAATAATCGCTCTATCCCTTTAACGGGGCCTACGAAAACTAACGGGCCTGCATATTTCCCCCCACCACCAAAGTCACGTGACTATTTGCGGCCGATCTGCAGCACAAGTTTCCATAAGATAACATTGTGAAAACGTGACATCCTTCACTTATTTCCCACCTCTTAGGAATTAGATAGTAGGTTACTAGACAAGACTTATATATTTTAATCTAGATTAAATAAGGAACAAAATAATACCATTACTGTAAAGTTAACAGTTTTCCTGATATTTTTTATTACGAAATAAAGTCAAAACTTAATTTAGTTTATAGTTTTGTTTACACTTTTCATCAGCTGTTTACATAAGAGTACATTTCGTTGAAAATAACAAAAATTTAGAACCGAACACAGTATCTAGAATATATTCTAGATTTCTTGGAACCGAAAAGGTACATTTTAATTTGTTTTATCGAAAATAAAAATTATAACCGGCAAACTACTGATTTAAGACGTTTATTTCATGTCTTATTCCTATAGAAATATCTTCAAAAGCATTGGAAGAAATCTGTTAACAAAACAATCAATGCATCCTACAATGTGAGAAATTCAAGTTTTTCTTTTACCCAAAAAGTGAGTTTTAAGTTTTGCAAAGCGGAACATTATTAGTATCATTCAATTTGTAATTTAATGAGGATTAGAAGGATATGCAACACTCATGACTTCATTTACGTGTATTTAAAAATACACGTAAAAACGGATGCCAAGTCAGGCTATTGCAATGCTTTTAAGTGGAGATGACAGCTGAAATTCGGCCGCATCTGGTCACGTGACCAAAAATGTATGCAGGCCCGTTAGTTATTGTAGGCCCCGCCTTTAACCCCCTCTTACAAAGCTCTGCCAATTGGCTCTGCCTTCTTCAACAACAAAACATATCTAAAATGAATATAGTGTAAATGCAGAGCAAAATCGGGTTATTTTATATTACTAGTATACGTGTTGCTCGAAATCGAGCAATTTATTTTAATACAATACAAATGTTACTTTTAGCTCTAAATCAATGACATCCGACAAATCCCATATTGTGAATCTCTGTATCACCAAAACTACACGTATTTACAGCTGATTATTAACATATGATTAAAATGCTTTATTCAATCCCAATGTTATTTAAATGGGAAATTTTGAGATTTCAATGGTAGATAGCGCCTTTATTTTCAGTCCGATTCTCATCAGTTTTTGGCGGAAACAACTACTGACCAAGCTCTATCAAACGACACCAAAAACTTGAAAATCGGTTGAAAATTGTAGGAGGAGTTCTCAGGACAAAAAAATCCTTAGCTTATTAAATAAGTATAGATATATTAGTACCAGGTTAACCGAGCCTTGCTCGTTGATTTTAATTCACTTTTGTTATAGTGTCATGGAATAAAGCTATTAAATTTCCACCAACAAACAACTATATACCTCTTCACAGTTGACAGCTGTTTCAAAAAAGACTGCTTAACATTAATGTTTCTTTATTTTTGTTTACCTTTTGTTGTTATTTCGTTACCAAAATAGCAACCCATAAGACCAATTTTAAAAATTACGATTTTTAAACTTAAATTTAAACCAAATTCGACTTTTCTTGGGATTGAGGCTGTTTCTAACCTTTTTTAGGGCCAAAACGCTCTTAAATGCAAAGTTCAAGCAAAATCTACCCGCTAGATTTCGAGATCGTGGAACACACATTCCTTTAGACATTGCTCGTATTATAGTATAGGATAACTCATTTATAACAATTTATTTAAAGCTATAATCAGATTTATTGTACTGTCCATATTGTAGGTACTGTATAATTATAATGCACTGTAAAGGTCATTTCGCCAGTTCTTTGCCAAACTAGTATCAATTAACTGTGATATTTAGACAAAATTGCTGACAATCTATCAGGTGATTTCATTGTTGACGTTGCGCAGCAAAGCATTTAGCCTGTCCTAAATTACGTCAATAGGTCATTCGTTGGTTCAAGCGGAGTCGTCGAGAGTTATAAAGTAATTTGAATAAACTAGTAATTTATAATAACTGTTAAACATTCTTACAGACTCTTACATGAACACTGCGGGGTTTATTTTCATAATACAACAAATAATCTGCATAAACATAAAACTTCGGGGAAAAATTATTGGTCAAAGGTTCTATATACCTTCGCGACACGTTTCTTAACTAGTGTCTAGGGTAACCAAGGGCGGATCCAGGATTTTTCCAAGGGGGGCGCAGGGGGATTTAGGATTGTTTCATACGTCTACGATATGAAAGAAGGGGTATATATGCAGATAGATAGCCTCTTCTCTTGAACTTGTTATATCGAAACTTTTTTATGACAAAGTAACGAAATCATTACTTTTTTTCATAACTACTTTTGCTTGGTATTTTCAACAGAAGATCCATTTTGTCACTTTGTTTGCTTTACAAATTCGCCAAATACATCCTACGTAGGCCTACATACTACGTGGCGCACGGATCAAGACTTTAAACCTATACGTACAAATCGAATTGCACCCCTTCACAACCAAACACCAGCGAGGATTGACGATGATGCCCGAACGAAGTTTGTGGAACCGACATCACTAACGTGGGGGAGTTTTCTACCCTACAGCATCGATGTCACCGTGAGGAGCAACCTCGATAACAAAGGCCGAAGTCACCTTAAAATGAATAATGAAATGACCGATACCCGAACGCCGCGTGGCGCTGTATTTTCGTCTGCATCTGCATTCAGCACACAGTGTAGTGAAAATATTATATACTGTCAGTTAATTCGGTGTAAAGAACTCATTCAAATCACAAATCTTCGTAAGAGGTTGACAAACAAGCTGTTGTCTTTAGCCATATGGATATACCAGTAAAAGTTGACAACTTTTGGATGTCAACCTCTCTCTGGTGTAAACTCACCTTTACACTCACGATCTGAAAGCTCATAGACTACGACAGTTCCAGGACAGTCTAATATAGGTTATTAGGAGACAGTCGTGACACTCCGTCACTTGGGTGTCCACCGCAACCACCCGGGAACTCCTGTTCCAGTTACACAAGGAACAGGCTTTGGTGTGGCAAGGAGCTCTAGTGTGGATTTACCAGCGCTCGTAGTGGTTGGTGTCCGAGTTGACAACACAATCACCGGCGATCGCAGCTCTCAGCCAAGTCTCAGCGCAACACGAACTCAGCTGACAATAATGCTATTGACTATATAATGCTGATAACAATCAAAATTGTCAAATTAAATCCCAATCAAATGATAATGGCCGAAATGTATTTCCAAATTAGTTGCCGCTCTCTGGAGTTACATTTAAAGTTCCCGCCCATAGCGAGAATGGCCGGGACATTCAGTCACGCAGGTTCCATCCGCTTAAAGCGCTATAGTTGCCCCCGGACAACACAAAACATGTAACTTCGGACGCATCTTTGCGCCATAATAACGAAAGAAGCATCTTTACGTTTTGGGTCGTCGGGATTCACAGACCATGCTACCAGCTATTTTTTTTAATACTATTAAACAAATTCCATTAATTATTGGCTGAGGGGGGGGCGCGCGCCCCCCTCTGGATCAGCCACTGAGGGTAACGCTTTTATAAAGTCACGCTTAAGGTCCTAAAATGGCCGAGTTTTGAAAAAAAAAAAAACTTTAGCCCCGTCGTGTGGACTACATTTTTTGTTATGATGTTCAGTTTATTTAACTAAGTCCTATACTCTAGTACGAGTAAGGTAAATTTGTATGTATGTATATCATGTATAACATCTTTGCATATTATGTATGTATGGAAAGAACGTGGATCTCGAAAATTGCTAGAACGATTTTCTTCGAACTTTTGCAAATAACTTAGTTCTGGAGTAAAAATATTAAATGCACAAGTCTATATGCCAGGAAAATCTTGTTTCTTTATAATCTTTAATTTATATCCCAAACTTTTTAACATTGTTGCCATGGAGTTCAAAACAAAGAAATAATGAAAACAGCTTTCTCAACTGTCGAAGTCTGATACTGCACTTGACACCGGCTCATTCTCTCAAAGCAATCTCTTAGCTTAACCTAAGCTTATCTCCTTAAAGCAATAAAGAACCTCTTCATGCCCGCAACGGTTGTGTCGAAAAGGGCCGTTTTTAGCAGTATGACGAAAAACTGGTTATGGTAATGTCTTTCTGGCAGTGACACAATTTCAAACCCCCGAATTAATTTTTAGTTCAAGAATCTTATTGTGACTAAAAAACGTTGCTTCCTGGTAACGTTCTTTGTAAAAAAGAACGTGTGAGCATACGAGTGTTTCCGGCAACCCCGCCGGAAGTTGTAGCGTCGTGACGTCACCAGTGGGCCACAGATGATATTTTTTTCCTTTTTTGAGTCGTATGAAGGAATTTTTGTCTATATTTTAATATCCTCGAAGTAAAACAATTTTGTGAGCCACAATTAATGGGGTTATAATTTGTATAATAAGGTGATCGGAATCATTATTAATAATTTCTATGGGGATCTCCCATCTATTTTATATTGGCTTAACATATAATTTCTACTTCCCACTCAGCGACAAGCTTATGTGTACAATCACCGCTTAGCATATTTTTTTTATTTTTTTACATTAGATGGAATATATATATATATAAAGTATACCGCTGGAATAGTGTTAAATAATTATCCAAATATATACTATAAGTTTCATAGTATTTTAACAGTTAGTTATAAAAATGTTATATTTCAACAAAATGCGCCATTCCGTCTCGGCAACCCGCGTACGTGGTTTTAACACGATTTTCTTAATTCAGTTTACTGGGATATGAACACCTTATTTTGTCCAGTGTCCAGTGGTTTTCGCGTGATGGAACTATATATTTCAACTCAAACAACCGAACCATATTTATAGAATTAACTATAGAAGGGGGTGGGGGTAACGAAGGGATCAGCCTACCCCCTCCCACCACCAAGTAAAAATATTTCTGCTTAGGTATTTTACTTACTGCTTTAAATTTTCAGAAAAATGTAATGTTTTTCACAATTTGATTGTTTATTCTTCCATTCGATTGTAAATTCCATCATTGAAAGTTGTGTTAATGTATATATTTAAAACTGTAAGGTAAGAAACACCTTTTTACAGTTCTTCTGAGACTTCTACTGGACCGATTTGCATGCGGGTTGTACAGCCATTTTCGGTCCTAAAAAACGTTTTTGGTCCTAAATTAGTAGATTTTATTTGTATGTCGAAAATATCTATACTTATTTCATATAAATAGGCAAGCATTTTTCTTTTCCTCCTTTTTTTCTCAGCTCGTGCTGAGACCCGCACTCCTACTTGTGCATCGTAGGAGAAATCCGCGCATACCGTTAGAAAGATATAGTCCTGTAGATGAGCAGAATCACACTTTAACTGGCATTGGCCCCCAGGGCTTTGCCCTATTGGCTTTCAAAGTTTCAATGTTAATCTTATGGGAGAAGACTAATTGATTGAATCGTTACACAACTGTTGTAATAACAAATGCTAGCAAGTCAGGAAGAACAGATGTTTCAGTTATAAAACATTTAAAGACAAATTGGCTCAAGATCAATCGAATGTTTGGTCGAATTTCGACCAGTGGGCGATCCCTAGTACGCTAAAGGATTTTTTGTGTAGAGAACTCCTCCTACAATTTTCAACCGAGTTTCTGGTGTCGTTGGATAGGGCTTTGTCTGTAGCTGTTTCCGCCAAACATTTATGAGAATCGGACTTCAAGTAAGGGCGCTATCCACAAATTAAATTTGAAATTTTTCAATTAGAATAACATTGAGATTGGTTTGAGCATTTTAAACACCTGTTAACATACAGCTGTAGTTTTTGGTGATCACTGATATACACAATATTGGATTATTCGGATTTCATTGCTTTAGAATTATAAATGTAACTTTCGAATTGTACAAAATAAATTGCTCGATGCCGAGCAACACGTGCACTAGTTTACGTTAAATGTATCAACAATGAAAAATAAATTTTTCTCACTGAGACACGGGGAAAAATCAACTTTTCCAATCCTTTGGACAGTTCGTCTGGTACTCTCTACAGGACCGATTTACATGCAGTTTGCACCAAATAAAACTAAATCTGCGTTGCGTTGCATACATTATTTTAGATAAGTTGTATTTACTCGTTTTTTATATTCCCTCACTCAACTTAAAGCACTCGACTTCACTATTTTGAATATTATAAGGTGTTTTTTTTTTTTCTAATAAGTTTTAGTTTTAGAAAGGAACTAGAATTAGAAGGGTAGGTAGTAGAACAGGATTATTTCAACTTGATTCTTTTGAAGAACATTTGGGATGGAAAAATAAATTGTGGTTATAATTAAACATATTAAAAATTTTCGAATAAGTTTCGTGATAATATTGGGACAATATTTCGTTGCCTTATAACCAGTTAAAACCTCATTTTTCACATGACATAGGTATCACTTCAAAGTAAATCAGCTGATTAGGATAACCGGGATAGAGTTAATACAGCTAATAAAATGTACCTCTACCAAAAATAGTAGTTTTTATCACTGGGTGCAAAAGTAGCTCACTTTTGCTCCGAGTAATGAACAACGTTTTTTATCATAATGCAGAATTGAACTTTTAATCGTTAAAAATATTAACAATACAGTTTTTTGTTTGTTTTTTGTTTTTTGTTTTTTTAGGTTATATTTGTAAAGTAAGTAATATTCAGTGATTAAATTTCTTTTATTTACAAACAATGCTTTAATAAAATTTTGAATTTCACTATTGTGCATTTGAAAATTTATAAATATAACTTAGCAAATAGCTGACTTTTCATTCCTAGGACCTAAAAAAAATCCCAGCTGATTGTTCAGTTCTAGGGCAAAAAAGAAAGGTTTTTTGCAAGCTGTACCCACAGTTCGTTGCTAAACTATACCACGTCAGCATTATGTTCAGTGTGTCACTACGTATTCTAGGCTGATAAAAATAGTTTTTAGGGTCATAGGGAGTTGCGTATCACCCCTAAAAAAGAGATTAATTCCCTAAATCAACTCTGTGACAGATATCTACAGCCAAAGATTTTTGCCCTCTAAGGTCTGATCCAATTTTCTAATTTGACTGATTCTATTTTTTACTACACAGTTTAAATGTTAATTGTAAATTATTTTGTCATTAAACTTCGAGTTCATGTATTGGAGGTCAAATTATCTTATTGTTTAGATTAACCGTTTACTCGTTAACCCTTAATTCTGTTTTCTGCACAGTAATAAACAATAGCACAATCGATTGTTATTGATAAACAAGCAGTCAACAAGTAACTTGTTTTGGGAAATTATAATTTAATTGACTGTTATTAATTGAACCGCCAGGTTTGTTATTGATAAGGATCCAAGGTGTTTACTGGTTCGCCGGTACCGCGTCCAGTGTACGGTGCGGGCGCACAGCAAGTCCTGTTGTCCCGTAGCAAGGACCTCCAAGGACGCAGCGCGGACGGCGACCTTTACTCAATGTAAACATGTTTGGTGCCGTAGCCCGCAGAAAAATCACACACTGACCCTTTAAGTTTCACACTTGACCCCACACGTGCTCATTAATTTCTGCAAAAGATTTGGGGTTTTATTTAAAAAAAATTAGGATACTGTGATGGAAAAGAGTACGTGAAATTGACATCGTTTAAATTTCTGAAACATAAATTAAAAGGGCTTATTTATGGGAGTGATCTGATGTAAACCGTTTAGCATTCATTGTAGGAGGCTCGTGCATGGGGGCGGTGGGACGTGCCCGGGGTACCTCAGTACAGGGTGTCCGAGAAACCGCAGTTGCTTTCAAGGCCGCGGGGGCTCTCGACTTTCGCTTGGTGTCATGTGTCACCCAAGACCTCTACATGACAGCTCAGCCTCAAGCAACTTGGAGTTCGGCGCTTGTAAGGTTCCAAGCAGATTATTTGCTCATGAAAAACATGAGATCAACAGTCAACACTTTATTTTAAATTCTGTTTAAAACCGTGCTTTGGAGTATTGAAGTATATTTCCGATAAAACAACTAAGTAGGCATATAAGGGTTTGTATATGGAAAGGTTTAGCCTGCCTATGTAAACTGATTTCTACCATTCACTGTGAAAAATTCAAATTTACATCTCATATTAAAGCTTGTAAAATGAAACTTTAATGGCACGATGGACGAAAAATTACCAGAAAATTGTTGTAAATTTGTGTACCCACTTTTTTAGAATTAATTTTATAGAAATAAGTACATACGCTAATTACGATGAATTAATTAGTGCGGATAGATTTTTTATCAGTTTTTTTCAGGTAAGGAAATGGTTTTCATTCGTATCCTCTTGCGAACATTGACAACCGATAATGATTCTAAGTAAACCTCACAAATGAACACTCGTCGAGGATATGCCCACGGGCCGTATCCTGCCAGCATCTGATAACTCCCCCACGGACGTGCGCAAGGCTCGTCCTCCGCCACCGCTCTACACACGCATACGCCTAATGACACTCTGGGGTTCCGCATGTTGATTGAATTGTTAGCGCTGCAAGTTTTCACATATCCTAGCCGGGTAAAAACCCACCGCCCTTGAGCTCCTTTCCCGCAGCCAATCATCTATAATCGTTCGGCAACCCAATTCGATCGGAAATCCGAGGAGAACCGGACCCTCGGGTGGAAGTGGGTGGAAATGGGTGGATGGGAGGACGTTGTCATGCCACAGCAGGGTCGTCGGGGAGCGGGTGGAATTGATTACAGTATGTTGTAAGCTAAATGGTGGACCTGAAAATTGTAATTTTATAACTGGAGTCTAGGTGTACCATAAGTTTGTGGGAATAAACGATAAGCTGAATTACCCCATTAATTTAATATATCATGGGATCCCCTCTACACAATGGTAACATCTTTACTTCTTCCCTTTACTTTTTACATAAAAGAAGTAATATTACTCCTAAAACAGTTCTTTCAAGAGCTATCGATTTAAAGGTGAATGAGTGTCAATTTTGACTCTTGAGTCAGAATAGTGTATTGTTGTTTAACGTATGAAAATGTAGTCTAATGTACATTGCCAGGTACATCAATAAAGTTGTGTTTATTACCAGCACCGTCAACCCAATAGGCTGGCTGTTTAAATAAAGATTAAATTTACCATAAATTTAAACAATTTCAGTAAACAAAACTGTAAAAACTAATTTAAATTGTCAAATTGACACAAATTGAAACAGGTTGAGGCTACTGGTAGACAAAATGTAGTGGCCTGTAATATCTGAATTCGTTATAGTAACATGAGTTATTAAGTATAACAATTGTTAAGTATTAACAAAGCTTAACTTCTTATGTTGATTTAGTTATTAACTTGTTGAATTAGTATTGTTTTAAATAAGTGAAGAAAAACTTGGTTCAACGCCAACATCCCCCCCCCCCCAATCTTCCTCCGAAAAATCCTCAAGAACACTTTATGAGTATCATGCATAAGATTGGGGCGAATCAGATTAAATATAAAATAAAAAGTGACAATTTTTAAAATTAAATAAATATCTTAAATACTTTTTTAAGTCGGATCAAACTTTTGAATCATTATCAGAGGTTTTAAACGCAATAACTATCGACCTCCTGTCAAAGTCATTTTTTTAGAATTATTTCTGAATAAGTATGAATATGAAGAAGGTGGGTGATAATAAAGATAAATCTTTATTAATTAATAATAAGTACAGTTGTCGACAGAGCCGGCATAACCCGGCGAGCCTTTCACTGCCACGTCGCCAGTCGTCATCTGTGGCCCCTTTCAAAATCGAATTGTGTCGCTCCACAAGCCCATGGCAAAATTACCTTGCTGTAAATTATCAGCATTGATTTTTTTCCAAGCTGGTAAAATAGCCTTTGTTAATAATCGGAGTCGCTCTCTAAGTTAAAATTATTGGCTTAGTAACTAGTTTTCGGATGGAAATGGAAACATCATTAAGCATTCCTGGTTAAATATTCATAAAAAAACTAAGGGTCATCGTCATAGTGGACAGTTATTGCTCTCAGTTGACTCTGTATCATGATGCGTCCGTCTGTAATCATGCAGCTAGTTAACCAGCTCGTCAGTCATACGCGGCCGCGGTGAGGCAACAGTCATTACATTACCGGTACTGATGATCACTCCACCATATCCTCCGAGCCTCTCGCAATCCTCTGGCCTCCGACTCCAACCCATCCATCCTCCTCTGATTGCAGTCCCTTGGTCAACATCCACAGTATTGCACTAATCATTGCACTCAAGTGCAATCACTATTGTCCATCAGGAAATAATGCATAACGTCCAACAATAGAGACAATAACGACGTACAATAAAGACGAAACAATAAAGACGTCACAATGTCTTATAAAGTTCAATCAAAGTTAATCTATGTTATTCCCTAAAAAATGGTTTGTGACATTTTGGAGAGCAGACAGGAAACTGTAAAATATGTTATACAGGTTTTCTCACTAAGGAATTCCCTTAAAATGTTGTCATCACAAGACAATTTATACAACTTTAAAAAATTGTTTGAAGCAAATCCAGTAGTATAAACAACTACTCTGTTAAAATATATACAGTGAATTTTGTGGCAATAATTTTTCAAGTTGTCGATGAATTAACTAACACTCCTTCAGTATTAGTTCATTCCCTTCGCCCTTGCTTACAGTAATATTAATTTGACTGATAAAATTTAAAAGGTAGTAATGGAGAGACTATGGGAATTTTGTTTAAACGAACCATATCATATTTGAGGATCAGCATGGTTTTGTCAAAAGTAAAACTACCACTAGTTTAATGTTTTCATTTTACAAAGTTAGATTCCAATCACTACTCACTCGGCATTTTCTTTGACCTTAGTAAGGTGTTTGACTTTTTACTTTCTAAGCTTATGGGAATCCGAGGAGTAGTTTCCAATTGGTTCCTTTCGTTTCTTACAGGACAAAGGCAATAGGAAATAACAGCCAAAGACCACAATGTGGGTGTTAAATGCGGTTTAGATCTCCGGAAGGGAGTGGTAATGAGGGGTGTCCCCCAGGGACCCGTTCTCGGATTCGTGCTTTTCCTCCTTTTCATTAACTATTTTCCCGCTAGCATGCCAGAGATAAAAGTGTGTCTTTTTGTCGATGACACTTCCTTAGCCCTGTCAAGCTCCTCCCTTAAGTCACTTAAACAAAAGACATACATTAAGGTAAACAACTTGGTCCAAGATTCATTAAGATTTTATTGGTGCCATTAAACATTTTACAGCAATAGGCAAAAAGTCAGAGTATTCACAGTTCAATAATGAACAAGTTATTAACATAACAAAATCAGTCCATCTGAGAACTCATAGGTCAAATATTCGTCAACACTATAAAATATACTTAAAACATTCAATAGACAGACTGATAAATCTGATCTTTTTACATTGTTTCACAAGGTGCACCGTTACATGGCACAGAAAAAGACCACAGTCTAAAACCCCCTCCAGTTCACAATGCTGAAAAGTGGGATAGTTGAGGTGATCAACTGTGTAATACGGAGGGATTCAGCAACGGAACTTCCCAACCACGGATTTTTGTTCCTAATTTCTGTCGCACTCCAGAAAATGTATTTTCCTCCACCTACTATCTAAAGCCGTATTTTACTCCTTGGAATAGAGTACTAAAGTACTAGTTTTTATCCCAGGTGACTTGAATACTTAATTTTTCTACCTAGGGAAAACTCAACTTTTTTCGTAATACGGGGCTAAAGTTAGTTACATAAGAATAACATTAAAAGAGAGATTAAAATGAAGATGAGCCACAGTCAGCTGTTACTTGTATTTGTTTCGTTACTCTTCGTTTACTAATAGCAGCTGTAGCTGCAGCTCACTGATGACCATTCTGTCAGCAGTGAGCAGTGTACGTGGTTGTTTACATTTCGCTTGGTTAGGCTATTAACCTAAGAAGTCCAAAACATAAGTATAAAACTTTTGACTAGGCTTAAATTCTATTTTGTTTTTTCGTGTTCTTTAAAAATTATATAGCCTACCTTGTGTGTTTTTTATGTTGATGTGACTGATCCAGCTTGACGGAGCAAGGGATCATATGAAGGTAAAGTTAAATTATATATGGTAGGCCTATTACGCCTAAATGTTATTCGTGTAGGTGGAGGAAAAATGTTGTGTGCATCAAGGGACTAAAGTACTTTTCTCTCTCAGGGAAATTGTCAACAGTTTCCCCTCAGGGAGAAAAATTGTATTTTAGTCCCTAGAAGCACAAATAACTATTTATCCAATTTTATAGCTCCTGCGGGTTCAGGTTGAATACAGACATATTTTGTTGTCCTAATTGGGAATTTCAGTAATGTTCCATGAAAAGCAGTGAAATTGACTAAGAATTTACTTAACAAATATTTTACTTCCCCATTGATCAACAACCATTACCGATTTTTCCAATACATCCAGGTGTAATCACTCTTTTTTTATCCAGTTTATTTTATTTTTATATATTTATTCTTAACAGGCAATACTTCAGCACTATAATCTCATAACCTTGTAATTATTTAGTCTTGTTGCTAGCTTGTCTTAGAGTCAAATCTAGCTTATATAAACTAATTTTAGTTTTAGCTTTTTGACAATGCCAATTGTTTAACGGCAAATAAATAAATATTTCAATATATATGTATATACATATATATTTAAAATAGTATATAAGTAATATATAAGTGTATATTTAACAGCAAATAAATCTTGAATCTTGATGAATTCTTTTATAGAAATATTCAAGTAAATAAATAACAACCAATTACAGTACCATCAATTATTTATTTATCCTCGACACTTCTGTTTTCATAATAATTTTCAACCCCTTTTTTATTGATATCATAGTACATAAGAGCTTATTTAATAGCTTTAAAATAATTATTGTGTTAAATATTGAATCTGTTGAATTCAACATTGAAATGACGTTCCATCTTATACCGCGGCGAAGTAACAAAAATTCCTTTGTCATGTGATACATCGTATACAAGTCTAATAATACATCTGGAATAGCACCATTCTTGGAGGGTTTAGTCTTATCGCAATAATTTATGTTTAGTATAAATCGTACTCCATGTCGGGCATCTCGAAGAACACGTTAGGTTCGTCATCGTATCCAGGCAGCGTGTCGGCGTCACGCTTGACCATCCTGGCGTTGTCCCCTCGGTTGTCCTTGTAGTCGACATCTTCCTCCGAAGCGTGTGGACCATCCAAGTTGGGATATAGGGAATATTCACCGTTATCTTCATATAAGAGGTCATATTTTGGCTGATAACTCTTATAATTTTCATTTAAATTTGTTCTTTTGTCTTCAGTGTACCTTTTTGGAGGGTAGTCAACGTAGTTATCTTTAAAGTTTAACTGATCATCAGCTTTATTCTTAATTTTGTTACTAAACGGAAGCTTATAAAACCCTTTGTTGTCCGGGTTATCTTTCAGTAAGTGGGAAAGAAATCCTGTTTCAGTGCCTCTCAAGTTGTCGTCATTAAAGGTATACTTCATTTGAGTTTCCTTTTGAGAACTTTTTTGTGGATACTGTTTGAAATAATTATAATTACTTTTCCCGTAAATTCGATCAAAATTCCCGATTGGATTTTTCTCACTTTCTTGCCTCGTATTTAATTGGCCCTGACCACTTTGCTTCTTAGTATCAACAAAATTCTTTCTTATCTTCCCAAATTCTCTAAGAGGATACCTATAACTTTCTAGCAGTTTTTTAGGAGTATACTCCTTTTCTAATGGTGCCGAATCATGGTGATCGACTTCGTTAAATATATTGTTTTCTTTTTTATCTTGATAAAATTCTTCTGATGTTCTTTGATTGCTGGTGTCTGATATGCTTTTGCCAAATTTTCTCAGATACCTTTTTATGCCACCTTGTGTTTCTTTATTTTTCCCACCAGTATCATTTTCTGAAACGGAGTCGTCACCGTCTCGGTCTCTCCCACCGTTTTTAGCTTTATTTGTAACGTATGTATCTGCACTTTTATCCTCGTTTTTTTCTTCAGTCAAATCCTCCCTTAGCCGTTGCCTGTCAAATGTATCTTTATCAAAGGTGCTCCTATCATCCACATATTTATCTTTGATTTTCATTTTTTCTTCTTTAGATAGGAACTCTGGATAATCTCCAGTAAATATAAAACTGCTGTCATCTTGGATTTTATTATAAAAGTTGTTCCCGTTCTCTTTCTCGAAGTAAACCAACACGTCCAGGTACTTGGCCATCGGTCTAGGTACTCCGCAGCACATGGAACAGTTCTGGACGGGCGGCGCGGAGTTCCTCGAACATTTACCGAGGGAATTCCTCATCACCCCCAGCTCGGGTATTCTTATCGGTTTCAATTCAATACAACGGTCGCACGTTTCGTCAGTTTCATTACTGTATCCTAACTCTCGCGATATTTTCCTTGACACTTTAACCTTCTTTAAAACTTCATTGACAAAATTATCAGCCAGCTGGCCGGTAAGGAACATTTCATATGGATCATCTGTTTTATTTTTTTTATCAATCCCATTACCGATGTTTTCATCTAGTCCTGGTTTAACATTTGATTTAAATGTGGATTTTGAATTTGGAGGCTTTCTCGTAGATTTTGTTGGCATTATGGTTCCGCATTCTGTTTTTGGAACAAATGTTTTTTCAGTTGTTGGAATCGTTCTATTAGCTATACCCACCTCATGAAATGGTTTTTCATCTCCCCTTAAACGCGATTCGTATTCATAGTAATCCTCTTCCTTTTCTGATATTTCAGGGCGATTTCTTCTGTTATCATAGTTACTTTTTACCCTTGAGTGAATATTGTTATCGTGTCCCAAATCATCATCATACATTTCGTCACTTTTCCCATCGCTTATCTCGTCATGGCGATTAAACACACTCCGTTCTCTTGGCAATCTAAAATTGTTTTTAGCCTTACCTATTCTAGCATCTCTTTCATTTCGTTTATTTCCCAACTCGTTATTATTAATCTCACCTTTCACTTTAGCTAATTCCGGGGTATTCAGTAACTTTTTTAAAGTTTTAGAGAGTGGTGATCCTTCATCAATGTTCATTTTTACTGATTTATTCCTGTTATGTTTTTTCTTATTGGCTACTGGTTTAGAAATTTCATCATTATCTTCAACTGACGTTAATTTATTCTTATTTGCAGTCCTGTTTCTCTTAACACTAAAATCTGGTAAAGGGAATAGTGTTACTTGATCAATCCAGCTGCCATGTTCAATCTTTGACCAAATACCTTTTCGTGTGTTGCTACGAGAATTAATGTTAGTATTTTTCTTCTCGACTTCTGCAGTTTCATCTCTTAAAGAAACGTTCTCAGAGGCCAGTTCACCTTCGATTCTATCTCGTTCTGCAGTTATAAAGCGTAATTTCTTTGCATCATCATTGTTTACCTTATCAACCACCAATCTCATATTTTTACATGGAACCTTTTTGTCAAAAACATTCACAATTGAGCTATCTTCTTGGTTTTTTAAATCAAATTTTTTGCTGACTGCATTTTGAAAACTTTTATTTATAACACTCAAGTTTGTGTATTGTTCTTCATCATTCAAATTATACTTCTCAGTATCTTTTCTTATGTTTACTGCTTCGTCATGAATTTTATTGTGTTTCCTTTTTTTATGCCCGTCGTGAATACCAGAATGCCCACGTTCGTTTTGGTGAATAAGCGAGTTCTGCTTGTGAAACATTCTTCCTTCCTTCTTCCTCTGCTTAACTGGAATGTATTCATCGCTCAATTTCATGAGTGCGTCGTTAAGTTTTCGAACCCTGGTTTGTAATTTTAGTCTCTTTCTATTTGTCTTTTTATGGCCACCAAGAAGGGGAACGTCATCGTCATTTTCAAAAGTAACATTGGCACCATTTTTCGCATCATCTACACTTAATCTAGTGCTATTGCTACTCACAGAAGTATAAGTACGAGTGGTGGTTGGTTTCTTCGTAGTAGGATCCATTATTTGTATTGGTATGGGTCCAGGGCCCAGTTTGGATGTCCAATTAGAAATATCTGAAGACTTTGTTAAGTAAAAACTTGCAGTTTCACCATCATGGTCGGTGATTTCTTCCTCAGGCTGGCCCTCTAAGTCGGAGTCTTTTGTACGATGATGAAGTCTATTTTGATGTTTTATTCTAAATCTCTCGCGTGTGGCCTCTCTTCTCTTTTCTGCATTAGCCCGTCGTTGTTGACTCCCTATGATTTGATCCTTATGATCTTTGGGATTTTTAAAGCGGTTTTCTTGATCACTAACCATTTTATCATTTTCCAGGTATTCATTTTTTATATCTTTACCCTCGTTATTAAAGGAACCTTTTGATAAATCTGAACTTTTGATTTCAACTTCGTCATTCATCTCATGATAAATGCTGTCAATATCGCTAAATCCTTCAAAACAGAAAAAACGCAGTTTAAGTACAACATTTCAGTGTTTCCATTTACAAAGAAAATCTAATACAATCTTAAAAGTTATAAAACTATAAAATCCTATACTCTTATACGAGCAATGTTTGCTTGTTTGCTTGTTTGCTTGCACAATTATCTCAAAAACGGCTCCGACGATTTCCTTCAAATTTTGGAATATGGGGGTTTTGGCCACCAGAAATCGATTGGAGCTGGTCCCATAGCTGGGAAAAATCCGGTTTTCACGCTAGAGCCCTTCAAAGATCCCATGTTATCCTTATGGAAATTTTTTAACTGAACAAAAATCAGCTGATAACTGTAGATAAAATAAACCAATGTGTTACATCTTTAACCTGTGGTTTTAGGAAAATCATACCAATGTGCAGCAAACCTTCCGCCTGGCGAGTGAGCGGAGCGAACGAGCTTTGTGTGAGAAACGAAAGTAATAATTTTACCGAGCTTAAGCTCGGTCCCCCTGGTACTTGAATTAAATTCAATAAAATGCAGTTCACTATAGTAAAACAATATGCTAAATGTTTAATCTGACATTATTCTGATTGCCTGCATTTCATTAAAAACTGAATTTCTAACATAAAAATTCATGTGTTATCCTCCATATGGGACTTTAAACGTAATTCGTTGTAAATTTCTGTAAACCTAGTATAGAATAGTATAGGACAATTATCGCCTATTTTCATCACTTAACTCCTTCGTCCAAACCACTTTATAAGACGCCGACGCTACCAGGGCGTATTATAAAGCGAAGATGTGATGCCTTATGTTGCTTTGTTACTCCCTAACGCCAGCTGATTCTTTAGACTGGGCCAATCACAGCTGGATACAGTTTCGAACCTTTTGAATGGAACCGGCAAACTGAGGTTTAGAAGGTAAACTCTATAACCACTCAGCTACCCGGCCAATAATAAAACAACAAACATGCGGTAAATTAAGTTCAGTTGAAAATTTCCTATTTAAGTAAATGCTTATTTGAGATATCATAATATTTATGATGAACTGAAGAAGCTTCAGGCCAGATGACGAAGGGCAACCAGAAGAAACCGTAAATTAGAGTAGGAAGAGCCGTAGCTCAATATATTTCGCTCATATATTGAGAAAAGTTAAATATATATCAAAATCATTCCTAACCACAGACAGCCAATTAGCTTTGCATGGGAGACATCGAAATCAGAAACGATGCTTTAAAAACTATAACGCTAAATCTCGAACAAAGGGTTACATAAACTTAGATATCAATGGATTTCAATTAATCCATTGATACAGTCGGCCAATATTATATTAATAAATGTAGAACACTTTATTATACTAAATCTTACCTCGATCAGGAAATTCTAGCCGAGCTTGAAAGCATTGCAGTGCACCCTGTAACCAATATGATACCACACATGACTGATTTTCAAAAATAAACTTTCACGTAACTATAAGTCCAATAACATCGAAATGATAAAAATAATTTTAATTCAATTCATAATTTTCGTAGCTTTAAGTAATTTTTTTACGAAATCATAGCTATTTCTAAATAGATAAGATATGCTTTAATTCTCCCTTCCACATGAATTCGGAATAAATTGCATCCATAATTTAAACCACAAACTTTTGCAACTTTTTGTTATATGCATGCCCTCGTTCGTTTTTTCCAGGTTTTACAATTATATAATTTTAAAATATAAATCAACGCTTTTTAACATAGAGCAAAAACTTTTCTAAATATTACTGACAAGTCATCATTAAGGGTGGCTGCTTTAGTTCATATCATATAAGTCTTATTTATATATGTATTTTAAAATTAACTAAAATTTCGATGGTTTATCCATTATTCAAAAAGAAAATCAAAGTCATTCATTACAATTTACTTTAACGAATGTTATGTATGGGGGCTTTTGAAAAACCCTTCACCCTTGTAAAACACTGAAAACATGCCTCCGTATTCTCCTGTTTCTGAAGGTGTTTTGTAGATTAAGGTTAGATCTAGGTCCCTCATATCTGATATATGAGTAAAAATGAATGGTATAAGTACAAAAAAAAATAAAGGTAAGGCAAATCCAGTTATTTTGCGACTTCACAGGGAGTAATATTATTAAGTTTTTAAGACTTTGAGCTATGAGGGACCTAATATAACCAATCAACTAAACATTCGCCAAGTTTAAAGAAAATCGGTTGAAAAACGGCGTCCAAAACAGGGGAATAAAATACCATGTAAAATACCATTCATAAAAGCCGTATGGTTAACATTGCCGACTGCGCAACAACGGGCTACTAGCCCAAAGGTGAAGATAACTCTTAAGTTTGGACCCCATCAAACTTCTCCATAAAAATATATAGGGTTAACTATACTCCATAGCAGTAGCTAATACTATATCTGTTAACGCCGATAATTTTGCAACGGAAGTTTAAGTAGAAAATATTAAATTTAAAGTATTGGAGCAAGCTTTTCGCTTCACCTATTATAGCCTCGACGCACAGGAAAGCGTAGTTAGTTAGCGGTGATAGTACTGTAATAAACCTATTATGAGTGTCCCATTCTGTTGAAAAATTGTTGAACTTTGTTGATTCAAAAAGTATAATCTGTTTAAGTAATTATCATCTGTCTTGTGTTTAACACGTGTGTACATGAATTATGAATCATATGTGTACATTAGAATAGCATCGGACCTTCAATGCACGGAGGGGGGGGGGTCCGAGACTTAATTCATTTTCAAAACAAAAATAAGCCTAAATTTACTTAAGTACCAAGGGTACCAAGAGATTTATGAAACGTCACTTTCTCTTCCCAGATAAATCTCGTTCGCTCTGCTCACTCGCCCTCTTCTTTTTTAAGACGAGCTCGTTTGCTTTGCTCACTCGCCAGGCCAAAGGGTGCTGCACTTTGTTATAGATTTGTTGAATCGTAGGTTAGTGTTACGTATTGGTATATACCTACAATCATCAGCTGATTTTTGTTCAATTTGGTCGCTAATTTGAAATGTCCATAAGGATAACATGGGAACTTTGAAGAGCTGTATTGCGGCAACCGGATTTTCCCCAGCTATGGGACCAGTTCCAATCGATTTCTCGTGGCTGAAACCCCTCATTGAACGGAAAAAATCTTTGGACAGAAAAAATGTTGCCCTTACAAACATTGCTTGTTTTAGAGTAGAGGAAAAGTCCTGTGTATTTATATGATAAATTTGTGAACTTAAACACAAACGTCCAAACTTTTTCATTTAAAGTAAATTATCAGTATGAAGTAGGGTTCAATAGTTTACATGAAAACTTATTAGTGTAAACACATTATTATGAATAACATGTTAACGTACATTTTCTCGCAAAAAAGTAGCCTAACTGTGATTCTCTTATTTGTAAATAATTTTGAACATACCTGAACAAACAGAATTTGACAAAAGAGCCTAATTGCAGCCTTAGCTCCCATTGAAACATTTAATTCCAATTCATTCGCGTTATGCCATTACCCGAAGCACCAATCTGAAAGTATATAAAAAGATAGGTACAAGATACAATGCATTTATAATAAAATACATAGGTTAACGTACATTAACGTTGAATATATTTTTAATAAGCTTTTTTCAAGTAAAGTAATCGATCCTTATTGTGATGAATAATGAATGTTTAAACGTGTTTGGTTTTTCAATAAAGGCGCAATGACTTTCTGTTTGGTAATATTTAAAATGTTCTCATCTTATAAAGTGGTTATGTTAAAATAAGAGAGTATTTCGTTCTGTTACAGATAGTATGAGGGTGTTTTATTTTTATTTTTCATTCCCTGACAACAATACAATGGCTACATAGAGGTTTCGGTTTCAGTTATATTTAAGTTTAATTATTATGGTATATTTGAAAACAATACTGTACTTTTATGACAGCAGTTAAGTAAGGGACTTTCCGTAGAGTGTTTTATTTATATATACTGTAATGTGATTCAAAAGGAAATACCAAACATGATAAATATAACATTTTCATATTATTTATGGGCCAAGGATCTACTATTATTATATAACAATACTACAATAATATAACTCGGTAAAAATCATTCGTTAAACTTTTAAAATGAAAGGATTCCATTAACACAAAATATTCCCTTTGTTAACCACTTCACAAAAAAAAAAACAAATGCATTACTAACAAATTAGTAAATAATCTTAAAACTTAACGCACTTCTTGAATAACGAACGTCACAACATTAAAAGAGGGTAGATACGTACAATCAAACGACAACGATAATTACTAGCTGAAACATTTGGACTGGTTTTAATTTAAAATTATAAAAAACCCGCATTATGAAAGATTGATTTGACGATTTAAACAATAATGTTTATAAACAACGGATATTTAACATATGGTCTCTACTGTGACTTGTAACTTATTGCATAGAGATAAATAAAAAATCAGCAGAACTAAATTATAAATCTATACAGGTAATTATTTATGAAAAATAATAATACTCGATCTCTAGAGATTGTTCTTTGAACTTTTTATAAATACTACTTAGATGAATCAAGTATATGGGCAAGAGAGAGTTAGAAATTGACGTTTTTTCTGTGACCTGAACTAGATGGCATCTCAAAACATATTTTTATTTTTGCTTAAGGTCATGGTTTATTTATTCCGTTGGATGAACAATAATATTTAATTAAGATTAATTCCTAAAAGTCATTTACAACTGAATCACACTAAAACAATAAAAGAGTCTTAGTGTAAGGTGTGTTCACTGTTCAGTGCTACTCCAAGTAACCCACGTAACGCAGAGATGTCCACTTTTCCGGGGCGGCGCTGCGGCGGCGAATCCCAGATAATTCTCACCAACAGTAAACGGTAATTTTCCTCGAAATTGACACCGCCATGACCACCAGTTCCTTCTTTTCGGACGTAATCTCCAATCTTCTACGGAAACTTCCAAAATAATTATGACCCGGAAATTTCATTACTATTTTAAGTTAGTACAGTGTGCATATTAAGGTATCTATTGTACTGCCAACAAGATAATATATGCATAGAATTATATTTATATGGTATTTATATATGTACCAGTGTAAGTTACCATCAATGTCTTCATAATTTCTTAAGCTGTCTTTTTTAAAAGTTCCAGATTCATTGGACTTCTGTTTTGATCTGAATAAAAGTGCTCAAAATTAATCAAATATGCATTAAAGTGCGTTTTTGTTACATTTAAATAAAAAAGTCTAGTCCAAATTTCCGCTATTTTTACATTATTTATAAGTAGAAATTTATATATATTAGTAACGTAATAAATCAAAGTAAACTATATCTATATATATAATACGTTTGGGCGTTTTTTGTAAACACTACTCCTCCCTTATTTCTGGACCAATTTTATCGTTTTAGTTGTCAAAAGAATTGTCTTAGTTCGTAGTTTTTCAATAAGGTTTTAGATTTTTTATATTTTTATTCTGAAGCCCGCGAGAAGCCCGCATTGCGGTGCCCCCTTGTAGTTTATAATATTTTTTGCTATAATATAATACCAGCAATAGTTTATAATAGTTTTTCTAATAAATATATGAAAGCTATTAAATATAATACCAACTTGATCCTTAACGAAAATAACGACAACGTTTTTTTTTTTTTTTTTATTTATTGATTTAATAAGTCCGTAAACGTTGATTCATATTCTCATCCTCAATTTTAATGATAAAAATACAATCAATAATGTACATACCCATGTAAAAATATAAGCCAATTAAGATACTTAAATCGAAATGGTCATTGCGTTGAATACGATGTCTTGATAATAAAGTTGATCCTATTTCAATTATCATTTACTATAATACGAGCACTATCTGAAGGGATGTGTGTTCCACGATCTCAAAATCCAGCGGGTGGATTTTGCTTAAACCTTGCATTTAAGAGTGTTTTGGTCCAAAAATAAGTTTTTGAAATAGTCTCAATCCCAGGAAAAATCGATTTTGGTCTAAATTTAAGTTTAAGAATCGTAATTTTAACATTGGTCTTATGGGTTGCTATTTTGGTAACGAAATAACATTGAAATGTATACAAAAATAAAGGAACGTTTCTAGAATGTTAAGAAGTCTTTTTGAAACAGCTGTTAAAACTGTGAAGAGGTATCGTTGGTTGTGGGTGTAAATTTTAATAGCTTTATTACCGTTACACTATAACAAAAGTGAATTAAAACCAACGATCAAGGCTCGGTTAACCTGGTACTATAACAATAAAGAACTAAAATATTGAAATAAGACCTTTTAAAGTAAGTTTAAGAAATGTTCCAATAATATAAAAGTTCATAAGACAAACTTATTTTTTTATATACTCAAAATTAAGTTCCCAACACGACCATGACTATCAAATTTCCAGAAAGAAAATCAATTGACGAAAATCTTCTCATATTTGAAGATGTAAATTTAATTTCTTTCTTTTTTACACTCGGAGATAAAAATTATTTACTAGCATGAGTGTGTAACTGGTGAGTTTATTTCCAACTGTGGACCGTAACATTATTAATGAATTAAAGTAGTGGGGTTTTACCGGTTCTGGCACAGGTCAAGGCCAAGTGGTTCGAACCGGCAGGTGTGGGTGACAGTGATGGACTTGTTTTGTAAGTGGGTCAAGGCCATCCGGAGGGAGTTTTAAAAAAGTGGGAGCCGCAGGGGCTCAGTCGGGGCGGGGATTCGGGACGGGTCGGATCGGAGCGGGCGGGCGGGCCGAGGGAGGGTTTCTTTTTTTTCGTTTATTTATTTTAATCAAACCCCATCAGTGATCGTAGAATAGCCTCCACGTCGTTTGCAGCAGTAGTGGTCACCGCTTCGCTCTGTACCGGGCGGGAGCCGGTGTTCGTTGTAGGCGTGGCGGAATTGTCTGTGGGACTTGCAGTGTTAGCAGTAGTATCCGTAGTGGAAGTCACTTCAGGGGACTGCACCGGTGAACCCTGTTGTGTGTCCATGGTTGCAAGAGAGAGAGAGAGAGAGAGAGAGACGAGAGCTCTTAGGTGTTTACCGTGTGAGGCGATAGAGAGCAATGAGACACGAGTCGGAGGATGTCCGATGATATAGACCCGGTAAGATGGTGAACAAGAAGAACTGGACGGGACCAATACGATTTTACGGCAAATACATTTACCGTAAAATCGCAACAAGACTTGCAGTATATTTTTGAAACTTTGAGTGACGTAGTCAGCGCTCCGAACAACACCATCACCATGACTGTGGAGATCTCCTACAATTGTCCACAATGCGAGGAGATGGAAAGCGAGGACATCGAACCTGCAAACAGCACTCCTCCACCTTCCGAGGTTGCACCGTCCGACACAGCTGACGATGAGGTTTAGTCGAAGACAACTGTTTTTTTTTTCTTCACCCCCCACCACTCTACAATAAATATGCACTGCATTCGTCTTCGCTTCTCATTTCATCGCCAACTTTCCGACCGTCAACACCGCTCCCGTTTTTTCCTCGCACCACAAAATAAAAACACTCACACACAGACATGATGGACGACGTTTCACTCAGATCACGATTGGAAGAGGACAGACTCAGACTGGAGATCAACAGGCTGCAGTTGGAAGCAGCAAACCAACAAGGGATGGTCCGCCTGCTGCAACTGTTCAAATGCGTACTGTGCATGCTGTGCGTCTACCTCCTTTTCGCCATCACCTTCGGCGTCTACCACTGCTTCACCGGTGCACGACGCTCCAACGCCTCTCTGCACAACAACAACGACACGATTTTAATTTAAATTCATTAAAATAAATAAACGAAAAAAAAACCCTCCCTCGGCCCGCCCGCCCGCTCCGATCCGACCCGTCCCGAATCCCCGCCCCGACTGAGCCCCTGCGGCTCCCACTTTTTTAAAACTCCTTCCGGATGGCCTTGACCCACTTACAAAACACGTCCATCACTGTCACCCACACCTGCCGGTTCGAACCACTTGGCCTTGACCTGTGCCAGAACCGGCAAAACCCCACTACTAACTAATTAAATTATTTATGATTAATCTAATGACTAAAAATGCAAACTTGCAATTAACAAGAACCATGCCAAATTTGATGTAGTTCTATTGCACTAAGATTGCAACAGTGAAAACCGCATTTGAAGTTGAAAATGATAGCTCTATCTTGCCATTAAACATAATTATTGTGAAAGCAAATTGCAAGAAAAAATTGCAAAATGTCACAGACCCTTCCTCTTTATATAATTGGCCTCTACACCTTCCAACGTGAAGATGTTTTCTCATAGTTTATAGTATGACTACCTAATAACTTAACTAAAAAATACTTACTCCACAAAAGAGGTACGTTTTATTATTGATTCCGTGATGATAGTAACTGATAATAATTAATTCAAGGGACAAACCATTAAACAAATGTTGTAGTTAATACATCGAAAAGCTGTAATAAACTGCAGTAGGTAGGCCTACACTCAAAACTTCCTTTCAATCTTTTCATTATAATGTTAACAATTCTTAACATCTATATATACTAGGAATACGCTCCGATGTCCGTCCCGTACAAGAATTTTTTACTCACTTTTTGAGTTATTAGGTGACGCTTATTATGTTTTTTTTTTTTTTTTTTTTTTGTGAGAGGTAAGAAAAATGCATTACGCACACAGGTGGCAAACCTGTAGTGTGGGACTCCCCTAAAAACGTGTGTACCCACTAAAAAAACCTCGCCTCTACTCTTTAGGATTCTAACCTGGAGTTGTTTATCACATTACGTAGGGCTAGGCCTAAATTTGGCTTATGCCCGTGGGGCTCACTCCTTATCCAGCCACTCGATCAAGGGATCTGGGCCACTTCGCGGTCCAGATCATGTTTCTTTTCCAGGAAGATGCCCCGCACGAACTGTGATAAACAATCCCAGTTGCCCTCATCCTCCAAGATCTTTTGGCAGACCGAGTCCACCGAAAATGCACCAAAAATTTGTGTGGCCTTCAGGCGGGACCCTTCCCAACGGGGGCAGCGGAAGAATGTGTGTTCCGCATCGTCGGGAATGCCCGAGCAATAAATAAAGAATTGGCCACCGTTCCACCCATGGTTGGACGTGCTTGATAAGTCGCGCAGTCCATCGTCCTCGGGTGTCGTGCTCCCAGCTGTGTTGCCACTGCTGGAAGGTTCGGGAGCGCTCTGCTGTTCTTGCCGTGTCCTTGCCAATCTCGACTTGTCTCTGATAAATTGCCTTCCTCTCTCTCCTGCCAAGAGCTTGACAGGGATAACTCCGGCGACCACCAGGACGGCAGGCTCGGACACTGTCCGGTAGGCGGAACACACCCCGAGTGCCGCTCAACGTTGAACCCGGGCGAGTCGCAACCTGTACTACTCTTTATCGAGAGCGTCTGCCCACACCTCTGCTCCATATAAAGAAGCACGAACTGAACCGCGGACATCAACAGACGTCTTCTGCTGGATCGTGGAACTCCGACATTGGCCATCAGCCTACTAAGGTAAGTGACTACCTTAGCGGCCTTGTTCGCAGTACGGAAGATCTGATCCCTCCAGCTTAACTTGGTGTCCACCATAATCCCGAAGTACTTAGCAGCACGATTTTATTGGACCACCTCCCTTCCCACTCGGAACAGAACGACGGTGTCTATCCTCTTCTTCGTAAGGATTACAATCTCCGTCTTACGGAGAGCAAGCGAGAGACCGTGATCGGGCATCCATGTGTTGACCACACACATGACTCGGTTCAACTTTAGTTGGGCCAGCTCAACGTTGCGTGCGACAATGGGAGCTGCGACATCATAGGCGTACAGAACCAAAGTGGTTTCCTCAGGCATCTCCGACCTCAGGAGGCTGTCATAGGCAACATTCCAGAGATCCTGGCCGAGTATTGAATCTTGCGCGGCACCAGAAGTGACTTCCATCGTCCACGTTCCGTCCCTTGTGTCGTAAATAAGGCTTTGAGAGCGGAGATAATCCTCAATGAGTCGCAACAGATATGCAGGAACGCAAAAGGTGTTGCGAAGCGCATCCAACATATCGACCCACCTCGCCGAGTTAAAGGCATTCTTGACATAAGCGTAACAAGAAGCACTACTCAGCGAGAGAAATGGTTGTGGCTCTCGACTCTCTTCACAGCTCTCCATGGACTTCGGTGATAGCGTCAATCGTTGACAGTCCCTTTCTGAAGCCATACTGACGGGGGCATGAGTCCCCGGCAGCTTCCACTTCAGAGGTCAGGCGGGAACGGATCAGCTTCTCGAACAGCTTCCCAGCCGTGTCCAACGTGTAGAAAGGCCTGTGGGATGTGGGACGACGACAGCTCGGGATCACCTTTGCCCTTGCTGATCAGTACAAGTCTTGCGGTTTTCTATAGGGAGCCGGAAACACCCCTTCTACCAAACAGGCGTTGTACATTCTCAACAACAAGTCAGCATTAATTGAAAATACTTTCTTTAAAGCCTCGCTGGGAATCCCGTCCGGGTCAGGAGCCTTGTTGCTCTTTAGGGAGAGAACGGAGGTTTCCATCTCCTCGAATGTGAAGAGTGGAACGTCATCTAACCGTCCGAAGTCAACCGGCGTACATCCTAGGCCTATCCTCAGTTTTGTCTTAGCCTACAAATAAATACATACAAAGAATGATTTTAGCTAAGACCTCAAAACAAGCAAGTAACTTAATAATAATTATGCTTACAATATTAAAGGTAAATAGATTGTAGAGCGAAAAAAACAATACAATTTAAAATCCATGATTAATTAATCAAAATTAATAAAAATCAAGTAATGTAAGTATTGTAGAATTACGCTTACTTAACACTTAATGCATATTTTGTTACCTGAGACATAGGCTACAATGTCACAACACATTCTAATTAGTTGTTCAATTTAAATCTTTCTCCCAAATAGATATTAGTTGTATCCCATAAATTAGTTAATCGCATAATTCCGTACGACAGCAATTCATTCCACATCAACATGCCTATCTTTTGGTAGACTATAATTTATAACTTCAACAAGTAAACACCAGTGTTGATCTATTTAATTTAACAAACAGGTCTGTCAAAATATAAATTAAATTTTATTTAAAAACGTAACATAACGGCGAGCAAATATAAACAAGAAAAGGTTATGTTATGTTGTTTTCAGCACAACAACCTTTTGAGCAACAACTCAGCTGCGATGGGGGAAAATAAACTGATCATAGCAACTACATTAGTCAAACCATGTAGCCTAAACAACTAAAGTTCTGTCAAAAATTCCGGAAAATAAGCTTTTTTAATACTTGAAAATAATTGCTCGATTATAGTTTATTACCTAGTTTAAAATACTTAAAATCTAACCTGAGAATTTCATTGAAATCAAATTAGTAATAAAAAAGCCTTTTGGGGGTCAAAAATTCGCCTAAGAGAAATTTAAAGTCGATCTAAAGAATTTTATACTCTATGTTCCATATAGTAAAAAAATTCAATAATACGTGATGCCCTTTTTTGTTAACACTACTCCTCCCTTATTTCTGGACCAATTTTAAAGTTTGAGGTGTCAAAAGAATGGTCTCAGTTCGTAGTTTTGCAATAAGGTTTTAGATTTTTGATATTTTAATTCTGAAGCTCACGGGAAGCCCTCAAAGTTCATTTTTTGTCCATAAGATTAACATGGGGAACAATTTATATTGAATTGCTAAATAAAACAGCTGTTGATAGTTAAACAAACAAACACATATGTTAAAAGCTGAATAGAAGCAAATTGAACTGGTATACTTAAATATCAACATAATTTCATACTTTAATACGAGGAATGTCTAATCTGAGGTCCTTTTCTCAAAATGTAGTAGCTTGAAAGGTTTATTTACGCGTATTTGGGCACAAAAATAAGTTTTGTAACTTTACCCCGGAAAAATTCATGTTTGTTTACGAAAACAATTTTGAAAATTGAAGTTTTGGACATGCGTTTTATTTTTTATTGGTTGTCCGACTGGCATTGAAACAATAATGAAAGGTAACAAATATTAAAATAGATCACTAAATTTGTGTGCATGGGTTTTCAAACTGCTATATAAGGAAAAGGGATAGTTGGTTGTAAGTGTAATAACTTTTTTATTTACTATTATAGTATAAACATGTTTTAAGCAGAACGCTACACATATTATTCATTACACATAAAATTCATACTATAGAAACCAATAACACAAACATGAATCTCAGAAAAATTAATCAAATTTCAGCCATTTATCATAGAACATCATTTTATGACAATCATATTAAATATAACTATACCAAAATTTACAATAACCTTCCTACTGAAATTAAGAATATGAATTCAGAACACATTTAAGAAGAAATTAAGAAGATATATTATTAACAAGAGCATTTATTCAATTAAAGACTTTTACAATATAAAATAAGAAATTATGAATTTTAAATAAATTTTAGGTATTATATATAAGTTTATGATGTATAGGCTAATGCAATTTCTTAATTGTTAGCCGAATAAATGTTGATTGATTGATTGATTGATTGATTGATTAAAAAACCTGTGTAAAAGACAACATTTAAAAGTTTTTTACCTCCAGTGTAGAAAACAAGCTTATTACAAAAATGGTTGTTATAAAGAGAAACTTTAACCAAAATAAAAATTCCACTAAAAACAAAATGGATCACACCAACAAAGATGTAGATTCTCTTAATTTTTGTGATTTCTTTATTTGAATTTAGTAATGTCATGGAAAGTTAAGTTAAAGAGGATTTAGACATAAATAGTAATGTGGACTCATTCACTATGTCATTGACTACCTCATACAGTAGTACTACAAAAACAGCCGCAGTGAGTGCTGCATAACTCATACTAGACCGGGGAGTAATGGAATGTTGATTTTTATTCTGTTGTCATAATTTACGTTTTATGTTAGATGAACTATGTGGATCCAACATCTGCGAATTTATTCTAAATTTTATAGGAGACTAAGGCCCTAAGACATATCAGCAAAAGAACAACTACGTAATCTTAGCTAATTCAGACCTAAAAGAACGAGCATCACATCTCAACAATATCACATTGGGAAGTTGGAAAATTGGTAATGAAGATCGATCGATGAAACACGAATAATGTTCTATCTGATTTTCACTATTATGAAATTTTTTTCAAAGTATTACCATAGAGTACCAAAGTAATACCCTAATATATGCAGCGCATTGCGCTGCACAGGCCCCCTAGTTATAATGGAATTATTGAAAGGAAAATTTTAGTATACTTTAGTTTATTACAGCTTTTCGGTGTACTAACTATAACATTCGTTTAATGATTTGTCCCTTGAATTATTCTAAAACTAATGAATTATGTTTGGTAGAGTAAAATGACTTTACTGTGGATTTCTTATTAAATTGCTGGATTACTTGGGAACTCGTAAGAAATACTTGGCGATTACGATGGATGCAATTTATCTTTGGTTTTATAGTAGGTATAACTCTGTTAGCTGATTTCTAAAGGAATGAACAAGCATTTGACAGTTGTATAATACTAGCGTACTTATTGATCTAAATCGAGCAATTTAATTCGTCTCACATTTCATTGCTAAAAATGTTTCTTTTAGTTCTAAATCAATCACACAAGACCATTAAAGTTTTGTGATTACCAGTAACCTCCCAAATCCACTCGTATTTACAGCTGTCCTGTACATTAACAGATGTTTTAAATGCTCAACCCAATCAAAATGTTATTTTAATAAGAAAATTTCAGATTTTAAAGTCCGATTCTCATAGTTTTTGCGGAAACAACTACAGGCCAAGCTTACCTAGTTTCATCCAACAACACAAAAAACTCGAAAATCTATTAAAAAATGTAGGAGGAGTTCAAATTGCAAAAAAACCTTCAACGTATAATTTTCAAATTTGAATGTAGACAAACTAACATGCCTGTCTGAAAGCTAAATTTGAATTATTTATAATATTTTGTATCATGTCACCACAATTGGATATTAGTTTCCTCATTTTAGTTTCTTAAACATTTTTGAAATTGTCATGTGTTTACTACATAGACACACTGATTCACAATTCAAAATAAAGTGCGGCCGAACTTGCCAACAAGAGAGATATTCGTTCCCTGCTATTCTAAATAATCTAGATCCTGTTGTAGCCCCCCATAATTCCTATCTTTTTTTCAAAGTCAGCTGTTATTTTGATTTCGCCGTACTACTTTATAGAGTAAGTGCAAATTCCAATCTTGATTTGATTATACATTTCAAAGTTCGTTTTGTTCATTGTTATTTTTTTAGATGATTGAACATATACAATGCCAATTTCGTTTTACTTATAAAACATAATACAACTTAACAATATCAGGTTATTTTCACAATACTACATCGTGTTGCTTCATTAACACTTCCTCCCTATGCAATTACAACCCGTTAGATGCACTTGATCCACCGATAGAAGCCTTTTTGACCTTGCACCGGCTCATCGCCGATATCCCGTGTTGCACCCATTGTTGCACCGATTGTTGCACTTATATGCAGCGCGGCGGCGGCTGCGGCGGCAGTGCACACCCGCTAGTGTTGCTTTCACTACCAACGTAACGTCGTCGCCGCCGCCGCCGTCGTCGCTCCCTCCTTATCACTCTCTCTCTCCTCCACCGCCAGTCGCGCTCAGTGCTGTGAGTGAACGCTACGCGAGGAGCTCCGTCACACACGCTCACGCTACCCGCACTTCCTGGTAGCGCCTACCACCACACGGTCAGTACCATCTACCACTACCCACTAAATCACCTGTCAACTTATAATGGCTTATATGGTTTATATTTCTAAGCTAATGAACCCGAGCTAAATTCATTTTTAGATTGTCCATACGTGTGTGTGTGTGTGTGTGTGTGGTCGATAATAAAAAAGACCATGTAAACAGTGAAATGGGTCGAATTTATAAAATTATTTTTCAATAACAACCAACACTACAATATCTATAATGTCAATAATACATTCTGTAGCCTTATTATAGTCTTTGGCTTAATACATTCTTATTAAAGACATTTTAAATCTTGATAAGATTTAAAATTTAGAATAAAATAGTGTATGAAATACAAACGTAAATGAAAATAATATATTCTCAATAGCATGTAGAATTTTAGAGAGCAAGTTTCAAAGAAAATTTTAGATTTTTGTCAATTAGTTTAACTTAGCAATAACATAACCCTTTATTTCATTTAATATTATATGTAAGTCAAATCTTAATAGTGCGACGAGTTCAACTATTTTTATAATATTTAAGATTTTAAAATATTTAATAAGTAATTTTGTGACTAATTGCAAATAATGGACGCAAGCGAGTCATGGAGGAGTGGGGAGTGAAAGGGGCCGAGTAGTAGGGGTGTCTGGAGAGGGGGGAACTGGAAAGATTGCCTTACAACCTGTATCGGTTTATGTAATTGAACATTCATAAATGCTAAAGCATATATTAAACAAATAATTTATTTTGATACATTATTTTTATGAGTTGGTTGTTTGACTACCAATTGCAATAAGTACTGTACCATTAATGTTAATGGTGATAAGGAATCCTTATTAATTTATTATAACTCGATAAATAATCATAGATTTTTATTACTAAACTAAATTATAATTCTCCCAAATCAAGGTAAATTTATTATAAAACTAATTAGTTGTTCTGTATGCCAATTACTGCGCTGAGCTCTTTGTAGTTAGCTAAGTCAATTTACGGTTGAACCAACTTCACCTTATGTACTAGTACTTCATAGATGTATTTGATATCTCAAATCAATCGTATCAGAATCAAACTGGTTTTAATATTAAATCTTATAAGGTACTTAGATTTCTAAATAATTACTAAAATAAGTATTTTTTTCTTTTTATTTCTTAAACGTTTTCAAGATGGCCGTGAGTGTGTTGGTTTTTTAATCCCACATTGACCATACCGATGAGAAGGTACAATGTAGGTCCATGTAGGTGCAATGTATCTACTACGCTCTCTGCACCGGAACGCCCGGGAAGTCCAGAGTTGCGCAAGTGGGCCTACACGGTAGTTGTATTGCCACCGCTCGGTTGAGACGAGAATTGGGGTGTACATCTCCTGAGCAGCGGGCGCAGGAAACGTTAACGATTGGTACACATGTACACGTACACGGACACGAGCCTTTGGTAAAAGGGGGGCACAAGCTTGTGGTGCAGATATCGTGAGCAGCGGGTGCAGGAAACGTTAACGCTTGGTACACATGTACACGTACACGGACACAAGCCTCTGGTCAAACAATGGGCCCACCACTAAGCTCCAAGATTGGTTCCGTCCAAGCTTGTGGCCGCCGAGGAGTACTTCAATTTGCTAACGTAATATACAAGTGATAGAGTCGCCATGTTTTAACTGCCTAATGTTACGTCTTGGGTCTATAAACTAGTATATCTCCATTGTGACTACACATACACATATGGTTACACATATTTGTGCTATCTATATGTATATATGTACTCGTCTTACCATCCTCAAAAATGTTTTGTTAAATGTGACAAACGTTAAACTTGTTTTTTTCGTTGGCAATCATTTGCCTCTCTCATGAGTGCATGTAAAAGTGTTACTGACGATTATATGTAAATGATGATATTTTTAAGTTAGGCGTATATTCCTGCATAGTGCCTAGTTTGATAGCACCAATTTGTTCCTTGAGTGTAACTTAATTCTTTACCTAAATGTCATATGTATGAACTTATTTCAATCGTTTGATTCCTCCCTTGAGTTATACCAATGTCAAATAGTTAGAATTAATTAAAACGGCCAATTAATTTGAATAAAATCTATTTGTCTTTAAGTAATTGTTTTAACTACCGTTGTTGATGACGTCAGCTACAGATGTGGAAGATTCCACGAATTTCCCCCGCCAAGGTTGGGAAAATCAGCTGAAGGTTTTTTAGTTGTGGTTATTGACAATAGTTGTGCGAAGAGTCTCTTTATCCTTTTAATACGAGTAATATTTTTGTCCGTATGTATGAATCTCGAAAATGGCTCGAACTATTTTCTTCAAACTTTGCAATTATAACTTAGTTATGGGATAAAAACAATATACAGTAATATGTATATACAGAAAGCAGCTGACTCAACTGCCCAAGCACAAACCACATGCTCCAGTATAAACATGTTGGGTTTTCCATTGAAGCCAGTACAGTAACAGAATTGCTGAATGATACTATAATAAAAATAATTTATCTGTTATTAAAAAGTACTCTATAACTGCTACAAAGTACTGCTTTAAAGTACAGTTATTCTAGTAAATAGTAAACCCTAACTATAACTATTTAGTGAAATTTAAAGCGTAAAAGGATAATACAACTAAGCTATTTGTATAAGTACAAATCTGAAGACAAAAGGATTCGTACTTGAAGACAAAAAATTGATTTAATAATTGTTTTTTGAAGACAAAAACAATTATTAAATTAGCTGCTATACCTAGAGGTTAAATCTCCGGTTACAGTTTCAATAAACTCAAACCAGGATTAAAACATCCCGAAAGGCGAGTGAGTGGAGCGAACGAGTTCGTCTTGAAAGAAAAATAGGCTTTTATGCGTGGCATTTTAGAGTACACTCTGAGACTAATATTACTTTGACTACGAAGACATACTTAAGATTACCGAGCAAATGCTTAGCCCATAGGGTACTAACTAATAAAAGTCTGATTGATTTATTGCATATACAACAATGTTAACTGTGCTGGTCCCTGTAACACCTAGAGGTCATTTTTATGATTAAATTGTAAATAACCAATTTTACTAATAACAAATTACAGAGAGATGGTTTCATTATATTTCAAAGTTCATTATGTGGTTCACAACTCGGATCAAAAATGTTATTCCGTTTGTTGACCACTCAGCTAACATATCGGCATGGCCCTGAAAAAGCCACTCATACACGAGCTATGAAATAAACAACTGTCATTAATTAATACTAATCTACTTGTTGCTCGAAATCGAGCAATTTATTTTGATACAGTACAAATAAGTAACATTTAGTTCTAAATCAACAACATCCGACCAATCCAATCTTGTGAATATACTGATATTACAAAAACTACACGTATTTATAGCTGTACATTAACAGATGATTAAATTTTCAACCCAATGTTATTCTGATGGGAAAATTTCTAATTCAATTTGTGTATAACACCCTTATTTCATGTCCGATTTTCACCAATTTTTTGTGGAAACAAAGACGGACCAGCGCTATCCAACGACACCAAAAAACTTGAATTTCGGTTGAAAATTGTAGGAGGGGTTCTCAACACAAAAAAACCCTTAGCGTATTAAATAAGTATAGATAAATACATTTTATATCATATTTGAAATATGTTTTAATGAATACTATAATATGGTACTTCTATTTTCTTTCAGTTTGAATATATTTTTACTTTGGACATTTTTTGCGTATTTCAAAATTTGTCGTTCGAGGGTGACATATTCAAACCTTAGAAACGAAATGAAGTTTAATATTTAGAACAAAAAACAATATCTCCTTTTAAAATTTAAAAATCTAAAACGGCGACACCTTTGTGGCCATGGCTACAATTTTGTAGTTAGTGTAAGTTCTTATACCCAATCATAATAACCCGTTTATATTAGAGTCCATTGTTTCCTTGCCATTAGTTTTATTCACAAATCAAATCTCATGGGTTTTTAAAATGTAGCACTTTGAAACCATTACATCAACCGTAAGGGTGTTTATTGCAAGATGTTAAGGAACTTGGCTGCTGGTTGACAATTATTTTCCAACTCGATTAAGGAGAGTACTTGCTAGGTGTTTATGTAAGGATTATAGGGTGCATTGTTAGTATACTCTGGGCCCACACGAGCAGCTGGACACGAAGGTTGCGCCTGAGGCCGCTAGGTACAGGGGCCATTATCCCCGACCTCGCGTCAATCCTCTGCTGATAACACCTTCATTCAACCTCTTGTTTATTCTGCGAAAATTCTCACCCATAATTGCACGTATACGTTGGCTTTACTAATTGAGCGACGGTTAAAGCAGTTTCTGTTGGTTAAAACACACCTACTATATATTTGTCAAATACCACTCACTGATGTATACGAGAATCTCCATAACCATAGGGTATAGAGGGTTGAAATTTGGCATAAACGTTGCTCTTTGCTAAAAAATGCTCACTAAGAAGCGGTTTTGCAAAATTATTTCAGAGCTCTGCAACGCGGGACTTGAAAATTTCTATGTAATGTTATTCCTATGGCCAATTTGTTATCCTATAAACCAAGGCAACAACGAATCTGAAAAACAATGGGACCTACAATGTTAAAATTTGGCATGGATGTTCTTCTATGCTCATAGGTGGACACTAAGAAACGGTTTTGCAAAATTCCATCAGGGCTTCGCCACACAGGATTGCAAATGTTATCTAATGTTATTCTTGTAGCCAATTTTTAATACTAATCTAGGGAGCAACGAATCTGAAAAACCAGACGACCCAAGGGATTGACATTTAGCATGGAAGATCCACTTTGCTTATAGGTGCTCACTAAAAAAGATGCTTTTGGAAAGCTACTTTGAAGTCCGCCCCATAGGACTTCAAGTATACTTCTGGGCCTATGGGGTTGAAATTTGGCATGGACGTTACTCCTCTTTGCTTATCATATGTACTTACTAAGAAATGGTTTTGCAAATATAGTTTTTGAAGGCCTTTAGAGCTCCGCCCCTTAGGACTTAAAAATTAATATGATGTTTTATCCTTGTGGCCAATTTTAAATGTAAATTAAGGAAGCAACGGATCTCAGAGACTATATGACCTGTGAGGTTAAAATTTGTAGTCGGCGTTCCCTTTTCTCATAGATGTTCACTATATTCTACGGTTTTGCAAATTTTCTTTATTGATCCGTCCCACAAAACCTCAAAATTATCAAAGCTCCAACGGGGTTGAAAATTAACGTGGACGTTTCTCTTTGATAATATGTGCTTACTCCCAAAAAGTTTTGCAAATATAGTTTTTGAATTTCTTTAGGGCTTCACCCCACTGGACTTAAAAATTACTCAGGGTTTATACGGGGTTGAAATTTAACATGGACGGTCCTCTTTAACCATAGGTGCTCACTAAGAAACGGGTTTGCATATCTCCTTTAGTGCTCCACCCCACAGAACCTCAAAATTACCATAAATCCTACGGGGTTGAAATTTTTCGTGAACGTTCCCCTTTGCTAATAGGTGCTATTTAAGAAATGGTTTTAGAAAAATAATTTTTAAAGTCCTTTAGAGTTCTGCCCCACACGACTTCAAAATTACTCTAGGGCTAGGGGGTTGAATACGGGGTGACATTTGGCATGTACGTTGTTCTTTACTCATAGGTGCTCATCACTATATGGAACGGTTTTGCAAATTTTCTTTAGGGGTCAGCCCCACAAAACCTCAAAATTGCCATAGCTCCAACGGGGGTTGAAATTTAACGTGGACGTTTTTCTTTGATAATATGAATTTTGGGTTAAACTTTGCATCTTCAATGAACAAATTTACAAAATATGAACTATTGCGATGCCCTCGAGAATCTTATAGTAGTTAAATTATCATTAAATATTTTATGGCATTTGCTTTTTTGTACATTTTGCTGGTCTTGAAATCAAATAATAAATTAATTAAAAATTCTACAAAACTTTTCTTCAACATGTTACTTTAGTTTTGTTAAAAATTTATTATTTAACTTTATAAATAAATAAAAAATTTTAACTTTTTTAGGAGGTGGTATATGTATATGAATACACCTATTACACCAACATTAAGCAAGTAACCAAGTATTTACAAAGCATTTTCTACGGATTTCAAAGGATTTCTCTTATTCTTATAGGGCATTTAATAATTTTTATAAAAAGCCTGATCAAGACCAGTTTACAGGATTGTACTGAAATTGTAAGGCTAGCAGACCACGTTAACGGAAGTGGTTAATCATTTATTCAGTGTTAATCAGTTTTTGTCCGTTTAGTGTGTTTTTCCACCGAGCGGCCGTGTGCCACATCCCTCAAGGCCCACCCGGGCCGCCCCGCGCCGCGCCGACCGCGTCAAACACGCCTATCATACACCTATCGTTATATCATATAAATCTAAATATATTTAATACCCAACATAGTTTTCTGTACAATGAACTCTCCCTACAGTTTTCAGCCGATTTTAATGATTTTTGTGTCATTGGATAGAGCTCTGCTTGAAGTTGTTACTAAGAGAATGAATATTCATTTAAAAGCAAGGGCCCTATAAGCCCTTAAGTTCGTCATTTTCTCATTTTATTAATATTTTTAAGGAAATTGATTGATTTTAAATGAACAGCTGTAAAGCCTAAACACCAAACATCAGCAAAAACTATCCTCCAGTTCACACGAAAGAGCTTATGTTAAACCAGGGAGTGTACCTGGTTAACAAACTGCATTAAGTACATGTATGCAGAAAATATTTAGAGCAAAATTGTGAGTGCTTCACAAATTGTGGAACTATTTGAGTGGTCTCAAATCAAATGGGAATAGGTAAATATAAATAAATAACGTAAAACGTCCTCCAGAAGAAAAGCCTAAAACCTGCTATAAGCGATTCTGTTTATTCATATCTATGATTGGCCAATCAAGACATTTAATTATTTTCATAATCCATGAATGGTGCTGCTCTATTGGAAGAGGTTTAATTGTGACATTACATGGATGCTGGTTGCCAAAAAACGTTTTCTACCTCGTTGCCATTATATTGGTTATAATAAATTACTATCATTCAAAGATTATGATGCCATGATTTTTACTTTTTATAACTTATATTTTTACTTCGATATCCAGAAGTAAGTAATTGAGGCAAAATGTTAAAATTGATAAATAAAATGCATATATTCACAAAATTTTAAAATTGTAATTCAAATTATTTTGGGAAGCATGGGGCATTCTAGGGTTTAATTTTCACTATTTGAATAACTTGTAAAGGCAGCTGATTTGTTTAAGCCACTATAGGTATTAAGCTACTTTAAAATGCGAAAGACAAAAGACATCTTGATAAAGATGACCAAGTGTGTGTAGGCCTACAAAGAAATGTTTACTGAGAGGTATTATATAACATTAATTTTATTGCAAATGAAAGTTTTTATACCAGTATAGAAACTGAATTGCTCGATTCCAAGCATCGTGTACACCAGTAAATCTGTAAAATACTGCTTTGGTCCAGAAAATTGCTAGCTGGATCAGATTCAATCTAATAAATTCTACACTGCAGTCTCCTGCCTGAGTACATTATTATTTTAGTATTAAGTTCACTGGGTACTTATTTCATCTGAGGAAGATTTTTGTCTATGTTCCTGTAACCTTGATTATGCTCATCGGTTTTTTGTCGTTGATTGCTCACACAAGTTCCTTACAGATTTAGCTGATTTTTGCATGGTTGCAAATGAGCAATCCAGGCTGTTATACCAATCCGGCTCTCAAAAACAACATGCGCACTTCCGTATCACATTGCTTTGGGCATAAGCGTACTTAGTGCATAAATTAACTTGTCTTCTTTACGATTCGGTACATTTTGTTTTAGTTATGGCCAAAATAAATTTGTTTATGCTAAAAATACCTACTTTCAGTATTCTCCATGGCAGCATACCTGCATACTCTTTCCCATGTTGAATATGGGGAAAATAAAAAATACCAAATATCATTGAAAATTTGCTGAGTACGCAGGTCTGCTGCGACGGGGGTATTGAAATATTACTAATATAAATAGTCGCTGAGTCAGAACCATTTTAAATAATAAAATGCATAAGTGCTTCATAATTTTAAAGTTTAATTTCTTTTGTAGAATGCTAGTTGTTATTACTAAAGAATGAAAAGGTAGGGACATAATATTGATAGTAGAAATCTTTAGACAGGCCTACTCGAAGACTATTTGTTAAAAGAGTCTAAAATTTATTCCATCTAATAACAAGATAATAGTAATATTTTAATCATTAGCTAACTAAAAACTTTTCAACATTTATCGGGTACATGCAAAAGTAATGCAAATGTAAACTCGATTTACTTTTAATAAAATCTTAATTTTACTTATAATTTGGATGTTTACCAGTGCTTCTGATGGTTCCTCGTCGTTTCCTGCATAATCAGAGCCAAGGCCTTAATTGTGTAGAGTGTTTAAGAAACACAGTAAACAATTTCTTCTTGAAAATTTGGAGACAACCTAATTAATCATGGTCCTTGAATTTATATAGTGTTATTTAGTAATTATCAGGTATTTCTAACAATATAACACAGGCAAAGTTTCTTTCCTTGAACTATGCCTGATTAAATTAGAGACGTTTTTCTTTCAAAAGATAAACGTTAAGTATTAGTTGTTTTACAAGGTACTTTCCATCGATGCCGGTGAGCCTACTGTCGAAACTCGCGAAGGGCCTTGGCGGGGCTGGTGTAATGTGGTCATCAGTATGCCCCGGTCCCCGCGCCGTGCGTGTGGCGCAAACGCCGCGTCCTCGCACGAGTGGCCTACGCTTCGGCACCGCGGCAGTGAACATTCATACATGTGCTACCTCAACATAGGGTGTTCTAAAATGTAAAGGGATGGCACAATGCAATAAACGGTATCAGTTAACTGACACATACTTTCTCCCAACAATATAAAAAAGGTGTTAAAAGCCTCAAAACATTAATGTCTTGATGGGTCAATCAGATAGCTAACAGCTGAGCAGCACGAGATTGACCCTAAGCGCGTCTGTGACTTTTAACAACGTACTGCGTTTGCCGCTAAACGAAAAATTGAATTTTCTCCGCAACCACTTGACATAGAGCAATAATTTAAAGTACTGGATTATTTAGTTTTTTTGAGCTTGATTTAATGGTCATAAGTAAAATTTATTTCAAAATAACAGCTTTTTTGAAAATCCAAAAAATTGATTTTTGAAACACTTTTTACTCTATAACTTTTGAACGCGCATTTTCTCGGAAATGCGGGTGGTGTCATTTTATTCAGCATTTTATTCTTAATAAACCACAAAAGTTTAATCAAAATCGTTAGAGCCGTTTTTGAAAAATTTGAATATTTCACGTTTTTTGAGGGTTTTTTGGGGTAAACTACCCTTAAAAATAAAAAATTCAAAAAAATTAAAAAAAAACGCCTGGAATTATCGTGGTTTTGGACCTACGTACCAAATTTCAGCAAAATCGGACCATTGGGGCATTCTCTAGCTCTGTATACATCCAGACACACACACACACACACACACACACACACACACACACACACACACACACACACACACACACACACACACACACACACACACACACACAGACATCACTCCGAAAACCACTTTTTTGGACTCAGGGGGAACCAAAATGGATAAATCCACCAACAACTCAAATTCGAAAATTTTGACGAAAACAATACTTTCTCCATATACTATGGTATAGGGGGAGAAAGTAAAAAGAAAAACATAAACGCTGAAAACACTGAAAGACGTCAACTAAGTGCGTAGATGTAACTGAGGTGTAATCTTTCTCGTAGGGTTATTGCAATTTTGAAATAAGAGTACAGAGCTTTTATGAAATTATGCACTATTTTATGAAAATCTATTGGCATCATTTTATTATTATTAGTAAAGCAAAACATATCAAAGTAGATAACAATGATATTTTTGTACAGTAGCCTATTGATTGAGCAGGAGTAATTATGGTAATTGTTATATATATATATATATATATATATATATATATATATATATATATATATATATATATATATATATATATTTATATAATTATATATATATATTATTTTATTTATATATTTATACATAGAGAGAGATATCACCACAAAAAATGTTTTCGGCGAAAGAAAAATCCATTATGATTATCAAATAGTACTGCAAAGTAAATTATAAATGATAAAATCCACAATGAGACTCATGCTTATAACCCTGATTGAGCACTCACTCAGCCTAAGTGGCAGTTATTAAGCGTCGTTGTGTCACTCGCCAGCTGATTATGTCGGCCGATGATTGTCGGTCACCCGATGTTGACCCGCCGATGATTGTCAAGTCAAGTACCATTGTAACGTCATCGCCATCACCGGCTTTCACTTTCATAACCGCAATTCACTTTCCACACTCATTCGTGGGATTTGCTAATCTATCAATCATAATCTTAATTTTCTAAATAATTTGTGAATGTGGTGTATTACGTTATTGTTAAAGACGTTTAATCATAGCTTAGTGTCACCCTTTGAACTGTGCAGTTTCGTATTTTCAATAGTGTTCCAAAAATATTAGTACTCTACTATGTGCTTGACATTCATCAAAACCACCCGTTAAAGTCTCCAATACTTTGGAGCCTGACGTTACATAAAAGGTTCAGTATTGTTGAAACTATGGAATAGAGTTTTATAAGTTTACATTTCCGTTATTGTTATAATATTGTTGGCATGTCTGCATTTATTTGTTCGTATTTTATTATGAATATTTTGTTGATTTTTATGAAGCAAGTTTTGTTTCTTCTGCATGAATAAAGGTTACAGTTTTTACACTCAATTTAAGTATTTACAATCTGTGCAGTACTCTCCACTTTTATTGAACAAAGATTTGTTACAACAGCGCATTGTGACCTAAAAGTAGCTTAAACTTTACTTTTCCATTTTCAGTAATATTAATCGATATTAATCTCTTTTTAATCGACTGTCATATTCCAAATTCATACTAAACATATAAAATCGTAAATAAAAAATTGAACGCGTAACAGTAGGACCAAAATAAATGGTATCTATCTATCTCCTATTAGCTGAAGAAGACAAATTTGTAACTTTCTTTGTATTATATCGTTACATGAGAAATATTGCATAGAATGTCTACGGGGCAAGATTCACATTGGGTGGGAAAGGCCGTTTTATCATGGTTAGTCAAGATTAGTGTGCTTGAATTAAAACTGTAAAACTATTGGCGAGTTGGCGGGTGAAAATCAAAACAAAAGAATTTCTGAAAACAGCTTTAAACATATGAGTTCACTTAGCAAATACTCGGCCCCCAAGTACTACATGATTATTAGGTAAATAAACATTGTCATTCGGGTATATATTATATTTAATATTCAATATACTATTTTAATGCTAAAACCTAATAGTGGATATGCTAAAACTTTAATCACTTAATGTTGTTCCAAGCAGGAAACTAATGTCGGTGGAACCGGTTGCGGGGCTGATGACAGCTGCGAGCTGTTGGGATAACATTGTGTAGCTTCGATTGAGCTGTAGTAATGATCTCCATTAATAATGCTTTCTAGCATGATATATCTCTTAATCTCGATACAACCCTGAGTGTGGCAAGTTTTTTAGTATTCCTTACTAGGGTAGTAATACTGCAACTAGCTTCATCATGTGTTATTTATTGAGCATTACACTTCCTTCTTTTATTACTAAAGAGAAGAAATTAGTCTTCGTTTTTTTATGTAAAGATGTTACTTTTCTAAGTTTACCTCGCGATTGTGTGCATCGCAAACAATTATAAGAATAATTTTTGTGTAAAGTATGTTTATCTAAATATCAACCACATTATTCCAATTTTGAAAATAATAATTAAAAGAACCAAATAAATTTACTTGTTCTACTATAATAATATTTTATAGTATTAAATTTTACTTATAACCATAGCTTTGTTATACGTAATTTTCGACTGGTATTCAAATTGGAGGAGAATAAATAAAAAACATTTAATAATACTTCAGTAAAAACAAAGCTATTTAACTTCCTTCAATGTGAAATCCTACAATGATAATTTAATTTTGTTGTTACACTAACTATAGCTTGAGAAAATTGTGATGAGGCCGTTCTCTTATATACGTTTGTTATTTAACGTTGTCATTTAACAATTTAACATTTAAACTGTTGTTAAAATGTAAACTGTATGGAATAAAATCATTTTACTATCATATGTTGTCATTAAGTAATTGTTTTAATTTTATTTCAATCTTATTTGGGTGTATTATTAGCATATCCATATCATCGGAAGAAAACCTCTTAATCTAACGAAAACAATAAGTATGATGGCATTAGCAACGTTTTCTAAGCGATCAATAAATGATTTTTATTTTATCCATCATCCGTATAAATAAATCTTCCTGAGAATTTTTTTAATCCAGATAGTAAACAAAAATTGTATTTGTTTGCATCCGTATCTCACTCTGAGATTTCCGGTCCACGATGTTTTTAGTGGGAAAACAGTTGCAAAACCGCCTCAAATGATGTACAACTTTCTACTAGTCAGTGAACCTAGGTTGCCCAACGTCCTTGGTATTCAGATTGCAGCAGCATGGCTTTAGCTATAGCTAGTGGCTCGTTAACCCTACAGTCTCTGCGAGTCGCTTATCGCGCGGCGAGGGCAAGTATATCTGTGGCTGTATGTAGTGCGTGACCCCCGCTGCTGCCTGATACCGCTGCTGCCGTACTGCTGCTGCCGTACTGCCGCCGTGCTGCCGCCGTGCTGCTGCCGCGGTGCTGCCGCGGTGCTGCCGCTGTGCTGCTGCTGCCGCCGCGCCGCGCCGCCGCGACATCCACCGCCTCCCATTGCCCAACACTCCGGGATGCTCTGGGTTACTCAACCCCCTCCCTCCTGTCTCACTTGACGCAACGTATGTTAATATAGCCACAAACGCTTCCAAATCTTGGCCGGCTCACATTGAACCGATTTGTCAACTGGTGTCCGCTCCCAGGGTCAAATTTTCAACATTTTTTACAAGCAATGGCCTGTAAAATAATGACAGAACTGTATTAGGTTTCAAACTTTTTTGGTATTGTATTTTTTTATCAGCTAATGCATTGCAGGTTCAAAACAAACAAAGCATTGTTTAACAAAAGAATCTTAAATCGGTGTTGAGATTTATTCTAAAACTTCCTTAGCTTAAACGTTTATTCAAGTCAAATTGGCTGTTTGGAAAATGGTAAACAGATGGGAAAAGATTTTGTATTTGTTTTATAACGTCTCATTTCTTAAATAATTGTAAAGCATTCTGTAATGTCTTTTTAACCCCTTATCCTTGGGACTAAAAAACTAACAACAAAACTATCATGAATTTTCATAATTATATAGTTTGTGAGTTTATCAAATTCTATTCTAATCCTAACCGATATGGTATTTGTTAAACATTTGCATTTCAAGATATTTAGTATCACAGCTTATTTCAATCATTATATTGTATTTAAGATTTTAAAAACTTGCAATACAGTAGTCATACATATCAAATAAACAGTTAGGGACAAGGAACAACGCCAAGTTAAAAATTATTTAACATTTATGTTTGCTAAAACAATGCATCTTGAAAATCATATTACGTCTAATACTTAAAAAATTACAATTGAATAAATTTGCATTGGCTAACCAATAACCAAGGCCGTCATATTATGCCTGTGGCTCCTAATACTCGGTTTCGTGTTGTGCCGGTGATGACTGTCATTGAAGCTGTGAGTGGTCAAAGGTCCGGGAGCGGTCAAAGGTGGCGGACGTACGACAGCTGTCATCCAGTGTGGTCGACCGATGTTGCCTCATGGCCGCAATATCAGAGTTGTTGTGTTGAAATTCTATAGAAACCCCTTCTTAATACGGAATTTTATGGCACTTACTTAGTCTAAAGATACTGTCTTAACCTGAAAGGTAAAGGTTTGCTTCAAGGCATTACATGAAGAAGGAGGAAACTGAACCAATTTCCACTCGTTGACAATGCCCTTAGAAAATTTTTATAGAAATTTGTAGCTTACAGAATTTTTCTAAGGTTTAATAATTATTTGCTAATGCAAACTACATTTGATTCAAGATTAAAGCTACTCGTAAATGTTGTAAATTTATTATAAAAGATAACTTATCAAAGTCTTCTCTTCTGGTGTTTAATTACTACATTTTTTAAGGGCGTCTAATTGTTATGTTTAAAGAATTGTTAATTATAATTAAGTGCATAAAAATTGTAACGGTTGTAAGCTTGAGAACCAAAATAGTAATTGCCAACACAACAAATATCAGCAGCTATTTTCAGCACCCACTTAAAGCCTTGAATAAGATTAAACAATATCTTGAAGTGCCGTGAGTTATAGATTATTAGGACACGAATTAAGACATTTTTAGAGGATTTATATGCTTAGTTAGATCAACCCTAGATGATGATACTGGAGCGACGGACCGCGTATTTCAACACAGCACAAGTTATCCTTCTGGGTGTTGTGAGACCTTCACAGAACTTTCCACTCACGCCGTCCGTACCTTCGACTCCTAGGTGATATACTCCCAGGCACAATCACTAATTGTGTTTAACTATTAAATCGTTGCTTGTTTAATTGTTTTTCAGTTATAAAGAGAAAACATTTGCAATTATCTAAAACCTTGTCTTAAGAAGCAATATTTACTGGTAGAAATAAATTATTAACGACTTGATTGCATATAAATTATTTGTTGAGCAAATTAAAAATATTAAATAATTTTTCATAGTTACATACTAAAACCTCATTGTTATTTGAAGAAAACTATTATTTATAATGCTGATAAAGACGAAGGAACTGACTGTCCTTACATGATAAATCACATTGTACATGTAATCATAAAAATAAAATAATTCAGAACTTGTGTTTATCCGATCAGGGAGCAGCCGTTGTAACCGGGAGTGCGATCAGCCCGGCGTTGAGTGTGGTAGGAAGTTAAAAGCTGGTTCGTGGGTGAAAATGAAAGTGAGCCGCGGTTGACGCAAGTTGTGGCCTGGTTGTGGACTTGCCGCCTTGACATTTGTGCCACCGTATCACCTAGGCGGTGAAACTGTGCGCAGGCCACGATCCTGACCGGGGGGTGCATCCACCCTTACATCATACAGCTAATTGTGAATAACCCCAATCAACTTCAATTAATTGTGAATAAGTAAACGTGTTGTTAATGTTTGTAATTTATGTGTTTTATTATTAACTTTATTATGTGTTTTTATTAATATCAACAACCACGAACATGGCTTTGATATTATTCAAGATATTATTGTGACTAAAAATAGGCCATGACTGCATGGTACCAGCCACATAATATGTTATAAATGTTGACTTCTTTAACCAAATATTTTCAAGTAACAGAATGTAGGAGTCAAGCATAGGAAATGCAATAGTTTTATATTTCTCAACGTAATGCTGCACGAGAGCATTATGCCTTTAATGGTGGCCTAATGGCACTCACGATTCAACCTTTGCTGCAGCTCCACTTTCCCTCGAGTGTTTAAATCAACCTCCAAAGAGTTATCTTCTTTCCATCCTAGGAAATGAAGTTGTTGACATGGAACGTGAGGCAATCAAGTTTCTTCTACCCAAGAAAAACTTGAGCATTTATGCTGTATGAAACACATTGTACAAACTTATAATCTAAAGCAAAATTACTGCGAATATATATATATAGTCTAAATAACCGACTTAACTTTTATTTTGATCTTTAAACTATGATCTTAACGTAAAAATCTTTATTACTAAATGTTTTATATTATATTACATTGTAATTTTAAATAAAATGAAGTTTGGAATACCTGGAGACACAAGGGATGCTCATCAGCTTAAAAGTTTGCAGCTTTAACGAATGGCCTGTCAAAGATTGTAAGTTTTGAAAATAGGCATAATGTACCTATGCATGTATAAAAGAAATAAAAAAAATTATAAACGTAATAAATGGAACTCTGTTTGCTCCGTTATACATTGAAAAACTATCATTAGGTCATTTACTCTTGAGGAAATACGTCAGAATCGTCTAAAAAAGCTTGGAAAACCCCCTTTTCTGTATACAATCATTGGAAAACAATTAGATTAGTGTAAATAGACTAATTAAACAATTCCAAATAGTTTTTTGACCTGCATAAGAGCTAATATAATCTTACCTACCACCTGTATTTCAAAATCAGCTTGACATTTAATAACTTCTTCTTTTAACCTTAAACTTACCTTGGCCTCCTTTAGCAATTTATTCTATAAGGATCTCATTTCATCAGTGTATGACACTGTATGATTGATGTGCGTTTTAGTCATTTACAGTTGTGCCTTGCAATAAACAGTGTGTTCTAAATGATTCTAACCTAGTATGTAAGATAATTAAAAATTAAACTACTTAACTTACTAGCTAAGTAAAGGTGGAAGAGACACCAACGATGGGTCTGACAGAAGTCATATCACAACTTTAATATTCAATCATCGGTTTCAATTCTCTGTAAATTGTATGGTGTTTTGGTGTATGTTTTGGATCGTATTTTTAGATATTTCCTGTTAATAATAAATTTTATATTTATTTGCGGTCCATTATTTTCTTTGAAAATATTTTAATAAGGATAACGTTTTCCCATGCCTTAACGTTTCAACATTAGCGCCTCGGAGTCTATATACCACATTAGATATTTCAATGATCACTTAACATTTCAATAATATATATTATGTAGTTTTCAACTCTTTTTCCTTGCATGGGTATAGTCAGATATTAAACAGTAACCGTTTACAACTTTTGACATCGGTTCAAGCTGCATATCTGGTTATTCTTTATGCGAACCCATGATGAGGAGAGAGTAGAACAGTTGTGATTATGTGTTAAATCCGCTGATCAGGAGGTGTGTTGCAGATCTGACATGATGGTGATTTTACTGGTGCTGGAAACAAGCTGACCGCCACCAAGCTTCTGATCAGGAGTTGTGGTGCTGATCAAGAGATGTTTTGATAATCGGAGATGTGTTGTTGATCAGGAGATGTGTTACAGATCGCGAGATGCTGGGGAGGTCGCTACTGGTGCTGGCCGCCACCCAACTGCTGACCAGGAGATGTTTTGATGATCGGAGATGTGTTGCTGATCATGAGATGTGTTACTGATCATGAGATATGTTACAGATCGCGAGATGCTGGGGAGGTCGCTACTGGTGCTGGCCGCCGGGCTGGTCGCCGCCCAGCTGCTGTTACTGAGTGCGCTGGCACTGCCCCTAGACCACGACAGCCTACAGGCCGACACGCTGTTGAAACAGGTATGTTCCAGTGGTTACTGTCCAGTGTACCGACCACCGTTGATATTGTTCATCTTAAATAGCACGGTTATTTACGCAAATGAGGTTGCAGATACACGGAATATCAGCCTGTGATATCTGTTTACAGCTCAAACGATTAGAGTAAAGCTACGGACACTTATTAAGACATTTTTGAGGATATTTTTAAAGTTCTTAACTATAAACATATAATTTGAAATTTACTGTTTGTGATAAATCTACAGCTATTAACAAAGTGTAAATCTTTTCTCAAATTCAGTTCAAATTACATTTAAGTTAAATTATAGGTCTAATTTTAACTCTTAACACTTGTCGTTATCATCTTAATAAAGTAAAATGCACGGAAATAGTCCTAAGGGAGGATGCGTTGTTGCCAACCCTATCTAGAAACGTATCGCATATTGTATTACACATAAATAGGCTAATAAAGCCTGGTAACCATAAATGACAAAATTGCACTTCGAGATTGGGTAAACAATTATTTTCATTGGCCTATTTTAGTACCTTTTATTATGGACCTCCAGTAAGATCTACACTTGGCATCTCTATAGCATCTCTAAAATTTGATGTTTTTTTTATGTTTTATGTATTACTTCAATGTAGCTTTCCCTAAAAAGACAGTCACAAAAACAATAGTCAGAAAAATAATTGGTCAATCAGCCCATCTGAAAGACGAAAGGGGTGAGATAATGAAAATTACGAAAGGTATTAGAAGCATAAATGACTCCAAACAAATTGATTTTTGGAAGAAAAAGTTGTCAGTCATAAAAGGAGTTTAAAAAATGCTAAAAAGGAGTACTTTGATAAAAAAATAAATAAAAATTCCTGTAATGTAGTGAAAGCTGTTTGGACATTATTAACTCCGACGTGGGAGGGGGAAAATGTAGGAAATCTCTAAACATTAAATTGGATAATGGAGATAAGAAAGATCATAGCCCAGACGATGTATGTAATATGTTTAATGATTTCCTTGTGAGTGTAATGAAAGATAATTTTTGGATGTCAAGTGCATGTAATGTAAAAAAGGACGATAATATGTTTAATTCAGAATATTTGCTTTGCAAACCAAAGTAAGGAAACCAAACAGGTAGGGAAAATTGAAATTAAAGATATAATTAGTTCATTTAAAAATAAATACTCAAGTGGGTATGATGAAGTCCCTATCATTACATTAAAAGCAGTAAAATATGAGCTCAGCAAAATTATATGCCATTTAATAAATCCTTCATTTGTTTCTGGGATTTTCCAGATAAATTAAAAATTTCTAAAATTATCCAAATTTATAAAAAAAAATTGAAGAAAATACCCCAGCAAATTATCGTCCCGTGTCCCTATTACCAACCCTATCAAAAATTTACGAAAAGGCAGTCCACAACCAATTAATGTCATTCCTTGAGGAAAATTATTTAATATACAGTGTCTAACATGGCATTTGCAGTGGGAAATCAGTTTAATCATCTAGTGTCTCTTTCATAGAATCAGTAATAGACTCAATCGATGCCGGAGAACCGTGATGTGTCTTATCTTATCTTATCTTACCGTGTAATCTTTATGGATCTTTCAAAAGCATTTGACAGCGTAAATCATTCAATACTGATCACCAAATTAAAATCACTTGGTTTGAACAGTTCTTCGTTACAATGGTTTCATACATACTCAAATAACAGATACCAGTTCGTTGAAATTACCCACATGTCCAAAAACAATAGACTCATAAATCAACGATCAAAATTAAAACCTGTTACATTTGGTGTACCACAAGGATCAATTTTAATCTTATTTGTATGCTATCTAAAAAATATATCTCAGTCATTATCAAACACAGAAAAAAACGAACATTTGCCTTCATGGAGATGATTCCAACCTTAAAATTTCGATGAAAATTTGGAGCAAGTTGTTTACTCGATGAACTTGGAAATATTATTCAGTTTTTTTTTTGTTTTTTTTTTTTTTTTTAATCACAACCTTGAATTGCACACTGAGAAAACAAATTATATGTTTTTCAAAACAGCTCAATCACGAGTTACAACAGACCCATTAATTTTAATTGATATAAAGCCCATTGAACTTGTCAATAAAACAAAATTTCTTGATGGACTTACATGAATGTCATTTAAATTTTAATGATCATGCAGGAAAAACTTTATCCAAAATTAACTCTGGTATTTACGCATTGAGAAGGATGGCTGGAGTGTGTAGTGAATCCACTCTCAAAATGATTTACCATTTCTACATCCATGCATATCTATCATTAGGAATTAGTCATTACGGATCAACTAAAAAAAATTCTTAACATAATTTTAAAATAGCAAAAAAAGGCAATTAGAATTTTTAGGAATCTTTAGTCTGATACCCACACACTTCAGTCTGATGTAGAGAACACTTTAGGTCACTTAACATTTTGACAGTGTATGGTCAGTATATTTTTAATACAATTATGATATGTTAAACTTAACATATCAAAGGGCACAGTTTTAATTCCAAAAATACACCATTATAACACCCGAGGAAGGAATGAAATCATAAACACTCATCATAGACTTAAATTTTATGCAAAGAAGCCGTCATATAAAGGAGCTGATTTTTTTAATATTGCCAAAAAACTTAAGAAATGAAAAGAACAGTTGCAAATTTAAGAAAAAACTTAAAGATTACCTGGTAGGCCAAGCAATATATTCATATGATGAATTTACTAATTATTATTTTGACAAACTATGTAAATAGCATGTAAATAGAATAAAATTATTGTGCTAGTCAAGCTAACAAAATTACCCTATTCAGATGTACCAATGATGTGATTGTTTATGAATAAAGAGATTTTGACTTTGATGGTAAAAGAGACATCAACGATAGGTTTCAATGAAGTGGCATCACTCTTTTAAAGGAAATCCGAACGTTTTACTCTATGTCAATAAATGTCAGATTTATCAATAAATCTTCTCTCAGTTATAGTTTACCATATATTTAATCAGGTTAATAACTTATAACTTTATTAATATAACTATAACTTTATAAATGTAACTTTATTTTTACTTTACTTTATATTTTAAATTATAAAAAATTGTTATGATATTTATATTGTTTTATGATTACATAGTTGAATTTGGTTCAGGTTAAAAACGAGTTAAAATTATAATAATGTCTAATTTACTAAAGATCGACGGTTAGCTTTAACTTGATATAAGCTTAGTTATAACTATAAACCAACACGTTCTATGGTAACACACAAAGAAAAGGTGTTTTAATGTACACACATTTTAGCATTTTGATGTTGTAAAGAAATTAGGCCCTACTTATGAATTATAGGCCATAATATATGGTGTTAACATTTCTGATAGTAACAATCTTGCCAAACTTGAAGAAGAACTTGACTATCCAATCAAGTATCGTATGTAGAGTCTAAATTGTATCGTCCATTATCAGTTCAACAGGAAAGCTAAATCCAACAAAAGAGGTAGCTTATATTTTTAATAAATCTTGAAAATAAGGGCAATTTTGTTTAATTCATTTTAAAAGACAATTTTTAACAATAGCTTACAAAATAAAGCGTACTCTTGATAAGTCATACAAATATGATAATTTTTCATTGCTAATTACTAAAAGCCCGTACGTAAGTTATTCATTTGGTCAAAGGAATGCTGAGGAATTCGCCAGTCATATTCCTTGTTTGTATTTACTCTACAAATGGAGAGGACCTCTACCTTGAGCCGGTGTTAGAACTTTTCAATGACAACACCAAATTGGAAAGTGAAACCAGCCAAAGCTTATCAATCTTCCTTATGCCCATTTAAAAGAAGGCCTACTGTGTTAACTAATTGTACTATACCTCGCTAAATTGTAAAAATACATTTATTTACATTTTCTTTGAACATACACTAAGATACATTACACGGAGCCGGTTTAAAATATTTAAACAATAATTGTAGCTAAATAGGATTTAACTCAATTGTTGTAAACATTCGATAAACTATAACAATAGTTTAAGAGCCTTCTCAGTATAAAAAATAATTTAAAGACTTAAATACTTTATTGTTAACATTGGCGATAAATTTGCAATGCTTATTTCATTGTGATATGTTGTTTAACGAATTGTTTTGTTTTTTCTATCAGCATTTTATACGTTTGCTCAAACTCAAACTCACTTTATTGTCACAAAACGTTTTGTACATAGCAAATGCTATAAAAACAGGATACATCGTCAGAATTTGCTTGCTTTAGAAACTTGTTGCTTACATTGTTTACCCTACCTATTTTGATACTTATCACCTTTGTTCGTCTCCCAGTATAGCCACAATTCGTAAAGAAAAAACTAAAGCAGTTATTCAAAGAGTTCGGATCGCACTATCAATCAGCTGACACAGGTGGTCGACAGACAGACAGGTCTCAAGTGCGTGGTCTCACCTTGAACTATCTTTCTTTCATTCAAAACAAAGGCTCTCTCTCTCTCTCTCTCTCTCTCTCTCTCTCTCTCTCTCTCTCTCTCTCTCTCTCTCTCTCTCTCTCTCTCTCTCTCTCTCTCTCTCTCTCTCTCTCTCTCTCTCTCTCTCTCTCTCTCTCTCTCTCCTCTCTTGGTCAATCCTTCAAACACTTCATCAGCTTCGCGGCACTTTCTCTTGATCCTAAACCACCCACGTTCTCTGTCCAAAGTTCATGTTTATTTGGTACTTAATTCATAAATTCACAACTATACTGCTTTATGGCTTCAGAAATATACTAATGACTTTCACATGTTGAAATTATTTTGTGTAAAATTCAATAATAACACCAAAATGATGAGTTTTTGGCGGTTCTTTTATACTGATTAACTACTTTAATTTTACTGTAGCCCCATAACTTACATAGTTCGTTTTCATAGTTTTTTAAAGCCAAATTTCATACAGGTAAATTTGTTTTGAATAAGCATTCCAATAATGCACTGTTAATGCAATGCCGTATTTTGATGCACTTGAATGCTTATGAAGTTTTAACTTTTAACTTTGATGCACTTGATGCCCTTGGGGTCTCTAATTGTCTTCTTAATACATATTCCGCAAATTAAGGTACTTCTTATCATCTTATTGAAAAAAAAATAATAATAATATTTATTCCACTGACAATACTATACATTGTATGGGAATTTACATTGTTTAGGAAATTTACATATTTTTTTATTCACAATTTAAAAATTCACAATTCCGGATTCTTTTATCAAAATCCTTGTTATTTCATTTAATACTCTAATAACTTTATCCAGTCTTTTCAATAATTTTTTCTTTGTTTTTCTTCTTTTTTCTTCTTCTCTCTTCCTTCTTTTTTTACGTTGCTTTTGATATATACGTTTGACTTTTAAATCATGATGACATTAAACTAGCTTTTAATTTGTTTAGTCTTGAATCCGTTACTTTATTTACAGGCAACCAAATAAGCCCTTCAGCTCGTCAACTCAGTATCCTTTGTTGTTTGGTTAAAACACCTAAGATGCCTCGGAGAATACTGTGCAAATGGTATTATTCGGGAGTTTTAGCAACATACGGTAAACCATACCGTAAACGCTAAACGCTCTTTTAACTTTTCATAGTTTCTGTAAATACGTTCTGATGCGATTGTAAACTATTGCAATGAATATCGGTTGATAATCTCATATCAACACATTTTTGGGTTTAATTATTAAATCGTTAAATCACAACAGCATTCAAATAGCATATTGTAATCTATTTAACCTGCTGAGACTCGACACTACGATAGAGAGAGCAGTAAAGGTGGCGGTGACGGCAATGATGATGATGATGATGATGATGATCTTGATGATCATGATGATGATGTTGCGCTCTATTGGTCGTCAGCTCATCACCATTTATCATCAGCACAGTCACTTGCCACTCTCCTGTCACTCGCGCCTGGAAAATCCTTTCTTCGTAAGGTTAGAAACGCAAAGTCGTGATAGGGTCGAGCAAGATTTAAAGCTAAAAGAAGAAAGTAAGTAATAATGTTCGATCATATGGATTCAAAGTAGTTGTGATAATCGGTAATAAGGTCTTTGAAGGTCGGATGACCAACCTAGTTTGTAGGGTGGTTAAAATATTGTTTACTTCCGAATCATTTCATACTTATTGCATACCTACACATAACGGACAGCATAGTTAGTTAAACGGTATATAAGTTAAAGTGTGAGTTTATATTTGACTTGGATTACCTTTTGAATACGGGATGTCTTGAAATAACAAACCCTTGTAAAAGTAAATTGTTTATTTTTTGCCCCAGAAGTGACATTACCACACAACAGGTAATGCAAAATTAAAAGCATAACAAATTACGATTTTAAAACAGTTTTTAACTAATTGAGTAAAAATAAAGTAATTTCACCTAACAATTTGCAAAAATTTAACAAAACTACCTTGCTGCCATTAAATAATATTGCTTGTATAGGTCAGGGAATAGCACTGCCAGCTTTAGATAAAAATAACATATTTACACCCCAACACTACCATTGAATTGTGATTCATAAGAAAAATTCTTTTCCCCTCCTATTCTCTTCTGTTGTTCTGTTCTGTTCTTATTTTTATTATTACTACGCACTAAAGGAATGGTCATATCCGTGTATACAAATTTGGGGGAACATTACCTCCCATGCACCCCATGTGTGTTAACCGCTCATGGTTGTGAAGGATAGCCCACTTCTTTAGTATAACTTCTGATATCCTGCCCAGCGCGGCGCCCCCCCCCCCTCCCCACTGCTCCATATCGCACGCGTGACGCGTGTCGCGTGCCGCCCGGGTTATGTCACGCGTTACCGTCAGATATTACGCCGCCGCCGCCACTGTCGGCCCCCTCCTTTCCCCGACCACTTTCACTGTCACTCTCGTCCGCCAGCCTCGCCGCCGCCGCGCCGCGACAATACCGACCCAGCACTGACCTACACACTCGCATTAGCATCCGATTGTTCTTGGCCTTCGCGCGACGGGAAAGTGGCTAACTAGCCAGGTGCATTAGCCTGTACAACGCGGCACTTAGAAATCGCCATTAGGGCAATTGTTGGTGAACAACTGACAGAACAAACATCCGCACTCACTCCGGAACAAACCACTTAGAAATCAACTATGTTTTGCCGATTTATTTTTCAGTTTATGTTGTAAAAAAGCGATCGTAACCATTAAGATATTTAATTAGTGTTACAACTCTCAAATTGTTCTCAAAGTTTACAGATGATAATAGTAGGATAGCTTACTCGTAAATCAATCCGCAGGTGATACATTTATATTGCTACGTAAAAAATATGGTATAGTATATTTTATGTTAGTTTTAAGTATAACTGATGTCTTTCTAGTACAGTAAAAATAAAACCACGTACTGAAAATGAATCTAAAGATTTATTGGTGAGCGTGCAGCTCGTGTGTGTCCACTTTCCCGTGATGAAGCATTAATGATGAGCTTGCAGCTAGTCAAGGGCGTATAATTAATGAAAGATCGAGGAGCCTTGAGAGGGACGGTTGCAATTAAGAGCACACTCAGCAGTAATGCGAAAAATATCGAGTACAAGGCTGGGACACGTGCCCTTTACCGTTATCAGAGTCATCAAAGTTGTCGTCATCGTCATCGACGATGATGACAATGATGGAGGGAAGTCTTTAAAAGTGGAGGGTGAGATCAGGAAACAACAACGCTTAGAACTACCCCCTTCCCTTTACAAACAATTAAATACAAGGAAATAAACAGCTACTAGTAACCACTGCTGCTTTATTGATTTTTTATATTTAAAACTAACAAATAAACCTGATCTCAATTTAAACGTTTTAATTTTATTTGCTAAATCTCTGGTAATCATACTCATAACCAAAAGGACATACCTAACTAGAGTATTCTTCTTTAATATTTGGTCATGCCATTGGAATTGAAGCTAAAAGAAATTATTTTTTCCGGCGGGGGGGCAGTTGTGCTAAATCTCTTACCGCCCCTTCTCTTAAAACTGTCGGAAAGCATACAAACATAAACCTCTTCCACCCAAATACTCGGGTGGTGGTTTATATATCACTAACATATTTCCTCAATATAGGCCTAAGTGAATATCTGTAACATACTTACATTAATATAACTAGATCTATAAAGTCCTGCAATTTATTTGATCCTGTTAAACGGTAAACTGTAGGTCCCTAGATACCATTGGCTGTTGAGCTATTAATTAACAGTCCTGCAAAAGGAAAATGTCGGCCTTAGTCAGTAACAAGACTACAAGATCGCGCCACAATTATCCTACACTCATCTCTCATTCATATTCAGGTTAAAATACCCACTATGTGAGGCCCCTGTCTCAAAATAGTGATTAATGATTAGTGATTAAAATTGATTACTCGTAGTAAAAGTATGTTTAAAATATCATTACATCACTCAGTGCAATATTTTCTCAGTAAGACTTGGCGAAAGTAAACTTGCTTTTGGGCTATATCATGCCTGTGATTGTAACTAAACTAAGTAAAAAGTGAGGAAAATAATACACTAAATTATTTTGGTTTATTATACAAACAAATTAAATTTACCTATACGTTCAATTTTTGAAAATCTCGATTATTACTTTCTGATGCGTAAATTACAAGTTAAAATGTATCATTATAATTTGTAGTTGCGATAAATCCCTCTGACTTACGTAGCCAATGCTCTATGTAACGGGTATTTCATAACCTTTCAAGTACTCTAATTAAAGCAGTTGTTGGAATTAATCCCTGGATTGCACCAAACTTTAATTGTTGGCAATAATTAAAACAACAATTGGTTCGTTGATTAGTTCACCGGGACGGCGCCGGCGGGAGGTTACGCTTTCACAGCGCTGGCGGCTCGCGAAAATTAGTCCAACACCTTTCAGTAGGCATTCACCTTGAGTGGATCAACGATTACTTGCAATGTTAGGTGGGAAACGAAACCACAGATGATGGGTCATCCTCTTATGGTAATCGTGAGTTGCATGTCAACTAAATTGTTGCTGTTTGTTCCGATTTGCTTAAATATGTGTAAGCAATCATTATATATCTAATTATAAAAATATACTCATTCGTAGTAATAGCAATTAAAATTTTACACATAAATTATAATGATTTAAGCGATTCAAGTTTTTGTGTAGCCAACTGCAACCTAAAAGTATTAAAATAGCCAAAAATGTTTTTTATCCCATTACACTTTATTCATAAATAGAATAAAGATATTTGTTTATTTATTCTATTTATATAATATCTATTTATTCTATTGATATAAATAATAAAGATATATGTTTGATATTTCCTTCATATTAAAGGAAATATCAAACATCATTTTAATGAATTGTATATTTTCAGGAGGATGAAAAGTAGAAGGTAAATTAATAAAGACAAACGGTATTCTCTCCAAGTTTATAAAACCGAAATAGATCTTTGCATCATTATCATTTAACATTTGTAAATTATATAGACAATGAAAACATAGACTCTTACATGAAAGAGAATGGTGAAATGTTAACTTGACTTTAAATTAAACTTACTCCACATAATTGCTCAATTTAAACAAACAATTTTGTAATTGCCTCGTATGCATGTATTTTAAAAAGTTTGAAGGTACGTCTAGGAGAAAATTGTCTAGGAGAAAATTGTCTTTTTCGAATGACATCTCAATTTTAATAGTTCGACTACTCGAAAATGTTTAACCACGACGTGAATAAAGACTTAAGTCGTTATCAGTACAACATCTCGAATTGCCCAACGCGATCGAAGACTGAACACCGTGGACTGAACAGGTTGGCTGCTCCGGCAGCCTTGGAGGTGGACGTGACACCAGAAGCGTTTTAGCGCAGAATGTCACCCCTGACTCACTTTTGGTGACCACTCAACTTTCCGTGGTGGTGTCACGGGCAAAACCAATGACCTAACATTTTGCTTAAGATTGTCATTCTAAAAGTTTAGTCTAAAGTGTGTGGTATTTCAGGCAAGATAACTTCATTATCTGGTAAGATCATGTTCATGGTCCTTTCCGAAATGGCTAAATGCTCTGAATTATTGAACCAAATGTAATGTGAGCAAATATGAGACTAAATTTAAGTTATTTTAGCCAATAATTAAGACTTGTTATTTTAAAATTATGAATGAGGTTAACTGTATGTTAAGGGCCATTCAATACTGACGCATATCACATACTTTTAATCACATTCGTCTTTATTTTTAAAGATTAGTTACTTTACCGTCCTTTAAAAAATAAATACACAAACATACTGAGATAATTTAACTTATATTATGTTATCAGTTATAATGCAATCTAAAAAAATATATTTTTTGTCACAAGCCCGTAAACCTTACCCAATTTCGGACCATATCAAACAGGAAACATCTACTCGGCTGTTTGCCTCGACCACAGGAACAAGTCGGTCGTCAAACACGCCGCCAATGTGATCTACTCGGCCAACCAAAGTTCACCGAGCTGGTTTGCTAAGGTTAACTTGACCATTACGGCCGCGGGGTCGACCTGTCCACAGCGTCCAAGAGACGGCCGCTGTGCCGCTCAAGTGTAGGGCATGCTTTATAAAAGTGTTGAGCTGATTAATGTAATTAACTTGCTCTTTACACTTCACTCGCTTTGCTGTTGGAATTTCAAAACGCATTATTGTGCAATTTAAAGCTGATAGAGACACAGAATGTTTGTGTTGGATTAACTGGTTCAGACCAGATCAGTCTTTACCATGGCCCTCCCTTAAAAATCGTATTACAATTAACTAATTATAAAATTGGGAAAACTTCGGGGCTGGTTCATCAGTATTAGTGCACTCGCTACAGGGTGGAACAAAAATATTATCCACACTAGCAATTTTAGAAATTTACCAAATCTACCATTTTGCCAATTACTCTCATGGAAACAAGAAATAATAATTTTTTTTCCGTAAACTGATAGTGGTTTACATAAGGCGGATTTACAATTTTGCTGGATTCCACATTTCAAAAACAGGGTATGAACTATTTTTGAAGCACAACCGTGTGTCCAAGCAGCTAAGAATATATGGTAGGACGATGACTTAAAATATTTAATGGCCTTAAAGGTTTTTACCTATTAATATGAAAATTTACGACACTACAAAAACGATTCTCATCTTTCCAAAAAGTAATATACCTCTCAAGTGAGCCTGGCATACTAAACTAGCACTTGCATAACAGTTCATTTAAACTTTCTCGCAGAAAAGGTTGAAGTTTATTGGTAGCAGACAAATGATGTACCTCCCGCGACTGTCAACTACTTTCTGCATTTCTATTCCGAGGACCAATTGCTCGCCATTCCCAGACAATGGGTGATGGGGCCGAACATGAAAACAAACGGGCTGATGATGATGACTTCCGCCGATCTCCCATCCATCTCCTGGGTCTGGATAACGCTTTCACTGGCATCCGTTCGTCCACTTCACCAGGGCCCTGCGGGGAAGGTAGACTGCTGGATAGTAATATACTGAAAATTTATAGAATGTCAGAATCGGCGAATTGTAATTCATTTTTTCTCTGCGGTAATGATAGTGTGTAGTTTGATTTATATGGCTTTAAAGTGCATACTAAATTGGTGAAGATGAGAAAACAACGAAGGCTAAATGGGTATATTGGTCCATTATTTCTTTATTAAATAATGTGACAATGCTTAGTCCTTGCTTAAATTGTAAAATATGATTAGAATGCCTAATTAGAGGACTTTCTATTCACCTTATCGGATAAAGTTTGGGGGTGAAGGATTTTTTCCTTTGTATACATTTAATTTAAAAGTGGGTTTTCTGCCTCAATAACTAATTCTAAAACATTTCACTATTATTTCAGAAGTTATAATATAAAAGGGTCTGTGCCAATGTCAGGCTAGGTTAGTAATATTTCTGTAACTTACAATAAGGGAGACCAATAGTTTGAGTAAAGTATGGTATAGAAAATTTTTAGTCAAGGTAAAGTTTAAAACTGGCTGGGTAGCTGAGTGGTTATAGTGCTTTTTGAAGCCAAAGGTTGCCAGTTCGATCCTGAGAAAAGTTAGTAGCTTTTTAAAGTTTCGATTACGGACCCAGTTGCTAATGTCATTGGGCTATTGATTAATGATGCTTTCTAACAATTGGTCGATGTTATAGTAACAACACTGGGGGTTTGGACCGTTCCCCGTCAAAACGTTAAAATTGCCACTGGCGTAGATAGACACAAAATAAATAATAAAAAGGCTAACTTAAAGTTTTTTGGCGCTCTATAGTCGAAAGAGTCGTTTGGCACACCCCAATTTAGATCAGTCTTTATTAAAAATAAAACTGTTAAAATATAGTTAGTAGGCCTATATTTTAATTACAAATCCTATACTATAATATAATACGAGAAGTGTCTGAAGGGGTGAGTGTTCTAAGATCTCAAAATCCAGCGGGTAGCCAAAAATAAGCTTAGAATAGCCTCAAGCCCAGGAAAAATCAAATTTAGTTTAAAATTAAGTTTAAAATCGTAATTTTTTACATTTTTACATATGGGTTGCTATTTTGGTAAGGAAATAACAATTAAAAGAAATAAAATAAAAGAACATAATTTTAAGTAGTATTTTTAAACAGCTGTTAACTGTGAAGAGTCTTGTAAATTTAAGAGGGCGTTGGAGTGCCGCCATGTTCTATTTATTTCCCATAAGAGCAATGCTAAACTTGTCCCCGGCATTTGTCATATAATTTCTTTATTTTTTGTCCGATTGGTTCAGAATAAATAGCGTTTGAATCACAATTAAATTCCCCGTTCCTTTTGCGAGATCGATTCTTTGTAAATAATTTATAAAATTCTGTAGAAAATGTTTTAAAAGCAGTAAAAAACTTGCTTTGTTATTTCAAGTTAGTAAAAAACACTAATTTTTATAAAAAAACCCCCTCTCGCAAACCAAATCCGCCTTGATGAACCCTTTATTTAGAGCTATAAACCATTATTTTCTGATTATAATTAAAAGAGTTATTTGACATCCCGTTTAACATTGCTCTTATGGGGGAAAGGCGGAATTTGGATTGACTCCAACGCCCTCTTAATAGCTTCATTACAATTACACTATATAAGAAAAGTAATTTAAAACCAACGAGCACGGCTCGGTTAACCTGGTACTTAACAATCAGATAAAGCAATTGCAATGTGTATATATACTACATACTCTATTATGTTCAGACGCCAAGAAATATCACGGTGAATTGGGGGCGCTCGTCTCCTCCGATCGATCGGAAGCGGCCTTTATTTCCTACCATTCGCAGGGGTGATCTGCTTTTCAACCCCAATCTGGGGCACTCTTCCCCTCCAATTTGGAATTGGAACCTCCTCCGAATATCGGGGTGGCTCTTGTCGGCCCTAATTGCTCTTTCCCGCCGATCAGTTAGCTCCAAAGATCGGGGGCACTCGTTTGCGCCGCAATGGCACCCCTCGGACCTCCTAGCTCACCTATATGGTATAAACAACCCTTCTATGGGTTAAACCTTTTACCCCGAAAGCGGTTGTAGTCCTAGCCATCAGCGTGGGTGGCACGTGACGCAAGGCAGAGGTGAAACAGATCCTGTAGGCCACGTCACCAGACGTGCGCTCTTTTGGATCAGCCGGAGCGGCGCGGCGGCGGCGTGTCGATGGTCAGTCCATTGTTAGTCAAACCATCGTTTATCCAACAATGGTTGTCAACACCGTGAAAACGCCCCAACCAGCTTCTTGTTGGCCTGCCCACAGAACCGTGTAAAACCTGCCCGCCACGGGTCGCCGCTGTTATCTGAGTGACGTATAGCATACTTAATACTAGTCTAAAATGTATTCAATTTTAAAATTTAAAATATTTATATAGAAAATAGTTTTTCAACAGATTACCTTAACAAATTAAGTTTGGGTTGACTGATGGTTTTTATTTGATGTGTCTCCTCTCCTCGTCAAGAAACAAATTATTTGGATTGCAAGAAAGTAACTTTACTCCTAAATACAAGGTTGCATTTTTAATACAAAGCTTAAGAGTGCTATATATAACTCCATCACTCAGTGGTTAATTTTTTGCCTCTACTCTGCAATTTACCCAGTTTTTAGTGGTACAATTAATTGTTTTAACCCCTAAATCGTAGTGATAACCAAACTTCCTATTTAACTTCAGTAAATACGGTAAATCTCGTTCGGCCGAGTGCATAGCACCGCGGCGCGACGCGTGCCGGCGAGAGACAGCGGCGGTGGGTTGTAGCAGCACCGGGCTGACCAGACCTGTTGCCAGGTTACATAATGCCCGGTGTCCTACCAGCAGAAATACCCGTTTGATAAGATTGTACAATATTTGGGCTACATTTGGAATCGGCCCAGTTTCAAGAGGGTTCCCCCGGTCGTGTTATTACAAAAGTTTTATAGTTTCTGTTATGATTGCACTTTGATATCATTCGGCTACAGTATTTGGACGTTGTAAAAATAATCATGGCTACGACGGCTTAGGATAGTATTCTTGGATCCGTTAGTTTCATTTAAATTACCAATCATCTTTCAATTCGTCAATGGTTCTTGGTACGCCTTTATATGTTTCGATTCGGAACTATTTAAAAATCATGTGGTTATGTCACACATGGATGGATAGACGAATGGTACTCAACTTTGTTATCCATTAAACAATATCGACAAGTGTTCAAATTAAACACTTAATAGTAGAAGGATTAGACTAGCTTGCTAATTTAACAATAACAGGAGGTTTATTTTCTCTTTCTCACACTAAAATTCAATAAAGATTTGAAACAGAACATGCAAAATAGGCCCCCTACCGATCTCCTCGTGAAACATTTATGTTACAGTTTTCACTTAGCCAGTAGAGTTTGTACAACGGATAAAGGGAAATTTTAGGAGAGACTGATTTTCATCGTAGTATATGTTTTTTACTTTGTTTCGAGAAACTGTTAATGAATATTCACTATCAGACTTCACTGAGCTCGTCCCTGTTTCATTAACTGTGTGAAATATGCAATTTGCCGACGTCCACAGTTTCATAAAATCGTCTGGTACCTAAACAAATAAAGTTTACTATCTTGCCGGTACAGTAAAGCTTTTCAATCCCTACCTGTAGTCATACAAGTGCAGCGACTATTCCAACTTACTTTCGCTTTGCATAATCTTCTCCCTCTCCTCCAATTTTCAGCACCGGTTTTGATATGTCATTAGCTTTGGCGCCGGGCGCCACCATCCAATCCCACTTGTCTTCTTCCTCTTTGAATCAGCTGTTCCGGAACTTCCGGTCCTCGACTGCTCATTTCTCTTTCACGCTCCGGGGTATCATGTCATTAGCGATCCGTCCTTGAGCCCTTGACCTTTTTTGCACAGGTGCCACCACTGCTGTTGCTTCCTCGGGGATTCAGAGGGTAGACGGTGTACTCTATAACCTAGATTAACGCACCAAGCACTTATTTTAACGTTATTACAAGCATTAGGTGTTGTTATAAGGCTTGAGAAATGTTATATGGATCTTTTATTTATTTGTTTTATAACCTTAATCATGTTAATGAGTACTGAGTTGCCTTTTGACTCCTTAACCCCTTTGCCGTCAAGAAAATGATAAATGTGACTCCAAACATGATCCACCGACCTCCTAATGGAAAATGTGAAACAAGTTTCAGATTTTGTAGTTTTCCATGGACATATTTCTCAATGTAGTTCAACTTGAATAATTTGAACTTCCGGGTAACAGTGAAACCGTTCGTCAAATGTTCGAACTAACAATATACGCATACTTAACAATGCGTTTAACGCGTTGAGAACCAAAAGAAAGATTCTAATTGAACACGTAGAACTAGAGAAGTAGATATTATCCAGGTGGCAAAGTACTTAACATCGCCGTGCATTCTCATGATTTATTAGTAAAAAAACTAGAATATTATGGTTTTGATCCATTTTCTCTTAAATTATTACAATCATACCTCTCAGAAAGGAGCCAAACTGTGAAGTACAATGGTTGTTTGTCTTCATATTTAACTGTGGATACAGGTATTCCTCAAGGTTCAATATTGGGGCCTACCATGTTCATAATTAATGTTAATGACTTAACTTCTGCTTTTAAAAAAGATAATGTCAAAGCCTTTACGTATGCCGATGATCTAACAGTTCAGGTACATTGTAAACTTCCTGGTCTATTAAGTTATATTATCAATGACATTAATTTAACTATAGAAGATTGGACTTTTGCCAATTCACTTTGTTTAAACTCCAGTAAAACTCGGTGTATGGAATTTAGCCAGGCCCGGACTGGCCCACCGGCACACCTGGACGTGTCCCGGTGCGCCCTCCTCCTCGGGCGCCCTCAGCGCCCTCGCGGTAGGCCGCCGAAGGCGCCCGACGCCCGACCTTGTAACAAAAATATTCACACCAAATTGTCACACATCATTGTCTTAGGAAAAAATAAATAAATAAATAAATAAAATAATAATAATAATAAAAATAATTAAGGCAAAGTAGTTTTAATTGTAAAATCGCATGCTATGTAAACTACTATATTTTTTTTATAACTGCATAGCCTAAATTTATTAGACTGCAACTAGGCCTACAGTCTATAGCCTTCTAAAAAAATTCGGCCTACTGAATTTAGTTGTTTGTTTTATAATTTTTACCCTCTCTTAGACTTGTTAACAAAAGTAAAGGTTACAAAACTTAATGTATCTGATTTGTATTTTACTTATGGTATCAACATTATTTTGAACACCAAGGAATTTTAAAAGATTGTGCAGCCGCGAGCTTACTCTGACGATGGGAGCAGGTAGTTCCCCAGACGACATTACGCGCCGCTGGTGTTGTATTTTTCATGCTTTGTATTGGTTAAAACGCGGTTGGCCTACCCTTGACGCCGCGCACGCGTTTTACAATATCCGTTGTTCAATTCTCCGGGGATAATGGGTCATTTTTGTAGAAATTTGCATTTCAGAATCAATTCTACACAAATCTAAGGAGATTAAAAGTAATTTTCCAGTGAATTAATTTAATTTTAATTTAGTTTTTTGTTATATTTATGTTATTGTTTAAAGATGAATTAATTTCAGACACTACCGCGAAATTTCTAATTTATATACAAAATAGGTTTCTTTTGAGAATTGTACCAAAATATGTAGATTTCAGTACTGCTGACCTTAATAGCCTTTAAAGTAGTTGTCCAAACTAAAATATAAAAATTGTAGGTCATAGTTATCACCTAAAAAAAGTTTAAGGCCAAAAATAAAAAATAAAAATTTGATGCAAGCATAACGAAAACATGAGTTTTAAGGAGGAAAAACAAATGCAACTTTTAAAGTATGTAATTCTATCATGGTAATCGGCATTTTAAAGTGTTTTTCTTATAAATAACTTAGCCTACAATATAAAATGTCTCAAGCTTATAATAATAAAAAAATTAATTATATAGTTTTGTTAATTTTAATTAATTTTTTTATCATGATTATTCCTCAAAAAACTTTGTTTTGTCATCATTAGAACTTATTAGCACGGAGTTTTGGGAAGCAAATAATTTGATTGTCTCTGCAACACCTATCAATATATATCCTATAGTTGTCCGTGGCTTAACTAAGCTTTTCTTGGTACATTGTGCTTCAAATATAGTCTTTCCTTAACTTTAACTTTAAAAATAGTTTGAAAATATGCATTGTAATTTTTTTTTTGTAGAAATGGATTTTAGCATTATAAAGGCCCATGCCAAATCTGAAGTTCCTAGATCAATCCATCACGGATTATTATATTAAGTGGAAAAAACAAAATGGCGTATATATGTGTAAATATGCATATTAGGACATACCTTCATATGAACTTATTTGCTTATTTTTACCCAATTAGCCATATTATGAAGATTGGTGACGGACTTTAAAGACACCCTGTATATAGGCCTATATGGGCGCCCTCGGCGACGGTTGTCCACCGCCCTTTTCAATGAGCCAGTCCGGGCCTGAATTTAGCCTTGGGATCTTTAAGCCTAATGAAGTCAGTGTTTCGTTTTTATGTGTTTCTGTTCAAAATAATGTTAAGTGGAATATTTATATTGAAGTTGTGGGTAATAAAGTCACCAAAGGTATTTTTATTCTTTATTTAGATCTTTTGCAAGTATTGATAGATTAAAGTCTAAATATTTTGGTCATATTCAGAGTCATTTATCATGTGGTATTATTGTATGGGGCCATTCTGGCGAGTTAGGCAAAACTCTTGATTTTACAAAAAGAGAGCAGTCAGGACGATTTTTAATGTTAATAAAAGAGCACATTGTAAGCCATTATTTAAGCAGCTTGCGATTTTGACTGTAGCTTCTTTGTATATTTTATATTGTTTGTTAGTAGTGGGGTTTTGCCGGTTCTGGCCCATTTCAAGGCCAAGCGGTTCGAACCGGCAGGTGTGGATGACAGTGATGGATGTGTTTTGTAAGTGGGTCAAGGCCATCCGGAGGGAGTTTTAAAAAAGCGGAGCCGCGAGGGGCTCAGTCGGGGCGGGGACTCGGGACGGGTCGGATCGGAGCGGGAGCGGCGGGCCGAGGGAGGGTTTTTTTTTAGTTTATTTATTTTAATTAATTTAAATTAAAATAGTGTCGTTGTTGTTGTTGTGCAGAGAGGCGTTGGAGCGTCGTGCACCGTTGACGCAGTGGTAGACGCCGAAGGTGATGGCGAAAAGGAGGTAGACGCACAGCATGCACAGTACGCATTTGAACAGTTGCAGCAGGCGGACCATGCCTTGTTGGTTCGCCGTTTCCAATTGCAGCCTGTTGATCTCCAGTCTGAGTCTGTCCTCCTCCAATCGTGATCTGAGCGTAACGTCGTCCATCATGTCTGTGTGTGCGTGTTTTTTAGTTTGTGGTGGGGGAAAAAACGGGAGCGGTGTTGATGGTAGGAAAGTCGGCGATGAAATGAGAAGCGAAGACGAATGCAGTGCATATTTATTGTAGAGTGGTGGGGGGTGAAGAAAAAAAAAACAGTTGTCTTCGACTAAACCTCATCGTCAGCTGTGTCGGAAGGTGCAGCCTCGGAAGGTGGAGGAGTGCCGCCTGCAGGTTCGATGTCCTCGCTCTCCATCTCCTCGCATTGTGGACAATTGTAGGAGATCTCCACAGTCATGGTGATGGTGTTGTTGGGAGCGCTGACTACGTCACTCAAAGTTTCAAAAATATCCTTCAAGTCTTGTTGCGACTTTACGGTAAATGTATTTGTACTTGTCGCTAAAGGAAAGCCGCTCATCGTTCGGGAGTCGGCGAACAAATGGCGAGCGGAGGTGAGGCGGCCGCCTATATTCGGTAGGGGTACCGTGGTGGGGGAAGAAAAGAGTGGGGGGAGGACAGCGGTGGGGCGAAGCCCGGGTGGGGGAAGAAAAGAGTGGGGGGAGGACAGTGGTGGGGCGAAGCCCGGGTGGGGAACGAGGGAACTTCGGTCATCGCAGTTCGCCGCGAAACGCCGTCGGGATAGGTTGTGGGAGCCGTACGAAGATAAGCGCTAGCTGTAACACAATGTAGAAAATAGTAATACTTTGTTTGTAAATTAAATATTAAATTTATATTTAACCAGAGCTTGCATTTCTTGTTCCTCGTCGTTTAATTCAACAATTTTAACACCATTAGTAGTCTGTTCCTCTTCCTCTGCACTTTGCGACGATGAAGACATGGAGGTGCCAGGAGAAGATGACGAGGATGAAAATATTGTGGTAGGATTGACATATTGCACCGTGATGTTGATCCATCTTAAAGGATAGCTATCAATGACTGTCAGTAAGTTTTGGAATAGTTCTTCCATCTCTTCTCTGTTGGTAATTAAATGTTGAAAGGAAATGAATTTATCATCCATGTTGTTGTCAGTGCGAGTAATGAAATAAGAATGAGAAGCGTATGGAATGATCCGTAGAATATATGTTGTAAAAAAAAGTGGTGGGGGTAATCTCAAGGTCAATCAAATGGAATTTTAAAAAAGGGCTGCAGTCAGTGACTACAGCTATACATCTGAAGCTTCAACAGGATCAGAAGAGCAATCTGATCTGTACTTGCACGCACTTATGATGCATGTACAAAAGTCGTCTTTATAATATGCATTGCACTTTCGACAAGTGGCAAGTTTTTGCGGATGAAATTTGATACACTTCTGGGGACAGCAAGTGTGGAAGTATCGTGATTTATAAATCTTGAAGGTTCGCAATTCTGGTGGCGGTAGTTGCTTTGTCTTGCACTTGCAGTAACAGGATCCGAAGAATTCGCACTTTGTACAAGCTAATCCATCTACCATCCATCTTCCTAAATCTGTGCATTTCTGTTCACAACAGTAGCGCGGTGCGTCCTCGTTGTTCTTCTCCTCCATGTTGCCGCTTCCAAGTGTTGGCAAGAAATGAAGTTGTACAGTGTAGGATAGCGTGTTTTATAGATCAATAAAAGTGGTGGGGGTAATCTCAAGGTCATCCAAGTGGAGTTTTAAAAAAGATCATCTTACAAATGTAAGATGTTTTTTTTTTTTTTTTTTTATTTATGATGCTGGCTTGTCCTTTTCTTCTTCTTCTTCTTTAGGTTCTTTCTTAATATTCTGTTCCTACTTGTTCGCTCTAGCCATGGCGATGAGTTCTTCAGTGGATAGCGGGTGCACTTCTGGAAACTTCAGGATCAGTTTTGGTTGGAACCCTTCTCTAGTCAATACACTGAGATCGGCGCTCATCTCTTCTACGGTTCTATAGTCCTTTCCGTAGATCTTCCCATTGAATTCAATCATCATTCGGTATAACATGGCGGCAGTGGTTGTTATCGCTGCGACCGTAGGAGAGCAAATGATGATTCTGTTGGAGTTGATCCCTCGTTTTATAGCGAAATTTTACAGCGAACCCTTGTTGCCGTCATGCTTTGTCATTTAGTAGTATTTGTGGAATTTGACATTGGTTTGAGTAGATGGAGCGGATGTTGTCGCCGCCTGTGTGGGAAAGAACAATTCTTCATCGCAGAAGTTCTGTTTGGAGAACATCCTCTTGTTTGTTACATAGGTGTCAACGTTCAAGTGATAACCACCGGCAAGAAGCACTCGCAATTCATTAGTGAAATTGTCGAGCTGTTCAAAAGTTGTAATAGTGGAGGTATCGTATGATGCACACTTGATCTTGAGAGACATTGTGCTATCACCAACGGAGATGTGTACAGCACTGAAGGTAGTCGTAGACTGAGCGAATTCTTACGGACATTGCTCCATTTATATAGTTTTTGAAACTAGGTCAAGGTCACCCGAAATTGTTTTTTATATAAGGCAGCATACCGATATGTGTACAAACACATACCGATATGCTGCTTTATATGTGTTTTTTTTTTATTTTATTTTTTATTGTTATTCATTTATTTAGAAATATTTTACAAAAGTTTACAAGAACAATATGAAATTACAGATTAACTGTTGGCGTTAGGCATGACGTGAAGCGTGAGCTCTGTAGAATTACTTCCGCTCGGACCGTGGGACGCCAAGTAGAGAGCTCCGGGATGGATGAGCCGTAGATCTTCGTTCTGCAGAAGTTGGACGAAGCGTTTGGGAAGAAAGATTTGAAACTTCGGTTCATCACCAGGCGAGTAGGGCGCTTCACTCAGCGTGCAGTTGATGGCGTCTCCGACAGTTGTTTCCATCTTCTTGATGGTGTGGATGATGTAATGCTTTTCTTCCTTCAATTCCGAACATCTTTTAGTGGGTAGGATTGTGGACTTGGAATGTTTGTTGAACTGATCGACAAGCGATTGTAAAAATGTTTGCGTTGCCATTTTTTACTTCTTCTTTTTTCGTTGATAATATTCTTAGTCTCGCGAATCTGCGTGTGAGGTGTTGACTGCTCGGTGGCTAGAGTAATACTCATGCCCGGTCATGGTTGTCCCCTCGCTTTTATACCCTTCCCATCCCCCACCACTCTGTTGGAGATACGCGTTCAAGCGATAAGCGTTCTTCAAGGCGCATTGCGATTGACGATGTTTAAAGTTTTTCGATGAAATACAAATGTTGCCGAAATGACATTGGAAATCCCTGTCCACCTGGACATTTAACACTTCGTGGTTTGTAAACTTCTGTATCCAACTGGCTTTTTCCACTCCTTTTGTGTAAATAATTTTAAATTCTTTACAGTAATGATTCATGATTTGCGGCATCATACTGTAGTGTACAAAACCTTCATCCCATCTCAAGTTGTGAAAGTATTTCATCAACCACTTGTTCGTTACTCTCGCTTTGGTAGTTAATCTGTTAAACGGTAGTGGCGGTTGGAATAAATAGTGATAAACTACAGATGTGTTCATATCTAAAACTACTAACTCTTTTATGATAAAACTTCCGTCGTTACCGCGGAACGCTTGGAATTCAATTATACCTCGTCTCACTTCCATTACTTCCGATTTGTTAGAAAACGAAACTCGTTTGTTCATGACGAAGGTTGGTAAACGACTGTTTGCAAAACCGCGGTGCACGCTCTTTTATACCCGAGGGTCTACACTTATCAATTATTGAATGAGCCTTCTTCGTTCACCTCTTGGGCTTGCTCATCTATACTGTAGTTAGTCTGATAGTTGTGCAACTGTCTCCACATGTCAACTTCATGAGGTATCCTATTGAAGATGGACGTATCTACGGGACCGTACAGAATCGGCACATACGGTTGCCTATCCAATGTATCGGTTAGATACTCTTTTATAATTGCACTTGAAAATATTAGCTGTTTTAGATATCTTGTGACAGGACCGGTAGCACAACTTAGACTGTAGAATTCATCTTTTGTCAGGTGTATCTTCATCTCATGCTTGGTTAAATCTCGAAAGCGGACGATTTGTCCACCTCGATGTTTCACTATATCGATTTCGATATTGGATTCCAGCAGACTTAATTTTGTCCTTCTTCCAAATGTGTTGTTACTCAAATAACATTCCAAAAGATGTAGATGTTTTCTAAACGATTCCCAGGAAATTTCAGTGAAGGCCACCATTTTAGATCCGTGATTTAAAATAACAGTTGGCGAATAATCCAATGATTTTATAACTCCGGCGGACACGCTCTTTGTCATACAAGAAGAGATGGGATAGTAGATCCTGAGAAATACTTCTGTCAAAATATTGGTGGAGATGGTGTCATCGATCTTTCTTCTTTTTACTCCTTTTTCAACTTCCTCTTCTTTTTTCTTATGTTTAAACTTGAGGAACTCGTCCATTTCTTGTTCTACTTGTTTTTCTATATCCAAACTATTGTCACCCATGGGAGGAGTAGTTTCTTCTTCGTTAGTATTTGCAGTAGGAGAGCTCATCTTGCGGACGATGCTTCCCATACGACGGTCAGAAATATAATGAGATTTTCATTCTCTTTCCCCCCTTTTATAACATTTGCGTCGACCGCAAAAAAAAAAAAACAGTTTTTTTACAACACATTTTTAACAATTCCTGTTAATGGAGTGTAAGTCACTATCTTGTCATGTATAATTAAACAGTATGCCGAAGTTCCGTCCGGTATTGCTTCTTCAAACTCCATTTCGATTTTTATATCCACACTGGACGATTTCACGGATTCGTTTTGTTTTGAACAATCGATAACGACTATTGGGGCTTTGGAGAAAAACTGTTCCGGCGATAATAGCGGTGTATTTGTCTTCCCGTAATATGACGATTGAAACCTCGCATACATATCGTACAAGATTGAATAGCGTTTTTTACTAAACATGACATTTAGATTGTCATAAGGAAAGAATTGAGAGTTTAGAAAAACTTTACAACTCTTTATTTTGCAATGGTCAAATTGACCGGCGTGCGAAGTTATAACATCTTTTCGTTTAGTCTGGAAACCGAGTATTACGTACCGTGCCCGTTCTAGATAAGTGGACGTCTTGACAGTCCATGTTTGACGCTCTGTTTGAGGTAGTGTGGGATATTCATGGAATTCCCAACTTCTAAACGGCATGACGATATCACGGTCAGATTTCAACTTTCTCAACAATACGATTCTGTGTTCATCGGCTAATCTGACATGCGGTACTCTCCACACGACTTTATCCAACTGTAGCTGCCATTCCAGTTTGGCTTCCGTAGTTCCAGGGTCTGCAAGTATCAAGTCCTTGTTAGTTGAAGATCTGAGTAATACCAATTCTTGTTTGACATTTATTATTATCCGTCTGTAATCTTCAGCGAATCCCAAAAGCAAACGTAAAGGGACATGAAAGTCAAAATGACCATTGGAATCCGGTGTTATAGTGTCTTTATCGGGAGCAACCCATCCGGCGGTGACTATTGAATTTTTCTCATGCGGTGTTAATGATGTTAATCCTTTCAGCGTCGTTGTTAGACCGACCTTTTTTGTCGAATCAACCGTCACTCCTGATATTTCATATCTTATTTCATCAAAAAGATATGCCATCGGGTTATTTATAAAAGGAACCGTTGAAGCGGTTTTTCCATCCAATTTTAATACCCGTCCTTCGATGTACAAGTAACTTTCACACGGTAACGTGTAAATGTCCTGTTGTTGAATGGGGATCCTTATTTCATCGTTATTGTTTAATTTTGATGAAGTGTAAGGGTTGTGCGTGTGATATTCCTTCTCCCATAGTCTTTCGTCGAACGTCGGCCCTTGAGATATATCCAGGATATCCATCGTTGGTAAGTCTTAGTCCGATCTTTTGCAGGAAACGAATGTTGTCCGGTGTTAACTCGTCCAATGTTGAAGAGCTACTGAGGTCTCGGCTCTTCCGTTGCGGTTTAAATGTCAATCCCATGTTGAACTTATGACACCGCTTTTATGTGTAACCGTATTGTAATGGTTTCTCCTCTAAAGTCAACACTGTTACCGTCCTGATCCGATATGTTCAGTACGATGTCCGAAATGAAACTGGTGTTCAATGGTAGGTATATCAGGTTTTGTGGTTTCTCAACTATTTTAAAACCGGGAGCCACTGTTGGATAAAATGTATGTAAAATATGTTGGTTTACCCCGTCTCTATACGATCCGTGTATGATATTGCATGTTATATCAATACTATTAACCTTTAATATTGTTACTGTGGTATCACCTGTATGAGTAGGTCCGGGATCTAAGATTTTTCTTTTCTTATCTGAAAATCCCAGTAAACTACCGATTGAATTTTCTAAACTTAAATCTATATAATACTTTGAAGTGATTTTCGCTTTTAAAGTATTGTTATTTCCTTTTATACTGATATTTTCTTCTCCTAGCTGCTTCTGTAATACTTGGTTTATATCGTCTATTTCATACGATCCGGTAGATAAAGTTATTACCTTCAATTGCGAATAATTTCCTTTTTCATCTTTACTCTCGTAATAATGTAGTAAATTGTTTTTTCCCTCCGTGACGTTGGGAATTGAATTGTACGTAGTAAAATCCAATAGTGCAGCTTCCCACAGTCTATCCTTGGATAAACGTAGTGCCGGGAAAAGAGTGCTTTTCAGTGTGGATGAATTTCCACTCAGTGACACTGTATACGATGACATCTCAAAGTTGACTGACGCTTTTCGCTAAAAACTCCAAACATAAATGTCCACATATTTCTGTGTTGTTGGGTTGTTCTCTTTTGTAATTGTAAAATATATTTTCGGAGTTCCGAAAATAGTGTTGAAGTTCTTTCGGCGGTGGTAGATTGCCAAAACTGTCAAAGTAGTAAACGTTCTGTCCGAGTTTTTTATAGCATACCCAATGAGTTCCTGGACCATGAGTGGAATCCAAATTTACTATTCCAGTTTCATTTTTCCATATTTCATTTGGTAATGCGTCTTTCATAAAAACTCCTCTAAAAAATGGTATTCTTAAACATTTCACATAATTTGATAATTGATAATTTGTCAAGGCTTTATTTGGAATTATCAATTGATTGTTCTTATTTAGTATACACGGTACGGTCTTAGGTATAGACCTGCTCCGTTTTTTACCATCGACCAAACGGAAGTTTTCTTCGCCTTTGCTTTACGAGTCCTACGACGTCTTTTCTTAATGTTTCCACCTCTTTTGGGAGCTCTTCTCTTTGCAGGCCGTCCTCTACGACGTTTCCCGCCACCAAATTTTGTTTTACCCTTCATGGCTGTAGTAACTGCCCAAGCGGCTGCTTTTTCTGCAATACTTGCGTCACTTGATTTCACTCTTTGCCAAGCTTTTTCCGCTAACACTCTATCCGCTATCGATCTATTCGTTGAATCTGCAAACTTGGAATACGCTATATCGTGTTCTTTGCAGGCTTGATCCAATTTATTAATTCCAGGATCCCCTCTTGCTAAACGTTTTGCCAACTTAGTTCCGGGTCCACAATATTGATAACCTCCGGGCAGATGAAATTCGTATGGTAGAGCGTCTATCGCTCGATTTAGAACAGCACCAACAGGAATCCGTCTGAGCAGGGATAACGCGGCTGATGTTATACCACGTCCTTTCTTGACGCTGTCTTGACGACGACTGAGCGGTGCGGTCTTCATTGTGTCGTCTTATATAGCCGGCGTGTTTACTCTACGAGATGCTTTACACGAATGAATAACTCGTGCACAATTTTCATATTTAAATACTTAATTATTCAAATTAATTATATACTGATTTATGATTCTATTTTTAATCCAAGCTTCTCGTTCATCGGGTTGAATCATCACATGACTCGTTGTACTAGCTATATGATTGTGGGTATCGATAAGTAAATTGCCCACTATTCTTATTAAACAGTCTAAAGTTACAGCATCTTTTGGATGTTGGGGATCGTGTAACTGCATAATACGTTTATCATTACACGTGTAAGCAGTCGAATCACTTTTCGACGTTGTTATGACTTGTCCAATAGTAGCAGCATCATTTAAATCTTCTCCTGGTAAAATATTAATTATTTTCTTCATCTTTGCATCATATTTGGTACCAAAGTGTTTATCCCAAGTTATTGTTTGTCTTAATGTAACACAATCATCATCTTCATAACCAGGATAAATATCTTTTATTCTTCTATTACGACCATTGTATGTACCTAATGTACCACCACTCGCAATTAATGTTTGCACCATTAGAGGTACATCTGTATCTTTTATACCAAATCTTCCATTTGTTATTGTTTTATGTCCTGCATCCCATTCATCATTATTTCCTTGCATTAAATCAAACTTTTCATTTCCATGTATAAATGTATCTCCTCGCTTTAGCAGGGCATCTTCATGTTTTACAAAATTTGATGTTCCCCTTTTTAATTCTTTAGATAATTGTTCCATAGTAACAGCGTCTTTTGGTTGAGAAGCGAACTTTACATTTGACAACACTTTCCCATGACAATCGATTTCATCACCATCTTGTAAAATACAGTTGTCCTTGATGTATTTCAGGTTTACAGCATCGCCGTCTTCCTTTGGGTATCCAATGTCATTTATTATAAATTTATAAAAAGAAAATCCGCGTTGAGTCTTTTCCGGTATTATAGAATGTAAATATTCTTTATTAACTGAATCTTTATTATTTTTTGGATTTGCCACGTTTGTTATCCTATGATTCCCAGCATCATATGTCTGTCCATCTTTTAAATTATTACCCCACTGCAATTTTAAAGTATTTGAAAGTTCAGATGATAAATACTCTTTATTAATTGCATCAGAACTATCAGTTGGTTTACCAACATTAATTATTCTATGCGATTTGATATCGTAAGTATTCTTGTCTAATTTCAATGATGTAGAAGTAGCTTCTTTAACTGTTTTTAAATTTGCTCCATCAGTATCTTCTTCTGGATCTTTAACTAGTTTTAAACGTTTATTACTTATGTTATAGTCACCTTCAGGAGTTTGTGGTAAACCGCCTCTTTTTCTGTCTTCTCCGACTTGCACCCCTAACGCGGAGTACCGTCCGAACTTGTCGACACTCATGTTAGAACTGATACATTATACGCTTGCAACTCTTTTATATCCGCGGGCAATTATACGACTATGCCGCGATTCCTAAGTTCATCAACCAGAGCCACCCATTCATTATTTAATCCCGTATGACCGGCTTCCATGGCTTCATGTAATAGTCTCATCCTGTCAACCAATTTATTGATGTCTCTGTAGTAGATCACATTTGTGTTGTACAGATTTTTCATAAGTCCTTTACCAGATGTTGAAGTATCTCCTTTACTCTTTTTCCCATGTTGTTCAAGAAGTGATAAATCCATAAGTGATAAAGATTTTCTTTTTAGCGGTTGTTTTAGCGCCGGTGCGGTACGCAATGTTGGCAATTTTCGTGGTGGAAATAGCTTTTTAATAACGATGTTATATTTCGTTGCACGTGAACGATTAACCATCGCATCCTTTGAGTAATTCCTTTTATGAGCGTTGGTATTTTGTAGAATTTCTTTAAAAACATTTAAATCTTTGATTGAATACCTTAGTGGTATGTTTTTAAAAATTAATTCATACAACCCTTTTGTTCCTTTATATTTATGCTCGCCGATAATGATGTAATCGTCCTGAGTTATTTCAAGCTTTGAATCACCGATTTTCAATTCATTCCCATCAATCCTTGCTCCGTATACGTGTGATTTGCTTAAATTAGGGTTAGCTTTCATGTCATGTAACATTTTCATTATGTATTTCCTTCCAAGAGGTCCATGTTGTAATATATCGCTACTCAATTGAGTTAGATTTGGAATGGATTGTTCTGCTTCAGGTATTGGGTGTTCTTCTTCTTCTTCTTCTTTTTTAATAATTGGTTCTTCTTCTTCTTCTTTTGTTTCTTCTTGCGAAAATTCACTAGCACTTGTATATGAATCATCGTCGTCTTTTTTAAAAGCTTGTACTTCTTGTTTAGAAACTGGTAGTAAAACATCTCCTTCATAACGAGGTTTACCAATGGTCTCTGATATCTGTTTTAATGGTTCCGTAATAGGTTTAAATGTAGTCTCCAGAAATTCTTCTCGTTCACTTAAACCCATCCTTAATGCGCGATTCTTCATCCTAATAGAATCGCTGAGTGATTTTATTCCTTTCAATAGTTTTTCCTGATTCACCATGTTTACACTGTGAAGTCTGATTCATTACTAGACGTACCGCCGTTCAATCAATGGATTAATACAAATTTGTCCAACCCTATCCGATATCTTCCATCTTTTATAGCTTCATCTTTCATAATTACGAGAAAGCCGTACTTTTCAGCCCACGCTTTGCCGCACATCTCTTTAAATTTATCAAATGTCATATCCGCATTGACATGATCGTTATATACGTGTTTTAAATTTGTTTCATCTTGCTTGAATATTATCAGCAAGTTAGCATTATCCCTTATAAGTTGTTTTGGAATTTTACTGTAGGTTTGACCAATATAAATACTGTCAATATTATGATGTCTTCCCATTGCGAAATAACTTCTGATTGTGTCGTGATTCTCACATGATACATCGTCAAATATAAATACAGAAAATGGTTTAGCTTCGTTTGGTTGCATAATTGTTTCACTGGCATTAAACTTGTAGAAATTTACTTCTGGTACACTCGCTAATACTTTATCCAACAACTGGTATTTAGGTTGTTGCAAAGATTTTGAAAAATGTATATATTGTTAAAACGTAGTCCTTTTGGATTAGTTATAAGGTTAAAAACAACATTTGTTTTTCCACAATTTGAAGGACCGGTTATTAAACATCTTATGGAGTTCGGTAGTAATTCCCCATGTTTACCACGGTTTAACTTGTCACTATCCACTGTCAATTCATCTATGTTATTAATATTAAATCGTTCCTTTTGCTGTACAATATCCATCTTGTTTAAAGGTTGAACACATAATGAGTTATCAAAGTATTATACCAAGTCTTTTGTAGGAATCCAAGAATCTTCACTCTTGTCAAATCCCAACCAACGGACTTTAACTTTATCCTTTTTTCTTTGTAAAACCTTTTCGACAAGATATACATCGCCAACTGTTGATTTCAATAGTTCATGCCCATAGAATCCGCCTTGAAGTAGTTCACCTTTGTTGTCCTTTAAAATGTACGTTTCTGGTATTGTCGGCTGCACCTTGTAGATTGTAAATACTTCGTTGGTCCAGTTTGGTAGATATCTCTTACTGAAAACCCCTTTGTATTTACTTATACGCACCTTATCGTTTACTTTAAACTTTTTAGGTTTTAATCTTTCAATTTTGGGAGCCGTATTTTTTTTAATACGCTCCAAAACAAGCTTAGCATTGCCGCTATTTACTTGGATAGGTTTCATACCAATAGTGCGATGATATTTGTTATTGTACTCTTTTATAAGCTGCGGTAATATATCGTACCACACATACGATCCTCGTTTGGAAAATGTTTTGTACATCGCTCCTTTCAACGTTCTATTGAATCGTTCTATTATCGAAGCTTTGACTTCCGAATTTGTAGAATAATGATTTATGTTATATTTTTTCATTAATGTTGCAAATTCCTTATTGAAATATTCTTTTCCATCATCAGTTTGTAAATGTTTTATGACAAGTTTATTTCTTTTAATAGCCGTTTCCATAGCTTTTGTAACACTTTTCCCACTCTTGTCCTTAAGCGGTAAAGCGTCAGCGAGCTTGGTAAAACAGTCTATAATCGCTAATATATATTTAAATCCTTTATTTAATTTACTATGCGGTATCATTTCGATGAGATCGGCTTGGTAGAGATCGTTCATTCCTTTAATAACTGTATTTCTTCTTGGAAATTTTCTTCTTGCCGGTTTATGAAGTTCATGTACAATCTTATCCTTCAGTCCTTCCATTCTTAGATGTTGTTTCCACGCCGGTTGAAAAAATACTAATCCTCAGACTGGTTTGTCTTCTTTTATATTATTAACAAATATGGGTCAAGGCCGAATAATAGCTGTGTAAAAAAGAGGGGGCATGGCATTGGGCTTGCCATGCTCCCCTCTTTTTTACGGAAAGGAAAAAAGGAAGTAGGTGAAAGGACGAAGAACAGGTTTTATTGGTCGATAGGAGTTAATGAATAATGTCCAAAGGGAAGAGTGTGTATATTGTCTTGCTGGATATGCCTCTTGTCATCCTTGTAGCTTAGCGCCCATTTGGTTTGTTTAACACTGTAAACTTGATGGTTGAAGCTTCTTATCGTATTAAAAGTTGCTGTGGTTTCTATATTTTCAAACAGACATCTTTTAAAATGTTCAAATTGTACATTCTTCTTTAGATATGATGTTTTAATGCCTTTTGCCTTCTTCACAACTTGATGTTCTTCTTTTTCACTTATGTATAGTTGAAACGAATAAAGCTTGGACATCAAAGCCACAATCTCTTCCATAGGCGCACCATTGGTTTCATCTTTGAATTTTCCTAAGACTTTCTTGTTTATTCCATTGTCGTAGTTAGGATGGTGTTGCGGATAGTCAGAAAAATCAAAATCATCTTTATAAATAAAAGTGCGTAGGTCTTCATACATATCATTGGTTATAATCCAATAGATGAATGCGTCAGTGTCCATGTATGCGATTCCAATGTTCTCTCTTCCATAATGTTTCACCATTTTATTATAATGAAAATCGTACATATGAGTTTTTGATATGTCTAAAATGGACATTCCGACATAAACAGGGCGATCCATCTTAATTGAAATTTTGTTCATAGAAACGGCAACAAGGTTTTCATTAATAATTATTGAAGATGCAAAGTTTGGTTTTTGGACCAACTTTTGTAATTTTGTTGCATCATTAACCAATCTTAAATCTTTGTGATTCCTCTTGTTTTCTAATGTTTTGCCGAATATAGCATTATTCATCAATTTAAAGAAATCCTTTTCAAAATTGGACGTCGCTGCAGTTCTTCTTCTAGTGTTGTTATCTATATAGGATTTCAACCAACAGGATTGAGAAAATTGTAACACCCTATTAATTTTGGTAATTCTTAATCCCATCTCTAACGCTTGTTGTACTGTCCAATAATGTGCTACATACCTCGTCTTGTTGGTGAGTGTCATCATTAATTTCGGCCATCTACCAGTCGGAGATACTTCTGTTTTTGCTAATAGCGGCAAGTCGTAATGGTGGTCGTGAAGATGTTCGGGGTACTCAAAATCAACGTCAAAGATGTAACCGGTATCTCCGTGTTTAGGGATATCGGCGATGTTATCAATCGAATTTGGATCAACCCATTTAAAATTATCATATGGAAGGGGTTTTGACATAGCCCATCCATATAGGTTATTCGCGTCAAAATAACCTATAAATGTACTTGGTTGTGACGCGTCATAGTTGGGGAGGTATTTATTGTTGGCTTTTACATATCTGGTTACACTTTGCGTTAATCCTCCTCGGATACCAGACTCTATCATCAACACCATATCTTTATCGGTTAGTAGTTGAAGTTTACAGTTTGTTTCTTTTAACATGGCCTGCCATGCCAATCCGGGAGCTGTGTACGAATGAAGAGGGTCTAATCCGTATGCTTTTAAACAGGTATTCCTAAATTCTTCCATTATGTCACATAATAGTGTCACATCCAATTTAACGTAGAAATCTGAATATTCTCCCAAAGTTCTCATCCCTAATTCATTCCATACCTTACAAGCGTGTTGATAATCTTCCTCACTGATGTCCTCTTCGTATAATTTACTCTTAAAAGCTTCTCTAGGTGGAAGTGAGGTTTCTTCAAATCTTTCCAAACTGTCGATATAATCATAAGGGAAAACACCTTTGCGAAGAACTAGATCCAATTTATCGTTATTCACAATCATTCTTGTTTCTATTAAATCTTCTTTCCTGAGATTTTCTGAAAGTCTCGATAAACTGCACGGCATAAACCGGTACGAATCTAAAAATCGTAATTTTATATTTCCAATCTTCTTACTAAAGCTTATAAACTTTTCAGTTGTTTCCGCGATAACATCAATCGCACCGTCATCTCTCCCCAATTCTGGTATTATAAAATGACCATCATAACCGCTAAGGTTATGCAGTATTACAGGTATATTTCTAGGAATCTTGTAATTGATGTTGCATCCGTTACATGCCGCACCCCTATAATATCCTGTAAGATGATCATGATCCTTAACTTTGTAGTTATTCAAAGTAAACTCATTTTTACATAAAAAACAATGGGTGGCATTTTCATGTTGAATTTCTTCTTCTTCATCCATAGGTATCATTGGCACAATATCACTATACAAATTTTCTACATTCCTAGCTATTTCATATAGATGATCAAGAAATGTCGCAGCAACATCTTCACCACGGTACACCACGGGTCTTGACGTTAATCCGTACCCATTTAAATGTTCTTCAGCCAATGTAGATTTAACCAATAAACAAAAACTGTTAGGCTTATGCATTTGATATTTTATACTCTTCCTTGCTTCAACATTTTGTAAGGGTGGTTCTGTGGGATGTCACAGAGAAACACCTGTTTATGCCTCGGATAGCTTATAGCCAGGGATCAGTGAGAAAATGAAAACTAAAATTTTGTTCGGTGAGCACTCAGTGATGACCCTTACCAGAATAGGTAATCAGAGGCGGGTTCCACTCATCATCGTGCACACCGGTACGGGACCAATAGTTGTTTGGGGGGGCTTGTCTGAACAATTTCGCTCGGACTGTAAACCTAACCTACAGATTTTAATGTTCAGATGTTAAATTTTGAATAAGCAATCTAAGTTAGAGACTGTCGGCACAATTTCGCTCCGACCCTACCGAATCAACTTAATAAATCTTAAATAATTTCTCTACTGAAAATAACAAATTAAATGAAACGCTCAGGTAATCAACTAAAAAATAAATTTAAGTCTAAATCAAATCAAAATTAAGTTAAATTAAGGAAATTAAACACAACCTAGGCTTCCGCCAAAATGAAATAATAAAACCTTTAAAACAAAACAAATTAAAATCAAAACAGCTTATTACTTACAATAATAGCCGATGACAATAGTCACTAATAGTTGCTAACGCAAATTTTCAAAGAGAGTAAACCAGCTACCGCTGACTCTGCTAACGCAGGTATTTAGCTACTTGAACTCTTCCGATGTTGCGAACACGGCGCTCAGCAAAGGAATGAAATTAATTTTGGGCCGCTCTGGCTCGTCGCCTTCGCTCCTAGCGGCGTTTCTACAAACTAACTTAACCTAAACAGCTGATAGCGTCAGCTGATTATGTACAGACCGTGGGCGCGATCTGCCGACCCGACATTGATTTTATCAACTAAAGTAAAAACTGTAACAGCCCTCAAAATGTGGCCGTTACACCCTCCTCTGACTCACTGGAAGGAAAAAAAAAACCAACAAAAAAAAGAACTCCTCACCTTCTCATGAAGTTTTTACCGATGGTTCATCGGCTTTAAAACTAAACACAAGTTCTCGCCAGCAACACTTCTGCCGACATCAACTCTCGTGCACTAGCACTGAGACTTCACTAATAACAAATATACAAGGTATGCGTACCATCAATTGACTTCCTACGGTTTGTGAAATAATTTGAGATCTTTTACATGAGCTCGTTCGGTCTTCCTTGACCCTGGCCTGCGAATCACATAAATGTTGTAGCCTACTTTCTTGACTACCTCAAAGGGGCCATCGTACTTGGGTGCTAGCTTACTGGCTATTGCATTTGCTGCCGAAGACAGAACATGCGTTCTTCGCAAAACTTCTTGCCCTTCGGCATACGAGACATCGCGCCTCCTCAAATTGTAGTATTTGGCCTGGTGGGAATAAGCGTTGAACAGGTTTCTTTGGGTTTTCTGATAGAGCTTTTTGAACTCTTTCATCCGCTCTGAGTGGACCTCTTCATCTGTGGGTTCTTCTTCCCCTTCAACAAACTCAGGACCCCTTAGCGCGCTAGGAACTCGCAACTCTCGACCCAGGCAGAGCTTAGCGGGAGTATACTGAGACGATTCATGGACCGCTGTATTCACAGCGAATCCAATCTCTAACAACTTCTCATCCCACACCCGGTGATCGCCCTTTACCGATTGCGCTATCAGTGTTTTTAGCACCCGATTCCTGCGCTCGATTGGGTTAGACTGCGGGGAATACGGAGCTGTATTCACAGCGTCAACACCCCAGTCCTTCAACAAATTAAGGAAAATAGCCGCTCCGAACTGCGTACCATTATCCATGATTAAGACGTCTGGAGTCCCAAAGCGTAATAAGACCAACTCTCTAAACTTCTGAGAGATCTGCGCAGCTGTCGCTGAACGCAGAGGAGCTAACTCAGTCCATTTGCTATATTGGTCCTGAAAGGCGATGACGAATCGGTTACCTCTCTTTGACCTCGGAAAGGGCCCCAGAAGATCCGCTGAGACCGTATGCCACGGTCCCTTAGGGGGTCGAAAATGCATTTTACCAGCAGGTTTTGCCTGCTCAACCTTATACGCCTGGCAAACCGAACAATTCCTAACATGTCGTTGGACATCCTTTCGCCAACCGGGCCAATAGTAACCCAACGAAACCTTTTTAGCGGTTTTCCTGAATCCGAAGTGACCGGCCGTAGGGGAGTCATGAGTCTCCTCTAACACAGTACGTCTATCTTTCAGCGGCACGCACATTTTCCAATTGGACTTATAACTGCTGGCTTGCATACCAGCGCGCCTCTTAGCATCCAGTCGATACAATTTTCCATTTCGCACGACATACGCCGGAAATTTACTAGGATTTCTGACAACCCGAGTGTACAAATTCTCGTACCACCGATCACTCTGATTTCCACCCTCATTCTCAGATTTACGGTCTACCTCACCATTGGGCTCTCGAGCTACGCTAAGTGGGCAGACTTCCTTTTCAGTAGGTTCTACAAGCTCTTGGCCTACAGGGTATCGGGATAGTGCATCAGCGACTTTGTTGGCAGAGCCTTTTCGGTAAACTACCTCAAAGTCATACTGCTGGAGTTCTAAAACCCACCTGGCAAGACGCCCAGTCGGTTCTTTTAGCCGCAGCAGCCACTTGAGTGCGATATGATCGGTCACTGCGTCAAACCGATACCCCTCTAAGTAGGGTTTAAACTTCTTAACTCCCCACACCAGGGCTAAACATTCCCTTTCGGTAACAGAGTATTTCCGCTCTAGTTCATTGAGCAGCCTACTTGCGTAACCGATTACGACTTCCTTGTTCTCTTTCTTCTGCGTCAGGGAAGCACCAAGGCCCTCATTGGAGGCGTCCACCTGTAAAGTGAATTTCTGGCTGAAATCCGGACACGCAAGGACTGGCGTTGAGGTAAGCTTTTGCTTCAGTTCACTGAAAGCTCCCTCTTGCTCCGCGCCCCATTGCCATTTTTGATTCTTCTTTAAAAGAAGAGTTAGTGGCGCCGTAATACGGGCGAATCTATCGACAAACCGCCGATAAAATGACGCAAGACCCAGAAAACTACGTAGGCTCTTGACACCAACTGGCCTAGGAAAATCAAGTACCGCGCGAATCTTTTCGGGGTCCGTGTTGATCCCCTCAGAATTTACGACATGGCCTAAATATTTCAGCTGGGTCTGGCAAAACTTGCATTTCTCTACATTTAATTTTAGTCCTGCGGACCTAAGGCGCTCAAAAACATCTTTCAGAAGTTCAAGGTGGGCTGGGAACGACTCTGATATTATCACCAAGTCATCTAAGTACGCGAACGCGTGCGGCTCCAACTCGGGACCTATGATTTGATCCAGCAGTCGCTGAAAAGTAGCCCCAGCACTGTGCAGGCCAAAGGGCATGACCGTAAACTGAAACAATCCTAAACCCGGAACGGTAAAAGCTGTGAGAGCACGGCTCTCTTTAGACAACGGCACCTGCCAATAACCGTTCGCTAAATCCAAAGTGGAAATGTATTTCGCATTTCTCAATTTCTCAAGTATGGCATTCAACCTAGGTAACGGGTACGCATCTTTTTCAGACACATCATTTAGCCGCCTAAAATCAATACAAAATCTATACTTTCCGGAAGGTTTACGTATCAACACAATGGGAGAGGACCAGCCGCTAGATGACTTTTCAATCACGCCATCGTCCAACATTTTTGCTACCTCCGAATTAATTATTTCCTGCATTGCAGGGTTTCTCGGGTAGTACCTCTGCTTTATTGCCTCCACTCCTTTCTTTAACTTAATCCGGTGTTCAATCAAGTCAGTCCGACCCGAGACTTGTTCGAAGAGAGGTAGTTCAGCATTTAAAAATTCATCTAGGCTCTGTTTTTGATTGTCATCTAGAGGTAACACGGCATCTACGCCCACTGAATCCCCGCATTCCGTATCTTCACGCGACGTGGAAGGACGGTCTAAATCGATATTATACTCTAACAATCGCAACCTCTCTATCGTATCAACGCCTATGATCACATCACTCGTAAGCGATTCTAAATGCACCGCCCCTAATTCTTCAGTGTTACCGGCCAATAACACATCAAAACTATACAGCTCACGCGCGGTCGATCGCGTACCGTCGGCTAGCTGTACTACGATTTCAATTGCTTGTGGAGTGATCCCATTCTCTCTCAAATGTTGTGCAACTTTCGAATTAATGAGAGTGACAACTGCGCCACTATCCAATAATGCCAAAAACATTCGCCCGAATACTTCGATTCGAACATGGGGTCGATTGTCAGTGACACACGCGCCACTCGAAAATCCATTGGAAAAATTTTTAATTTCGTCCAACCGACCTTTCCTACTTTGGGAGTTAGTCTCAATTTTTCCCTTGGGCCCAGATGACTCCCTAACATCTGAGTCCCTTTTTAGTTTTCCGCCTTTCGGCAATCGCAATCGCGGGTTAAAACTCCCTCTTTTCGACAGTTAAAACATTTAATTTTCCTGGGCATACGGCAATCTCTGTAGCGGTGACCAGTTTTACCACAGTTCCAACAGCTAGGCAGAACCTTAGGCTCATTTCCGTCAGCCAATTTTGTCAGATTTCGGTTGGGATAGGCCTGGCGTTCATTAGGGCCTAAGGTGGGTCGCGAAGCAGCTGAACTGTTAGAGCACGTTACATTTTCTGCGGCCTTGTTTGCAATCGCACTACTAGGCAACAGTTTGTCCTGTTTTCGTTTAGGATTGTAGGCTGTTTCGGGCACTAAAGCCATAGAAGGAGGTGGAGGGGGCTGGAACAAAGCTTTTTCACGAACATAGCTTTCAACGTGTTCCGCCTGTTTTATCATATCCTCCAAAGAGAACAATTCACCCCGACGCATCGTTAGCTTGTAGTCGGGACGCATGTTGTTATAAATGATATCGAGTTTTTGCTGTAAGGAAAGGCCTCCTTTCCTTCTCATTAGCGTGGTAAGAGCGATAATAAACTCCCTAAAAGTCTCGTTCTCTCCTTGAGTGCGCCGCCTTATTTCCTCGTCCAGGTTCCTTTGATACCCTTGAGGTAAGAACTGGAGAGAAAAACTGTCCCTAAACGCTTCATAAGAATTCCAAAAATCCTTTGCATTTCTGTACCATAGCAAAGCGGTACCAGTAAGCAACTCAGGAAGCGCCTTAAGAACTTCCGTGCCGGTAAGTCCATAAGCCTCCATAAGTTCATCTAAACGCTCGAGGAACGATATAGGGTCCTTGTAACCATCGAACCTAACGTTCCACTTCCGTACGGTAGTGCAAATCGATGAAACCGTAATTTCGTGGCAATTCGGCCGTGAAACATTCCCGCTCCACGGCATAGCGCTATTCGATGCTAAAGGCTGGGCAGACATTTTTGGCAACGAACTAAATACAAGCCCATCCGCATTTGGCAAGGTTGTCTCTAGGTCGGACCTAGGCCTTCGAACATTTTCTGACACTGTAGCCGGACGCGACAAGTTAGCAACTCGTTTGCATAACTCTTCAAACGGAACTTCAGTCGGTAGCCCCAGAATTTCTTTAATCCGATTAACTTCACTGTTAACTTTGCTTTCAGTGAAAGACGCACCTCGATGATTGCCGGTTTCGGGGAAATTCAAAGAATAATTCCCTGCAAAACCCTTTGCTTCCGCATATGTGAAATTTCCTACCCCATCCGTTCGATGGTCTGTGCCTAATTCAGATTCCATACTTTTGGGTTGGGAATATCTCTCCCTCCAATACTTTGAAAAACGCTTCCGCAGTTCCTCAACCGTACCTGAACTATCCAAACCGAATCGTTCCATTTCGATTTGCAACTCATCTTTATGCAATGACTTAATCCAACTAGTACGCGGATCATCGGTTGGCGACTTGTAAACTACCCCCGCAGTAGTAGTCGAAATGTTCAAAAATGACGGAGCGGTAATCTTAGGTATGGTACCTGTAGGCTGAGTAACAGTTACCACTGTTACTGGTGTTGTAGTTACCGCAGTTTCGCTGGTAGCCGTCACCTTCACCGATTTTTGGGTTGATTTGCCACTAGTCGTGTCTTTAGTTTTAGGAGGATCAACCACGTACAATCTACTATTTACTGAAGATATCCACCTCCAGTATTTAATCGCTGGGAAAATAAAAATCGGAAGCACGTCCTCAAACATCTTAGAATTTAATTAGGCCTAGCCTACACTTGACAACAACAATAATTTACCGGATTTTTCGGGCGCCAGCCATAAATGGCAAAACAAAATAATCCAGGACCTTTTAATCAAATTAGGCCTATTTAAACCAATTTCTTTGAGTCCCTGTTCGGCAGCGCCATTTGTAAGGGTGGTTCTGTGGGATGTCACAGAGAAACACCTGTTTATGCCTCGGATAGCTTATAGCCAGGGATCAGTGAGAAAATGAAAACTAAAATTTTGTTCGGTGAGCACTCAGTGATGACCCTTACCAGAATAGGTAATCAGAGGCGGGTTCCACTCATCATCGTGCACACCGGTACGGGACCAATAGTTGTTTGGGGGGGCTTGTCTGAACAATTTCGCTCGGACTGTAAACCTAACCTACAGATTTTAATGTTCAGATGTTAAATTTTGAATAAGCAATCTAAGTTAGAGACTGTCGGCACAATTTCGCTCCGACCCTACCGAATCAACTTAATAAATCTTAAATAATTTCTCTACTGAAAATAACAAATTAAATGAAACGCTCAGGTAATCAACTAAAAAATAAATTTAAGTCTAAATCAAATCAAAATTAAGTTAAATTAAGGAAATTAAACACAACCTAGGCTTCCGCCAAAATGAAATAATAAAACCTTTAAAACAAAACAAATTAAAATCAAAACAGCTTATTACTTACAATAATAGCCGATGACAATAGTCACTAATAGTTGCTAACGCAAATTTTCAAAGAGAGTAAACCAGCTACCGCTGACTCTGCTAACGCAGGTATTTAGCTACTTGAACTCTTCCGATGTTGCGAACACGGCGCTCAGCAAAGGAATGAAATTAATTTTGGGCCGCTCTGGCTCGTCGCCTTCGCTCCTAGCGGCGTTTCTACAAACTAACTTAACCTAAACAGCTGATAGCGTCAGCTGATTATGTACAGACCGTGGGCGCGATCTGCCGACCCGACATTGATTTTATCAACTAAAGTAAAAACTGTAACAGCCCTCAAAATGTGGCCGTTACAATTTTCATCTTCAATAGGGACAAGTGTTGATTCAAAATCAGCATATACCACTATAGGAATGCGATACTGATGGAACACCTTTTCAAATTGTAAGTATGATTTACTTAATGGTGGTAAGATAATCTTTGCTTCAAAGTGTTCATTACACAGTTGTTTATGTTCTTGTAACCAATTTCGGCCTCCATTTCTTTCTTCTTTAAAACAAAAACATCTTTTACAAATTACTTTTTTATGTTCATTTTTTGATAGCTGCTTGTTGACGAGTCTTTCAAATGATTTTATCCATACGTAGTGTGACACTTCATCCTTTGTAAGTAACAACAAGTCCGTATGATCTGCAAGCTCGTTCTTCACCACTTTTAAAGGATAAACTTTATTGGAACTGTCCAAAGCAAATACGTTAACTGATATTCCGGGATTTTGTTTTTCAAATTTTGAAATACACTTCAACCCTACCGGGTAAGACATACCTTGAAAATTATATCTATATCTGTAGTTTTCATATTCGACGCCAGGTCTTTGCGCATGGCGTGTCACAAATTTTGAGGTCATGGCGTATCGAAAACATTCCATATCTTCATTTTCCACATTTACACATGATTTTGTATCTTTGATCCTTTTCGGGAGTGCAATATAACTGCTGCCCATCAGCCCATAACCATGCTTGTGAACTCTTATGTCCATACCTACGACGCTAACCAGACTCCAACCTGATCCTCTTCCTTCGTGTTCTTGAATTTTCGTCAAAATCTCTTCAAAACAATCTTCTATTATTGAATCAATATCCGAATTAGCCATGATGGTTCGATTTTTTGTTATAAATCCTCTTGGTGACATTTCTTCTTCTACATTGATAAACATGGCGTCTAGGATCAAACCAAATTTAATAAAGTTTAATCGTTTTAGTTCTTCTTTTAAAATCTTGATCACAATTGGTTTAGCTTCAGCAACAAATTGTTCTAATTCCAGATTTTCGTTTTGAATTTTGTGATGCATCACCACTTTACCGGGTAATGCGTGAATACTTAAACTTGGTAGTGTATTAGATGGTCCTGCTGTTACTTCTTCTGTAGATATGTTTCTATTTTCTCTTACTGTAAAATTTTCATTTCTATTGTGATACAACTCCTTATGAATGTCTAACAATATTTCATCTTCATAAGTCTCTAAACATATCTCACAACGATGCATTTTAGCGATGTGTACCCTTTGAAATTTAACAGGTAAATGAAACGCGTCCTCTTCATACCGCCTTTTTATGCCATCTTACCCCCACCAATTTTAATCTTCTTCTTCTTCTTCTTCTTCGCTATCTGACGGGAATAATCGTCTTGCGCAGAAAACCAATCTTTGACGTATTGGTTCTACATCAGGATCGTGACTAGATGTTGGAGTTTCATGATGGACATCTTCAAATTCCAATGGTGGTGGGTATTCATTCTCTGTCAAGTCTATTTGCACATCTTCAGGTGCCTCACTTGTTAATTCTTCTTCCATACTGTCAACACTTTCCACTTCTGAGTTGTCGTCATCCGAATCTCCCATGCCGAGATCTTCTTGTTGAATTTTATATAATATTTCAAAAATAGGTTTCCTAGGATAGTCAGTGTTATCCACGGGAGCCATTCCGAATGAATAAAGGAGACTCTCTTGTGTAGCTACTTATATGACTATTTTAATAGGTCAAGGTCAACACCCCCTAAATCGAGAATGGGGAATAGAGCACTAAGTGGCATGTTAGTCCATTACCACAAAGTGATCTATTCCCCACTCTCTAATGTGAGTCCAAATTAGCAGCCAATTATTAAATGTCAATTTTTTTTATTGTTTTATTGTTTTTTTTTTTTTTTTTTTTTTTTTTTTAACCTCATCACTGTTTATATCAAGTCCCATTAATAACCAATTGTTTTTACTAACACATAAAATTTTAAATAATTTTGTAGCTTCTTCCACTTCTTCTTTATTGACTGTCTTTCATTACACAGTTCATAGGTTCTTCATCTTCTTGTAGTAGAATTCTTTTGCATTCATATTCCAACTGCTGTATTCTTTCATTCTTTATGGCCAACTCAATAAGTAGTTGATTGATGTAGTCGGCGGCCATATCGATAGTTCTAGTCCTTGATTCTCCCAATCGCACTCCTGGTATTAGCCTTTGCAGTTTGTAGTATTTTTGTCTTATTCTCGCCTCTCTTACCTGAGCCGACTCTTTAAAATGACTTTTCGGGACTTTCAAACGTTGTTCATCCTTTTTTGTTGTAGTAAGGTCCAAAACATTGTCTCCACTTGCCATGATTCTGATTCTACTGCGAGATGTGAGAAACAAGAATATTATGAGCGGAATGAGTACAACAACGCGTCGAACCTCATTTATCCACTTTCCCCCACCAAAACACTTTCCCCCTCCATGTTTTTATAGGTCAAGGTCAAATAAACTTAACGCGAGAACGGGGAATAGAGCACTAAGTGGCATGTTATTCCATTACCACAGAGTGATCTATTCCCCGCTCTCTATTCTACATCTAATTTTTTTGTATTTTTTCTGTTTTATTTTTTTTTAATTTTTTGTTACCCGTCATCTTTACACAGCAGGAGGTTCATACTTTATAGGAGAGTCTTCATCAGGTTCATGAAATGCATTCCACGCACAAGTATCAGGAAGTTCATTAGGCTCGATCTTTAAAACAGGAATTTCACTAGGCGAATTCCATACACCAGAAGTTTTATTCGTCTTCAGTTTGTTTTCTAACACTTCAATTTTGTCCAACAGTTCCAAAATATATTTCTTTGCACCCATCAATGTTTGTATCCTGGTATTGTACACATTCAATGAAGGCACTATAAGTTGCAATTGATGGAACGCCATTCTTTCTTTCCTACACCGTTCCTTACCTAAAGCACTCAATTTTGGATGTGTTATTTGTTTTCCTTTACTTTTTAAAGGGGTTGAATTTTCCACTGTTCACTCATTTTTCCCACAATGTTCTTCTTAAGAGTTTTAGCAAATAAATGAACCTCCTACTGTGTTTTAACCCTCTTTTATACACAATTCCCCCCACCATTTCAATTTTTCCCCCACCATATTGTTTAAACAAAAAACCAAACTTCCAATTTTGCATTCACATTATTGTCTTTTAGAAATTTAATGAATTGCGAGCTGGATGTTGATATTTGACTGTTTGTTAAATAATCTTTTACCACTTGTTCATCTTTCCCTTCTAATATGTAGCAAAATACTTTCATCAAACTTCCATCATCTTCTTTCGATCTTATAAAGTTTGCAACAAATGTCCAATCTTCATCGACAATTTTAAAAGTTTTTATCTCCATGTGAAAAGACATCTTTACTCCAGTTATTCTGTGACAGTAATGAAATCAACCTTTACCAAGCAACATTTATAACCAATACCCCCACTACTCTTTCCCCCACTACTTTTCCCCCACTACTTTTCGTTAGACCTCCCCTCCATACCATTACTCTAGTATGTTCTACACCTAATAAATTTACATAAGACCTGTGCACAGATTGTGCATCTTTCCCGCATAGCTTCAAATCTTATTAGCGGTGCTTTAACACGATGGTCAACGTACCCTCCTTCAACTTCAAATTCGTCCCAATCATCTATAGCTGCTCGTGCACAATCTGGACAAAGCCGGGTCCCATCTGCAAACAATAATGCCAAACCCATAATGTTCTCTTCGATACTCGTGTATTGCATTTCTAACCGTATTGGGAATAACACATTCTCCTGATCTTATTATGTGATTAAATAAGAAATCATCACAAATTATTTTTCTCAAACAAATAACAAAAAGACTATCCATCGTGTTGTAGATGAGAGTAACATTCGTACTAAACTGTTTTACTGCCTACCACCCGCTTAAATAACTTATCCCCACTACTATTTTATAGGTCAAGGCCAAGCAATATTAACGCGAGAACGGGGAATAGAGCACTAAGTGACATGTTATTCCATTGCCACAAAGTGATCTATTCCCCGCTCTCTATTCTACCTCTACTTTTTTTTACATTTTTAATTTTATTATTTTTTTTATCATTTTATGTTTTTTAACTTAAAATCCTAATATTTCATTTCCTTCTTCTTCACCTTCTTCAACCACACCTTCATTACTACACACATTTTTCAAACTTAACAGTTCTTTCTTCATTTTATTGTTTTCATTTTCCAATTGTTTAATTTTTGATTTTTTTTCTTCCAATAGTAGCTTTAAATGTTTTATGTAACTAGCAGCTACGTGGACAGTTTTCACTCGGTTTTCTCCAAGTCGCATTCCGGAAATTTGAAATTGAAGTCTGTAATATTCAATGTTGATATTGGCCTGGGTTTGTCTTGATTGTTCACTTCTTCTCCTTCTGGTCTCCTCTTCTGCATCAGAAATAAGCGTATGATACAAAATTGGACGTTGCATCGTAGTTGGCTGCTCTTGTAAAAATAAAACTAAATTCACTCCTACATCATATTTATCCCCTTTCCCCCACCACTTTACCGGTTGTCCCAAAAATGACGAATACATATTTCAACGGTCACGCTAGCACCATTTTTAACAAGATGGTTATAAAGAAAATAAGGATAGTCGCAAGATTTAAGATCTTCATTTGCCAACATGAAATCAAATGCTAATTTCCTTGAATATTCATTATGGAATTTTTCATGAACACTAATTAGAATTCCAGCCTTTTCAAACTTATAACCAATGTCTGGGATTTTCTTACAATCATCTATGTCCAGAAGTGGAAAATAATATGTGAAGGAGTTCACCGGTGGTACCCACACTCTATCACACTCTTCACAAAACACTTTGTACATTCTCGCTCGCTCATCCATTTTCAAATGATTTTTACTCATGCCAGACTACCGTTTAAATAGCCTACTACCTCATCTTTCCCCCACCATTTTTATTCCAAATTTGTTTCCTCATGTTGCGGAGTATCAATAACATGGGCAGCGGCATTCCAGAGTTGTGACTGCTGTTCTTCTTCACCTTCAGATTCTGTTAATTCTTCCGGTTGGTGCATAAAGGATACATTTGAATTTGAAGCGGGTCCAATATCATTGTTCATTTGTTCATTTAAATTTAAAAATTCTCCAACTATTTCTTCCAAAAACTGTCCAAACGTAATATTTACCTCTTGCTCTACTTCTTCATCTTCTGCCATCTCACGATCTATAACAATTTCAGTGATGTAAATAAAAGTGGTATCTCTCGGAGACATGGTTTAAAAGAAGAACATGTGGCTCCAGTAACAGTTACACGAAAAATGAACAGGATTGTGTGGAACCCTCACTTATATAGGAGACTGGAGGGGGGGGGGGGGGTAAAGTCAATTATAAAAATTTGTAACTCGCCTTGCTCTAATTACTCTTCCGCAGACAGCTTGTATTGCATTGCAACCACTTCCACCTCTATCTTCATGCTTTCTACAAGATTACGTACGTGCAGCATCCATGGAAACAGTATTTCTAAAACTTCAATCCTTACTCGACATGCACACAATACTTCATACGCATCACGACGGTACACAAACACACTAACCCCCATGCCCATATCCCTCATTATGTTTTGTTCAATTTTCAAAAATAACCTATACAATAGCGGCCAAACTTCTGTGTGCTCAGCAAAAAACGAATCCAGTCTCTTATACATGTTTAACGTATAGCAACAAGACAAATAATGAGCAAACACATGTGATAGCTGCTTTTATAACGTTCGCCAGTACAGTAAAAATTTGGGGGGGGGATATGATTTTTTAGTGGGATGTTAAAAATTAGTAGTTTAAAACCAAAGCCGAAAAGTAATGATTAAACCCTATATTTTCTTCTAATTGCAAATACTCCACATATGCCTCCGCCCATAGCCATAACAGATCAATGTTACGCCAATATACACCAAAGGTGGGTCTATCATCAACTAAAATTGGAGATGCTATGTTCACTAATCTTCCGTTTTCTATCCATGTCATAGCTTCAATTACAAACCTTCCTATAATATCCATTGGAGAATTAATATCCAAAAATATTCTTGTAACAACATTTTCACTTAACAAGGGCACTTCAATTTCTTCATTGTTTTCTTCGTCGTTTTCTTCGTCCACCTCCAATACTTCTCCAATCTTTGTACATTTATTATAAAATATTGGAACATCTCGGGGAGACATGTTCGCTCTAACTATTATTAGCAAGGAATGGCTCCAACACAAACCGCCACACTCTTATGTAGGCAAGTCAATGAAAAATCAGCGGGGGGGGGGGGGGTTCCGGTTCCGGTCCGGAAGGGGGGGGGGTCAATGTCAAGGTCACATGAAAGTAGGTCACGGGACTTAGAGCGACCAAAAAATAATGGGAGAGAAACGCAGCGCACTCATCACAGCGCTGGTTTCTCTCCCATTATTTTTTGCCAAAAAAATTTTGAAAAAAGCTAATTTATTTTAAGATTTGCTACGACCCCACCGAGTCCAACCATCCTCACCTCTTATCAGATAGTCTCTCGCATCAAGTCTATTGATCGCTTTCAGGTTTCTTAGAGGTACAGATAGCTGTATTACCCACTTATAGCCGTTACATGAAATTACAATTTTATTATGCTTATCTGTTTTGCTTACAAAGAAATACCTCAAACCTTTTGTCAGCCTATCCAATTTGGTGAGGGGGTAGGACTTGCTGGAGATCACAGTCGGTTGTGGCACAGAAAGATGTTTCACAACATGCAAACGGCAATACTGTTCGTTTAAAACACATTTCTTACCACAAACCGATCCTTTTTTAAGTCCCCTACCGAGCAATTCAGGACATTTACGGGGATTTTTAAATGCCCTGCGACGCTCTTTCATTAATAATCGGAAGCGCTCTGAAGGAGCAATTTTGAAAAGTTTCTTTTTTCTTTTTAGGATAGGAATAGTAGGACTATTAGGATTGGGTTCAACGATAGGTGTTATTAGTGGTGGTAAGGATATGTAGCTGCGGATAGAGTTCAACAATGAAGGTGTGTCCGGACGAAGAGGCTCACCAGTTCTTGGGACATCCGTCACTTTCTTCTGCGGTGGTGGTGGCATCACTGCAGATCCATCTTCTGAGAGCTGCTTCGCATGGATTGGTGACGGAGGCGGCGAGAAGATGCTCCCAAGAACTGTCATCGCTTGCAAAAGAATGTTGGGCGAAGCAGGAGTTTTGGATGTGGAAGGTGGCGTGTCCATCCGCTCCAACATGTGCTCCGGCACATTCTTCAAACGGAGTCTCTTCGTCGGTGCAGTCGGTGCGAGAGGTGCTGATGTGGTAGCAGTGCTAGTAGTGTTGGAAGTAGTAGTGCTGGTAGTACTGGACATGGCTCTGATGCGGCAGCGTTGGCGGCTGGAATCAGAATAAACAGACCCGTTAGAACGCCTCGCTTAAATAACCGCACGCAACAAGTGAAAGTGACCTCGGGGGGGGGGGGGGGGTTCCGGTCCGGAAGGGGGGGGGGGTTCCGGTCCGGAAGGGGGGGGGGTTATGCATGAGTGAATCGAGGTCAAGGTCACCAAAAAATAATAATGATCCAAGGTGATGGAGGCGGCCAGGACCGTCTCCACCACCCTGTGTTCCTCAAACACTCCCAATCCCAACCCACAAAGTTACGTCTTGCGAGGGATCCCGATTTTTTTTGCCCGCACGCACTTTGGCGATCCAGTTTGGTGAGCTGTGATACGGGCGGCCAGTCTCGGGCCATTTGGCACTGGGCTTGACCATGTGGTAGTTAGGGACACTGGAACAGCTAGTGCAAGACGCAACTCTAACCTCCCACCCTTAATCTAAACCCACCCAAACATATTTTTGCCTGACCAAAATTAAAAACAAAAATCAAAAACAATAAAAATATGCGCTACCTACGGCACAACGCGCATGTCCCACCCATATTTAATGAAGTTCAATGGAACTTCTTTAATTTACATTTACATTTTAATTTAATCTACCCATCCTAACAGCTAGCTGTGGAAATTATTAGTACACATATAAACACAGACATAGACAGACACACAGGCACACACACAGACACACACACACACACACACACACACACACACACACACACACACACACACACACACACACACACACACACACACACACACTAAACCAATACTTAAAATTAAAAACACATTTCTTAAACATATATATATATAATACCATAACACACCTTAATGCTAACATCGCAATGCGCAAGTTAAACCTTAAAACTAACACATCTTAAGACTAAAACCAAAAAACACTTTGCATAAACACACACACACACACACACACACAAAATATTAAATAGTAATAGCCTAACAACAAGAGTAACTCAAATATATATCGGCCGCTTATACATTTGAGTTGCCCTCTGAGTTGGGTCGGACTGCCGCGTCCGGAGTTCCGAGCCCAACTGCGGCGGCAATAGTCGTCGGGGTGGTTCTCGGTTCGCAGAGTGGTGGGGGCAGCGGTAGGGGTTTAAGGGGGTATGGAACCTTCCAGCAACGTCAGAAAATTCCAAACGGATGTGCTTTGTTACATGTGGGTCGGGCAAAACGCAGGTGGAGCCTTGTATCTCTCAATTTGCATTAGATAACATCAAATTACATCCGCTGACAAGTAGGAGCCTTGTACCTCTCAATTTGCATTTGATAGCATCAAATTACATCCGCAGCTTTCCCCATCGCGTGACAGCATAATTATCGTCGATTGTTATCCACCCTCTTCCGACGCTTAATTATAGTTGCAGCGGAAGTAAACCTCCGGTACACGCAACTTGTTTTTAACATACAATAGACTATTGTTTGCAAATGCACACATAATCCTTGGCCTGGTCGGTAATTCTTACACGCTACACCTAAGACGTTGTGACGTCAGAGGGGGGGGGGTCCGCTCCGGAAGGGGGGGGGGTCATGCATGAGTAACCATCCGCGTGCATATAAACGAAGGAAAGCTCGCGCGCCGCCCATATAGAGGGCTGGCACCCCAGCGGTAAACAACAGATCCGTGAGTTTATACCACATATAGTACTATAACATATGATTTATTTTTAACACTTAACATTTTAATTTTTTTTTTACACTATTTCTTAACACTACAACAATCATTTTATAAATCACACTTTTATTTTCGCGTCTATTTTCCATTTTTGTTTAAACTACATATGCTAATTAACATCGCGTGCAGGCAACTCACACTGATTATTTGCAGGTTCCATTCTTACACACCTGCTTCCTCCTTACTATGCAGATTACTCTCTTACTTTAACAACACTTAAACTCTAACCGCTACTTCTCGGTCATATTAATATAGTTAGTGCTACACTACAGGATTTACCTGTGCAATGGTGCACGCGATATTTCCTGCACATCTGCGGGTAATACACCTTACACCCGTCTACTATTATACTTATTGCTACATTAAACGAGACATTTCTTGCACGCCTGCAGATAATACACTTGCTAACCGTCTACTAATATGATTATTGCTACAGTACAAGAGACATTTCTTGCTCACCTGCAGGTTATACACTTTACAACCGGCTACTATTATAGTTAACACTACACCATAAGATTAAGCCGTACACATGGGTATTGTAATCCTACTTCATCGTGCACGGAGCATTTCTTGCACACCTGCACCTTATACACTTTACTACCGTCTAATATTACAATTATTGCTATGATACGGTAGTTACCTGTTCAATCACAGTTGCGGCCCCACTTGCTTATCCACAGGCCGATACTCGCAATCCTACAACTGAATAATTAGTTAATTAACTTCCGCTATTACCGATACTTTTCTTAAACTATCCGTCTCTTCCTCCGACTCTTGTGACCGTAGCCGCGGCCGACTGACAAATAACCGAGCTCCCGCAAACCTCGCTCTTTTATGCGGTTTTCTCGGGGAGGGAGTTGGAGGGGATTGGAGGGGGTTGGAGGGGCGTCGCACGTGACTCATCGATCGCATAAAAAGGGGGGTTGCCGCCGCGCGCGTGCCATTTCGGTGGCGGCATTGGTCGGGTGAGGTACTATCCGTAGGTCTCTGACGCTTTTATAACTAACGCTTGTTACTTTAAAATGTGTTTCCCCTTTATATGCTAATTAGTTTCTATATATTCAAACACAATCGCGGCCGCTGACCATTTGCCGGCTTACTCTCAAGCGGTTCACATGTAAAATCATGGCTTCCCACACTTTACAGCTGAAACTTTTGCGCACAAAACACATTTTACAACAGCATTCTACACCTGCAGTTTCAAAACCGCGTAGTAAGGTGGCTAGACTTAAAAAACGGTTCAGGTTTCACCCGTTGTATTTTGCACCACCTCACATTAGCAACGCTTGTACTATTGATACTATTCTACAGACAGTCTTGACTGACATGCTGAAGTACCGACATTTCCCTCTTGTCACGCCTATTGACGGTCCCGTCCAGTTCTTCTTGTTCACCATCTTACCGGGTCTATATCATCGGACATCCTCCGACTCGTGTCTCATTGCTCTCTATCGCCTCACACGGTAAACACCTAAAAGCTCTCATCTCTCTCTCTTGCAACCATGGACACACAACAGGGTTCACCGGTGCAGTCCCCTGAAGTGACTTCCACTACGGAGACTACTGCTAACACTGCACCAAGTCCCACAGACAATTCCTCCACGCCTACAACGAACACCTGCTCCCGCCCGGTACAGAGCGATGCGGTGACCACTACTGCCGCAAACGACGTGGAGGCTATTCTACGATCACTGATGGGGTTCGATTAAAATAAATAAATGAAAAAATAAAAAAAACCCCTCCCTCCGCCCGCCGCTCCCGCTCCGATCCGACCCGTCCCGAGTCCCCGCCCCGACTGAGCCCCTCGCGGCTCCGCTTTTTTAAAACTCCCTCCGGATGGCCTTGACCCACTTACAAAACACATCCATCACTGTCACACACACCTGCCGGTTCGAACCGCTTGGCCTTGAAATGGGCCAGAACCGGCAAAACCCCACTACTTTTGTTGAATATTAAGTGTAATGGAAAAGATTTTCTGACTAATTGTTTAGTTCGTGGCCATTTCACCAGACAGATCTCTTATTTTCGCCCAATGCAATGTAACTTGGAAATGTCTGAGAAAATTTTCATAGAATTTGGCAAAAAGATTTATAATTTGTTACCAACTCATGTTAAATGTTTAGAATTAAGTAAATTTAAGGTTAGCGTTAGGAAAATTCTTTATGATCTATGTGTTTATGATGTTAAAGAGTTTGTTGAGTCTATGACCCCTGTGTACTCAAGATTAGCCTGATATAAACGTATGTTTATTTGACGTTGCTGTACATGAATTTGTTGCTGACAATAAATGGATTTAATTTGATCAATTTGATGGCTGTGTTGCAGGAGAGCGAGCAGCTGTCCACCTCACTGGAGGCGTCGGGCGCCGCCCCCGTCGTGCGAGAGAAGCGCACCATCGGCGTCCTGCGGCAGCTGTTCCCCACCGTCTCCCAGGTAACTCTCAACTCCACTACATGTCACTCACGCACTACATGTTCAAACACTGATTAAGTATTTTAATGACGTTGCAAGAATAATAAACTTACACTTAATACGGTACCTTAGTTTTTATTTTTATTTCATCAGTGATACTTTTTTTAAACGGGTGATGCATCTTTTAGACATGGTTTTTCAATTATATTGTATTTCACGACCAAGCTTATCTAGAACGAATGTTAATGCAGCTTGGATTAATGACCCCGCGCCCTTTCCCCACACGTGTACAAGCAGAACCAGTTTAAATCGTGTTGCACAATAATAACAGTATTTCAACATATTTGTTGTCGGTAAAGGGTTAACTTGAGTCTAAATCCGACAGCTTCTGACCAACTACCAAGGATTTCATCCAGTTTTGATTATATTAAAATCAATATTGCGTTTCGATTATTGATGTCACTGTATGTACAAAAGCAAAACTCATTTAAGAGATTGTATCAATATAAGGAGTGTCCATAAAATAACTTCGGGATTTGAAGTTAATTTAATAAACGTAAAACTTTACGTCAATATTTTATGCATACAGGGTGGTTATAAAGTCCCTTCCCCCCTAGGATTTTTCTACAATTTATATTAAAAGTGATTTTCAATGACGGGATTCATTGTATAGGTACAAACTCTAACTTTTGTAGTAATTTAAAATTTTGGGAGTTACCTGAGGTCTAAGATGTAGGAGTCAACTTCAAAATTCCTTATGAGAAGCTAGTTATGCGACATGTCAAATAACACTGCCTTTTCCCCCTGAAAACAGTTGTGCAATCTAAATTCAAAAGGGTTATACTGTTTTCAAGATATCCGTAGGTCTAAGATGTAGGAGTCGACTTAAAAATTTTAACTAGAAGCTGGTCATGCGGCATGTCATAACACTGCATTTCCCCCCTGAAAACAGTGGTGCAATCTAAATTTAAAAGGTTTGTACGGTTTGTATTTTGTCTGTGTATCCCTGAATCACTTTTAATTGTAAAATGTATAAGAAATATTTTTTGGAATTTGTACAAAAATTATTTGTAAGAAATTACACTGAAAGGTTATAAAAAATATTTCTTACATCTTACAATTAAAAGTGATACAGGGATACACTGACAAAAACCGTACAAACCTTTTAAATTTAGATTGCACCACTGTTTTTATTGGGAAAATGCAGTGTTATTTGACATGTCGCATGACTAGCTTCTAGTTAAAATTTTTAAGTCGACTCCTACATCTTAGACCTACGGATATCTTGAAAACGCTATAACCCTTTTGAATTTAGATTGTACCACTGTTTTCAGGGGGGAAAGGCAGTGTTATTTGACATGTCGCATGACTAGCTTCTAGTTAAAATTTTTAAGTCGACTCCTACATCTTAGACCCACAGATATCTTGAAAACGGTATAACCCTTTTGAATTTAGATTGCACCACTGTTTTCAGGAGGAAAAGGCAGTGTTATTTGACATGTTGCATGACTAGCTTCTCATAAGGAATTTTGAAGTTGACTCCTACATCTTAGACCTCAGGTAACTCCCAAAATTTTAAATTACTACAAAAGTTAGAGGATGTACCTATACAATGAATCCCGTCATTAAAAATCACTTTTAATATAAATTGTAGAAAAATCCTAGGGGGGAAGGGACTTTATAACCACCCTGTATACTTAATCAAAGATTATCAAGATTTTTACAACCAAAGATTTTTAAAAGTTGTCTCAACTTTTAGTTCCAATTCTTTGCCCAGCCCTTGTGCAAAATTTAATTCACCTTTCCCTCGTTGTCAAAATCATATCTGAGGTAATGATTGATTACTACTGGAGCAAAAATAAATCACTGAGATTGTTCGTTTCGATTGTTCTCAACATTCAACAAACACGTGATTCTTAATATGTGCCAAATTAAAAAAATCAAAGGAATTATATAAATTCTTTGGGGGTGGACGTCAAATTGCTCGATTTCGAGCAACACCTTTACTAGTAGTTGATAAAGACGATAACGACACAGACAAATTTTACAAATACGAATAATTTACAATTAGATAAGCCTATCTATGTGTAAATTATTAGTATTTTTAAGATGTGCCCATCCCGTTATAGTCTTTATCAATTATGTGTGATGTTTTGTTTCTTTTTTTACTGACAAAGCATGATTGTGAATACATCCCCTGTATGATATAGTTTGCAAATTGCGTAAGCCGAAACATGTAACTACTTGGATTGGTTTGGAACTGCTGACGGAAAGGTATTATTTTAATCTAATATGCCTAACTGCAGTTCCAGGGCTATAAACTTTAATAACTTCTATATAAACTATCCCTTACTGTGGCACATGTCATGAACCACACGTGTAGGCCTACGAAAAGAAAATCCGAGACTGATATCAAGAAAAGTTTTGTTATTTTATGGTCACCGGGTATACAGTTTAGTACATCAGGTATTTTCAAGAATTGCATACTTTTCATTCAAGACGAAAGATACTTACGTGTTTGATAAAAATGTTGCGTGCTTTCTAAAGAAAATTAAATTAGGCCTACTTTATAATTTGTCAAAATAACAAGACTGTACGGTAGAAGTCGTGTATGTACAGTCAGTAGTGGTATGTCTCGTGCGCGTGCGCCGGGGGCTATACTTATCCGGCACGTGCTGGGTGCCCGCCGCAGCCGCCGCGCCGCCGCCGCCGCTCACTCTACACCGCGGATGAAAGTGTCTGCATTGCCAAACAACAGGTGGCGTTACGTCACAGATACACCGCGATACGAGTGGCTTCCTGCCGCCACACTGCTCGCCACTGCCATTGCCAAACTACACCTCCTTGATACATACATACATCCTACGGCAGATTTACTTGCCTCAAAAACCAATTTTATACTATAACGAAATTTAGTTTAGAACACGCATAACGAAATTTTGAATTCATTAGGCTTATAATTGTGTAAGAGAAGTGTTTATAATGTAGTATGAAACCACACTATATCAAATACTTTCATGTGCAAATTACATTTTCCTGGAACTAGATCTCAACTCATTGGACAAAAAAAAATTACGTGATAAACAGATGATTTTGCAAAAAAGGCAAATAAGACATTACACCTCTTCAACAATCCATAACTCAAAGCACAAAACTTAATAAGATTTAATGGTGTTCAGTCGGTCAGTTATAGTTATCTGTGTTTGATAATATTCCTCTAAAGTCAGAAATAGTTAACCGACAATACCGATGTTGATAACTATATAACTGTTGCCCCACGACTTGGACGCCTCACTCACCCCGACACCGGAGAAGGGCGGAGTCCCATAAACTGGGTCACTGTTTTTGCGTCCTTGGGCTGCAGTGTGCGACCGCCGCGCCGGCCGGATCGCTATCAAACTTCTGATATGCTGTCGCTCTGCTGTAGGGTTCCGACTAGCGGCCCCACACCAAGTGCCGTTCCGGTTCCGGGCCGGGAAACTACCAAAGACATACAGGAACAACCCCTGACACTTTCGTCTGGCTGGGTTGGGACAAAGTCAGACAAGGACAAAGTCTGACACATTCCATTCCGCGTCCCTAGGCGGCGGGCCGTCTCGGACAAACCCCAAAACTGTCAGACTTTGTCTCTGTCTGACTTTGTCCCTGTCAGACCTTGTCGCGTCACCCCCGGGCCTCACATCGCTATCGCACTCCTGAGGCTGTTGCTCTGTTCTGTTATGTTGTTCCGAACAGTGGCCCTACACCAAGTGACGTTCCGGCCACGGGCCTCACATCGCTATCACGCTCCTGAGGCACGCTCTATTATTTGAAACTCCTTAAGTAACAAACATCTTTAAGTTGTCCATCGAAATATTTGAACAGAAAACCAGCCCAGCTTCGTTTGTCGTGCTTACAATATAATTAAGCGTTTTTAATATTATTTCATAAATATACAAAAGTATTTAATAATATATGTGAACATTTTTTTGTTTATTCTTATTATTTTCAAATGTGGTAATTGAGAAGCGATAACATTAACCTATTCTGACTCTTAGACAGTAAAAATTACAGTTAGTATCCATAACGAATTCTCAAAGTCTGCGAGTTTAAATAAAGACGATAACAATATATCATTTCTGTCGGCATATAGTCAGCTTAATTACCACAAGAAGAAAATACAGGATAAGAGGGCAATCATTAACTCTACATTTTGTCCAATTTTAAATGCAAGTATGCTTTACGTTATCGCATTCAATTACAGTCACATCCTCACAAACTCAGTAACACCTCTTGAGAAAACAAGATGTAATGCCGACTGTTTTTGTAAACAATTCTATTTTCAGAGACTTCTGCTTCAATGAAGGCCATTTACTCCCAGGTAAATGGTTCCATTAATATCTGTCTGGTTTTAAACTTTTCCTTCCTAATAGAGTAAGTTGCAAGTAGAGGCAATGTTAGTACCCATCTTCTCCAATGGGTAATTGTATACAAAAATGTCGCTAACACTACATATTTCAATGTTATCGAAAGATCTTTATTATATTCGGATAGCGAAATTATAAACATCATTTCTCAACTTATTTGGCTTTTATCATTATTCTTTTACGTAATTAACATACATAAATATTACAATTTTCACAATTTAAACGTAATTATTTTTATATTAGCTCGGAGAAGCTGAATTTATAACAGAGAAAACTACGTTCAGTGCGTGAAAGAAGAAATAAACGAGTTCCTAACCTAACATCGTACTTGAGACAACACAAGGAAAAGAACACTGTCCGATATATCGGTTGAGGTGCGAAGAAGGGGCAAACAATAGATTATCTACGGCCGTTGACGGAATGTGACAATAATGAACCAGTTATGATGAGGTTAGGATGACTGGGAGGTTAGGTAACTAGCAGTGTCAACGCGCAGGCATTTCCGCGCACACATGTAACTAGTTGGTCACTTTCTCTGCGGGATTGGGGTCGGAGCTGGTTTGGTTGCCTTTGCTCCGTGCATTAACCGGGCGGCGAATACACTAACGTTGACCACTCTTGACCTCTATTTGATAGCCCGTTAATTTACAGTATTTTATCGATTACATTTTCTAATTTAAATGTGTATAGCCCGCTGGTATCCCCATCTAAACTGTTTCTGACCGTGCTTTTCTTCTGCCACGATGAGTAGAGCTCTCGTATCATGTGTTCATGGAGGCTGCGCTGGACTTTGAGTCTTGGTATAGCGGTTAATTACTTAAAGTAGTTTTAGATATTTCAGAGCAATTATTTCATCACATATAAATACTTCTTGAGAAATTAGTATGTTAGGCCTAGGATAAACACAAGCATTTTTATAAAAACGGAGTTTTTGTAATGAAAATTAAAATTCAAAATATCACAGCACATTTTTTCTGTGAGGCAATAAGGAAAGAAAAATAAAATCATACTAACGAGTGAAATAAATACATTATCTGGGTAAAATAAATGTCTCATCAAACTATACCTGGCTGAACCATCCTTACTAAACCACTAAAGCAAAATAAGGGGTATAAGACTTGACATACACACAGTCAACCAATGTGTTTTTGATACCGCAATACAACCAACAATATGATGTGGCTTTACATCGCCACATATAAACTGTAGTTATGTTTTAAAAGTTAAAGTACAGTAGTATATACTTAAATCATTTAGATCAGCGGTTCCCAACCTGGGGTAAGCGTACCCCTTCACGATACATAGAAAAAAATCCGTAATAGCGGACAATATATTACATAATGCCATGAAGCGACGAACAACCATAGAACTATAAACGCGAACAACTTGAGCAAAGTCAAAAGATGGATGAAGTATTGTGTTCAATTGTGTATTAAACCAAAATAAATTCACAATTAAACCATTTTACCATTATATTAATCATAATATTTTTTTCTAGATATAAATCACTTTTACTATATACCTAGACCTAATGAAAATTGCATATGATTTTTTTTTATTTGATGAATACAAACTAACTAGTGACATGGGAATGGTATGTCAGTACCTCTTCCTGACCACTCGACACTACAGGGAGTGCATACAATTGCTTCAGCCTTTTGGTAAAATTATAGTCTGAAATATACTTATTCAGATAAATATCTGTCAAAGGGTACGTGACACAAAAAAGGTTGGGAACCGCTGATTTAGATGCTTCAAAATTGTAAGATTTTTAGTTCATATGTTTACTACTATTGCAAATTATTATATTTTTTTCATAATATCTGCCACTTGTTTTACTCCATCTTTCCAGCCGATGATTATATCTTAGATAGGAACTTTGTCTGTAGATAATTGACAGAAAAATTCAAGCGATCACAAGGATTCTTTTCCGACTAATCGGTCGACTGGTGCTGCGGGGCGGAGGAGGAGGGGGCGGCGGCGGCGGGGGGGACTCGTCCGATGAGGACAATGAGAGGAGGGTGCAGATCACGCTGCCCACTTTCCCTCCCTCGGAGGACGACGAAGAGGACGAGGACGAGGACTCGACAGGAGGATCGGATGACTCGACCACCACCACCACCGAGCCGGTAACTCCAACATCATTGCTATTGCACTTGGCTAATACATCATCATCACTTGGACTTCCAACCTTGCATGAAGCTTATAAACTATCACTGTACTCAGCTACAAGTGACCGAATGTGGGACAGACTTGTGCATTACACGTGTTCCAACATTTTAATGTCTTCCTGACTGTTATGTTGAAGCTGTATTATGCTTTACACTTTGTATAATGTATTCATTAAATGGCAGATTTTCATTATATTAAAAACCATAGGCTGTAAATGACATTTCACATTTCTGGTTATAAATGCATTTTGTTGCACCTTAAAAAAGTAAAGTAAATTTTTTTGAGAAAGCTTTTAATGAACATTCATCTGGGTAGAATTAAATAAAACTATGACTTTCATCAAATGCCTCATTCGCAGCTCACCTACATTGTCGGTCGGTCTCAAACTAAACTTTCAGCAAATTGAATTTTTATGATTCCTGATAACCGTTTCTGGTTATTTATTTTTTGTTTTGTTTTATAAAATCTGGGGAGCTGATCTATTAATAGTTTAATGCACCAGCTATGATTATGTTGTGATTTTAAACATTACTTGTTGAGTCCGTCTCAACCTCGGCAGGATGTTGTTGTTTATTAGTTATTTTAGATATTGTATTTTTTTAAATGTTTTTTATATGAGGGGTTTTTAATTGGAGTCAGATATAAATGATTCTCCATTTTAAACCGAACCAAACTTGAAGTTAATTTGAATTTACTTAATGTGAGGTGTGCTGCAATGGCGTATTAATTAATTTTTTAATAACAAAAAAAAAAATTATTTCTGCCAAATGGAGTTATTAAGATTATTTATTATCATGTAATTCTACTAGTATTACATATTGAAAATGTTATTTCACATCAATAATATTATTTTACTTACTGTTTACACTTCCTGAATTACAGATGTATACATGTGCTTAAGTGTAACGAATTGTCATTTGACTTTATGCAATCATTATTTTGTAACTATAAATCAGGCAAATAATGCATTTCTAGAGTGCAATTATGCATTTTATGAGGTTACATGTATGCATTGGAATGAGCATGAGGTACACATCTCATACGATTGACAGATATGAGACCGGTGTTACAGTATTGCACGTCATTTTAACTCAACTTACATTTTGTAGATTCATTGTTAATATTTATGTGGTTAAGACATCTGCTGTTTGCCTGCTTTGTAGGACTAATTGTCATTCTGTTATTGTCAAGTAACTAACAAAGGGCACACTATACTTCAACCATCTATTCTCTCGATTTTCTTCTTACTTGCCTCATGGAAAATTGCATCACAGTTTTCTTATTTTATTAGTGAGTTAATTTTATATACCATTTAAAGTAATTATTTTTCCAAAAATTAACTCAATCACACTTTTTAATGCAATTGGGGATTTCTCATCTGGGAAGTTAAACTTCCTCCAATCCAAGATGTTGTTGTATCTAAACCACTTTCTACACACTTTGGTCAGCTAACTGGAACCATTTTGATATGACATCATATTCCTTCACAATTTCTAAAGTCATTACTTAAATTACTAATAAAACACTCAAACATATTCAACAAAAATTACATCCAAAAGAGTGGGTGTATGAAAAGGAAATTGAAGATATTTCAAAACTTCTGATGGTACAATTTAAATTATCAACAGAAATGTAAATTTTAACTGAGGTTTTTATCACATATCTTAGAACTACATTAGTGGTATTCTTCCCCACAATTTCAGCCTTTATAAGTAAGGTGTTCACAAAAATGTTATTATGTTCCTCTCCTTTTTGCCTTTATTGCATATTGATTAAGAGAAAGAGGGAAGACTCCACTGAGAAGACTCGAAATGGATTAGAGATTGGCATGATGAGAGTTGAAAAGAAATCTAAAGGGAGGAGAAATAAATTCAATACTGTAGTTAAATGATGAATAGGAAAAAAATGTATACAGAACCATTGAATGTGCTGTGCCCATTATCATCAGCCGATGTGCAGAATAAGTGTAAGAATTTTGCCGGCACTGTCTTAGTACTAATTGCAAATTGAAATGTAGTGCCGATTCTGCACAAAGAATATTCCGGTTTGTGTGAGTGAATTTTAAGACAATTAACTCCGTTCAGCATTTTTGACATTTTCTTGATGGTGATTCTCATCCTAATATCATTTTATGGTGTAAAGAGCAGTTTCAAAAGACTGATAATAGTATTGATGGGAAGAAGTCCCTACAAATGCTTCTTTTAATCGTGTATTCATTCTGCACATTAGCAAAAGATCATGTCCTATCTGGGCAAAAAATGATGTAAAAAATATGAGTCTCTGATTAGATTGATGATCACATTACAAATTTATCTCTATCATAACAAGCAATATCTTAGATTTTTTATGGCCCTGTATTTTAAATTCAATAAAGCAGTTGGGCGGGGTCAAAGTTAACACAATAAACCAGTTAAATCTCTGTTAGAACAGTTGGCTAGCAGCAAGATGTTATGACTATTCGTAATAATGTCATAAACATACCACACAAATGAAAATCCAATGAAATATTTAAATATTTTGATATATTAATTTGGTTTGATACTGATGATAGATAAGAACATGCAATGGTTTTTTTCTATCCATGTTCAAGGCCATGTTAACAAAAATGATGTTGCCACTCTCAATACAAATGCCACTCTCAATACAAACAAAGGGAAATGAAGACTTTTCAGCATCCACACTGTAATTATGCCTAGTTCACAATCTTAAGGTTACCTCAAAATTCCAAATGGGTTTTTTAGTGGGGTATGAGTTGGGCCGGGGCCTACGAAAACTAACGGGCCTGCATATTTCCCCCCACCACCAAAGTCACGTGACTATTTGCGGCCGATCTGCAGCACAAGTTTCCATAAGATAACATTGTGAAAACGTGACATCCTTCACTTGTTTCCCACCTCTTAGGAATTAGATAGTAGGTTACTAGACAAGACTTATATATTTTAATCTAGATTAAATAAGGAACAAAATGATACCTAAACTGTAAAGTTAACAGTTTTCCTGATATTTTTTATTACGAGATAAAGTCAAAACTTAATTTAGTTTATAGTTTTGTTTACATTTTTCATCAGCTGTTTACATAAGAGTATATTTCGTTGCAAATAACAAAACCGAAAAGGTTTTGTTATTTGCAAAATTGGTTTTGTTATTTAAAGGGTAGAACCGAAAAGGTACATTTTAATTTTGTTTTATGGAAAATAAAAATTATAACTGGCAAACTACTGATTTAAGACGTTTATTTCATGTCTTATTCCTAGAAATATCTTCAAAAGCATTGGAAGAAATCTGTTTACAAAAAAGCCAATGCATCCTACAATGTGAGAAATTCAAGTTTTTCTTTTACCCAAAAAGTGATTTTTAAGTTTTGCAAAGCGGAACGTTATTAGTATCATTCAATTTGTAATTTAATGAGGTTTAGAAGGATATACAACACTTATGACTTCATTTACGTGTATTAAAAAATACACGTAAAAACTGATGCCAAGTCAGGCTATTGCAATGCTTTCAAATGGAGATGACAGATGAAATTCGGCCGCATCTGGTCACGTGACCAAAAATGTATGCAGGCCCGTTAGTTATCGTAGGCCCCGGTTGGGCCTACTGAAAATATCATGAAATCTGAAAATACTAAAAACGCATCCAATGAAAAAAAAATACTGAAATAATTATTAACATTACAGAATTTTTATAATTTTAACTATAAAAATATTAATTTGAAAATTTATTGTATCCCATCTACTTTATGCTTGACTGTTCATTATTAGTGACAAGGGTGGTTGAAGTACGTGAGGCCTATTTAGATATTAAGTCTATATTCAATGTATTTGTTATTATTTGTTTTGTAATCATTAGTTTGTAAGCTTATAATAAAATTAAAAGGAAAATCACTTTACAAAGAATATTGTATAAACTGGTTTACATAAAATTATTACATATCACTTTTGTATGTATATAAATAGTAAGTAATAGATACAGTGTCAACCAAGTTCTTAGCTATTGTATTTGGTGCCCTGTATCTTAGAGTTATTATGAAGTAATTTTTATGCAATTTAGAAAGTTTGTAGAGTAAATTTGTTTTCCCTGTTTGTAATGCTTAGTCGAAGTAATGTTAAGTTAAATGTTGAATATAAAAATGTGTTGGAAATTTAATTTGATGAGAATATTGTTGTTTTTTCATGGCCGGACATAAACAAAAAAAAAAAAATTTAAAAATAGATTATTAGTTTTGTTGATACAATATTTTTGTACTCTGGATGTATTGTACTGGAATTGTAAGAAAGTAAAAGCTGACTAAGGTAGTTAAAAAAATGTTGATAGTTCTTAAAAACATTTTGCGTCATTGTAGTAAGGCGATACTAAACAACTGCGTAGGAAGGAGTTTATTTTTATTTGTGTATTTTGAAACATAATTGTCTTGTAAAAATCTAATTTGTTAGTGGAGTCAGGTTAGTTATCAATATGCTTCTTGCATTTGACTTTGGCCCAGATGTTTCTAGGGATTATTACCAGGCTTATGAATACAGAAACATTGTCTCAAGGGTTCCGGAGGAGTTCGGGAACTGTACAAGAAAATTAACTCGAGTGCCAAAAAGGTTCTCAAAGCTCAGCGCCACTTTACTTTAGTTCATTGCCTCCTTTATTATAAAGGAATCAGTATTCTCAGTTTAAGATGTTTAATTTTGTAAAATTTTTTACAAAGAAGAAGAGAGAAACACAATTTTCTTTTCTATTGATTATGCAGGGGTGTGACAACCAAAGTTGTGCCTATGTAAATTTTAATAACATAAAATTTGGAATAAAAATATTGTAAAAAAATTAATAAATAAAAATTTATCCTTCAAACTTAGTTGAACTTATTTTTGTTTTAAAATTGGCTAACAAATTAATGAAACTGGAAAACCAAGTTATACATATTGTTCCTCATTATCATACGCTTAATGTAAGTTATCTATGAACCTCCACAAGAAAAATAAATATAAATATTTTCTATTTGTTTACTAGTGCTGGCATGAAAAACCACAGCTTTCATAAATTAAATTCATTCTTTAAATTCCCTTTTTAATCACATTTTCTTCGATTTAGCTCGTTTCTATCGTCTATGTACTTCTTTCTTTTCTTTTTTAATCACAAACTACATCTAAACAAAAAATTCAATTACGAAAAAAAACATTTTTGTCATAGGTTCATCTATAATGTACTGTTTTTATTTAATACTTTACTTGTCAGTGCACAAAAGGTAACTCAAGCGAGAACCAGTTTCAGTTTAAAAACCATTTGTGCTCAATGTAAGTTTTTGTAAAGCAAGTAATAATTAAACAACCGGATTGATGTGAAAAGGTTATCAACTGTGGACAGTAAGCCGTAGTGATGCTCACGCCTGATGCAGATATTTATCTGTTGTGCAGAGTGCAGATGAGAACGCAGTGGCAGAGTCGAAGCTAGTGCCAGTGGTGGTGAGAAAGACGAGGCAGGCCCCAGCGCAGCAGGCGGCCGTCGAGGAGGAGGAATATGAGGACGACGACCAGGCCGTAGCCGCCTCCAACGGTAACTTAACAATCTATAGATCATTTTATCATCATTTACTTAAACAATTTATAAAAATTAATCCAATTTCTAAACTAAAATACTGTTTTAATAAGTAAATCAAAAGGAAATATTTTTATCCAAGCAAAAGATCATTTCTGTTGTTTTGTGGTTTGAGAAACCAAATCAGTGTTAAGGCATTGTTTATCCCCAATTTAGTCATTTGTGTTACCTCCAAGTTATTTAAAAATAAAGTTTCAAAGATCTATCAATTGTACTTTGTTGTGAGAGGCTTCCACGGTCGATGTACAAATCCGACAAATCCTGGTCTTCGGGTGACGCCCGCACCGCGATGGTGATGAGGTGAAGGAACTAGCCGATGTATCCGACGCGATACAGCAGTCCATTTTCGAGGACTGACAAACTAACACTCACTCAATGCCCAGCTGGCCCGATGTTGGCGGTTTTATAGTCTCGGGGGTGGCAATTATCAATTATAGTTGCCAAATTTCTTTCTAAAGACAAAATGTCTGAGGATATGAAGAAACCTCTTAATTATTTATTCCATAATAAATGTATGTCTACTGGTTGCAATTGGAATGACAATATGGAAAGTCATATAATTTTAAGAGTCTTCTTCATGCCTGTAAAAAATCTAAAACCAGAATCAAAATTCCTGTATTTTAGACCCTATTATTGAATATTTATAATAAAAAAATTTTGTAGATAAATGTTAATTAGGGGTCACATAAATGATATATTAGTGAAATAAATCTTAAAAGTAACAGTTAAATTAAATACTCCCCACCATATAGTTTGGTTTTAAATTTAACACAATATTTTCAAACTTTTAAGTAGAGAGCTCTAATATAAAATTTAGAGAGCTGAACTAAATAATTAACAAGTTGAAAGAATATAAAATCGGTTGAAAACGGCATCCGAAACAGGGGAATATAATACCTTGTTTTGCTCAAAACCGATATGGTGTACACAGCCAACTGCAGTACTAGCCAAAGGCGAAGAAGACTCTCAAGCTAGCTCAGGGTTTTTATGCAATATATAATGTTTTAGTTAAGCATTCTATTTGTTTTCTTAAATTAAATCCATGGTATTAAGAAAGAGGCAAGAATGTTTCTTTTCCTCCTTTTGTCTCAGCTTGTGTGCATCGTAGGAGTAATCCCCGCATACTATCAAAAGGTATCGTCCTGTAGATGAGCAGAATCACATTGTAATTAACATCGGTCCTTAGACTTACACCCTACAGGCTTTCAAAGTTTCAATGTTAACCTTATGGAAGAAGGGTAATTGATTTGATCTTAATATTTTGACAGCTGTTGTAGAAGTAAGAACAGATGTTTCAGTTATAAGTAAATTGGATCCAGATCAACTAAATGCTTGTTCAAATTTAGATCAGTTGGCGATCTCTAGTTCCTTTTAAAGAGGTGAACTATCAAACTGTTAATGAATTAAAATACAATATGAATAAGCGAGCTAATATTTCTTTCCTGACTGCCGTCAGACAACGAGGTGTCGCAGAGTGCGGAGGCGGAGGAAGACGCTGATGATACAGAGCCAGCGGAGACCGAGGACCAGCGGGACAAGCGGTTCTCCGGCGGCTCCGGCGGCGGGGGCTCCGGGGGCGGCTCCGGCAACTTCCTCTTCGACATAATCCGGGTTAGTAAATGATCTCATTCAAACCAAGGTAAGGTGCATCTCCGTATTTAAGTAAGGTGCATCTATACTAAATAGGGTGACGCATTTGTCCATTCAACAAATGTGTCTTTTGTAACGAGATCCTGGTCCACAACATATAAGAAATACAAAGAGAACAGTCAGGAGTCCATGACAGTGGACTGTGTTCCAACACACAATCGACAAGAATCATGACTTGTCAGCCAAATCACCAAAACAGCTTAGCAAACAGAATAACTGAAAACATCGGAGAGCGAGACTTCTTAAACTGTATTTAAGGTGATGTGATTTAATGGACTAGGTCTATTTTAACTATGCAAATTGTAATATAAATTAAAGTTGATGTCCGACCCCCTTGTTTAATTCTACATGTAAGAACATTTAAAACAACAAAGAAAACCTCACGCCAACATTTCTAAAAGTTTATTTTATTACTGTTGTACTCTATTATTTTGAGTATTTATACCTACATTTTGTTTATTCTTTAATACTTTCTAAAATTCTTTATTTTAGTTGCTTCTTTTTTTTAACATTTACATTATGTGATATTATTAACATTAGATTCTGTTTTTTTCTATCTGAGGCATAAGTAAAATGCATATTTATCTCAAAATGTCACAACTTTATTTTATTGACTGTTTGATAAAGATATGCGCGAAACTGTGTTTCCATGTAACTCTACTCTAATAGTTATTACTCTTCATAAAAAGGTTTATAGGCTAGTATGAATGAGGAATTACATTGAACTTAAAGTAAACATGAATTCTGATTTGTTATGCAGAAATGTGATGTTAAGTGGTAATCACAATGAATGTGTCAGTTTTGTTGATGGTCAAGCGATCAGCGGACCGCGCGGCTCGGATGGCCGGCACAGTGTACCGCGTGTTGGCAGGACTGGACGACGTAGGGCTGCCAACCTACCCCCCGATAACTGCCAACAAACGCACCAGAGCAGCGGTAACCCATACATCATCACCCACACACTAGGGAAGATGCACAACTGTTACTGAACAACCGACATGTAAACAACATAGATGGTCATTTTAATTTTATATTAACCTACCCTATTAAACTTATTCCATGAATTTTTGGATACACTTTAAGTAAAAAATTTTATTTTCTACAATTTTCCAGGATATGAAACACTTTTAAACTTATTTGACAGGTGATTTCTATAGAATTATTTGGTATATTTAATTAACATGAATAAAGCACTGCTTGGAAAAATCAAATCAATTATGTATAGATATCAACCTTCAATATAACATTACGGTAATACCAAAACAATAAATGTAAAAATTTTTGGGTCTTTACTTGGAATAGCGGTCAACTCAGCCCGAATAACCTCAAAAAGCTGTAATAGAGAGCACCACAGCCACAGTGCGTGTCTGAAGTTTTGTTACCAGAACGTTATAGATTGACTGTTCTTGGATGTTATGAACCATACGTTATAAAACACTCATATACAATATTTTCATTGTAAGAGAATCTTTACAAAATGAAACTAGCTGTTGTAAAAACATTTTGTTGTAAAAACATTTTGTTGTAAATTAAATAAAGAAAAACCATGCTTTATGGATACTACAAATTCTGGACTAATATGTTACTTTAAATGGACCTTTATGTTTTGAACATATAGACCAATACCTAATTGTGAAACACAATCTTTTTACACATTATAAATATGGACCCTTGACTTTTTATAAGTAACATATTAAACAGGGAAGGCCCTAGGTTTTCTGACCTAGGCGAAAGTGTCGATATTTGCCTCTCTACCTGGAACAACTCGAGCCGTTTCTTTTGGCCTTTATTACATATTACAAAGAAAACAATGTTTAAAATAAAATTTTAAAATGTCTTATCAGATAAACAATTGGAATAAAAAGAAATATTTATAATTTATTGTAAACAAAATTTGCACAATTATTTAATCCACTGGGAACATGAGAAGATCCATTTCAGAAATGTGTTAAGTGGAGGCACTCTTCAACTCTGATTATCGACTCTCTTCACTGTCGATCGCATACGCCATTTATCACCTATTGCGAGCGTCCACAAATAGGGGTGCTCTATACTGTAGCCGTTTGAGGGCTCTATTTACCGCTGATCAGGGGCGCTCTTTAACGTTGATCAGGGATGTTTTTTACCACTGTCTTTGTACAATGTTACCGCCAGTTGGGGGCGCAAATTAACTATCAGGGGCACTATTTACCGTCTATTAATAGGTAATGTTTACAGCCACTCAGGGGCGCTTTTTACAGCCAGTTGAGAGCGCAATTTTACTCTGATAAGTTGCATGCGGCCTATCGGGGCTCTATTTAACACTGATTGGGCGCCATATTCAAGGCTGACCCGGGGACCTATAATGTCAACTGGGGGCGCTTTTTACTGCCAATCGGGTGCGCTCTTTCTTTAATGCTGATCAGGAACACTCTTTATGACAGATCAGGGACGCTCATCTGCGCCACCATGGCGCCCCTTGTACTTCGGCACCCTAGGTGGTCGCCAAATTCGCCTATATGGTAAAGCCGGTCCTGGTTTTAAAACAACCAACTAAACAAATATAAAATAATTTCTTATGAAACAATCCAAAAAGCTAATTATTACAATGTAAATCAAATTCTGAATCATCATGCTTACAGGGTTAAGAAACAGGAAGAATCAATTTATTATATGTAGATTGAAATTTGTATATGTTTTTCAGTGGATACAACCACTTTTTGTATATTTTAAAATATACATATTCTATGAAAATTTGATTTAAGTAATTTATATTATCAATGTGAAGAAACAGGTAGTACAAAAATTTATCGAAAGTACCAATTGATCATAGTAATATGTATGATTCTTTCAATTATTGGCAAACTTCAGATAGCTAAACCCATTATGGTCAATACCCTCAAATCCATTGAGGAATGTAGGGCCTACCCTGTGATAATTACATAATTTTACACAAGCACTTATTACAGCACCGGATTAATTCATATTTTGTTTTAAAGCTGAATGGATAAGACTACTTGGCATTAAGTAAAATTGAAATTATATCGTCTTGTTGTTTGAACAAGCTTCAATAACAGCTACCTATAAGTTTTGCTCAACAGTTGTGAATCTTCCCAGGTTAAATTTAAAATAAATTATTGCTGATTATACTGATTATTTATAATTTCATGTAAAAATAACATTCAAAATATTATTTACAATATCCTTTTGAAAAGTTTTGGACTTAATAAAAATCTTTTTTTACAGATTTATTGAGCTTTTACGTTACACACATATATATATTTGATAAAAATTATGTATAAAATCAATATAGAAATAATCAGTATAAAAGCAAGTGTTACTACTGTTTCATGTTGAAATACTACCCTAGTTTTCATGGACTCAAAAGTATAATTTTTCATAATTATTTAGATTGCAGTTATTAATGAAATCTTTATTTTACAGTTTTGAAGAGCAATTAATTCATCCAATGGTACAAATAAGGTTCTTTGAGTCACAAAAACTTTCAACCTTCGTATATTGTTGTCAACATTATTAACTTTTTGCATTAAATCTTCCATTTAAAAGGATGAACCAAATCCGTCACAACCCTGTAGTATAATATGCACACGCTTTTTAACTACTATTGGGGAATAGTGTATAATTTGGTTGTTTTATGGGAAGAAGAAAACTAACTCTAGAGTACAATTAATTCATAATTAACTGTTAACCAAACATATATTGTGTTCATTTTGAGTAAAAAACATTCATACAGTTCAAATAATTAACCATTAAAAACCTGACATTATATGGAACTTTAAAATCTGCCAAGAAATAATCATTAATGCCCAATAAAAAAATTTAATTTTTATTATTATTAAAAATTTTCAAACTGGTCTAAAAAGTATGTACATTGTTCATGTCCATTTAGTCTGGGTAAAAATTTAGATTTTTGTTGAGTAAAAAACTAATCAATAAAACAAACAAGCTATCAATTATTATACGCTAAGTTCAAAAAAATAGTAAAGAGTTCTTAACCATGGTCAAAATGTTTTACTATTATAAAGTTCTTTTCAATAAAATTTATTTCATTAAACTATTATTCAATGGTAGGTTTTTGGCTACATAATGATTAATATTGATTTTAAAATGTATTGTTTACAGCAAAACATTTGAGTAATTTAGGTACAATAATTAATTGTACACATCATTCCTACTTTTTTATTTATTTTTTTTATCCAAACATAAATCATTCTTCAGAACTTTTTATCATACGTATAATTATTATAGTATAATTTAAAAGCTTTACCATTCTCCATTGTTGCTTTATTAATAACTCTATTAACTTAATTTGCAGTCTAAGCTTTCAGCTGTTTATACATTTATTTGGCTTGAAGTTTAATATGTATTTCTATTGACTAACAACTTTGAGTTTGTAAATTAACAAGTAATAATGCTTAATAGCTTGGTGTGCAGTATCATGCTTTATTATATTAATACGATAAGATTCATTATAATTTTTAATGAACTCCCACTGACAAATTGATTGTGATTCTGGATGGCAAAATTACTATAAAAAAAACATTTGTAACAATAAAGAATTCAACAGGCTTTTTAATTTTACAAGAATGAATATGTGAGGTGTAATATGGTGAACTAAAATTTAAGCATGCCCTTAAAAATTAATTACAATCAATTCCTTTATAAGTTATCGTTTTTCACTTTTGAGCAGAAAGAAAAAAATATTTTACAGTTTTACACATACTGGATGATCCAAAAGTCTTTTTGCCAAAAAAAAAAAAAAAAAAAAAAACAAAACAAAAAAAAACTGAAATACTATTTTGTGGAATATTACATTTTTACACATGTTTTCACTATTTTATAGTGAGAATAATTCACTTTAAATTGAATTACATTATAATTAAATTAATCGATTATACATTTCTAACAAGTAAACTTTCTTAATAAACTAACTTTTGGATCATCCGATTTATCATCATGTGTAAAGAGGGAGGCTGTGAAATCAAAATTTAAAGCAATCAATAAGTTTTTTTTAGTTCATTGTATCGCTCATTCAACGATACTTAAGTTTAACTGAAATCATTTTTATCAAACAGGCTTTAATTATTTCAAAAAAGTTCAAAGATTAATCTGAAAAATGTCCTTTAAATTTCCACATGAAACAGTATAACATTTGAGTGAGTATTCACTTGACTTGATGTAATGTCCTATTTTGTGTACTGCTCTGGTGTAGTTTGCTTTTGTAATATGTTTTTGTTGTTTGTAAATAATTTTCAGCATCTTATTTACGGTAACGTTATTTGTACTTAATTGTCAAAAAATTAACTTCATCACTTGAATTTATGATCCAACATTCTTTGATATTTATAACTTTCTTTGTTTAACTATAACAATTTTTTATACTAATTTTTAAACCGCTTTGCTGGAGGACTCCAAAAAAAGACAAATAAGGAATTAAATTTGGTCTTAGAATGATGATTGCACACATTGTAAAATGAATTATTAAATATGTGAATTTTTTTGGTCCTTAACCTTGTTAACTAAATATTAATTTTTCAGAAAATATCCTTTGTTAGATAATAAATCAAAATTAATTAACAAATTTTCTTGATTTGTTTGAATGTTCACACAAATTCACAAAATTTCCTTGAATCCCAAAATAATTTAATAAGAGAATTACACTCTATATTTTCCTCAAATTGTTTAACCTTGAAAGTATAAAAAATCCACAAAGACCTATAGAAATGTAACTTATTTCTTATTATGCCAACAATTTGACTTCAAGGCAAAGTTGTTTAAGACTTTTTATAAAATCAATACTTATATAAAGCAAATAAATAATGCTTAAAAAACTTAAGTTTTTAATCGTGATAATTTTTAAGTAATATTTATTATAAAATGTATGACTATCTTACAGTACTCTTAAAAGTTAGTGTACTTGTACTGTTTGATGTCATCAGTGAAAATACCTGACAAAAACCACTTACTGAGAAGTTAGTCTAGAAGATAATGTGGAATGTGTTATTTGTTATAGTTTATTTATGTTTTTATTGATCCGACTTTATTAAGCACAAAGGGAATAATATATCAACACAAACTTTCTCTACAAGGTTCAGCTGTCTAAAATTACGCATGACACTTAAGGTTATAAGTTCGTTTTTACGCATGGGCTGACAACCCTAATATCCAAATAATGACTTACTGGAATGCTAGGTTCTGATGTGCAACTTGGATCACATGCCAGTCTACTAAAGTGCAGAGATTATTCTGATGGATTTTTTTCAGTTTTTATTGCTCGACAAAAAAAATCTATATATAGTAATAATTTTAGAATGCACACACTGCACATACAAATAGGGGTTAGTAATGTTAATAGCCCCTGCCTAGATCGAAGCAAAAATTTAAAAAGTTATGTTAATTAATAAATAAATAAGATGTAAGGTTTTGTTGATTTATAACATTTTAAAATGATTATTCAAAATACTGGACCGCTAGTATTTTTCACTATTCCAAATGTATTTGCTTTAGTTTTAATTTTTTATTATTTAAAAAATTACATGCATACATGCAATTTCGAAGATTCTTAATTTGGTCTTTGTAAATAGGCATTGTTAAGCTTTTTCTTGAATATATGTACATATTTAAAAACTAACAAATATCTATATCTCACAATAGCAATAAAGAAAAATATTTTCATCTATTAAAGTTAGTAAAAACTTCTTGAGTACAAACTTTACTAGCTCATGACTCCCTTGTAGATCTCAACATTGAAACACATTCGAAGTAAGCGCAAAATTGACTTTTAAAAATCACAGTTCATTGCAATGTGTAGTTACACATGTAATTTTAGTGTTGGTGACTCATGAGAAGACACCTGGTCAGTGTGTACGGAATGAATTGTTGTCATAGGGCTCTACTTATGACTCGCAAACACAGGTCTTCTTTATTAACTAATTTTGTCTATTGTGAAATGAAAATTTCATCAATTAATTTTGTGGTTCTAGTTTGATAAAGCTTTAGTTGCATTAAATGGCTACTTTGGCATATTGGGGATCAGTTAAATCATGACATTACATTTATTTTTGTTTCCTGAGGCAAATAAAGTTAATTCAAGAAGTTTTTGAGCAAATTTCATCTAAGGTAAGGATTTCTCTTTAAGTTCTTCTTAAATTAAATAATTACAGGACTGATGCCAGATGACTGAGTCTGAATGTTCCACAAAGTGTTTACTACTATGTTGAAATGATGGACTATGCTATTGCGTGAAACTAAGGACTGCAAGGCTCAAAAAGTGTCCCACGAAGGAATACTTAATAATTCATAGTTTGTAAGCTTATCATCTGGTATAATCTAGCAGGATACACTTAAAGTCTATGAATTTAATACATCTCTTTGTTGTTTCTAAGAGTCACTTCTCTTTATTCTTCTTGTTTTGTTTTGGAGTTTTAGTCATTCTGTTTTTTATTGTCTGTATTATAAATAAATATTTTCTTAAAGTAATGGAGAGGAATATCTTTGGCTGTGAGCCTTGCAGACTTTTTTAATAATTTCACTTCAACATTAACTTAAATAGCCAAGCCATCTTGCAATTTACATAAAATATAATTGCAAATATATATTTTTATATGACGTAAAATGATGTCTTCCTAACACTTCTGGCTGTGCTATTTTTACACTTAACATTACTACTCAATTAGAACATAAGTTTTATATAAAAATATAAAAAAATTTGTTTGGTTGATAGTTATCTTTTTATCTACTGATTTTGATCCCTGAAACTTGGTTATTTCTCTTAAGACGAATAAATTTCACCACCACTCAACAAGGTTGGTTTATTGTATATTTTGCTTGTAATTCTTTATGTACTGTAATTTTACTTATGCTGTAAATAAATTTAATGGAATGATTTTTAACATATATTCTAAAATAAAGTATCTATAAACAGAAAAAAACTTGATCTAAGAGAGAAAACTAGGGTAGTACCATGTTTTATCTACGTATAATTTATCTAACTTCTACGTAGGGTAATTGTTTTGGAAACAAGATTTGGCTGCCCCGCAGGTAATAAATACTTCTATATCAGTAAAGTATTAAACTGATATTTTAATGCAAACTGCAGGAGAAGGTAATTTTGCAGATGGTTTTTGTTTTTATTCGATCACATACAATTTTTATTTTTAGGTTTGAGAATTAAAAATAAGCATGTGCAATGGTAATTAAAATTATTGTTTTAAGACTATTTGTTTACAATATTTACTAGATAGACCAGACTAAATGTATTATAATTGTTATGGCATATAAATGTAGATACAGGCTTTTGAGATGCTGAATATTTTCTATGTCTGCTGCTAATTAATTGTTAAAACAAACCTTTAATCGTACCAAATCAATTTAGCAAATTTTTCATGATAGTTCGTGATTAAATAACAATTAGTGTGAGTGTATCTATTGATTTTAATTAATGATATATTTTTACTACTAACTTTGTTTCTGAATAAGATACATTTAATGTTTATTAAAGAAGTATCACAGTAGCTTATAAATTCACATAATTTTCATGTTTCTGAATAAGATACCTTATAACTTCTATAATTTTTATGTAACATGCTTATCAACAAAACTTAATCAAATACACAAGAAAAAAACCACATACATAGCTTACAAATTGACTAGTGCCAAATATTTGGTGTGTAATAATGACATCACCCATCTTAGCACCTTTAATTTTTAAGTGGCTCAAGCTTGGGGAACAACTTTTAATTAGCAACTAAATTTGATGTAAATTTTCTTTTCTTTTTTTTAATAAACCATTCAGTATTTAATATCTAGGTACAGTATTGAAATATGGTCACTACATTATTACTTTAAAAGTAATCATGTGTAGAGTAATATGCAGTACACAATTACAATCTTTAAAGGCCTACTAGATGTATTAAATCGGTACAAATTTCTTCACTGGTTTTTTTGCCTTCACAATTTTCATGGCCTTTTAACCAAATATTTCTTTTTTCGAATCCATACCCGCATGATTAGTTCATAAAAAAATAACCACATAGAAGCAGTCATTTAATCAAAGTTTATAACATAAATCTGTAGATAACATGTCAAACAGTGGCTTTCCAAAGGCATATATGTATTTAATAAATTATCAACAATGTGTTGATAAAATGTTATGTAAAAAAGTGTCACCTATACTAGTATCTAAACAACCAAATGTAGTCTAAATAAAATAATGTGAATTGTTTAATGTAGGTTAGGTGGTTTAAACCAATTTTTTTGTTGGTGATTTTTGTTGTCAATATAGAACAATTTACAAAGCTTTTCATGGCAAAAGTAGTCATTTAGGGTTGTTTACATTAGGACTTATTGATACCGTACAGATACCATTTGGCTGAAGCATTCATGAAAGAATATAATACATTAAATTACATTTCCCTATCAAATATAAAACTAGAGAGAGCTTTTAAATAGTAATTTCATTGATAGCAAATCTTTTATGGAAAAATAAAAACTTAATTTTTTATTTTAAATGATAAATCATACTGCAGTTGTGATTTTCGATGTGACAACTTGGCTAATGGATGGGTGGATGGTGTGCCCTCTGTTGTTCGCAGCTGGTGGCAGGCAGTGGTACCACACAGAGCCAGGACGAGGCGGACAACGCGCCACTCGATGAGAACACCACGCACCCTGGTGAGGAGAAGCATCATCACGACGATGGATACAGCGCTGGCGTGCCCGGCCCTCTCACCCGACTCTTCGTTATTGCAAACCGCGGCATCGCAAACCTCATACAGGACCTCATTCTCGTAAGTATGGCCTGTGTATATGGCTACACTCATCTGTCATTAGTTCAGGTTTAATCATAAATTTTCTACTTCAGTCTTTTTAATCAATTTCTAATACGAATAGTGTTAGCATTTTTTTCTCATTTTCCTTTGTTCTTTGGAAATATTTATGCAATTTTACCTATATTTCTGTTTTTAAACTAATTTGTTCCATTCTTAACTCAAGTAGGAAAAACTTTTCAATGGTTAATCTATGAGAAACATAAAACTACTTATTGCACTCTGTATATAAATGTTTATATCATTAACTAATATATACTAACATGAAAAGACTTGTCATCCAATGTACTTATTTAGTTTGATACCAAAATTTGGAAGATTCATGTTAACTGCACCAGAGGCGCTGCAACCGATATTGTAATTAAATGTTCAGCTGAATTGACAGTGCTTCAAAAACACTTTATCACAACATAAACATTACCATTAGCTGTAACATGTATCCTCCTTGGTTAAGAAGAGTGATAGGACCGATTTTACTATCATATGTCACGTGTACTTCCACATTCACCACAGAAGATCATACCACCATAAATTGGTTTCAATAACAACATAATTTTGCCTATGAAAAGGCCCATGCTTATGCTTTAACAGACCTATGCTATGAAAAGTATATTAACGTTAGTATACAGGATGTCTCTGAACTCTCTCCCGATCTCTTAAGGTATTATTCCTGACCTAAAGAAAAGCCAAAATATCACATTTAAAATTTCCTTAACTCCATAATTAACCACACAGCCACTATTTTGTATTTTTAAAGAATAATTTTTAATTTAAGAATAGATTGTTGTAATTAGTTGAAACTTTCTATACCGCTTTCTGAGGTAAGTCAATTGAAGAGAAATGATCAATCTTTTACAATTAATTTATATTATAAAAATGGCGCCTATTTAAAATCTTTAACCCTAAATTGCATAAAAACTAGCTTACATAAAGTAGCAAAGTATATGTCGTTGTGTTTTTCATTGTTTATTGGAAATTTAATTTCAAATCTAACGATGTAAAAGTTATGGAAATCGGGAAATAGATAAGTGAGTTAGAGCGATTCATAGGTATTAGCTCTTGTATGAGTGCACCCATTCTCCAGTGTTTGGGAGTGTTTGATCTAGCGAACACCTGCGAATATTTATTTAATTCACTCATATTCACTCTGGTGTAACCCAAGCTTAAGTAGTTATTCTTCGAGTCACCTATGCGTCACATGCGAGAGTGCACTTATATTACAAGTAATACGATATGATGAACTTTAATTGAAACTAGAGATCGCCGCCTGGTCGAAATTTGACCAAATGTTACTTGATCTGGTCCTAATGTGTTAAAAATATTTTATAACTGGTACACCTGTTCTTCAGGATTTCATAACACCATTTTTTACTACAACACCATTAGCTGTCTAATGGTTTGATCAATCAATTACCCTTCTTTCATAATATGAAAATTGGAACTTTGAAAGCCCATAGGGCATAGCTCTGGAGACCAATGTGAATTATAATGTGATTCTGCTCATCTACAGGGCGATACCTTTCTAACAGTATATAAGTATTTCTCCTGCGATGCACAAATGCTGAGTAAAAAAAAGGAAAAGGACCATGCTTGCCTATTAATGTATACTAAAGATATTACATTTGAAGTTACGGTGTTATTAATTTTATTACACATTAAATCAGAATATAACTTTATGAACTCAAGAGATTGGACCAGATCAATTGACTTTATCATTGTATTTCTAACAGTGGGCATATCTAGTAAAACAACTTTATGGCATTTCATCTGTGATAAAACTGTGTTTACCAATACACAATATCTGTATTGCTTTACAGCGCCTAGCCCAGACTAGTGAGAGAATAGTGAACTTCAAGGCTCGACTCATCACCTCCATCATCTAGGCGTCATCAGTTCGGCTCAGTTACCATGACTTCTGCAAACTTGGGGTTTTACTACATCGACAAGTTGACTGCTCAATCACCGCACTGAACTTCGCATTCACCCTGCTTTTAGGAACATTCTATCCACTAATATTTCAGAAAAACCTGTATTATTTATTTATTTATTAATAGTAAACCCCAAAGTGACAGGGGGGGAGTGGGTACAGACTTTTATACTCTGTGCCTTCGCCCCTTTGCTCCCTCTATCAACGAGGGAAAGTTCGATATGTAATGTATTATATTCACCGTGTAATGTACATAGACACATCCTGCATATCGAGTAAGACTGATGAGAAATCTAATATCAATGCCATCTTTTTCATTCGCCGGATTATGAATAATAGAAGTCAGTATGAAGTTTATAAATTGAAAAAAGTTACTAACCATATTTGTAAAATTATCTATATTCATGAGTTTTTAGACTGAAAAAGTGGTATATTTGCCGGTGCAACTCTGTAATTAACATGTTTTAACATACACTTTGACATTAAGACAAAGTATTTGTTATCTGTAATTATTTTCATTCACTACTCTCTATCAAAGATTGAAAGTGGAAAAGTTAACATTTTAAACGAGGCAAGTAACTCTCATTTACTATTCAAAGCAAGCAGTTTCCTGTATATCCTAGGAATTAAAACCTCCGCATTTCCTATTTATTTTTACCTCTTAAAGTAAGCTCTTTTAATACTAAATTATTAGTTATTGTATAACTTTAGTTAGTAAGAAAATCAAAAGTTAGTTATAGAATCATTATCTCAAAGAAATTATTAAAGTTTCTTCATTTCTTTATTACATTACATAAATCTTCAGAAGTGTAAAATTATTTGTAAAGCTTTCATTGTGCACATATGAAAATCTAGAAATAAATTATATGTAAATACGGATCTTGAGTAATTATTAAAAATCCTAACTATTATCTTTTTAAGAACCCAAACACTTTTCATATCCTGCTTACCCAACTTGACTTTACAATGGAACCGACAGTCAAACTGTTGTGTTTGGTGTTTGTGAAGAGAATTTTTATCCTTATGTGTTTGGTTCCCACACATGGTCAGAGAATTTTTATCAAGCAAGTTGGTTAAAAATCAAGCGAGTCTGTTTGTTGTGAGTTCTGGTCACGGGAATTGTGTTTTTATCTCTACAATAGACCCTCTCTTAACCAACCCTCATGGGACTAGGCCTTGGTACTAGACCTTAAGGGCCTGTTAAAGCACCAAGTCAATTAACTTATAACATAGGTCAAAATAAATATATTATTGTATTTATATAAGACAAAAATAACCTATCAATTATAGCAGAAAAGCTGACAATAAACTGATGATGACTTCCACAATGTTATTGTGAGTTTCATGTGATTGATGACAAATATTTAATATTTACTTGATCGGATAGGTTCTATTTCAGTACCGTAAACTAAAAAGGATTGAAACAGAAATCTGTGGATACCTAGAAAAGGACAGTTAAACCGACCTATTTCATTTTTCAGGGTAGATAAACCGATCTTTATTTTGTGCCAGGGCAGGGGCGGTTAGTCCCAGGCTGGTTAAGAGAGGGTCCACTGTAAATACAGTATACACACATCCTAATTTTGTGTCTAGATTTATGAATCATTTAACCCAATAAATATTTATAGTGTATATTTAAAAATTAATATTAACGAAAACAAAGAATGAGAGAATAATTAATTTTTAATCTATTGTTACCATTTAAATTGTATATTATTATGTAAACTACATTGACGTTGTCAGTACACTTACTGTTAAATTTTTTATGACAATAAACATCTTGAATCTTGAATCAAAAGTTATTTTGCTCACAATGAAAAAACCTGCTCAGAATTTGTGACAAATTGCTCGTCGGTAAACAAATTTTTTATTATTACTTAAAGCCTAATTGACAGGCAGGTTTGTTCTGAGACAATAGGTCCTTTTAATATTTATATGAACAGCCCAAAAACTAAACTAAATTTAAGGTAGAATTAAAAAAAATTGTGAACTCAATATATATTTAATTGCTGATACAAATATTATATACACTATAAATCTATGAGTAGAAAACATAAAGTAATATAGGAAATAAAACTTATTGATACAATAGTTTACAAAACTTAACATGTGAGACTCAGAAACATAAACCCCAGGTCCAGCCACACATTGTCGAGATCAGAATGTAGATGAACACCTAAAAACAAGAAAATGCTGAAGACCTAATCACTCTCTTGGTTAGACTCTCTTGGTGTCTTTTCCTATCAGCAATAAATAACAGTTCACATGTTAAGAGAGATTTATGGTGCTGTAAATTATAAATATGTGTTTTTTTACATGTCATGCAAGGATGGGCTTTTTGGTTTGAAAAGAGACGGAACGGGAATTTTTATTTCCTGTTCATTTTGGGACGGGATCAGGATGCTTCTCTATTTAAATATTTTTTGCTACATCAAAAAAAAATTAAGGAGTGTATGATAAAAAATTAATAACAAACCATGTAAATTTAAAGTTAGAAATTTGAAATTTAACAAACGTATATTTATATTTCACTGGACACAGCTATTTCAGAAAACACCTCCTACACTCTTGGCATCAAATGATCAGCAGGAGTGTAAACTCTATCATAAATCTGAGGAGACTGCTTCGCACATTATTCTGGATTATGAGACTTTGGGCTAGAAGAAGAGCCCTGTTTTCATTAGCACTGTTTTTAGCCACTTGAGCAGCTCTCAGCATTTTATTACTTTCATGCCAACTGAATACTTATCCAGATGACAGATTACCCGTAAAATAATAGAAAGGACGCTTAGATAAGGTTATAGCCACAGCAAAGTTTAAAAACTTTGAATACTAGAAAAACACATGGTTGATAAATCTGAAAAACTTTTTAGGTGCCGTATTTTCTTTTGACTTCAATATTTTTCGATGACACATTCATTAAAAATTTGTTACCTATAGGGCCTAATCTAAAAATAGTTAATTTTTTTCCACTTCTGTGTTATTCCCTGAATGGTTGTCCCGTAATGCTTTTGCAGCTGGCGCCAAACTGGGATATTCGTGTATCCTGCACCTGCATATTGAGGATGACTAGTCATTGTTGTCTTGGATAAGTCCACTCAGCAGTGACTCTTTTGTTTTCATATTACACTTTTGAAAAACATACTTTTCTCGCATGGCCTATATATTCTTTTTCCTCCACCTTGTATCTAAAGCAGTATTTTACCCCCTGGAATAGCGTACTAAAGTACTAGTTTTTACCCCACATGACTTAAATACTTATTCTTCATCTAGGGAAAACTTAACTTTGTTGCACCATAGGGCTAAAGTTAGTTACAAAAGAATAACCTTAAAAAAGAGATTAAATAGAACATGAGTGTCAGTCAAATGTATTTGTTTTGTTACTCTTTTTTATTAGTAATAACGTCTATAGCCAGGGATTTAGGAATACTTCCTATAGGCTATATACATTTTTTGATGCCCCCCTCCCCCTACATTGGGACAGAATCATGCATAATTTTTATTGCCACTTATTGGAGCATATTCACCTTAAAATAAGCACCAGATTACGTTGGTGTCTTAATATAAAAGTATCAAATACTTTTATGAACTTTATATTATTTAGTTGACTAGGCCTACTTTAAGCCAGGAATCACAACACACAAAAAGAATCAAAGTGACTTCAATTATAGGAACACCTAGAACAGTGGACAGGCAAGGCAGTATAGAGGCAACTGCCAGCCAAATAAAAGTCTAATGTTGGATTTGTTTGTCCCAAGCTACAAAACATAGTTCCAGTTCGAAACGACTTTAAAGTAAAACTAAAATTTTAATTGAAAGAAATTTAGTTCAATTAGTAAATTTACAGTTCAACAGTTAGTAAATTTACTTATACCTACACCTTTCTGTGTAAGGAAACGTAAAACATTGAGAAAATTAATAACTCTCAGTTTGGTTTTAGAACTGGATTAAATGCACAATTATCAATGTCAAATTTGGTGAATAGTATTGCGGAAGCTTTGGATGGGTCACAGAGGACTACAGGTGTTCTCTGTGACCTGTCCAGGGCATTTGAATGTGTTCACCATGACATATTAATCAATAAATTGGAAAAATATGGAATAACAAATGTTGAGCTAAATTGGTTTTCTTCTTATTTAAGTGGTAGATATCAGAGGACAAAAATTACTAAATATGGACTAAAAACAAACTCTTTATGGAATAAAGTCGAAGTTGGGGTGCCCCAGGGCTCAATTTTGGGCCCATGTCTATTCATAATTTATGTAAATGACCTACCTAGTGCCACAAGTATGGAAATGTTTCAGTTTGCTGATGATACTGTGTTGATTTGTAAGGAGCCCAATATTGTATCTTTACAGCACACAGTTGATAGAGAGGTGTCATCTCTTTGCGACTGGTTTAGGGTAAATGGACTTTCCATTAACATGGACAAGACCCAGCTAATAAATTTTAAGGCAGATTATAAATATAGTTCTCAACAAATAACTCTTTCAAGCTCAAAGTTGATGTCTGAGGAGACAGTTAATTTTTTGGGTATTCTTGTAAACCAAAACCTTAACTGGCTTCCTCACATCAACAAACTAAGTAAAAAACTATCTTCAGCTGTTTTTTCTCTTCGGGTGATGGCTCAAGTGACAGATTTAAAAACTCAATTAACTGTTTATCACTCCTACTTTTCATCTTTAATGTCATATGGTATTCTCGTGTGGGGTAACTCCAGTCATTCTAAAAAAATCTTCAAAATTCAAAAGAAAGCCATTCGAGTAATTGCTAAAATAACCAAAACAACTTCTTGTAGACAGTATTTTAAAGACTTTCAAATTTTAACTCTTTATGACCAATACCTTTTGGAAATAGCATTTTGGGTTAAAAGAAACTTGACCATGTTCATGGAAAGTCAAACTAAACACGTATATAATACTAGAAGTAAGGATACTATTAGGCCAGTAAGTCATCGACTTGTTTTATATGAAACCTCTCCTCAGTATATAGGTCCAAAAATTTTTAATAAACTACCAAAAGAACTTAAAGATATATCATCACCCATACAATTTAGAAAGCATACAAAAAAATGGCTATTAACAAAGAACTTTTATTGTCTTGATGAGTATTTTAACTGTTAACGTGGAATTGGGTCAGTTAGTTTATTATTTTTTTTTGCTTTTTTATTGGATAAATAACAAGTTTATATGTATATTTTTTTATTTAATATGATTAGTTATAAGAATATTTTGACAACTGTCCTGTCATTGTTATGATGTTATGACATTCTGACAATAAATAAATAAATAAATAAACAATATGACCCGAATCGTAACAAGAACGATTCACCACTTGGCAACTTTACAGCTAAAGAAATGACAACTCGTCAGCATAACGACTTATACATCTTAAAATCAAACTTAATTCAAAATAAATTAACACCCCAGAAAGTTGCCTAATCAATATTTTCATGCTAGAGCTGCCCATGTGACTGATTGACAAATTTCCGAAACAAAAACAAGAGAAGTTTGAAAGGTTTCTGGTGTCATGGTTTAACATCATAACACAGTTTCAACACTCTAACGTAAAAAGTCTGGGACAGAAGAAGCTAGTGGTCCCTGGTGTGTAGACTCATAACTAAAATTTTTACCAATGATTACGATGTTGGCGGATGTTTGGTTGTTTTGAGGAACAGCTGCGTCTGGCAAGTAGGGCGGCATATGTATCGTTACGTTCATTAAAAATTAAGTTTTTCAAGGGGGAGGCTATTTAAAAGGTAAACCAAACGTTTGCTCTATTTTTTGGCAAATCGATTTGTAAAATCATTAAAATGACAAAAATGAAATCACTAGTTGCAAATCTAAACACTGGGAGCGCTAGTGTAATTCCATCTCTCTGGGCATTATACAAACTGCGTTACAACGACTAACCTACATGAAAAATGTGCTACAAAATTATATATAGAGCAAATTCGAATGAAAATAATAAGCATATTTTCATTTCCTCAAATAAATACAGAATCAGAAAGTTGGGCTTAGGGAAGTATCTGTTATAAAAGTATTAAAAGGTTTTTCTTAAGTCGACATAGCTTAAGTGCCGCCCCTAACATTTTGCCGCTATAGGCTCCAGCCTTTTCAGCCTATTTAGAAATAGGGCCCGGTCTGTAGCGTTAGCCATTTTGTTAGCAGATTACGTATTTGTTTACATTTCACCTCAGTTGTTGTTATAAAATGGATTGTGTTAAGGATGAATTATAGAGTGATAGTGAGGAATTATTAGTCGTGGCTACAAAACATCAGTTTCACTTTCCCACAACATTTTTCCAACACTGTGAATGTTGTACAAAAACTGTCAATAACTAAATTGTGTTTTGTGTGTTTTAAAATAAGTGTCAGAGTTTTGACTAGACCTAAATTGTGTTTTATTTTTTCTGTTCTATAAAATTGATATATCCCACATTGTGGGTTTTTTTCAAGTTAATGTGACTCTAATCCAGCTTTTCAGAGCAAAGGATTATATTAAGGTAAAGTCACTACTAGGGATGGACGGGTCTCGAAATTACGAGAAATTTTCGAGAAATTTTTAATCTCGTTCACCGAGACGAGATTTTATTTTGATCGAGATTTTTCGAGACGAGAAATAATTCGTGAATAACGATAAAAACGGGTATAAATAATCTACGAATTGCTAGGCCTATTTTACTATCAATTTAATACTGAAAAATAAATTATTTTGAAGCAATGTGTCTTATTTTTCCTATCATCCTTACAACTACAAACTTAATTGCCATCATAAAGTGTTAAACTACGGTTAGACTTCCAAGACTTGGACTGGACTGGAGACGTCTGCATCTGCAGCTGCACGGACTGTTAGTGGTAGTTAGTCAACATAGCTACTGATTTATAAAATATTCATTTGTTTGATAAATCTTTAGTACATTGGAAAAACTTTATAAACAATAAACAATCATAATTTGACATTTAATTGCTTCAAGATGATTATATAAAACTAATTCAAATAATTTTTGGCAAATTTAAGAGCTGTTTTGAGATTAACAGTAATAGTAGTGACAATCAGATGAATGACAAGGTGGCCAATCAGATTTAATAATGGCTAACCTCAAATATCCCACGCAATACAATTTAATTTCCTTTCACACTCTTTGCAGAGTTCAGTTATTTTAACCAAAAAATGCTTAAAATCGGCTGTTGGTTGATTTTATTGAAAGGTTTGGATGCTAAAAAAACTGAATAGGCCTATTAACAATAATTGTTGAATAGCAATAAATAGGTTGTGTTGAATAAATAGAAAATCAATGGTCTTAACAGAACCATACAGGCTTCATGGCTATACTAATGCTTGCCTTTATTCAGTTAGGAGCAAAATAAAAACCTTACCATACCACTAGCAGACGAAAAATCCGAGGGAATTACGTGAGTTCCAAAACAGTGAAAGTTTAAAGTTATGTATACAGGACTTGAATAGTTTGGAGAAATGACAATGAATAGCAAACAAAATGAGAGCTGAAGATTTTCTTATGGACAAAGACAAAGAAGAAGAGAGATTAAAATTTAAATCCACCAATTACAAGGGATTTCTTGTTAACCTCCCGGCCTCTATTCTTGTGACTCAAAGTTAGTTGGCCTATGCCTATTACAAAAACTGTGAGTGAAGAAAATGTCTTATTTGGAAACATTTTATTAAAGTAAGTTAATAGTGAAAAGTGTGATACATGAAGGTGAAAAGTGAACAAAGTAACTGTAACAGAGGATTCTCTTTTTATGTTTTATTAGGCCTAAACATAGGTCGTAGGTCGATAGGGTTTATGGTTATATCTTCTCAATCTTTTTATTGGGTACATTCCTTTATAGGCCTAGACCATTTGTTAAGAAAGCGACTTTTTTAACTTCAGTTTATTAACATAATCAGCATTATACAAAGTAATATTTGTTCCTTCACATAAATCAGGATTTAACAATGTTAAATAATCAGATTAAAATCCAGAACGCACATGTCTCGTAATGTACGAGAAGGAAAATCTCGTCTCGATCTCGTCTCGAAATTTTATGAGAATTAAAAATTCTCGTCTCGTCTCGTCTTGAACTAAAAATCCAATCTCGTCCATCCCTAGTCACTACAAAACAAAATCGAAATAATCATGAGTTTAACATTTTTGTTGACAATACTCAAATAGATATGGTTGATAAAACAAAATTTTTAGGAGTTCATATTGATAATTATCTTAGCTGGGACCTGCACATTGACCATCTTCTAGCAAAAATAAACTCAGGAATTTACGCTTTAAAAAGATTGTATTACCTCTGTAGTTTAACAGTTTTAAAGAATGTGTTTCATGCCCATGTTCAATTCCATGTATCTTATGGAATCTGTGTTTACGGAGGAACAACCAAACAAAACCTCAATAAAATTTTAGTTGGCCAAAAAAGAGGTCTGAGAGCCATGTTAAATTTAAAGTTTGATGAGTCTGTAAAGCAGCATTTCATTGAACAAAACATTTTAACCGTTTACAGTTTGTATATCTTAAAATGTGTAATGCATGTTAAAAATAATGACAATTTTATAAAGCATGAGGACATACATGGTTACAATACTAGAAATAAAAGTAGTATAGTATTGCTCATAACTCATGACTCATAACTCTGAGCTATTTAAGAAGAAACCATCCTATGCCGGCTCTGTATTTTTAAAACACATCCCTAAAGAAATAATTAAGATAGAAAGTAGAAGTAAATTTAAGAAAGCACTTAAACTGTTTTTAATAAAAAATGCATTTTATTCCTTGGAAGAATTTTATGAATTGAGTAATGTGAATACTGCTTAACTATTTCTAAAAATGATCTGGAGTGTTCTGAAATGCCTGTAAATGTACTGAGTTAGTTTTAAGCTTGACACTATTTAATGTATTATTATTCCTTGGAAGAATTTTATGAATTGAGTAATGTGAATACTGCTTAACTATTTCTAAAAATGATCTGGAGTGTTCTGAAATGCCTGTAAATGTACTGAGTTAGTTTTAAGCTTGACACTATTTAATGTATTATATGTAACAAATGCAACAAATGGCTCTTGGGCCTTTCTCTTGAAACGAACAGTAAATTTTTAATATTTAGTCATCTTTTAAACTATAAATGGCATTACAGTAGGAATGGACTCCACCTAAATCGAAGTGGGAAAAAAGTAGTTATTAAAAGTATCTCAAGTTGGCTATTATTGACTAATTTGTCCGGACAAGAACATAATGAAGTAGTCACAAATTATCCATCTAACTTGGTTACTTCTTTGGACAAAATACAAACAGAAACAGATGGGAACAGCTCTAAGAACATCTGTGTTGTCAAGGCCAACATGTCAGAAATGATAACGAAATTTTCCAGTCACACTGACACAGCATTTTCCCACTGTATTTCGGCTGATATTGACCACCCAAAAAACATGTCTAAAGGTGTTGCTGTTATATTTAAAAAATACTTCGGAAAACCTAACCGAAAAGATTTTATTAATCGACATCTGACGATCCAGAAAGCCAGGGGAGGAGCTACCATCTATAGCCTTGTTACCAAGCCAAAATACTTTCATAAACCTTATAAACAAGATTATGAAGAAGCGTTCCTGAGCCTTACCGAAGATTTTAAAAGTAAAAAACTTAGACAACTCATTTGCTCCCCTATGGGCTGTGTCAATGACAAAGTGAAAATTGACATCTTTGTCGAAAACCTGACAAAATTCCAAAATAATACTGGAGCGAAGATTTTGATAGCTACAGATGACAACTACCTCCACACTTCTACATGGTCTCAACCAATTACAGAAAGGCTGCTTGAAGGTTTAAGAAGAAAACAAGAGGTTACAGAGGCAACGTCTGCATTGTCAATGACTACCAGCCCTCACCGCAGCAGCACTGATGTCATCCCCAACCACGACCAGCCTGAACAGCACGTCAGCCACCATAGCAGCCTCGCATCTGTGTCTTGTGTTGTGCAGAGTTTTAGTGCCAGTGATACCCCACCACATATCGCTCCTGGCCCCATCTCTTTCTCCGAGATGGTCAAGGGAGTGAATGACATCCCTTCCAAACCCTTAGTTAATAATATAGATCTAGTTAAAGATGTGTCATATAAAAATTATTTTTTAAAAGCAAGTCAGAAAATTACACCAAAGGGATAACAGATGGAGATGTATTTCAAACAAGCTCACTCACTGACAAGGATCTAAGTATTATAAAAAATATAGGTTCTTGCATTTTACATTATAATATTAGAGGTATAAAGAGGAAGTTTGAATATTTAAATGTACTTTGTACTATGTTAAGTAATATAAAAATAATCTGCTTGAATGAACATAATGTAAAAGAGTCAAATCAACTTATTTTAAATAAACTTCCCAATTACAGTTTAATAGACGGATTTTTTAGGAATGTTTCAAAAGGAGGGACCTGTATACTGGTTCATAATTCACTGACATGCAAGGTTAGATCTGATTTTAAATTATTGAACGAAGAGCTTGTATTTGAAGGTTCATTTATAGAAATTGAATGTTATAATATCATTATAATATCGTTGTACAGAATACCTGGGCCTGCTGTAGCTAGACAGTTTTTAATTAAATTTGAAAAACTTTTAATTTTATTGCAAAAGGAACTAAGTAGGAAAAAAATCGTAATTACTGCAGATTTCAACATTAATATCTCAAAATATAACAAAAGCATTGTTAAAGAATTTGAAAGCCTGATTAAAAGGTATGGTTTTAGCATTAATTTCAGAGAGCCAACTAGGATTACTTATACAACTAAAACTTGTATTGACAACATATTGACTGGCTTGAATTATGGAAATGCAGCATGTAATACTCTTGATCTTCCTGTATCTGACCACAAAGCTCTGTTCATTGAATTGCCCATGAAAAGTAACCATTCTAAACAGCCTCCTAAATTTGTAAGTTGTAGATTATTTCCCACAAAGTCATTAGTGCCCTTTTTATATAGTATGAATGCCTGGACAAATGAATTTGAAACAAAAGAGTCTGTTGACAGCAGTTATAAAAGTTTCCTCACTCAGTTTAGATTATGTTTAGATGAAAACTTTCCTGTTAAAAAAATAACTTTAAGAAATAAGACTGGGAGGACAAACGATTGGATCACAGTGGGAATCAGAGTCTCTTCTATCAATAAAAGAAAATTGCATGTACAGTCAAAAACTAATAAGGATCCTTTGTTTTTAAAATATGTAAGAAATTATAAGAAAATATTCAAAAAAGTGGTCTCTGAGGCAAAAAAATTTGCAAACAGTGAATACATTATTAGTGCTAAAAATAAGTCTAAGGCTATGTGGGATGTTGTTAGAAATGAGTTAGGTATAAAAAATAAAAATACAGAAATGGATATTCAACTCAGAATAGATAACAATGTTATAAAGCACCCGGTTAAAATAGCTAATATCTTTAATAATCATTATGTAAATATAGTGGACTCTTTGAAATTGCCAAAAATTAATCATTCCATATTTAAAGTGCTTTCTCCATTGAAACAAACCGACACTCTCAGTATATTTTCTGCAACAAACAATAAGGAAATTGAAAGAGTTATCCTAAGTCTCAACAACAGTAAAGCATGTGGCTGGGATGAGATCCCAATAAAAATTTTAAAGTGGTCAGCCACTATTATTTCAGAGCCATTGGTAAAATTAATAAATTTCTGTTTCACTGAAGGAGTTTTCCCAGACTTATTAAAAATTTCACAGGTAATACCAGTTTTCAAAAAAGGTTCTCTTTATGAAGTACAAAACTTTAGACCAATATCCTTATTAAATAATCTATCAAAAGTTTTTGAGAAACTCATTCATATCAGACTGGTTAAATATTTTAATTCTAATAATCTGCTTTGTAAAGAACAATTTGGATTCAGAAAAGATTTAGGAACACAATCAGCTCTTACCTCATTTTTAAATTCCGTTCTTTTGTCCTTAGATGAGACTAAATTCACCGCAGGTGTTTTTTGTGACTTATCAAATGCTTTTGATTGTGTTGATCACAATTTATTGCTCTTTAAATTAAAGAGACTAGGAATAAATAGTTTGGCTTTAAAACTTCTTGAATCTTATCTTTCAAATAGAAAACAAAGAACAGTAATTTCTACCAAATTAGGAAAAAAATTTTCATCTTGGGCAGCTATTAAATCTGGCGTACCACAAGGCTCCATACTGGGACCTCTTCTCTTTCTCGTTTACATCAATGATTTGCCAAATAGTATCCCAAAGCATATATGTGATTTTACACTTTATGCAGATGATACTACAGCACTAATCAAAAGCAAAAACTTTGAAAATTTGGAAAAAGACATCAAACTTTCATTAGAAGAAATAAGTAAATGGTTTATTAGTAACGGATTATTATTAAATGAAGAGAAGACCAAAATAGTACATTTCAAGCTAAGAAATATCACCCCAAATTCTGAATTTAACTATGCAGAAACAGTAAAATTCCTAGGTATTCACCTTGATAGCAAGCTTAATTGGACGAAACATATTGATTTTTTAACAAGAAAACTTAATTCAACAAGATATGCACTAAGTATACTTGTTAAGGTGTCATCTTCAGATGTTTGTAAGGCTGTATATTATGCCTATGTATACTCTCTCCTAAGTTACGGAATTGTGCTCTGGGGTACAGCAGCAGATGTACAAAGAGTACTGAAATGTCAAAAATCAATTATAAGAGTTTTAGCTCAGAGCGCACCAAAAACAAAATGTAAGCCACTTTTCCGAAAATTAGAAATTTTAACTGTCCCTTCCATTTTTATTTTAGAAACTTTGAAAACAATTCTTAAGAATCCAACATGTTTTGAAAAATATAGTTTCAGGCATAGTTACAACACAAGAAACCAAAACTCTTTTCAATATCCCCTACATAATTTATCAAAGTATCAAAAAAGTCCACTATATATGGGATTAAAAATATATAATAAGATTCCTGATTGCTATAAAAAGCTTTCTCCATCAAAGTTTATATCTTCTATAAAATACATGTTAATTGAAAAATCTTATTATACCTTGAATGAATTTTTTAATGATGATTTTGGTAAGATTCATGACTGAACTTCTGTACTTTGCTTGTATATAGATGTACTGTAATGCCAATTAGTTTTAATTCTTGGAAAAAAAAAAATTTTTTCCTGATTTCTTGACATTGTACCTGTTTGTGTATTGCCTCTGTAATATGTATCAAACGTATGTACAATAAAGATTTGTCTATTGTCTATTGTCTATTGTACATGAACAAATAAAGAAGATTTGAATTGAATTGAAAGTTAGATTATATATTGTTATTTGTGTAGGTGTATGAAAAATTTTGTGTGCATCAAGGGACTAAAGTACTTTTTCTCCAGGAGACTCTGAAGACAGAGTGAGAAAAAAGTCCCTAGACACAGAAATAAATAATATTTTGTACAAAAATATAGTTTAACTCTAAAACTATTTAAATCCAGTGGAGGCCTCACCAAATAATGCACATATCCTGTTACTGCGAAAACATTTGTGTTTACTTACTGTTAGAATTCCTCCCATTAGGAAATAAAGCTTCATGTTTTTCCAGAACATCGAACGCTGTAAGTTTCGACTTTGAGCTCTGAATGTAACAGAACTTGCAGTCAAGTTTTCTGTTTTATTAACGAGCAGTTCTAGTCTCTCTCCTCTCATAGCGACATTGTCTATAATTAAATAAAAAATTAGTAACTTTTAAGTTTTGCTACAACAATGCCTATAATTAAAGATTGTTTAAAATTCAAAAATAGACGTACAATAAAATGCTTATTAGTTGATACTATTTCAAAATAATATGTGTGTTCATACATAACTAGTGAATTACCTATAGTGACTAGGAAAAGGGCCACAAATTTCAAAACATAGAAAGTCTAACGGACGCTGAAGTTTCAAGGAATATAGCACAAAACATAAAAACAGACTTACAAATCTGCATTTGCTGAATATTAGGAAAGAGAAGAAAGGAATCTCAAAGAGGAACTTATACGAACAAAGTTCTACCTACTAAGCAAGGAATTTGATTCCAAAAAAGGTTGACCACAACAAAAAGGCTAGAAAGTAGTGATGTATGTGGATGGAAAAGATCTGGATGGGAACAGGGATGTCCACCAACACAACACCAGATATGGTAATAAAAAAAAAGACTTCCAGCACACCAACTAGAGCTGTATTAAAGCAACTATCTTACATTGGCAGAAAACTAAACAACACACTACCCGAAGATCTAAACTTGAAAACAGCTCTAAAAGAATGGCTACTTGCTTGCAGTGTTGGGGGAGCTACTTTTTAAAAGTAGCTAGCTACAGCTACTTTTTGAAAAAGTAGCTTAGCTACAGCTACATTTAAAAAATAAAGTAGCTATCTTCAATTTTAGCTACTTTCACAAGTAGAACTGATGAAACCGGCCAAGGTGCAGGTGAAACGTCTAGTTTGAAGAAAGAAATGTGTCAAAAAATCCGAAAAAAGTGTTCTAATTAAATGAATGACACATTAAGAGGAAATATTTAATAAGTTATCTTCACAAGTTTATAACATTTTTCATAGGCCAGCCAAAGTAGGATTAGGTCTAATGCTGGCATATGCACTTAGAATAAGGATTGTTGGATTAGATACTACAGCAAACAAAATATGAGTATGAAGCACTCTGAAAAGTATTAAGTACAAATTAACCAAGTTCGGGAAGTAAACGTTCACATCAACATGGTTGAGGTTATGTCGTTTGTCAGTAGTCTTACAATAACAATAATTAGGCTATTAGAATTCGTTGTCTTGTTGCGTTGTCTCTCATTACAAACATTCCTTGCCTAACCTCAGCAATCCTGATGGAGCGCAAGCGTAGTGCGGCACTATACTTTCTATAAAATACAGGACAGTGGATAACTAGCACATCTCGTGGCCGGGAGGACAAGACTGGTTGTCATCTTTTGGTTATGGTTATGGTTATTGGAGTGCCTGGTGGTGGCAACAGATTGAAAATGATCATTGATTCCAACGAGTAAAAATCGTAACAGCTTACTGTATAACTATACAAACGTTTTAACTTACTTGTGTTTATTTGGCAGCCATGAACAATGTAATGTGAACACAATAATTATATCAAATCGTAACTAAAGTAGGCCTAGCGAGAAAAGTAGCAAAATAATCTGCTACAACTACTCTAAAAATGTAGCTCGCTACAGCTACAGGCCATTTATTTTCTAAAGCGGAGCTAGAGTAGCAGGCTGCAAGTAGCGCACTACTTCCCAACATTGCTTGATTGACCTTTTTACACAACTTTTGAAATAATCCTTCAGACCATCTAACACAAGTCAAACCAAATTGTTTGAAAAAATACTTTAGGTACTCAAATTGACCTTATTTGTAATCTTGATGATTGTAAATAAAGATGATTTTGACTTTGTTCAGTATTTTAATCATGGTATTTTTGTTTTAATTGAATTAGGCCTATCAAAAATGATGTACTATTTTTTTTTTCTTTTTCAAATTTGTAATAATTTATCATTTTTTAAATATTTACTGCATTTTTAAAACATAAAGGTCATGCTTTGAAAAAAAATAATAGATATTTAAAAAATATAATTTATTAAGACAAACTGATATCTTTTTCCACAACAGAGATAGTCGTATTAAGGACCTACATAAACTCATTATTTGTATCAATAGACATATCATAGATATATCCCATAGATAGAAATATAGAACAGTCGAACCTCGATAGTTCGACACCTTGTGGACTTAGAACGTGTCGAACTATCAAAAAATCAAATTATAGGGAATATATGGGAAATTTAAATATAGGGAGCATAACAAATTTAAGTTAAATTTAAGAAACACTAAATATTAATGGAAACATAACTTGATTGAACTATAATATAGGCAAAATTAAAATAATTCACCATTTTGTTTACATTTTCACCTTTGTCATTACCCAACATTGACATTATCAGTAGTTAATGACCATAGTTGGGGAAGTTAGTCAATAATTCTAACTAGTTAGAAGTTATTAGTTAGACCCGTAAAAAGTAACTGATAGAAGTTATTAGTTAGTTGGTTAAAAAACTAACTGATAGAAGTTACTCGTTAGTTAAAAAACTAACTGATAGAAGTTATTAGTTAGTTAAAAACTAACTGATAGAAAATTAAGTAAATTTTTTGAGGAGTTTTCTGTTTGTTTTTTGGCAGTTGTTTAAAAGGATTTCGTATAAAATGAAATAATGACACATCTTGGTAACTAATTGTGTTGTGGGTAAATTCAATCAACATTTTAACGAAATTCCACCCTTTTCATTTTTTCAAGCTGTTGAAATATGCCGCATATGTTTGGCCACTGAATATCGCGCTCGCCCCATCGCTATCAAGTATTTTAATCTACTTAATTAAAACTATTCATCTTAATAACTATTAATTATAACTATTACTAAACTATCACTAAAATATAACAACGAAATATAAACAACATGTTGCGATACCACAGAAAAAAATGGCTTCACACTTGTCAGGCAATGAACATCAACTGAAGACAAATAATTTGAGATGACAAATTACCATACATTCCCCTATCCCCTTCCTTTTCCAACCCTCAATGCTTGTTGTGTTGTCATTGGATGCGACCGCATACCGGCATAGCAAAGCAACTGGACTTTCCCCGCCCCCACCCCCACCGCATTGTTTGTCATTAGGGGCGCTGACCCCGAGCGGCCCAAGCTCAAGGCCACACTCAACCCTCACCGGTCGCGTATTTGAGATATTTTCGTCCGTTAAAAAATCTAACGATTTAAACTCCAAAAATACTAACGAATATATTATCTATTCGTTAGCTCGAATCTAACTGATTAGAAGTTATTTACATTACTTTTTAAAAACTAACGAATAAATTAGAAGTTAGCCGAAAAAACTAACGAATATCGCTAATCGTTAGAATTTCTATTCGTTATTCCCAAGTATGTTAATGACATGCTAAGTTGTCACGGACCGTGTCAAACTATAATGGAGTGTCTAGCTACTGAGAGTCAAACTATCGAGGTTCTACTGTATTCATATTATTCCTAAATCACTTTAGACAGCAAAACTTACCGATATTTCTCACCATGATGTCTTTCAGTTCATCTAGTTCTCCGTGCACTCTTGAAATGGTGTCAATATCACGAGATTCTGAATAATGTTTCTGCAAATTTTATCAGAGGAGGTTTATTAATACATGTATTTATATTTGTATATTAAAATAAACCATTGACTATAGTAAACTGTATCTTTTTTACCTTCTTTAAGCTTCCATCACATCATTTTAAAGCACTATAACTATCAAAATAATCACAGTAAAGTCTAATTTGTATTTTTGTAATGATTTATTTTCAAAATGAACCTACTGTGCAGTGTTCAGTATGTTTATAACCTTAAATTCAGCTTGAGGGTAGCTTACTAAAACTATTTTGGTGTCCTAATTTTTGTTCAGTGTCTCAAGATATACTGAATTCTGTCATCACTTTTTTTAAATAGAAAATTTAAAATCTCTTACAGAGGTAAACATAATTTAGTTCTTAGATTTCATATGAAATTTAAGTTTTGTCCTCAGATCACATTCGTCAAACTTCACTCCCACCACTATATCTATATCAACTATATCTATCACTATGCAACTATATCTATCGTTGCATGTCAAAAAACATTGATTATCATCCGATTTTAGAGCAATTTTTTATTTAATTACTGCAAATTCATTACAACTTTAGAAACTTGTAAAAAATTAATTCTTTTTAAATTGAGCAGACTTTAATCTCCAATTAATAAAAAAATGGTTAATTTACTTATATCCAGAATGTTCATTAACAATATGATAAATATATTAACAAATTACTTTTCTTAATTTTTTTGTGAAGCATTAAATTGGCCTTCAATATGATAATTCCTCTTCCATACTGCTTATGATTGTTAAAACACAACTCAAACTCTAAAAAGCTCGAAACTCACAAGTTTTTTAAACTCGACTCAACTTTGCACACACTTTTTTTAAAAGCACTTCTTGCACACGCTCAAGCTTTTGTGCATTAAAACCATTCGTAGCCACTCGTATGGGAGAGTGTGTCAGCAGTGGCAGTGACCGTCCCGGTGGCACAAGAATCACACATAGGCCTATATTTATATATTCAATATTTTTGTATGTGTACATAATATTTTTATACCCTGCAAAATCTGTGAGGCACTTTATTTTAATATCCCATTGCGACAATGAATTTTTAAAATCTATCAATAACTAGTTTTACTCACCATTTCATTGCTGAGTATTGGCGAAAACTCAGTATTCATAGCGTAGGCAATAGCGGTCTCTGCTCTGTTCCCATAGGTTGATCGGAATCTTCGTTTGATTTCATTTAGATACAAGAAAGCTCTTGATCTTTCAAATTCCTGTATTGAACACAGTTTAACGCATTAAATATTTTGAAGCGGAAGCATTTTTACTCATCTTATGATTTTTAATGTATAACAGTAGTGTTTTGTTGAAATATCTTTGTGTGGGTAATTTTAATTAGTTTGACCACACCTCAATTTTAATTCAATCCATTTATCCTGTACAAAGATAAAAGCACCCTAATTCCTTCTAAGTAATCCCTTGGCTTAATTTTCACTTTTTTCTATAAGCATATAATACAAAACAAAATGTAAGTGTGAAATTTGCAAAGTAAAGGGTACACAAATGTGTTGTCTTGAACGTTCTGTTTCATCTCCCTTCTTATTTACATATATCACTCGCAATCATTTTCAGTTCCAAACTACAGCAATGTGCATGATCGGTTCTCCATAAACTGGAGAGCACTTAAATACCAAAAAAAATCAAAAGATTAAATTTTTGCCCAAAACAATTTTATGAGATCAGCGAGACTGTCAAAATAGGGGCAGAGCCGTTGGCACTTTAACAGCACACACCGTAGACTTACTGACCTTCCCCGACTCACAGACAGACTCCTAATTCCTTATTACTCAACCAACACTTAACCCAATACCCAATAATATTCAAGCCTCTATTTCCACCCTTTCCTTCACAAGATATAAAGTAAACTTACTTTCTGAAAAGTGTCAGCCCTTGTTTTTAAAACACATTTTCTTATTTGTATACAATACGATAAAATTTAATTTTTCTCGTACTGACTGTTAACTCAGTTTGTCCGGGGCTTCCTACTGGAAAAGAAAACTGATCTGGACTGCGAAAAGGCCCAGATCCCTTGATCGAGCGGCTGGATAAGGAGCGAGCCCCACGAGCGTAAGCCAAATTTAGGCCTAGCCTGACGTAATATCAGGGTTTAAGCTGCGGTCGCATTTGTCGCATTTTACGACACCCACCACAAAATTGCGACAATATTCGGACAGTCTTTCGCGATTTTGCTTAATAGATTTTACTATAATTTATAACAAGTACCTCAAGAATCACAGGTTTCCAAATTTTAAGTTTTCTGTCATAAAATTATGTCTAAACTTGTTATTTTCATCAAAGTAAACTTCAGCTTCAGTGAGTTAACCTCAATCTATAAAGTCATGATCTCAACTCAACTGCACACACGCAACTGCAACTATACCGTTGTTTGAAAGAGATTGATGAAAACAGAACAGCTGAGGCTACGACGGCTACTCCCACTCGAGCATAATAACACCAGTCTAATACTGAATTTTGGCATCTGAAATTGCAGCCTTGGAAGTAGCTAGCGGTTCCTGGTGCCTAGACTTGCAAACATGGTTTTCTGATTAATATTTCGATATCTACCGGAGAACGATGGTTCCGCCCTGCAAGTAGGGAATTAAATTTGCCGTACCATTCTTCAATAAATGGGAAAATGTAAGATTCAAATTCAAAATTCAAAACTTCTTTATTCATGATTTGTACAAGTAAAAATTGACATACACTGGTACAAATACAGAATTGCGTTTTTATATAAAATCATTGTGTTGTTCACAATACATGATTCATATAATCAACTCAACAAAAACAAAAAACAAAAACATTTCAACTAATGAAAAAAAGCAAGAAAAATACAAATTTTAGCAAAAAATTATGGGATTGATTTACCGACTCAAAATTTCCTCAAATGAGTATGGTGCCTTTTGTATGAGATATTGTTTTAGCTTAATTTTAAATGATTTTAGATTTACTATAGCCGAAATCTCTTTTGGTAATTTTGAAATGAACCTAATACCAGCACTTCTAGGCTTTTTCCTGAAAAAACTCATGGAATGTGATTGAATGGCAAATTTGTTTCTATTTCTTGTGTTTTTATTAAAAACAGAAACTGTTAACTGACCATACATATAATGGTTTGCCGAATGACACAGTGTAATACAGATAAATTTGGTAATGTTGTTGAATACAAAATTTTGTTATAATTAATTATTTGACCATTACATGTATGGTCTATAGCTTCTTTTACTTTATTTCATAATTTACAAAGTATTTTTGTTATACAAATGATTTCTTAAAGATATAGACGGAATTTTTCAGAATCGTAATAACTAAAAATTTTTCTGTTGATTTTGGAATTTTGAATTGTTTTCTAAATTGCACATATGTGTGGAAGTCTCCTAATTTAGGTAAAAAATTCTCAGTTTTTTTAATGGTCATTAGTGTTTCAAGCACATACATGCCATAAACAGTCATTTTTCCTAACTCAGAAAAATAGCTTTTTACTGAATCTTGATTTTTGAGATTTAAAATAATTCTAATTGCTTTTTTAGGAGGGTTAATATACTACTAAGGTTTGCGTCACTAGTCCCACCATATAAAACAACCGCAAATGATATATGAGAGTGTATGTGAGCATAGTAAATAGCTTTTAGTGTTTTAGATGAGCAGAATTTCGCCATGGTTCTTAGAACAAATAATCCAGAGCAAATTTTGTTTTTCAACTCTCGAACATGACTGTTCCAAGACAAATTTTCATCTACCAACAGGCCTAAAAATTTGGTTTCGCTAACTGGTCTTATTTCATTGCTACAAATTTCAATTTTAGCTACTTGTTTACTTCTTTTTTGTTTTGTGTGGAATTGTACATAATTTGTTTTTTCCAAACTAAGCAATAGGTTCCTACTATCAAAATAATTCTTAATATCTGAGAGGTTCTTATTTATTATTAATTCTGTTTCCGATAACTCTTTACCACAAACAATCAGATTTGAGTCATCTGCATATAGACATAGTTTACTTTGAGAACCAGACACTAATGAAGGCATACCTTTAAGGTAGCAAATAAACATGACCGGTCTAAGAATTAAACCTTGAGGAATTCCATGGGCTATTGCTTTAAAGGAAGATCTTGTTTTAGAAAGTTCATTTGGTTTATTTAAATAGGTTAGCTCTACAAACTGTTTTCTATTCGAGATATAAGATTTGAACCAATTCAGTTCCCTACCTTTTATGCCGATACTCTATAGAGTACTAAACAGTTTACCATGGTGAACACTGTCAAAAGCTTTACAAAAATCCATAAAAACACCGATCACAATATCACCTCTGTCTATGGCATCTACTACCGTCTCAATGAAATTTATGCTAGCAGTGGTGACTGATTTGCCAGCCCGAAAGCCATGCTGCTCTTCATTGTACAAATCATTTTGTTCTAGATAATTTACCAATCTGTTATACATTGCTCGTTCAAAGATTTTAGAAAATGTTGGTATAATCGAAACTGGCCTATAATTCCCTGGATCTAAGTCACTTCCTTTTTTATGAATTGGTTTAATTTTAGATACTTTGAGTTTTTCAGGAAAAATTCCGGATATGAATGAGGAATTTATTACATGTTTTATAGGTTTTAATAAGTACATTTTTGATTGTTTTATTACTGTCATGGGAATATCATCATACCCAACTGACATTTTATTTTCAAAAGAGGAAATAATTTTATCTACTTCCTTCTCATTAACAGGCTGTGCATTAAATTTAAAAGAGGGTAGATTTGAGTCAGCGAGATCAATATCACTATTAATTATTCTTGGTGAAACTAAGTCATCTACAATATTTACAAAATAATTATTAAAAATGTTACATAGGTACTTCATGAGGGTCAGAGTACTTTTCACCATTGAAAACTAAGGATATACCGTATTGTTGTGAGTGTCTTGCCTCTGTTTAATTTCATTATTTATTAAACTCCAAGTAGCCTTACAGATGTTTTTGGAATTATTGATTTTACTTTCTAAGAACTACTTTTTTGCATCTATCAAATTCTTATTGTAATTCTTCTTTAGTTCTTTTAAGTTTTGTTTCAAAAATTTATCTTTAGTCACTCTTATTGTTTGGCTTAAACTAACAATAATTTCTTATCCTTTATAAGCTGGAAATTGAACCAATTTTTCCGTTTAAATTTCGTTTTAGATTTAACTTGAGAAAAGCAAGTGTCAAAATAGTACATGAAGATATTGTGAAAAGTATCAAATTTTGCTTCAATTGGTGCTACATAAATTTCCATCCACGATTCATCCCTTAATCTCTGATTAAAAAGTTTAATGTTTTCTTCAGTAAATTTTCGGACAAATTTAGATTGATTTTGAGGAATGTATTGCTTTTTAATGTTATTTATTTCTTATAATTGACCATCATGGTCGTTGAGTTCTGTGATCAGTCCTGTGATGGATAAATTTTGTTTCTGCATGTTAGTAAAAAAGTTATCTATTGCGCTTTCTGATGTTAATGTTACTCTGGTTGGGAAATTTACTAGATAGGCTAGTGCATATTATATTCTTTTAATATATTGCGGAATCTATTCGCTTTGTTAGTCATCTGTAGCACGTCCACATTAATATCTCCGGCTACAATTAGATGAATTGAAGATGTTAATTTGAAATTAAAACTATTCTTATGCATATTTTTATCGCCAAACCACATAATCATTTAAAGTAAGTTAACAGAAAATGACTAGTTGCGAAACTAGACACCAAGAGCGCTATTGCAGTTTCCCCTTTTCAGACACCACAGAAACCAGCCGAGTTTCGTGACTGGATCCCAACAAGAGTCATGACCAATGACTCTCACTAACAGACGACAATACTTATTTGTGCGTTACGTCTGAGTTGTCGCTAATGTTAACCTCTAAGTGCATGGCCACACGAGCGTTTTTTTACTTAAATACTAGCTTATTTTCACGCTGCTTGAATTTATAATTCAATTCTAATTATAAAAGCTATACGGCGCGAAAACACACTTCTTGTGACATAACCCATTACATTTAATGGGTTATGTCTTCATGCAGGGTTCGTGCCTAAAAAAATACTCCCGTGTTGCTGTAGCCTAAAGACTAAGGAAAGGGTACGGCCACACGAGCGTTTTTTCACCCATGAAGGCAGCATGAAAATACGTGAGAAATATGAGCAGCACAAAATGTCACGCCACGTGTTTTCCCGCCGTAGCTCTTATATTGAAAACTGAATTATAAATTCAAGCAGCATAAAAATTAGCTTGTATTAAATAGTAAATTTTACCGCATGAAAAAATGCTTGTGTGGTGCAAACATTTAAAATTATTTACTTATGATTGCCATAAAAGATCTGGAGAGAAAGGATTTTAACTGTGAAGCTGTTTTTTAAAATGGTGTTTAAAGCCAAAAATTTCAGATTAGGCTATATATTGTTGAGTAGGCCTACACCTACCTAGCCATGTTCATATGTTGATGTTTGAATCCGGGAAATTTGGAGTTTAAGAATAGGCTTTAAAGTACTTATGTAAATCCGTAACTTTATATGAACCTATTTCAACGTTTTAAAAAATTAAATAAAAAGTCCTTTTGAACTTTTTAGTGCTTTTATTTTAGGTAAAAAACAACAGCGTGAACAAAAATATTTTACGGTGAAAGTATTGGTACCGTAACTGGTGACGAATTATACTACGCGCGATAAAAATGCTACAACATTTTTCATTTTGCTAAAAGTATTCAAGAGCTTGTAGCTTTTTTGCTCCAAGAAAATTTTCCCCAGCTTAAACCCTGCGTAATATTATAAACAATTCCACGTCAGAATCCTAAAGAGTAGAGGAGGTTTTTTAGTAGGTAAACCCATTTTGTAGGGGAGCCCCACACTACAGGCTAGCCACCTGTGTGCGTAATGCATTTTTTGCGCATCTCCCTCAATAAATAAATAACCTAAATAAATAAATAAATAAAAATATTAACTGTTAACTATTTTAATGGTATTATCTATGCGCCTTGCATTTGTTTTACACTCCTTGTTTTACTGATGGAGTACAAAGTTCTCATAACTTTTTCTACAAGAGCAATATAGTTATTCACTTGAATTTTAGTTTATAATACGAATGTATCATAAAAAGTGGTCTACGTAGATGACAGAAATTATGATAAATGGCTAAACACCAATTTATCTACCACCTAATTTTTTTAAATGCTAACCAACGCTACCTCACATTAGTCCAGAAAGTCAAGAGTCTATTGCATTACATTAGATATTATTAGGCCTATCACATTGTTTAAAGGAATAATATTTATACTTACATCATCAGTGATGCACATATAGATAATCCTATCTTCACAAATATAATGAAACAAGTAGCTTCCATGAGAGAGGGTAAGTTTTCCATTTTCTGGTGGTATCTTGGTCAGGATCTGGTCAGTAACTTCAGCAAAGTTGCCAGGACATGAAGCATACTTTGCTAGGACAACGGTCCCACGTGCTACTACACTGTACAGGATTGGCATCTTGGAATCTAAAATGAAAATTTTGTAATGTTTAATAAAATATGATCCTTGTACCGCCAAAATAATCAAAATTATCTTAAATTGTTTCAATAGTTACAAATTTTAAATTTTTTTATCAAATTATAGATCTCATACCAAAAATCAAGTTAAAAACGGTACTGTGTAAAAAATTAATATTTTACCAATAATAAATATTTATTTATTCAATTTAATTATAATTGGCCTTGTTAGATGTGTTTTCAAAGAATTAGTAAATAAATTTTGTTTCTTTTTAAAAGTGTTGATACTAATTAAAACTTTAACCAAGCAATTCTTGGTCCCTAAAACTTAACTTGGTAATTTCTGTCTAGAAACATGAGCATTAGGAGACTAATGATACTGTGTGCCGTATTTATCTTTGTGACTCATTAATGATAAAGAATTCTCTACTGACTTTCAGTATCTGTGACTATGCTGTGATAAAGATAAATTTGCAGCTGTGTACACTATAAGTCACTCCTGCTCAGCTTCTGTTGGATACAACAGTTTTACTCTAAAACTAAAACCAAGAAAAACAAACAAAATTTAAGTTGTAAGTCTTGTAAAAAGGCATAAGAGCTAAATAAAGTTGGAAAGGCTATTTTTAGTTTTAATATTTCATCAAATTGAAACTAGGCCTTGGTCACTTTTGATTTTCAGATAAAGCAAAAATAATGTTTCAAAAGCTTCTACTGTATATTTCATATAAAACTTCAATCTAAGTTCTTTTCAGATTCTCAAGATCTGATCCTTTGTGAGGAAAAAATAAATATCCTTTGTGTTATACAAAAAGTCAGTTAATAGTTTTAAGTTATGTAAACTAAACACCATTGCATAGAATCACAGAAAAACGAGTAACTTAGCTTCTTTATGATAGAACTAAACTTTAAAGTGTTGCCGTGGAATTTAGGCACCCAACCAAAAAAAACTACTCTCGGAATTTGTAGACCTACGAAACCACTTTTTAAACCCGAAAGCTTATCACTAGCAGAGTTCTTCAGGGATCAGTGCTGGGACCTCTCCTGTTTTTGGTTTATGTCAATGACATAACTTCCACTATCTGGTGTCTAACTCTTTGCGGACGACACTGACGAGGGGATCAGACATAGCTGCTTTGGAAACTGAGACAAATCAGAGAGTGGAAGACCTTTCAAAATTTTGGTAATTATTTCAAGCTACAGCCATCGGTAAATGGAAAAATTTTTTCAAAATGTCGGAAATTTCATGCTGATTCTGAAAATGATAGATTTTTCCCGCGGAAAAACTCAAAAAACCCATATTTGTATTTAGAATACGAATATGTATATCTATACTTATTTAATACGCTAAGGGTTTTTTTGTCTTGAGAACTCCTCATACAATTTTCAACCGATTTTCAAGTTTTTGGTGTCGTTGGATAGGGCTTGGTCTGTAGTTGTTTCCACCAAAAATTGATGAGAATAAGACTAAAAGTAAAGGCGCTATCCAACATTGAAATCTCAAAATTCCCCATTAAAATAACATTGGGGACTGAATAAAGCATTTGAAACATCTGTTAATAATCAGCTGTAAATACGTGTAGTTATTGGCGATTAAAGGTATTCACGTTATTGGATTGGTCGGATGTCATTGATTTAAAGCTAAAGTAAAATTTGTACTGTATTTAAATAAATTGCTCGATTTCGAGCAACACGTATACTAGTATTATTTAAAAACAACAAACTAGAAGCACTAACAATGCTACAAGTGGTTGTTTTTTATGTAGCCTAAGGTATTAGGTAATACGTAGTACTATATACATTACATGTTAATATAACATACCATAACCTAACTGAGGAACCTAACCTAACCTAACTAAACCTTACTTAACCTAACCTAACCATCATGTGAGTACCACTATGTAACATTTTATGTGAAATAAGAATATATACTTGTTTATGGAATAAAACATATGAAGTTGGTACCCATATAATGGTTAAGTTAGGTTAGGTTATGTTAAGTTTAGGTTAAGCTAGGTTAGGTAACCCGTAAATACAATAAGTAGGTAAAGTTTGTCATAACGATAAACATAAACTATTAGTAGGTCTACTTTTACTTATTACTCCTTTCCCTATAGGTAACCCGGGAACAAACTCGGACACCTTTCGGTTCACATTAGTCCAAATTAGGCTAGTTCGCTGGGCTAGTGAGACTACTGTAGCCTATTGATGGCTGCTAAGTACACCAATGTCCTAAATCATATCTAGCTGTTAGGGATTACCCAAATGTCATATCTGACCACTCTGCAATTTCAAAGAAATTAAAAATTGAAAATTTCTACAAAAAAAATAAAAACACAAGGATAATTACTGTACTGGTACTGAAAAGCTACTTATTAGGAGAACTTAAGGCCAACATTTGATTTTCATACCAATTGAAATTTTTTCTTCAATTCGCAATAAAAGTCAAGTTTTTAAATATTTTTGAAGGTAGGTTTTATTGACATGCCTGATACAATTTGTATCCTTGCTAAAGACCCCTTCGTTTGGAGAAAAAAATTGTTTAATTTTGAATAGGGGCAAAACTTTGTTATCCGACTCCACCGTTATTATCGATGTGGAAATTTTGATATTACGATAATACTGCTATTCTATATCGATGATACAATTACATGATTCGATGACGATTTTATCACCTGATTTAGTTTTGTTGTAATAAAATTACACATACCTTTTGACAATAACAAAATATATGGCAGGTTTTTAACTGAAAATAAAAACAAGTACCGTACAAATTTTAGCTAATGTAAAATGTAACATTATCTAAGAACAACTCAAAATAAGTTTACACAAGTTTATTGTGTAGGTATATCTTATTTGTGAAAAGAAGCAGACTTAGTTAGACCTAAGTTAACATGGCTTCACACTAATGCTGCCAAATAACGATATGAGAAAAGATATGTATCATAATAATAATCTAACCTAACAGTGTAACCGTAAACCTCCGCCACTTTAATTGACAGCGATGTTTATAACAACAAAATCAATTGTGTTTGGAAACATTTAACCCTCGAGAGGACGCTAAGCGGAGGAATCCTCCGGGTCAATTTTTGTTGTGGGAAATATTTATTTTTTTGTTGACAGCACTGTCCTTTTGTGTAGCTGTCGCCCCCCTCCTCACCATGCATTTGACGTACCATTATCTCGCTTTCAGCGTCCAGGTTCAGTTTGGCGAGCGCTGTCTTGAGGTGCTGGACGATTCCTCCATGAGCGTCCTTGTATTTTTTGTGAACCCGGAGGAAGAGTCTGTGTGCGATCGTTTTTTATTTGGTTATTTGTAATTGTTTAGGCTACAGTTGCCATTTTAGATTTGTTTTTATTTGAAGTAACTTTTTATTTTTCCATATATAACTATTTGAATTGATTGTAGTATCTTTGTTATAACATTTAATTTATGGTTTATGCAGGAAAACGTCATAGTATTTTTTATATAATCTGATAGTTCAGTTTTATACAAAAGCTTTTTTATTTGTACCCCAAAACGTTATTTTTTTACTATTTTTATACTATTTTACAAATTTGTTATTGAAAAATATTAAGTTTTAATTAAAAAAAGTGAAATATGTTTTGTATAATCCATAATAGTTATAGTTATTTAATTTGTTAAATTAACTTTACCATTCTTGCTCTGTCTTGCGGGGATATAGCGTGAAATCTATTTTACAATCATTTTCTGTTTTTATAACAATAAAAGTATTTAGAATACATTTTGTGCATTTATTTAAAACTCGGAGGAAACCTCCTTGAGCGAGAGACGGCGTTTAAAATTTTAAGCGACCTCTGGAGGGTTAAAATGCATATTCCCTCAATACAATAGCAACAAAAAAATAATAAAAAAAACCTTTCTCATTTGTATTTGGCAGCATTTGTGTGACGCCATTTTAGATCGTAATCGTATCGTGTAATTGTATCATCGATATAATAGCAATATTATCGCAATATCGAAATTTCCACATCGATAATAACGGTGGAGACGGATAACGAAGTTTCGCCAACAATTTTTGTAATGAATACCTTTAATACCTTTATTGAAATGGCGACCTAACTCAATAGGTAGTTTAAAGCCAAGTATGAATGAGGGATGAGTGTAGGATGATTGTGGCGCGATCTTGTAGTCTTGTTACTGACTAAGGCCGACATTCTCCTTAGACAGGACTGTTATTTCATAGCCCTACAACCAATGGTATCTAGGGACCTACAGTTTAACGTGGGATCCGAACCACAATTTCAACCTCCCATATACGAATTGGTCTAATTATGAGTATGGTACTTATGGATGAACTAGTATTCACTAGTGCGGACGTTAATCCCCACCAGGGAATATCGCATCCACAAGCCATTGCTCATAACTATCCACAATTCGTGACCTCCAAGTAGCTGGATTACAGGACGTCGCCACCGTCCCAGTCATAATAAACTTAATGAACATGTAATTGTGTTACGCAATGTATCTTACTCAAACGATTACAACTATTGCATAGTAGCAATATCGAAATTTCCACACCGATAATAACAGTGGAGTCGGATAACGAAGTTTCGCCAGGTACGCTGTTCTAGAAAACTGAGGGTCAACCGTATATTTTGGATTATATACGGTCGATATCCTATATTTAATAGATGGATGCATGTATCTTTGACGAGGAATGGTATATATCTTTACTTAGGCTAGCATTTATCTTGGGAAAAATACGATGAAAGATATATTGTTCCATAGCACCGAGAGGGTAAAACTAGGCCTAAGTCCAACTTAACTGTAATGTCATAGGATGATAAAATCAAGGATCCTCACAATTTTCCACAATAAATTATGAGTTTCTTATTTCAATTATATTAGCCTATTTTAAAATTATAAATTCATTTAATGAATCCAATTATTTTTATTTCAAATTATTATGTAACAAAGGTCCTGCAAGAGGGTTTTATAAAGTTAATAGGCCTAATAAGCTACAGTACATACCCTTGGAATAAAATAATGCAAAAGTTACCTAATTTTCAAAAATTAGTATTGCAGGCCTTGATAATATTACTTAATTATTAACTCTATCACAGCATTTCAAGAACTAAACTTGCAACTAACTGTTATGTCAACCCTGGATCACACGTAACGAATACTTCACAAAAACAAAATCACAAGAAGACAGAGACAGAACTCTCAGAACACAACCAGAACCACAGTCTAATATATAGGTTATTGGGAGACAGTCGTGACACTCGTATCGACGCTGCATGTTAGGTGTTGTCCGCCGACAACTAGCGCTTCAAGCGGATGGAACCGGCGTGACTGGAGTCGCGACCGTTTCCACCAATGGCGGGAACTTTAAGATGTTACTCCAATGAGCGGCAACAAATTCGGAAATATATTTCGGCCTTTATCACTCGATTGGGATTTAATTTGACAACTTTGATTGTTATCAGCATTGTATAGTCAATGGCATTATTGTCAGCTGTGTCAGTGTTGCACTGATGGCTCCTATCACCTGTGATTGTGTCGTCAACTCGGACGCCAACCACTATAAGCGCAAGTGTGCCCACACTAGCGCTCCAAGCCACTGTTCCTTGCGTAACTGGAGTCGCGCGGTGGTTCCGGCGGACAGCCGAAGTGACGGAGTGTCACGACTGTCTCCCAATAACCTATATATTAGACTGTGACCAGAACCAAAACAGGACCAGAAAAATAGACCACATCTTTGATGGGTCGGGTTCGTGACAGGAACCAGGGATGAGATTCCATGACGTCATAACTGGCTCATTTCTCACATTCCACCGTCTAGCTTTCAAGCACAGTCCAGTATATAGAGGTTAAGCTAAATATTGGACTGTGCTTTCAAACATTTCGACATGGACTATTGCAGATGACGACAATCCATTTCGGGATGCAAACTAAACGACATGACATCTCTTTTCACACATAAATATGTTTTAGTAGTTCGAAAAACTTTGGGTTGAATAAATTTACTCCTGATATATACAAATTTTAGATGACAAGTTAAACCAGAGCCAAAATTATTTGAATATATTTGTTAGGCCCTATCTAATGTTTTTACTTCCAAATAGGGTAGGGTACATAAGTTTAATTAATTTCTCTCATAAGTTAGGGCTTTTTGTTTTAGTATTATCACGGATTCTAGTGTTTTACTTACTGTAGGCCCTAGGCCATCTCTTCTGGTTCTTGAATCTTAGGTCGGGCCTTAACTATGAGCGAAATGACCTGACTCAGGTAGCGGGGTGTCCTGAACTGAGCGAAGCACTTCAGGGGACCACCAGAGACGTTCCTTAACTGAGCGAATCGGCGGCCCTCTTTGACTTTACAATTCTTAGAAGTGACCATTTAAGAATTTATCAAAACCAAAACAGTCTTAAAAAAACATAATGTAAACATGGGTCTAAAATAGTTTTCTGTCTGCCTTATAGGGACTTCCAAAACATATTATAAGCCATTAAGAATAATTATTTTTTGGCTTGAATTCTGTATTATCTATATAAATAAATCACAATCCCTTTTTTTGATGGGACTCCATAACTCGAGAACGAGTGCACCAAATTGAACGATTCTTTTTTTGTTGTGTTCCTTAATGCCAGGGGAAGGTTTGTGTGAAAGAAAATTTTTAATCCACCCAACCATTATTTAGTAATTTGACTTTAAAAATTATAAAAAATGCCTTTAAATTAACATTGGTGGAAAATGCTTTTACTAATATGTGAGATACAAAAGAGATAATTTCCAATTACAAAGAAACTATCATGATTAAATATCAATCAAATACATTTAATGAAACATAACATACTTAGTATATGGTGAAAGGTTTTCCCCGAATGAGAAAAAGGGTTTATTTTTATAATTCGTTAACAAATAAATCATTAATATAGCCTAAGGATTTGTAAGACAACATTCTCCTGTAGTCTTATACCAAACCATTAACAATCTATCCACTAGATGACAGCACCTGATATTTGAAAATTTCCAATGCCATTTGGTTTGATCATTTGTAAGAAACACTAAGATTTGAATGAGTTAAAAAAACATGTGTTTATTTGTTTACATTTTGGTGTTTGGTGTGTAAGTCATTTTTAACCACAATCACAAAAGAAAACTACCGTATTTGTTTGTTATAATGCCACCAGTCAGACGTGCTAAATTAGGCCGCAGAACTCGGCATGCTGTACATGCTAGAAATATACGAATAAGTCAACGTGAGGTGCAAAATGATATTCAAAGGGATCGCCAACATCAAGATAGACCTAGAAATGTATTTAATCCTCATCGAGCCGCCTTCAATTATAACGTAGTAATTGCTTATAGTTTACTACAGATCGTAACTATTGGATCAATGAACGTTGTTTGTCCACATTGCAAGGCATTTATGTTCAAAAATCAACAGATTTAAGTTAATATTTAAGTTGCCTTTGAATATGAAAACTATTGGAACTCCAACGTGCAACCTTTCGAGGGATTCTGCGATGGCCGAAGTGTTGCAGGAAAGCAAATTGATCGTTTGGGATGAATGTACGATGGCACACAAAAAATCTTTAGAGTCATTAGACCGCACGATGCAAGATTTGCGAAACAACCAAAATCTATTTGGTGGAGCGATGATTGTATTAGCAGGAGATTTTAGACAAACTTTGCCAGTGATTCCAAGGTCAACGCCAGCTGACGAAATTACCGCATGTTTGAAGTCGTCCATTTTATGAAAACACGTCAAAACACTCAAATTAAATAATAACATGCGAGTAGAGTTACAGAACGATCAATCCGGCGAAGTCTTTTCCAAACAATTGCTAGAAATTGGAAATGGTAAAATACCTGTTGACCCATTGTCTGGATGCATTACATTCCCTGCCAATTTTTGTTACTTTACAAAATCAACAAACGAACTTATCGAGATGGTGTTCCCAAACATAGTTGAAAACTACAAGAATCATGTTTGGTTAAGCGGACGAGTTATTTTAGCTGCAAAAAATGTTGGTGTCAAAGAAATTAATATTAATTATTCAAAATAAGATACCCAGTGGATTGGTGACATACAAATCTGTTGATTCTGTTAATAACCAAGACGATATTGTTAATTATCCAACAGAGTTTTTAAATTCACTTGAATTGACGGGATTACCACCTCACGATCTTCAATTAAAAGTGGGGTCGGCAATCATCATGTTGAGGAACATAAACCAGCCACGCCTTTGTAATGGCACTCGGCTTACAGTAAAAAGTTTGATGAACAATGTCATCGAAGCCACAATATTACAAGGGAAGTACAGAGGCAAAGACGTGTTGATTTAACGGATCCCTATGATTCCAAACGACATTTGACTTTAAGCGGTTGCAATTTCCAGTACGACTTGCATTTGCAATGCCGATAAATAAATCGCAAGGGCAGTCGTTGAGTGTTTGTGGCATAAATTTGGAAAATCCATGCTTTTCACATGGCCAACTCTATGTCGCCTGTTTCCGTGTCGGAAACCCATCAAACTTATTTATTTATGCGCCAGAAAACAAGACTAATAATGTTGTATACCAAAAAGCATTACAATAAACGAGTTAGTTTTTTTATATATTTTTTGTTATTCCCTTTCACATTTAATATTCACATTAACGACAGGACAACGTCTGTCGGGTCATCTAGTTCAAACTAAACAATGCACTCGTTAAAAAAAATGTAAATATAAATTTTTATTCTATAAATAATGATCTATGGTTTCATTGCAACGTGACTCAGTAAATTCAAACATGAAAAGGATCCAGGGAAATTCTGCAAGAAAACTCAGCATTTTAAAAACAATATGTTATATTAATTTAAAAACCAAACACGTCAATACAATGCAATTTCAATACAATAATGAAAATGAAAAAGAGATCGGATGAATTAGCAAAACTAACAGAATATTTACACATTTAGTCCCAGTAGGAACACCATAAACCCACTAATACCATTCGTAGTAATAATTGAATCGGGTATTCAAACATTCCACAAAGTTCAAAGTTAGCACAAAATGCCTAAAGGTCACCAACATTGGAATTCGGTTCGTGATTATGTGCATTTCCATGCCTAGATAGCAAACCTCCGTCTTCAAATGTGAAAATAGTACCCTTGAACGAATTTACAGTACACCGCCAGTTTTCTTCATCGGTTGAAACAAGTTTTCTCTGAAATTTGTATTTAAACCCATCTTTTAATATTAAATTACATCCTCGTTCACTAATAATTTTTACAATCGACGACATAACTTAAAATAAACAAACTCATATAACTATTTACATTCACTACTGACTAATAAAACTAATGCCACAAAAAATAACACAATACTGTATAAAAAAATCGAAGCCGCTAGCACTAGGGGTAGATGTGGTTACCACCAACGCTGTGTCACAACTAACCCCTAAAAACAACAAGTAAACGAGTGGGGGTTGATTTTGGAAATTCCAAAATATGCACACCTGAGAGCTTGCACTACATACCACGGGGTACTGCGCGCCGGAGCCAGGTGGTTGACCACCCCTGGTATGCGGGTGGAATATGATTCTACATAAATAAGAACATTCCTTGTCCCGACAACTCGCATATACCTGGACCGGGCTTCGCTCAGTTAAGGAACATTTTTGGGGACCCTTCGAGGGCTTTCGCTCAGTTAAGGTAATCTTCGCTCAGTTGATGCGAGACCTAACTTAGACCCAAAGTACTTCCAGTTAACTTAGTAGTAGTAACTTAATTGGCAAGTACTTTAGTCCTAAGAACTGAAATTTTTTGACAAAACCTAGTTGTGAAATCCTTAATATCCTGTGAAGGTCTAAATATAATTTCCAAAAGAATTCAATATTGCAATAGATTGAATAAATTACCTACGATATTCATCAATAGGCATACCAAAGATGGGCGTATTTAGGTTTGATGCCTCGGGTTTGTTTGGTACAATTAACTTTACCGCAATTATTAGTAAAGTCTAGAAAAATTATACATACTCTACATACAATTTGAATTTTAAAATATATTATATTTTTAATTGCTCCCAAATTGCCATATATGTATGTTATCATCTGTTTATTGCAAAAATTAAATTGACTTACAGTAGCCTAGCTAGGCATGAATAGGCTATGATTCTGTTTTATTATCAACCCATGGTTAATGTTGATTAGTTAACTTAAAATATAGGCTACGAAAAGGCTAAGAAAGTACTTTGGCACTGGATTAATAAGTTTTGGAAATACAGCGTTACCATGTAGGTCTAAATTTAATTTATAAGTTAAAATGCTTAAAGTACCATTTAAGTTTAAGTAAAAAGTTCTCTAAATTGTATTTTAATGCTTCCAAGCACCAGTTTATAACTAGACTCTGTTGAGTTAGCTGAAAATATGATTTTAAAAACGAAATTGTTTGTTTTTAAGGTATTTAAATTAGTCTTATAACTTAAGAATTCAGGTAGAAATAATAAAACGTCTTCCAACACTACTCGATATATTTACACTTATACTGTAATTGTTTACAAGACGGTAAATATATATAAAAGATCTTATAATGGCGATCGATTTCGACCAGTCACACCGGTCATCATCAGGCCCAATCCGAGACTGGGCCTCGGATTGGGCCTGATGATGACCGGTGTGACTGGTCGAAATCGATCGCCATTATAAGATCTTTTATATATATTTACCGTCTTGTAAACAATTACAGTATAAGTGTAAATATATCGAGTAGTGTTGGAAGACGTTTTATTATTTCTACCTGAATATCAGTACCAGCACGTATATAATGCTAATCAAGAAGTTATTTAACTTAAGAATCCAAAACCCATAGGCTAACTTTATTGTTTAGTCAATTAAATATACAAACTGGGCACTGTCATAACACCCAGGGTTTTTAAATACTCCCGACAAGAAGTGCGAGGGCAGAAGCCTAAAGATGCATCTGCCTTTTTTTTGCTAGATGAGAATTTGAGTCAAGTTTGTGAAGTACAAGTGACATGATAGGTACATCAGTACATAGCCTATTACCACTTTTCTCAACCAAGGATGAAACATTTAAATATACCTGCAGTTTATGTTTGTTTATGTAGTGGTAAAATGTTTTTAATAGCACTGTAAATCCAGCTGAATAATAACATCAACTGCCGCAACTCTGGCACGGCAAGACAAAATTACCAAAATGAATTATCAAAATTTTTGTATCAAACAAAAAGCATTGATTGTGAAGTCTATTCACGTTAGTTTATATAGTCAATGCTTATAGGCTTGTTTCGAAATTTTAGAAAATAATGAACATAACTTATGACTGATTTAGATAGTAAAATAACTTCGGTAATCTGAAAATCGTTTTACACAATGGTCTGTTCAATGGTTTGCTAAACTCAATCAAATAGCTGCCACGTAACATCTCAATTATTTACATGTAATTTAAAGAAGAGGGGCCTTAGATTTAAATAAGGTCACAGTAATAGCTGCTTGAGTATGAAGCAATAGGTTTCATATTGTCTATTATACTTATTTTGATTTGAAAAACCTTGTTTAAGTTGTCTTTCCTGCGGATAAGACTATTTTAAACTGGACTTGTTTTGTTACTATCAAAAGTCAACCATTAGTTTGATGGCATCATTAAAATGAAATTAGGCAATGTAAGTTTAAAAAGGAACTGTACCGTTCCAAACTTTATGAGAATACATCTTACACAATTTGAAACTCATGACTGCGAGTGTGCCTCAGAAGAAAATATAAGCCAAAGCTTTCACGGCCAACAACACATGAATACTTATGGATTTAAGTATTTGGTATGGTAATAAATTTATAGATAAGTTTGGAAGCCCAAAGATGAGATTGATATCTTTATTAAAACTGCCGAATGAAACATATTTGAAAAATGGTGTATTTCTGTACTCTAACTTTTCTGATTCACACCCCTATGACTTTGTTAGGTTTGTATTCATACAATATTTTACATTAGGATAGTTTCAACGGTTTTGATAACTAATAAAAATAGAAAGAAGAATCTGTGATAGTTATAAAAATATTATTTATTGAAAAACCTTTTTAGTACAAAAAATAATTGATTATGCTTCCAAAAACTTTCTTTCTTCATTGAGCTCCTTGGACATAGTTACTGCAACTGAAAAAAAACACATTTTGTTAATAAATGTTTTGAACATGTCCATTTTGTATCATATTGTATCAATTTTGATATCAATTGTACACATTTTGATATCAATTGTATCAATAAGTTACGGGAACTCTCCTCTCCCCTTCTTGATTATTTGTCCTCAAACAAATCGTCCAATAATCTTTTCCACTAAGTTAGGTAGTTCTTCAGCCTATGGAGGGAAAATCACTAAGATGTACTTAAAGGTAAAAAAATCAAGCATCAGTTATCTTTCTTAAGAGTCTGCAGTACCTACGCCATTTCGGTATTTTGTCTCATAAAAACAATGTTAAATTTGAAACATTACTGTGAGTTTGTTTTTTGTCTGAAAATTACAAACTTGATGTAATTTTAAATATTACCATAGTGTCTTTCATTTGACATGATAGAAAATGAATTGAAAAAATTATCCACTCGAATAACAAATAAAAAACAATGTATATTATCAGCATTTTTAAACCATGTTAAACAATTTTTTTGAGGTTTGTTAAAAAATGTATCCACGTCAAATGAACCGCCATAACATTATGGTGAACATATCAAGTTTCATGCGAATCCGATGCAAGATTATCAAGATAAAGTGTTTTCAAGACACCTATAATTAACACGGTTCTTTTGGGACTAAAAATTAGATGGCGAAGGTACTGCAGACTCTCAAGAAAAAAGAAAAAATCTTAAGAACTGGAACATTTTTAATGTTACTGTAACTTATCATCCCTCATGCCAACAGAAACCAACACTTTCTACAAACTGCTTGAAAGCCACAAAAGAGTGTTAAGTTTTTTTAACTTAAATCTTCTTTTGTAAAAAGGAGAAAATAAATTTGGGCCAATAATACTTGGTATTTCACTTGTGATTGCTGTTAACACTCTATAGCTTCAAATAGCCTAAATTTTGCAAAACCTTAAAACCCCCAGAAAAAAATAGCAACACCCACCCCCTTAAAAACATAAGAGTCTCTGATTGGGCCTGATGATGACCGGTGTGACTGGTCGAAATCGATCGCCATTATAAGATCTTTTATATATATTTACCGTCTGTAAACATATACAGTATAAGTGTAAATATATCGAGTAGTGTTGGAAGACGTTTTATTATTTCAACCTGAATAAGAGTCAGGCAACCAAAAGTTATGTTGTTTATTTATAAGATGCAATCAATTATAGAATTTAAGGCAATGGTCCTGAAGTTACCTATTTCATGTAGACCTAACTGAAATTTGGTTTAGGCTATTACAACCAACTCTTAAGAATGTTAATTACAGATTCTACCTAGGCTTCAGTTAAACTTTTTAAATTGGTACAGTACCGGTAACCTATATGTCTACCATGTTAGGCCAAGGTCAGGTGAGGACCTCATTGCCCTAACCTAAGTTAGTTCTAAGGCTAAATTGATTTACGCCTATATCTTACATCCTACATCCGGTGTCTTCGCCACAATCGGTTGATTGGGGAGTCATCATTCTTCTTCCGGTCGATCCAGGTCTTAGCGAAGACCTAATCATTTCTGTAACAGATACAGATACTCGATAAGAAAATAAACTAGGACCTAGAGGTTTTTAATTTTTAAGGCCAAGATCAACCAAGAAGGATCTAGTCCCCTTACTAACTTGAAAACTCCAAATCATGAGTAGAATTAGCCCAATCAAAAAACTTTTTGTAGTAGCATGAAATTCCCAACATTAAAGAAATAAATTCCAATATCCGATGGTTGTAGCTAAACTCAAGAACTAACTTGCCAAACTAAGTTACCTACACCTACTGTACCGTACCTCGGTAACCCTCCGTACCTCCGTTTATTCCTAAGGCAAACTATATAGGCCTACCTAAATCAAACTGTAACTAAATGAAAAATTAATTGTATTCCCCGTAATTTTGAGTTAGCAAGTCAACTATGAATGCAAGCAATTGAGGAAATGTAACTTAAATTGAGATAAGTGATCCTAGGCCTGAGAGGTATTGAGGGTGGAATAAGTATAAGGTAGATAGGTCAGAAATCAGTCATTTATTTGCCATTGACATCCTAATACAAATATGCATTAGCAATTGTCAGGTACAGTTATAATAGCAGAGAGGCTGCGGTCAAGATTAGACTACACTCAGTTAGTTACTAAGAATCATATCCAGCTTTGTAAACAATTTTTTTACCAAGTTAACAAACAATAAAAATTTAACATTAAAATTACTGTACAGAAAAAAATTCATAAAAAATCTTTACAACCGTAAAGCAGAGAGAAATTTAATGGAGCAATATAAATTATTTTACCGAGTAACAGAGAGTAAAATTAAACGTTAAATTATTTATTAACCCTCCGAGCGTTATTCGTCGATTTTTCGGCCCAGCTTTTCGGCCTCCGAGCGTTTGCATCGATATTTCGATAATTAGAAAATGAGGTGTAACTTTATAGTCAATGACAGAAATGCACTCGTGAACGCGACCACTGTTTTCACGAGATTCCAAGCTACGTGAACACACCCATTTCAAATGGCTGAACGTGATTGGTTGTTTGTAATATGCAATGAAACATCTGGGAAAAAACTGTTACCATCTGCTAACTTTGTAAACAATGAAATACGTATTTTACCAATTGTTTTAAGGTTATAAATGATTAAAAGTGTTACTAATACTGTTAATTTACATTATTGGAATAAATTAATATGTATTATCGAGTTTATAACCATTATTATGAGTAGGAATCAGTATAATATTCAATGATTGATTTTACATGTGTTCTTATGGGATTAGGGTAAGTACCATAGGACATATTTGGTTTTATTCAACATGCATTTTTTTCAAATGCTTCTAGCCTATATAAATTATATATTTTCTTGAACAGCATAAAATTCTAAACAAAATGTATATCTTGGAATTTTGATCATGTGTTTCTAAAATTATTTTAGGGGAGCGCAAAGTTACATAAAATATTTTTTTGTATTTTTTTAATTTTTAACCTATAGCCTAATTTTGGTAACAATAAGTAAGGGTAATAATTTTTGTATTTTTAGATAGTCCATTTTATCTACTTTCATACAATATATACATTTATAGTGCTAGGTCATAAAATATATTTTTTATTAATTTTTATTTGAAAGTATGCAAAACCTCCAAAAAATGCGTAACGCTCCAGGGGTGCTATATTGAACGCTCGGAGGGTTAATTTAAAGTGCTCCTAAGGTACTCCTGCGTGCAGGTATTAATGAGGTCTAGATGTCAACCTAGGCAAGGTGGTGGTAATAATATGGACTGGTGGTAATAATATGTTGCATTTTAGAATTCTCCAAGTACGGTATTAATAAATACTATAGTAAAAAGCCATTCAAGTTCCTCATGAACTACATTGTAGGGAACGTAAATTTCTTAAGTTAGGTTTAAGTTACATCTTACCCTTTAAGATGTATAATGCTTTTTATATTAAACCATAAAAACCTATCAAAAGTATAATAGTAATGCATAAACCTTGTGAAATTGGTATAAAAAAGTATTAACTTACCGTAAATCGAGGTATAACCAATTGCAGCTAACAATTTCAGTCATATTGAACGAAACGAAACGGTGGACTTAAAACACCGGTAAAATTGACTCTAGGAACGTGCGGAAACGTGGCAAGTGACGTCATGAAGTCTCATCCCTGGTTCCTGTCACGAACCCGACCCCATCTTTGATAGTTTGACAATCACCTGATCCAAACTTCTTTTTTTTTTTTTTTTTTTTTTTTTTTTTTTTTTTTTCTCTTTATTATGGCTCGAGCATCAACCCAAGAAGCCATCAAACATTACAAGTTATAACAGAACAAACAGTTACAAAGAACAAAAACACATACAAAAGAAAGTCATTGTAAATAGCACATTAAATCTACACTTGCATTTCCACTATAAATTTAGAACTTTTGAATATTAAATTTTCTTTGAATTTGGAATAAAAAATCAACTATATGAGGCCAAAAAACATGTCTATCAACATTTAGAATCACTCTTAAATCTGCAGGAACTGGTAATTTTGCTTTATTGTACAACTGTAATAAATAAGCCCTCTCTTCAGAAAAATGAGGGCAGTCCATGACAATATGTTGAATCGTTTCCAATACATCTTGATCACAAAAACGACACTGCGGAGATTCAATTCTTTTAATTTGGAACAACTTAGAGGCTGTAAATACATGACCAAATCGTAAACGGCACATCAAGGAAGTTTGGTAGCTGTTCATATGAATGAGGTAAAACCAGGGAAATTTTGATGGTACGCTTTGAAAAAATTTGTACCAAGCCCCTTTATTACATTGGTCAAAATCAGTTTCGGATATTTTAAGGATGTTTTTCTTAATTACGTAGACAAAGTCCGATTTTAGGATATAGCATCTTTTAACTTCAGACAGCGTATAATTAGTAGTGGCTTCTTTGGCAATTTTATCAACTCTTTCATTTCCCAAAATCCCGATATGTCCTGGAATCCACTGTAAGATAATTTCTTTAGAGTTTTTCAAGGCAATCAATCTTTCAATAATACTTAAAACCAAAAATTCGTCAGATTTTCCTTGAAGGGCATTCAATATAATTTGTATAGAGGATTTTGAATCAGTCAGAATTATAAATTTAGTACTTGCACATTCTGAAATGTAATTTAGAGCCTCGAAAATTGCATATAATTCCGCCGACATGTTAGATGCATAATATGGAAGACGAAAACTTAAGGACAGATTGATTTTCGAAACAAAAACTCCAGAACCAACCCCTGAACAATTTTTCGCTCCGTCTGTGAAAATTAGAGAGTATGATTTTGCCAATGAATCTTGAATAATTCTTAGAGACATCTGCTTTAAAACTAAAGAGCTGGTTTCCTTTTTTGATGGAGTATATTCTTCAAGTTCGCATTTGAGAGCATCATCCAGATCAATTAATTGCAGAGGGAAAGGTAAGTCAAATCTTGATTTTGGGCACAGGACCCCGTCAAAGCAGTCACCACGCAACTCTTGAATCCTTTGGAAGGCGGAAACAAGGCCAGGCATGGTCTTTTTGGACCAGTAAGGGTGGTGGGGACATAACATACCCAGTTCTGATAGATTGAGAAACGCCGGGTGTTCTGTAGAAATCTTCAGTGACATTTTCTCAGTTAAGTGTTTTACCCGTAGATGAATCGGCAAAGTAGCGGTTTCTCTCTCCAAAACATTGATTGGTGTTGTTTTAATAGCACCCAAACATATCCTAAGTGCAGCATTTTGAATAACAGAAATTCTATTTAAGGCACTATTGTTCAAATCACCGTAGATAAAACTACAGTAGTCAATTTTCGAAAGAATTAGAGATTTGTAAATTTTTAAAAGAAATTTTGGGTGAGCTCCTTTACGTTTACATGATAAAGATTTCAAAATATCCAAACGTTTCCAGCAGTCTTTAGTGATTGTATCTAATTGAACGTTAAATTTTAATTTATTATCAAATGTTATGCCCAAAATAGTGTGACTATTCACTAATGGTAATTTCTTACCGTAGATAAAAAAGTCATAATGACTTAGATTTCTCTTTCTTGAAAACAGCATTACCCTGCATTTGTCAGAATTAAAGATCAAACCCAATTTTAAGAGTGATGTTGATAAACTTCTTTATTCGGTTATGTTTTCTTTCTGTTTACCAACCTTACCACCACACAAACCAAGGCAATTAGAATAATTCTAATTATTTGCCTCTTGACAAAAACCAGGGACTCCAGTTATAACAT
>CM061533.1:133761738-134237647 GCA_030545055.2 Neoaliturus tenellus
GAGAGTTTGGAAAGTAAAAAACTTTTTTAACATTCTGTATTTCCCTACAAACATAATTTATTCCGTGAACTCTATTAAAAACGTCCTCCACAATTAATGCAGCTTTAAAAAAGTTACTGTCCGGTACACACAAACTCCTCTTTGACACAGTCTCAATCCAAGACGTTTCTTCTCCACGTAAATCAACTTCTTTTAAGTAGGTACTCATAAAGAGAATGTTCCTAAGTTGGGAAACTGTTTTTTAAGCTTAAAAGCCACGTAGCCGGCAACATAATTAAAAGGCCGTCTCCTGGAAATATACTCTCTGAGAATAATTAATTATATGTTTCTGAATGATTCCTCTTCGAATTGGTCGTAATCATCACTTTCTGTGGAGTTTTTTCTCACAATTATGACTCACCACACAGTTGAGAATATTCGCTGTTTGACACTCCTTTTCAGTATATATTTCGGATTGATGGCCATTTCCTACTCTAGCACTCAAACACACGTTTCTTCATCAGGCTCAACGTTATATTTTAAGCTGAAAATGTTCGATGAGTGTTGCCAATGATGTACCAACGTATTCTGTAGCGAAACTGCAGTGCGTCTGGGTGATCCTAACTGCATCCCATGGCTCTGATGTAGGAAAAAAAGTTTTCTAAAGACGTCCTGGTTCAGTTTTGAAGTTAATAAGTAAGACAGTTGGTAAGTTTGATTGGGGTAGGAAAATAGGCAAACATTTCTTTATTGTAGGTTTAAGCCCTAAAACTCAATTAAACGTAAAAAAATTAAACATTTTTCTACAAACAAACAAAAAAACAGATCACCAAGAACGGCTTTTAATTATTTGACTATGTTTTGATTTTTGATTGTTTATAAACATAATTTAATAACAGCTGATAACTCTCGATACTGACGTCATCAAATCTGCGCAGTAGCACACCTATAAGTAGTCCTTTACATCATGGGTTGACCGTGTTGTGAATATGGCATGTCAGAACTTCGCCAAAACTCTTTTTAGATGCCATAAAGATTTAATGCAGCTAGGAAAAACCCCGCACGAAGTAAAGTTAATCAAAATGATGGGATATTTGTTCTTTAAAATCAATCTACACCACCAATCAAAATTGAGAACATTAAATCAAAACCCAAGTTCGGCTGGCCTTCGACCAAAACTACACAAGTTAGTATTGTTTAAGAAAAATAGAACCATTAAGTGAAACTAATGTTACGAGAATATAAATTTTTGTCAAAAAAATAGTTTGATTAGTGTATTTTATGCTTATTTTTTGACCTATTCCAAGCTTTTCAGCGCTCATTTAATACTTGAACCAAACAAATATATTTAATCACCAGGGTCACGCTTTTCATATGTTGATAAATAATTACTATACCTTTTAAAACTGAATAACCTAATTTTTATAGCTTCATACTCGAACCACTATTGAACCACTTCATAGTGCATAAGGTAAATTTAATCAATAAAATATTAGCGAGAACAGCAGCTTTCGAAATAAAAATAATAGGCCGTCGAATATAGTTTATAACCAAATTATTTTGATACAAAATTTATATTATAATCTTCGCAGTTTCATGCAGATTGCAACGGTGTGAAATAGTTGAAAATCAAGCAACTATGAGCAAAGTTATAGCTGTTTTTGTGAGCGCGAACACGATAACACCGTAAGAGGTAATGTATAAGGGAGCGACAGTTCACCCGTTAAGTGGTGGGGGGAGAGCCGAGCGGCCGGACCGAAAATCCAGCACAGAGCGCGCGATCCAGTTGTAGTTATAGAGATCGCTGCTGACGAGATGTATCCGGGGAGAGAATTGGCAACGTTGGATTTTGCCCCATTTTTACAGTAGAAGGGGCAAATCGAACCAAAAATTCGTCTGCATGACGGAGCAGTCGGACAGAGTAGTAAACATAACCTTATTAATAAAAAATAAACACTACTTGTTTTTACTTACATAATTTAATTTTTATCGGAGGAAAAGCTATCAATTGTGGTTTAAAATTCAGCGGAAAATATTGTTATTTCTTGTTTATTATTAAACATGTTAAGGTATATTAATTTATATTCATATGGTACATACCTAGTTAGTTCTTCAAAATGTAATATTGGCTAACTTAGCCTATTTAAAGACTTTTCTAATTTCAATATTGGAACGGATACATTTAGTCACTTAAATTTGTTAAAGTTTATTTGAAAACTGCTTTTTTATTTCTAGTCCTTTTTGTATTTTGCGATAAACCCATCAGATAATGGATTAGGCCAATTTTATCTACCATAACACAATGAATTAGATAGGCTTTGTGTACCTTCCACATCCAATGAACCTAAACTTTATCAACCTAATTCATAAAGGTTTTGGAAAGTCCAAGTCCTGTGTTAAATAAAATGTATTGAACTTTAGACTTCTTTTAGTACTTCTTAAGTTTATATGTCCTGGGCCTAGTTTTGTATCTCAGGATTATTCTGGACAGATCCACTAACTTTAGAGCCAAAGTCATTTTTAATCCATATTACATTTAAGTATTGTGGTAAATGTTTAACCATTTTTAAGTAGTTAGGCCTCCATTTCAACTGAAATGTTGAAAATACAAATGGGGAACGGCACGAGATCCATCATGTGGTGGTTGCAGAGTAGAATAGGCCTATCCTATCAAACTGTGGATCAGTCACAGTAAGAGGGTCCACTGAGTGCTTACTCCGGAAAGTTTATCAAGAGTCTGCACTAAAGGTCTATTAAAGCTGGACCGCAATAGCTTAGAACCCTCAATTTAATTATGACTCAGTATTTTTATTTGATATTTATAATCATTTTTTATCCAATTGTTTAATTCTGTAAAATATTGGTTGATATGATGGATATATCGATCGATCATTTTCATTCGAAAGTTCCACCAGGCGTATACGGAAGTGCAGCCACTTTTAGAACTTGGTGGCTAACCAAGCAAGCCACTGAAGTGTTACCTTCTTGAAAGTGTATCACTGACATTAGTTTCCGCTGCTTCTGACATAGTGCCTAAGCTACTCAACAATTTTACACTTAATAGGAATTAGTCTATGTACCCACCATAGGGAATTGAAAGCCCTTAAGGGAACGACAAATACGGCCTTCTAAACCAGAAAACCAGAGACAACCTCAGTTGATCCCAGTAGCCAGGCGATGACGGCAGAGTACCTCTAAATTCTCAATATCTTCAATTAATCCCCTTCAGAAAACCATGTCTTAGTCAAATAAAAAACTATACATGACTCAAAATAAATGTTTATTATTATATTATACCTCTATAAGCAAATAAAAAATTATCTCTATAACTATTTCAGAACATATCATGCAAAAGAGAGCCCTAAGTATTATGACTGGTCTCAGGGTCAAAGAATCAGTGAGTCAGAAATTTGTTGAACTTGGCATCATGACGATTTTTAATTTGAACAGTTTTATAACAGTTAAGTAAATAAATAAAAAATTGTCTTGTGTGCAACCATAAAAAATCCATAATAAGTACCGTACTAGCTCAAATTTTGTTGTCGAGCCTCACAGACTGGAATATTTTTTAAAGAAACCATCTTATGTGGGTGTCAAGTTTTTTAAAATTTTATTCCTCTATAAATAAGAGATGTATATTACACTGGGAAGTTTACTAGGCTTTTGAAAGGTTTTTTTTTTAATTGAGAACCTATTTCATTCTTTTGATGAGTTTTCTATAGGCCTAGTTAAGAGATCCTAGGTAATAAGAATTGTATTTATTTATAAATTATTAAGATCAGAATTGTATTGTTTGCCTAAGTGAGTTTGTTACTTTTGTAAATTGTTTCGTATGACTTAATTTTGACACTACTCTGTCTGTAATTTGTATGCAGCTATGAATAAAGATATTTCTTATATCACTATTTTGAGACAGAGACCTAACCCTGGTTAAAAGGTCACAGAGAATCGGTAACACATCCGATGTAGCATCTGTTTGCTGTTACTGTACTGTTGTAGGACTGTAGGCCCTGCTAAGTTATACAGTACTTTTATCTGTAAGTCTATTTAAAAATTATCACTGTACCTCGAACCATTCCTAAAATTAACTTAAATTTGAAGAAAATTTTTTGAGTTACCAAGAGTCAACTGAGTTTAAAGTCTCTAAAAAATATAGACAGGTAGGCCTAAGCTAAATTTAGGGAAAAATCAATCCCATAAGTTATTGGTCTTGGGGAATTGCTAGCCATTGCCTGAATTTTCAACTTAAATAATATACCGTAACTGAAAATAACTGTTGTACATTAATACACGAATGGTTACAATTTTTATACCTCCCAAGTTCCATGAGATACTAGAACTATTGCAAACTAACATTGCAAATACTACATCTTTCTGTTTTGTCTCCCATCTCAATTTTACCTTATGACTGACAACTGTGACATGTCTAAGTTTTTCTCCTAACCGTTAAGGTCACCTATTTTATTTAAATGTCAAAGAGTCCAGTTAATGACCCATTATTTCAAATAATTTCTCCCTTTTATAATTTATAAAAATTGGTATCAAAACATTACTACCAAGGGACCCATCAAAAATGTATTTTCAGCTCAAAATTAACAGGTTACAGCAGTGATAGGAATGGTCCATGAAAAAACTTAATCACAATGGAGAAATTTTCTTCAAGAGAGGAGTAGATAAGATTTGGGCCCTGTTAAACAAAAATCATTCCGTCGGAAAAACATTAAATAAATAATAATAAGTTTTATTTAACTGACAATGTCCAAGAATGCGCGGGAATTTACACATCAGGATTCAAACAATTTTTACTCTTTATTCACTTAATTAAATTTAATTTATTTACCACTCAGCTTTTTCCAATATCAATATTAATCTCAAATAGTGAGGTAAAAGAATGGTTTACAATACCTGCTGTCTAGTAATCCAAGCCCTTGGATCACTAGACAGGAGGTATTGTAAACCATTCTTTTGCTATAAGTACGTGATCCAGTGGCTAATCCATAGTGAAATAGTGAGGGCTTTGTTAAATTATTTAGTTCAATGATGAATACAGTTAACTTATATCTAGATCATTATGTGATAAGGCAAAAATTTGTCATTAGGCTCATCGCTATTGTTGATATTTACAAAAGTAATATTGAGCTCTTGCTAGAGATGAGTGCAACATTTTAAAATTATATTCTCGGTAACATATTTAAATTTGTAGGAAAAAGGCAAAACAAAACTAGAATAGTATCAATGAATGTGATAAGAAAGTGTATAGTCTATGGAAATAATATCCTAGACAACATGCTTATCATTAAATTTGAGCACAGGCCTACTAAATTTGCTAAATTACACTACTTATTATCATAAGTATAGGATATGATCCTTAAAAAAACCAGTTTAAATTTTAAGTTTTATTTTATTTTTAAAGTCTTATTTTACTTTACACAAAAATAAATAATTCAATTTTGCTTATTTCACATGAAATACGAGTATAAAACAAATATGGACATTATTATCAGACTAATGACAAATATAGTATCTTTCATTAAAGACTGAGTGATGATGAGGATTCTTCGGACAAACTGATTCATCAGCCATCCTCTGCTCTTGGATCACATTATGAAGTAGTAGCTGGAAAAATAACAATGTTGTTACTGTTAGTACTCTTTGAAAATACTGTCTGAAATATAGTAAGCCTAGTATTTCTTTGTGAAGTCAAATAACAAGAGAATCATCAAACTGCATTCCAAATTGTAGTACATCATTACGATTAATTAGGCCTAATTCAAGATGAAAAACATTTCTGAATGTCTGGGTTCTCTAAAGTGTCTGTAAAGGGTCTAGTCCATTCAAAATAATTGTGTGGTTGAACTGCTGATTATTATTCTCCCTATTTTTACGCTGAAGAATATCCAAAAAATCACAATCAAGGAAATTTAATGCAGCTGCATAATGTCACTTAATACCATTGTTTTACTTTTTCATAACAATTGTGCTTATGTTGACATTTTATATGTAAAAGGAAGTGCTTGCCATGGACATTAGGAGAAGTAAAATGATCCTAATCGGTATTATCTATTTAGAAGTTTAAGGTTGAAATGCAAATACAGGTACCAGCTAATTATGAATGACAATATGGGAGTGCAGGACATAGGGAGAGCATTTTTTCCAATTGGGAAATTAAATTTGGATTTAAATTTTTTTACAGTGCATTATACAATAAGTTCTTCTAAAAGAGAAGGTCAAAATAGTATTTGTACGATATGAAATACTGCACAGTGCAGTATCACTGGTTTGTGCTCAATTAAGCGTTATTCCTTATATTTGTTTATTCTAGGCAGTTGGATGAAACACCTTACCGTATATCAAATGAGAATGTTCAAATAAGCATATTCTGAATGCTGAGAAAGTTTCAATGAAATAGCACAAGTTTACTAAAGTAAACATGGTTTCTGTCTATCAAAAATTTACTTTAATGTGACCCCTGTAACTTAGCGTACCGGTATAAAATTTTTTATGAGAGCTGATAGTCAAAGATAATACCATCTAACAAAAGTGAAAATTTGTTGACCTGAAGCTCTGTAAAAATATAAAATTTATTGACTGAAGGTTATTTGAATTGCAGAAGCGTTTGGACTAAATTGTGATTAGGTTCAGACTTTCACCATTCACCATAATAACTAACCTAAAATTTTTTAAATAATGAAATAATTACAGTAACGTAAAATTTTTCAATACGCTACCGACTGAAGTAAAAGAATTAATCGAGAGAAAAATTCAAAATGTTACAATCAAGATACTTTAAACATAGCATCGTCTCTACTCTACAAATGAATATTTTAAAACGAGGTTAGGACCGTTTTCCGTCAGTTGACTGGCGTAGAAAGACACAAAAACAAGATTCTTACAAATTAGTAACCTATAAACTTTTGTATAAATAATTATATTGTGATGCATGAATGATGCCTTTTACAATAGGTAAAGATTATTTATTAATTTTTTTAATTGGTCATATTTTAAACTAGATCATGGACAGTTTCATAGATCTTAAATGAGGGCACTGATTTCTAATGATCAGGTACTTATTTTACTAATTACAGGCTACCGCCACAAACCAGTTAATTATAAACCATTCCAAATAACATATTTCATAGAAAATGTAGGTGGAAATTTAAGGAAGCATCCATGGGCCTACTATAAGGATTTATCGTGCTGACTACGTTAATAGTTAATGTCTTACATAAAAAAAAAACAAATTTTACAGTTGAATTAAATTGTTGAATGCAAAGGTTGTGGTACAACTATAAATCCTATATACTATAATACGAGCACTGTCTGAAGGGATGTGTGTTCCACGATCTAGAAATCTAGCGGACGTAGATTTTGCTTAAATTTAAGAGCATTTTGGCCCAAAAATAAGTTTAGAAACAGCCTCAATCCCAGGAAAAATCTAATTTGGTCCAAATTTAAGTTTTAAAATCCTAATTTTTAACATTGGTCTATGGGTTGCTATTTTGGTAACGAAATTACATCGAAAGGTGCGGTATACAAAAATGAAGGAACATTAATGTTAAGCAGTCCTTATGAAACAGCTGTTAACTGTGAAGAGGTATAGTTGGTAGAAATTTAATAGCTTTATTACCATGACAGTATGACACTGTAACAAAAGTGAATTCAAACAAACAAGCAAGGCTCGGTTAACCTGGTAATCTCTATGAAAAAGGTAATAAAAAGGTTGTTTTAAACTCAAATGTATCAATTAAAGCTCTTTCCTTGGCTCTTTTATGAGGACTAGAAAAATGGATCTTTAAAAGGAACTTAAACTCATTGTTTTGTAGCATAGGCCTAACTCAATACATACTTAAACTCATAGATAGAACCAGCTTGGTTCATATTTTATGGCAAAAGAAGGCAATGTTTCAATGTTCCCTATCTCTTTGAGGGACAGTGACATTTTTCCCGTTAGCAGATTTGTTTTTCTTACCTCTCCTCTGCAGCAGAAGATGGCCTTGGTATATTTTCACGGAAGAAACAACACAAGCGCTTCATGTTCCAAGAGTCCAATTTGAAATCTAAAAATAAAATAAAAACTCCTTAGAAAACTTGTTAGGCCTACCGTACTTAATAAGTTTCCAACCTCTAAGAGGCAACAATAAGACAAATAATAATAAAACTGTACAGTATCATCTGATCCACTGGCGAAACTTCGTTATCCGTCTCCACCGTTATTATCGATGTGGAAATTTCGATATTGTGATTGAAATTGAGCGATGAAAACAATCGAATCAACAACGATACTGAGAAAATATATGTATCATAATAATAATCTAACCTAACAGTGTAACCGTAACCGTAAACCTCCGTCACTTTAATTGACAGCGATGTTTATAACAACAAAATCAATGGTGTTTGGAAACATTTAAAATGCATATTCCCTCAATACAATAGCAAAAAAAAAAAAAAACCTTTCTGATTTGTTTGGCAGCATTTGTGTGACGCCATTTTAGATCTAACGAAATCTGCTTCTTCTCACAATTCGAATAAAAAGAATAAATATCTAATTTATTCGAATTGTGAGAAGCTGTACAGCTACACAACAAACTTGGTTAGTTTATTTTGTGTTGTTCTTTGTTACAGTTTACATTTTTAGCTACAATTTTTACTTTTTTCAGTTACTTCTTTGAATATATACGGTATTTGTTTTATTGTCAAAAGGTTTATTTCATTATATTAGAACGAAAAACTAAATCAGGTGATAAAATCGTAATCGTATCGTGTAATTGTATCATCGATATAATAGCAATATTATCGCAATATCGAAATTTCCACATCGATAATAACGGTGGAGACGGATAACGAAGTTTCGCCGTACACACGGTATCTGATGTATAAAACACAGATTCTAAAATGAAAGAAGTTAAAAACAAAGATACAAAAAACCACAAATAGGTTATTATAAATTTAGTTAAACTTTCATAGGCCCCTACTTAATCTCTAAAAATGCAATAGGCCAACATGTACTGTACAAATGCTAAGAGCCAGTGTCAAGGCTGTACTAGGCTGAGATGCATTTAATGTGGAAAATTGCGTAGGGATGGTTGTCTTTTGGGATTTTAAACTGAACAACTATTCAACAGAAAAATAGCGCATTTTTGACAAAATATTTATAGAATAACTCAACACTTCTTCCAATTTTTGAAATTCTTTTAAGTTGATTTTCTATTAGAAATAATTGCATAGGCCTACATAAAACTTATAAAAAGTGCCCTGCCTTCTTATTTTTGAACACATAATTGTAGCTTAGGTCTCAGAGTTTTAATAAAATATTTTCAATAACTTTTAAAGAGCATAGCCTATTACCATTAGCCTAAGTTATATTATTATTTACAACAGCTTTGTCGTTGGCCGTAAAGAGGGAATTGACTGTGTGAGAGGAACAAATAATGGGATAATGTGTAATTGCAAACACTGATAGGCCTAATGATGGAATCTAACAAACTTTAACCAACACTAACATAAAAGCCAAAAGCACTGCTGACAATATAGGCCCTAATATAGGCTAGGTCTAGCAAGGGTGCAATGATCCTGCGGAAATTATATGGAATTATCTGTAACCTAACTTAGGCCTGTGCGTAAAATTTGTGAAAGTAAAATAATTGAGGTAGGCCCTACCAATCTTGGGTTAGTAACCCTCTGAACCGCTTGAAGACCGAAATAAAGTCTCCCAAAATTTATCATTATGATTTAACCAAATAGAGTTTAGGATCTAGATGCACAGCACAATTTTATGTTTCAAGCTAACGTGTCAGTGGCAGGCCTATGCCCAGTGTTCCACAAGTTAACTTAATCAAATAAGGTTGGTAGGGCCTAACTTAGAAGCTGTAATAACAAAACGTGCTCTCAAGCAAACTAAGACTATTAACTCACCTTGATAATTTTTGAATAGAGAATTGATTTGGCTGCTCTGTCAGACACTCTTGTTGAGGGTTTGACGGTTTTTCCATCAATCACTTACTCCCAAAAATAATAAATATAATGCTATGATAAGAGACCTAGCCTAGATCACAGTGGCTGCCTAGTCTACCATCAATGAAATGTAGTTTTGAGGATAAAATTGAAGGGATAATAATTATTTTAAGTAACAATATACGTGGTAGAATGATAAAATTAAAATAATAAATCAATTTAGGATGTTTAACAGTTAAAAAGTAAAATAAATGCCAATAATAACCTTATTACACAGTTGCAATATGGCGTCGATCAAAATAAAAATGTAAACAAACCGACCAAGAAAAGAAGCAGAAAGTGCAAGAAAAGAAGAAGAAGGTGCACTCACTAGCTATCTCACCATCAATTTAGGTGGTGAGTGGTTTGGGTGAGTTGACGAGTGGGGAAGTCACCAACTTATGGAAGCCCTGAAGGGCCAAAGAGTAAGCGGTCATTTTTTACACCGCCGTGTTTGAAAGACGGCGAGCCGTGTTTGGAAGGCGGCGAGCCGTGTTTGGAAGGCGGCGAGCCGTGTTTGGAAGGCGGCGAGCCGTGTTTGAAAGGCGGCGAGCCGTGTTTGAAAGGCGGCGAGCCGTGTTTGAAAGGCGGCGAGCCGTGTTTGAAAGGCGGCGAGCCGTGTTTTAAAGTCGGCGAGATGTATTTGAAATTCGGCGTGTATTTTGATAAAGTAATTAAGAGTAATAATTATAGATATCTGATATTAGATTGGGTATATGACTATATATAAACTAATTTGCAAACTAATTAAAAAATATTACAACTTTCATGCCAGATTTCTATGAAATCAGAGGTCCCAAAAACAAAGAAAACTGTTTGGTTATGGTCATCATAACAAATGCACAGACTATTTTTGCTCCAGAGATTTGATTGTTTTGGTTATTTTCAATTTTAAAAGTGGATGAAAATCCGTTTAAGAGACAATAAAAAAGCTTTTAATTATTAGTCTTAGTTAATTTATCAAAATGCTCCCGAATTTCATATACTTCTCGCTCGCCGACTTTCAAACACGGCTCGCCGACTTTCTAACACGGCGACCGCCGACTTTCTAACACGGCTCGCCGTCTTCCAAACACGGCTCGCCGACTTTTAAACGCGGCTCGCCGTCTTTGAAACACGGCTCGCCGTCTTTGAAACACGGCTCGCCGTCTTCTAAACACGGCTCGCCGTGTTTCAAACACGGCGGTGTAAAAAATGACCGCTTGCTCTTTGGCCCTTCAGGGCTTCCGTACCAACTCAACCGTTCAAAAATACCAAACGGGTGAGAAGTGAGTTCCCACTCAACAACTCACGACTCACTCGATTCAAAAATTGGGCCCCAGTTATAACATAACTGGTACAACCATTTCATGAAAATGGTTGTACCGTTGAAATGTTGAAATAAATAAATAAGTAAAATAAATAAACATAGAGCTCAATGCAAGGTTTTTAAAATTTATTTATTAAGCCTCGACATTGGATAAATTGTCATGACCATTCACTATGGATACTATAGTCGTGACACCTATGAAATAACATTATAATATGGTAAAATTTACTAGATTAGAATTGTAACAATACAGTCAATATTTATACAGTATCCATACAGCAGGGCCGGCTCTACCATATAGGCGAAATAGGCGGCCGCCCAGGTCGCCATCGTGGTGGAGACGAGTTCCCCTGGTCTACCCTTAAGATCAGCAATACACCCCGTCCAGCGGTAAACAGCCCCCTTTATCGGTGGCAAAGAATGCGCCTGGTCCCCAGTAAAGAGCGTCCCTAAAAGATGATTAGTAGCCCGGTGATCGGCTGTTAAAAGCGTCCCAATAGGCAGAAATGGGGCCCCGGATCAGCTATCACCTTCTACTGAGATGTTTAGTGTGGTTCGATTACTAATACTACCTAAGAGTGGAAGGGAGCTAGCCCTAGTTTTATTATTAAACAGCGCCCCCAATAGGATTAAATCTGTTGGGTACCGAACGTGGTGACGCGATCGTGGGGTAGAATAAATGCATAAAACTCATTACATTGTGAAAGACCACATTGGATACCGCGGGAGCGGGTAGGTGACGGATTGGAGGTTGAGCTTGGACTGACTGACTGGAGAACGTCTGGAAGGGATGGTCAGATATGTGGCGTGATGGAAGTAACCAATGGGATCACTTTATTTAAATCGTGATATATAGATATATGTGACGTCATATAGCGTGATACATCGTACGATTCTGGAGAGCAACAACCTCTGAACTAAATTATCGACAATGTTAGAGTAAACCTTATTGATACATAATTATGGTTATATATCAGATAATTTTTATAAATACATTACAAAATCCTTGATCAGAGTTGAATTACACCCCCAATAGGTGGTATAAAGCGACTCTGATCAACAGTAATAAGTGCGGCCTCCAACCGGCAGTATACATTGCCTCCTAATCTATGGTAAAGAACCCCTGGTTGGAGTTAAATTGCGCCCGGACCGGCAATAAACAGCTTCACACACCGGAACCCATTTTCGACGGTAAAGTGGTCCCCAAATAAGTGTAAAAGCGCCTGTGATTAGCGGCGAAGAGCCCCCGACCGGGGGTAAAAAAGTATGTATAAAACAGGTTTGCGAGCTTTGATACTTACTTGATACTTGAAGTAGTCCCACTGGAATCGCTTCGGCGACGTGGTCGTCAGGTTTGGCATTTGGATCAGGCTCCGAGTAACATTTCCTCGACATTGTAGTAAGCCATAAGTGATTCTTCAATAAAGATTTGAACTTGTTCGGGTTTGCTTCACCGATGATATTGGGTGGTAACTTGTTGTAAATTTTTACACTGCTAAAATAAGGGCTTTTACTTGCCAGAGTTGAGTTAACTTTAGGAACGTGGACACCTTATACTTCGTTTTTAACCTCTATGAGCTTGACAGGAGGATCAATCCCACCAATATCTCTCTAAAAGGCTAAAAGTGATAGATTGAGTCTTTGCCTCATTCATTACGAGCTTATTGTTACGGAACCATGCAAAGGCTATTTCAAATAGTTCCTGAACAGCCGTCTTCGCTACAGCAAAGTCTGAGTGACACGAGAACTGAGTAGTGTCATCCGCATAGATAAGGACATTTCCCATCACTCTGTAATACAAATCATTGATGGATACAATGAAGAGGAATGGGCCTAGTATGGATCCCTGTGGGACTCCATACTTTACAGTCAAAGGTGCAGAATTTGTGCCGTTCCATGTAACAAATTGTGATCGTCTCGATAAATATGATTTAAGTACAGAGAGCTGGCCAATAGAGAGCTGCTGGTCTCTCGAGCTTGGCCAATAAAAGATTGTGTGACACACAATCAAAGGCCAGAGAAAGGTCACACAAAAGAACGGAGGTGGATTTCTTATCTTCAAAAGCTTTCAAGATGGTCTGCAATAGAGAGTCAACAGCCAAGACAGTGGACATACCCTTACGAAAGCCATATATTGAGCAGCGGCAAGCAGGTGATGCTCTCAAAATAAGCATACAGTTGTTCCAACATAATTGATTCATAGACCTTTGCAAAACAGGAATGATTAATGATTGATCAGGAGATTGGTCTATAACTTGCAACTGAGTTCTTTTCTCCCTTCTTAAAAGTAGGAACTATTCTACTTATTGTTAGTACATCAGGAAAATGGCCCTCTTTAAACGAGGAATTTACAATACAATACAAGGTACATTGTACATTTACATAGTCAATGGTACTCAATACATTATATTTTGGTTGAGCTATTCACCATATTTTCTAGATGGTCAATTTTACTTTATATATTTTTGAACTATTTTTAAAGCAATTTCAATTTTACTGCGAGCAGAAGAATATATCGAACTATCCTTTATTTCTCATTCTTGGGCGTGGAGGGGGGTTCCGGGTCCGACCGGGTCGGGTCCCTCTGAATTGTGGGAGGGGGAGGAGTTTATTGATACGAATAAGGTGGAAGAGAAACCGCGTCCCTTTCGAATTTGTTTTGGTGCTCGCTCACACCTTTTCGTGTTCCAGTCTGGGGTGTTGTTGCTGTTCCACCCTTCTGTCTAAACATATACTCTGAATTCTTCTTTACACACATCTTCTGTGACATTTTTATTTTGACTTGTCAGAGGACAGACGCTATTTGTTTGACTTGTAAGCGAAAGGTAGGCCTATGTTATTTATCTTTTGTGTTTGTTGTTTTACAGTTTTATTAATATAAATTAATTTGCCTGATTTATTAATTTATAAATTTATATGTTGGCCTAAGCTGTAATCCAGTACACAGTCCAGTCAAAGAAAGGTAAGCCCAATGGCTAACCACTTGCAAAAGTGTATTTAAAATTCTAGACCTACTTGAGATTTATTACCTACCTAGCTACCAAGCCTAACCAGTTCTGCCTAAGTTTTATAACCAGCAAATCTGGTTGAAATAATCATTTAAGTAGGCCCTACTGTAGGCCTATTACAAACTTTTACAAAAATAAGCCTCCATAATTAAAACCTATCACTAACATCGAGGATCGTTTTTAATCGGTGAAACTCTGTTATCCTACCCTACTCCATCCATTATCGATAATTATTTATTTATTTATCAACGGCAATCACCATATTACAGATAATGCACAGAAAGATTATAGTACAAGATGGATTACAAAATTTAACACTGTATTGTGCCAAGCAAATAGGCCTAGCCTATTTAGAATATATCGACAAGACAATAGGCTACTATATAGTAGCCTAATAGCAAAGATAATAGGCCTAATTATAGAAACTATCTAAACAGCACAGATTAAGGTAGTAACATAATAAATATTTACATGCTAAGTATAATAATTAATAGCCTACATGCCAGGAATAAATACTTGCTGATATAGGCCTATAAAAGTGCTAGTGCTAGTGCAACAGGCATTGTGAGTTAACAAGCAAAATGAGACAAGGCAAAATAAGCAGCAAAATTTGACAATTAATGGTGAAATAATTATAGTCTAGTAAAATTAGCTAAAAAAATAGCTGAACCCGGACGCAATTGCATACTAAGTTGGTAGGTAACTTATATTTTGATCGATTTTTATGAAACGATGGTGAAAAGTCTACCACTCTTCGAAGCTGCGTTTGCCTGCTATGACCGATTTTTCAAGAAGGCGGCTGTAGTTTTATAAGTTTTTGCTGAATATCTTTTGAACCGTTAAAGACAGTTAAACTTTGTAAATTGTAAACTTTAGAAAATAAAATTTGTCACATTTTTATATATAATATGTATTGTTTATTGTGTTTAATAAGGGTGATATTGCTCTTTAAAGCTACTTTCAACTGTGGAATTTTATGTGAATTTCTTTTGTTCTGTTGGAGAAACCATATTACGGTGGTATTCTACGTTAGATATAAGCCTTTAACCGTGTTAACGTTTTACTACAGGGTGCCCAGATACCAAAAACACCATTCATTAAAATTTTATATCAGCATATATATACTTATTAAGATACATATATAAAATCATACGTAAATCCTGTGAAACCAGTAAACCTGTTAACGAAACGTCCGATTTTTATCAAACTTGACATGAAGGTGTGGGACTAGTTCTATTTCCATTAGTTATGTTGATTAGGATTTTCAGACTATGGGAAAAGTGTGATATACAGGTCCAAATTAGTTTAAAATTGGCCCAAAATCGGGGTTTGAGCCCCGTAGTCAGGTAATTTTATAAGAATCGGTCAAAATAACTTATATTAGTTTGCAATTACTTCCGGGTTGTACCATAATTTGACTAGACTATTAACATAGAGATGCGTAACATTAACTCAAATAAGAAATAGCAAGTAGATCACCAAAAACATTCTTTATAATTTAGATTTTAAGTGCTCTTTTATCGATAGCTTAGTACAAATAAACGATACATGTTACTACAGGCCTATTAAAATTTTAACACCTGATTTAGTTTCATTCTAAATCAGGTGTTAAAATTCTTAAAGGCGAAACTTCGTTATCCGTCTCCACCGTTATTATCGATGTGGAAATTTCGATATTGCGCTTGAAATTAAGCGATGAAAACAATCTTGAAATTAAGCGATGAAAACAATCGAATCAACAACGATACTGATTTTCATAATAATAATCTAACCTAACAGTGTAACCGTAAACCTCCGTCACTTTAATTGACAGCGATGTTTATAACAACAAAATCAATGGTGTTTGGAAACATTTAAAATGCATATTCCCTCAAAATAACAGAAAAAAATACCTTTCTGATTTGTTTTTGGCAGCATTTGTGTGACGCCATTTTAGATCTAACGAAATCTGCTTCTTCTCACAATCCGAATTTAGAGATACAGCTACACAACAAACTTGGTTAGTTTATTTTGTGTTGTTCTTTGTTACAGGTTACATTAATTAGCTACAAATTTTGCTTTTTTCAGTTACTTGTTTGAATATACGGTATTTGTTTTATTGTCAAAAGGTTTATTTCATTATATTAGAACGACAAACTAAATCAGGTGATAAAATCGTATCGTGTAATTGTATTATCGATATAATAGCAATATTATCGCAATATCGAAATTTCCACATCGATAATAACGGTGGAGACGGATAACGAAGTTTCGCCCTAAAATAAATAAAAATACCTTTAAACAACAAAATTAATACAAGTTACTGCATTTGAAAGTAGGCCTAGCCTATAATAAAAACAAGTAAAAATATTAACTGGATTTAGCCTATAAAATTATCACAGAATGGCTAAAAATAAACTAAGTTTAGGCCTATATTTGTGTAAACCTTGCCTGCATCTCTTAAGTTAACTTCGAGACTTTATTTGGTAGCTCTAAACAGCATCACATAAGTTAAATGCCATCAATTATGAATAAAAAAAGGTATTTTTTTCTTATTGCACTGAAGGAATAAGTTATACATTTGCTTTTTTCTATAAACCATTGATTTTGTTTGTAAACAATAAACATATCACTGTCCACAAGAGTGACGTAGGTTATTAGGCTATCTAAATTTACGGTAAGATGGTTAGATTAGATTATTATAGGCCAAATTAATACATTTCTTACCTCAATATCGTTATTGATTTTTATTGTTTTCATCAAACAATTTTAATCGCAAAATCAAAATTTTAACCATCAATAATATCTCTAAATAATGATGGAGTACCGGTACGATAAAGAAGTTTCACCTTTTGATGAAAATCAAGATTTACAAATAAATTAAAAATACTATGTGAAATAACTTATAATGTGATTAAAGTGTTTTCAACAATCAATTTAACCTCTATCTGGCAAAGGTCCTTGTATGGACCACTATTTTTCAACTGTGAACTGGCATGGTCAGTGCACGTGCCACTTTGACATGTTTCCAACATCGACATATGTAAGCCAAAAAAGGGTTGCAAAGCGCTACAATACTTATACCATTAGAAAGATGAGATTCTGAAAATTCATTTTCATACATAAACATTACTATTACATTATAAGAGACTATTATTTCATCACACACTTTTTTATAAAAATAAGTAAGGGCCTAAGTTTAATTTGAACTAATATTCTGGCGCGAGACAGAATTGAGTTGTTGAGAAAATAGCTATTTGTGTCGACCAATAGAAAAATAACTTAGAATCATACATAAATGCCAGTGTTACCATAGCAACCGGAATTTCATGAACTAAAAGTTTCCTGCTGATCACTTTTTCCTACAACTTTTAGTTTAGCCGGAATTCGTTTAAAATAAATCTATGTTTTTGTGACTTAACATCGTTTTCTATAGTGGCAAATGGTCCGCGGAAGGACCAACAGAAACAATAATATTATTTTCAGTATAAATTATGTTTAAAACTTTTTTGTTGTATATTTTCTCCTACAATATTATATTTTTGAAAACTACAATAAATTGCCTACGATTTGTATATCTTGGATTTTTTTTTATAGGTTACCCAGTAAAAATTGTATGCACTTTTGAAAATAGCAAAAAAATTATGTTTTCATAAGCAAAAGTTTTAGTTTCATTTTCTGACATTGATAGCTTTGTGATTTTAAAAGAAAACTAAAAAATATGTATTTTAGGCTATGAAAGAAAATGTTGTTTACTTGTTTACTTTTAGAAAATGTAATTTTTATTCTTCTCTGGGGCACTTTTTTTTCTTTTTTTTGTCTGTCCAGGATTTTTTTTTTTCAAGGAAATGCAAGGTTTTAGAAAAATAAACGGTATCAGATAACTGACACATACTTTCTCCCAAGAATATGAAAAGGTGTTAAAAGCCTCAAAACATTAATGTCTTGATGGCTCAGTCGGATAGCCAGCACCAGGTGAGCAGCACGAGTTTTTGCATCCAAAAATTGAGTTTTTTAACACATTTTGCTCTATAACTTTGAACGCGCATTTTCCCGGAGATGCGGGTGGTGTCATTTTATTGAGCATTTTAATCTTAATAAACCACAAAATTTTAATCAAAATCGTTTGAGCCGTTTTTGAGAAATTTTGATTTTTCACGTTTTTTGGGGGTTTTTGGGGGTAAACTACCCTTAAAAATCAAAAATTTAAAAAAATGAAAAAAACGCCTGGAATTATCGTGGTTTGAACCTACATACCAAGTTTCACCAAAATCGGACCATTGGGGAATTCTCTAGCTCTGTTTACATCCAGACACACAGACACACACACACACACACACACAGACAGACATCACTCGAAAACCACTTTTTTGGACTCAGAGGGCACCAAAAACGGATAAATTTACAACAACTCAAATTTAAAAATTTTGACGAAACCAATACTTTCTCAATATATACATTTATAGGGGGGAAAGGGGCTCCAAAATGGATATATACATCATCAAAGTAATGCGAAGTGTTTTACGAAAACAATACTTTCTCCATATACTATGGTATAGGGGGAGAAAGTAAAAGCTATAATAATAACTTTTTTTTATTTTTGAAGCATTTCAGATTTGTTGACATTTTCATGTAAGGAAATAAATTTTCTACAACTTTAGCATTTAGATAAAATGTGTAGGATTTTTGTGTTAGCTCCATTTTCCATTTGTGTTAGCTTTTGCATGCTTTCAAAATTTGTAATTTGCCTAAACTTAAGATTCACCCCACTTTTTACTACAACTCCCAAATGCCTTGGTATAAAAAATTGAATTTTTACATCATTTTTATTCTACGGTTTTTGCTGAAAAATTAAACACTACATTTCATGTATACTTATAATCAGTAATACAGTTTTGTGTTAGAATCTCTGCCACTGAGAGAAATCAGTACACACCAGATATCTAAAGTTAATTTAGGCTCCATGGTAAGGTAGGCTATAGTAAAGCCGCGTTCACACTGGCTAAACATTCGTCCTTTGTAATGAAAAAAGAGTGAGCTGATCCTGTTAAGAAAGTAGAGGAATTGAATGGAAAAATCCTGCTATTGTGATTTAATTAAAATCTTCTCTTCCACTTAACTCTTCCATTTCTGTGGTGAAACAATGATATTCATCTAGTATGAATTTATAAATTGTCATTGAGTTCTCGTACAATTTAAAGGGGAATTTAAAAAATATTGTTGATTTTTTTTGCTGTTGAAATTTTTTTATATTATTGACTGGATCAAACCCTGATCTTGTCAACCTGTACTTATGTAATATCATTAATTAAATATTAAAGTGAAAATAGCAAAATACTACCATTATTGTTATCATGAAGTCTACTTTTAACTACTTCTTTAATTTAAGTGGTTGTATTACTAAATTATCTGGTTAAAAACTTGAGGTAGGGTAAATTATCAGTTGGAACATATTTACCATTTTAACTGTTTTGGCTAATGTATACTGTTACTGTAGTACATTTATTCCTTAAATTCATAGGCCCACAATGATGAGAAGGATGTGAAATCCACAGTAGAGATGCAAGACAGTTCTCCAGACCTGAGCCTGAAGCTGCGACGCGGCGTCCAGCGACTCAAGGGATTCCTTTTACATGGACTTTGCTCAAGGGATCGACTCAGATATAGAAGAGGTTGCGACCACTTCAGGAGCAGCGATTCAGGAGTGCACCACGGATGATGCTTCCACACCAACCGCTACCACCGTCAAGGACGACACACCATGGTACGTGGTCACCAAATACCTAACCATAAATTAAATAGATCTGTTCATACTTTAAATATATTTACTAGCATAATAACCAAACAACTCATGTAATATTTCAATAATTAAATGATGTTGCATAGAATTTCCACCTCATCAAAAACTGTTAGGGTGAGTTGGTGGCATAGTGGTTAGCGCGCCGGACATTGGACCATGGAAGGGAAGTCGTGGGTTTGAATCCACATTCTGCCAGTGACCTTGTACTGTAGCGACTCACCCCCTTACATACTTTGTCTAATACGATCCATTCACATATCAATAGTCTATATGGATGGGGCAGAGTAAGGCAAAAAGAGGTCCGCCCACCTCTTAAAAAAAATAATAGATCTCTCCCTTAAATCTGCTTGAGATACTGATGCTATGATAACCCACAGCGAGAGTGTAAGGCTGTTAACACGTTGAGTGCGGGCTACGTTAATTAACGTAGTACCACGGTGGCGCGGACGACGGCCTACATTAATTTACATATCGCTCCTGCCCGAAACATAATGGTTCAGTATGAGCTTAGCCATTGCAGGGAGAGGTTGATTCGCTCACCGCCTATTGTGCCAGTCCATGTGTTCACTTCGGCGTCTAGTTCGTTTCCCGGTCCAACATTTTTAAGGAGTGAAGAGGGCAGCTTCATGTGCAGTGGCCTGCGTAGTACTACGTAGCACTCCCGGATTGTGTAACATTGGTTTATCGTTTATTGTAGGCTTTTGCCACTGCTGGGAGAGGTCATATTGCTCACATCTTATTGGTGCAGTCCATTTGCATGGTTCGTGTATGATCATTTGCGACCCCCCTGGGCGCGTGCAGTGTACGAAGTTATTGTGTTCACAGTGTTTTCTATTGTTGTTTGGGTGTTATTTGTGCAAATGAAGTATGGTAATGATGACAAATTGTTAAGGAATTTGTATTCAGATAATGAAAACGGCTCTAGCGAGAGTTCTGACAGGTATAAGTGAAGATCGCCGGCACCAGCGTCGGACTGCGTTAATTAACGCACCGGAAATGACGTCATGAAAATTTGACAGAAAATAGACGCCTAGACAACTTCTGACGACTTTTTAGCAACATACAAGCAATCACCTATGAATTAAACCAAAAATATATTTCCGCAATTTTGGTACGCAATAATATCGATTTTCAGCACTCAACGTGTTAAGGATTTACTTAACACACTTCATGACTGTGTGAGGGCGGGCATTGTCGTGGACAAACACAACGCCAGATGTCAAAATACCACGACGCTCATTTTTGTGTAAAAAAATAACGAACCCATTGATGGACAACACCTTCGCTCATAATGTTTAAGTCATTTACCGCACTCAGTTCAGATGAATTCAGGCTGCTGTTTAACTACAGAAATCTTACTACACCACGCACTTCATACTTAGTGGAACTTCCTATTTTTTTACGCTCATGTTTTACGTTATAACAAAAGAACTCATGATTGTAAAGTGCACAGCTCTATATTTGGTAAACAGCAAAGCAAAAGTTTCTCAGAAAAATACCCTGAAGCGAGTTAATCAATACTGACCAAAGAATACATGGATGACCTTCTTGACTCCACTGACTGAAGAGGAAGCAAGACAAAGATACAAGAAATAATAGAAATCCATAAGTCTGGCGGATTTCAAGTATGCAACTGGTTGTCTAATTCCAAAAACATTTGTTGAAATACCTGAGGAACTTAAGGCAAATTCTACTAAGCAGCTGAAAAATGACAGTAGTTTACCTACAGAGCGTGTACTTGGAATGTGGTGGGACGCCAAATCCGACAACTTTGTCTTTCATCGAAATGCCGAAAAAATCAAAATGATTCAAGCTGCATACCCAACAAAACGAGAAGTTTTAAAAGCTGCAATGTCGATCATCGATCCTTTGGGGTTAGTTACGCCAACCACAATCAAAGGGCGTATGTTAGTTCAAGACGTATGGCGAAGAAAAACGACATGGGATGAAGTGTTGCCCTTGAAATTGACTAAGGAATAGGAAGAGAGGTTGGAGGGAAGTCAAATAACTTCAAAGTCTCAAAGTACCTCGATGTTATTTAAAATCTTTAACAATTACTGATGAAGTTGAACTCCATATCTTTACTAAGTGGTTCAAATACCTGCAAATGTGTAATCCAATTGTTACTAATGGCAACTAGTTTCGATCCCTATGGGATCATCATCGGCCATCAAGAATATTAAAATGGTTAACTCTCTTCAAGTGAAGATCGTCGATGTTTTCCATTTAACATTTACACATTCACACACAGACACGAACATTATTAACGAAAAACACAAAAAATACTTCAACACTAAAACCGAGGTATTGACACGCGACGCGTACCGGGCGAAGAGAAGTCCAGACTACCGGTCAAGTTGTTTCAATACGTCGCTCTCCACCCTTATCACTGTAGGCTGCATTCCTTTGTTTCTCCCCCTCCAGTATCCTGATGGCCGTATCATATATGAAATTTGATCGAAAAGACAACTTGTCATTTAAAACATTCTGTTGGTCTAGTTTCACAGCCTTGTAAATTTCAAACTCTTTGAAAGTGTACAATTTGGGAAACGGTCTTTCGAATATGTAAAACATGCATATTACTGTTGATATCAGAGTAATATGATTATGATTAACTAGGTGTTCGGCAAAAGTGGAGGTTTGAGCAGAAATTATTTTTCTTAGGTAGGTGTTCTTTAAATCGCTTTTTGAATGAGCGGGTCATCTGGCCTATGTAATACTTAGGGCAATCATTACAGTTTATTTGGTAAACACCAGTTTTATCATAAACTGAGGTTTTCGACTGGGGCCGCTCCTTCAATAACGATCCAAGTTTAATCTGTTTTGAAAGATACCGTGATATTGTTCTTGTCCATTATACTCTTATACTTACTACTAAGGAATGTACCGTAGTTTGCCGTAACATATGTTATTTGTGGTGGTCTGTTGCAGGTTTTTTGTTTTTATGCTTCAAGATTAATTTATCAATAAGACTGCTATTAAAGCTATTAGCAACTGCAATGTATTTTATGGTATTAATTTCTTCATTGTAGTCATCCATTTCCATAAGTACTGTGAGCAATCTATGAACAAAACTATTGTAGGCTACGCAGCTATTTTTTGGGAATATGGGTGGTGTGAACTGGCATTGATAGTTTGATTGGTACACGTTGGTTTCCTGTACACTCTGAATTTGAACTTTTCGTTAGGTTTTGTTATTGTTAAATCTAAGAAACTCAAACTACTATTTTTTTCACTTTCACATGTAAACTTTATATTTTTGTGCATGTTACATAAATATCCATTCAACAATGTAAGTTGCCTGATGTTTCCATTAAAAAGAACTATTGTGTCATTGACGTATTTGTAATAAAATATTATTTTATCCTTATATACTGATTTGCTGTAGTAAATAAACATTTATTCTCGACATGGTTCAAAAATATTTCTGAAAAAATGCTGGAGAGGGGGGAGCCCATTGCCAAACCTTCCCTTTGGATGTAAAATTTGTCTTTAAACCTAAAATAATTCTGTTTTAAAACTAATTCTGTTAATACAATCAATTCATCTATTGCTTCTTTGGACAGATGGGAATTTTTATGAAAATTCTGGTGCAAGATTTTTAGTGTTTCCTGTACAGGAACATTATTGTACAAATTAACTACGTCAAAAGATGCTAATTTTGGGTTACTTTTGAGTTAATGATCCTTTATTTTTTCTACTAATTCCAAACTATTTTTAATACTGTGACTATTTTCTAGAATATTTCATTTCTGATAATTTTATCCCGTTTTTTTGCTATTTTGTATGCCGGAGAGGGCATGAAATTGACAAGTGGCCGAATTGGGTTATCAGGTTTGTGTATTTTTGGAAGGCCTCTGAGAATAGCCGCTTGGGGATTGGTTACTTTCAATGACGTAATCTCACTTTGTGTCAATAAATGCTTACTGGCAGATATGGATTTGTTTATTTCTTTGGAGTTATTATGTGTAGGGTCTTTTTTCAATAGTTCAATGTTATTTTTACTTATAAAATCGTGGACTTTATTTATAATAATCTTCTCTGTGAAGGATGACAACAGAACTTCCTTTATCAGCCTTACATATTACGGCGTTGTGCTTGTCAAGTTTGTTCCTGACACTGGTCAGGGCGAGCCGCATTGACTTGAATTTTGTGTCTCGCTTCCTCATTCCTGTCATGTTCCTCATAATATTCTTAGCTTTATTTCCTATTAATACACGTGTTGTTTCACGGGACTTCATTTGATTTCACACTTTTTATGGAAGACTCCGTGTTTAATAGCTCAAAAAGCAAACTTGATTTTCTATGGTTGGGGAAATTGAAATTTAACCTTTGTTTAAATTGTTAAAATTGTGTAACAATCTTTTTTTTTAACTCCAAACTTTAATTTTTAAAAACAAAATTTATTAACCATACAAGATTATGAAATAAGTTAAAACAATATCTCACTCGAAATATACTTTTTTGTTCTGGATTTAATTCAACTCACACTCTACCCTACCGAGATAATGGAAATTATCTTTTTATTCTGATGTGAAAGGTTATATCCTTTTTTTACATTTTAACCGTTTCCAAAGTTTACAAGGAGTTGGTCGCATTGGTTTGATGTTGGCTATGCTAGGAGTGGTTATCACCTTGACTGCTATAACAGTAGAACAATAACTCGCCAATTTAGCCCTTAATTGTCCTCTCTCCCCATCGAAACAATATGGCCAGCACTCAATCAGTTTGTTCCCTTCGGGTCAAACTTGACTGGAGGCTAGTCTGAACCACAAGTGTGCATGATTTCATTGCATGCCTGTACAATACAGATTTAAAAATGATTGTTTGTACTTTTTGTGAGAAGAACGAGTAATAGATATTGTACTGAAATCATTAAAATTTTCAAATTAATTAATTATAATTCTTTTAATTAGTTTTTGTAACTGTTAAAGAATGTTATAGTTTTGTCCCATACGTCAAATTTAGCTCTTTAGCATGAGTAGCATGACTGTAAGGTGAGTTCGCTCTAAACATTGTGAGGTATTTAATATGATTATTCAAGAAACTTCTGAGAGGCAAGTATTTCTCTTCTCCCTGACTTCCTTTAGCTTGTTTATAGAAAATTTAGCATTCTTGTAAATTGTTCTCTAGATAGGAAGTTTAAGTTAGAAATACTTTTAAACTAATGTTATAACCTAAAGTTAGTATGAAAGTTTCTTAAATTTTATTAGCATTGATTGGAAAAGTAAACTTCAAAAAATTATCATCCCTTCCAAAACAAAGAATGTTAATTTTTAATTAATTTACGAGCCTTGCTTGTTGTTGTAATTCACTTTTTATTTTGATATAGTATCATGATAATGAAGCTATTCAATTTCCATCAACAACCCACTATACCTCTTTACAGTAAACAGCTTTAAAAAAAAAAAATTGTTTAACATTAATGTTCCTTTATTTTTTAGGTACACCTTTCGTTGTTATTTCGTTACCAAAATAGCAACCCATAAGACCAATGTTAAAAATTACGATTTTAAAACTTTAATTTAGACCAAATTCGATTTTGCCTGGATTGAGGCTGTTTCTAAATTTATTTTTGGCCAAAACACTCTTAAATTCAATGTTTAAGCAAAATATACCGCTAGATTCGAGATTGTGGAACACACATCTTTAGTGCTCGTATTATAGTATAGGATACTTGTTTAATGTACTTTTAATTCATGATTATTTAGCTATTACATATTATTTGTTTTTGAACGAAGTATAAGTGCATTCGTTAAGTTTTACTTGATGGGTTGACTGGTTACAGTATTCTAATATCCTTTGTACTGTATGTTGCAGCTGGGTGGGTCCGACGGCGGAGGGTGGTCTGTTGCCGTCGCCCGCCTCGCCCAGTGCCGTCATCGTCAGCCCCGAGACGCTCAGTCACCACAGCTCGCCCCAGCGGCATCACGCGCGACCCACGTCCCGGGCCACCACCTCCACTTCCCGCGGCGGCCACCCTCTCTCCACCTCCATCTCAGGGTCAGTTTACCAGTTTAGAAATCTAAATAACTGTTTTAAATAATTTGTCTTTATTATTTTTAAATATAATCTATATATTAATAGGCCAAGCATGTTTATTTTCCTCCTTTTTTCTGAGCTTGTGTGCATCGTAAGAGAAATCCACGCATACCATTAGAAAGGTAGTGTACTGTAGATGAGCAGAATCCTATTATAATTCATATCGTCCCCCAGGCTACGTCCCACATGCTTTCAAAGTGTCAATGTTGTCTTATGAAGAAGGGGTAATTAAATCGTTAGTCAGCTGTTGCATATCTTCCAATTACAAATGCTTGGAAAACAGGAAGAACATATTATGTTTCAGTTAACATATTTTAAAAATAATTGGGTTTAGATCAACTGGAAGTTTGGTCGAATTTCAATCAAGAGGCGATCTCTAGTTAAAATTATTTTACATATTCCATTCTAGAAATAACTAAGGAAGCTCATTTCTATCTTCATCTTGGTTGTGACAACTAATACTTTAATTTATTATCCTGAGTAGCAACCTCCATACCCAAACTCAATGAATTCTTTTAGAATAATTTGCAGACCCAATAGGTGAGTAGTAATGTTGGTTGCAGGCTGGCAGCTCCGCCGCCTGAGTGTGTGATGTATCCACCCATCATGTACCATGCGGTGCTGCCCAATATCAAGCGGCCCTCCCGCATCGAACAGCTTCAGGTCAACTGGAGGAAAATGGGCGCGTAAGTTACTCATTATGAAAAATCTGACCCATCTAGGACTTAGATTTAAAATTTAAAAAACTAACGGAAATTCAAGTTTTACTGTTTATGCTAAAAAAAATATAATTATAACAATTTGATTGATGTGCTTTAAAATTGTATAGAAGTGAGACTAATTATAGGTTTTAGTACCTCATCTTACAGTTCACGTTATCGTCTACACGTTGTTATCGTCTATACGGGTAGACAATAACGAGAACTGTAAGACGAGGTACGTAACCTATAATTAGTCTTAAATACACAGTTCAGGGGCTTAACAATTAATTTTAATGTGGTTAATTTTGCTGTTTTTATGGTATTTAATACGAAAACGACAAAACAATCTCTAATCTGTTCAATCCTATACCATATCGACAACATTTGCTCATTTTCTTCAATCTAGTATAGAATTCTGTGAAAGACTCTGCTTCACAATCGCTCTTTCAAATTCACATCGAGCAGAAAATATTGTTTGAGTAAAGCCATAAAGAGTATAAAAAAACTTTCTTTACCACTTCATACACGAACAGGAATCTAAGGACTTTCAGATGAAATAGTTTTGTAGTTTTTGGAGAGGTTCACTTCCTACTAACTTCAGCAGTGTCTTTTCTTGCCCCATTAGTACATATATCCGAACCTGCCTAGCCCTTAAACCCGATACACATATTGAAACTGTTCAATATATTCTTTATATTCTTAAGGTGAAGTTTTATCATTCTTAAAAAGGTAAAAAACAAATCTATTCAACTTACTTTCCAAGTAATCCTCTAAAACAAGATTAACGACTTCTATGGTTCCTCTGTGACATCCTTGTCACAAGTATTGTATTTAAATGTCTATTTTAAATAAATAACCTTTAACTACAAGCAAACTTCTTTATAGTTACATTCTAAAACACAAGTCACAATAGGCTATAAAAATAAACCAGTTGTAAATATAAAACAGCTGTACAAATTATTGTCCATACTACAGTAATCAATACAGTAGAACATCAATAATTCAGTTGTCAATAATCCGGATTTGTGTCTATCAAGAAACAAAATATTGTATACAGTTGTCAATATGTTTTACCTTTACTGCAGGGTGGCATTGGGGGAATAGTGTGTAGTAAGGAGTAGGGGAGTGGTCGTGGAAGGAGGAGGAGTAGAGGAGTGTGTTCAATGTCACACTACCAATTCTACGCCCTGCTAAATGGCAACTGTCCCACCACCCGCCAGTTGCTTGGTCAGTCTTATGACCCTAAGTGTTACAACACTCAGAGATACATATCTGTTACTCGTTAGTTTACAATTAAGGACTTAGCCGAAAAAAACGAGCCACTCCCCACAGTTCAAGAGCCTATCACTTTTTTTAAAAAAAGCTCAAATCATTATTTGAGCTTTAATGTCTGATGTTTTTACTGTACACATTTTTCTGTAAATAAAATACGATACAGTACTTGAACATAAAACAAGGTTTTAATTCATCTCACTTCAAGGACCTTTACTTTTAAAGAGAAAATATACAATTTTAACAAGATTTTTACTTGAATAGGGCATACTGGCCTTTTTAAAGGTATCTAATTTCGATAATCCGAATGGGGTCTGGTCCTTATTAATTTAGAATATCGACATCCTACTGTATCTACTTCAGCTGATGTACAATGATAGTAACAATTGAATTAGCAGATTTGAGTCATGGAAGTTACAGCTGGTTCATTATGAAGGAAATGTTAGAGTCAGTGAGCCGGAATAGCCTTGTTAAAACAATACCTATAGGTCATGTTTGAAATTATTTTGGATATTTTTTTCATGCAAATAACAGTATGTTACAGCATAATATTTTAAAACTTATAAAGGGAGGAAGGTTTTTTATTTAGTTGATCATGAACACAACATTGAATTAAATTATATTTTATTTTTTCTATGAACCGGTATATGTAACAAAGTTTTGTATTATGTGACCTTACTTTCGTAAAATTTCCAATGACTTTGAGAAAAATTGGAGATTTTTTTCAATGATTTTGATTATAATTCTCTAATTTAACGAGTTTAATTATTATGATGTAAACTTTTTGGAGCAAAGTTTAATAATAAAATACACTAAATGTTTGATTGCGGCCAAACAGATCAGAATCAGACTAGGGTTCACTGTTCACGTGACTTTTTGGTTTCTTTTGATTAGTAGGATAAACCGGTAAGTTATAGGTATCAGTAGAACCTCACCCTATATAAAATGGTTATATTCAATAACTTAATACTTATCCTTAAAAAATTTTGTTTTCTTGTTCAAAATTTGTAAATAAAATAATTTTTTCCCCTATAATAAATTGTAAGATAACTTTTCTTGAAAACCAATTACCCTTTCAACATCAAAAACTACATTCCATTCATCATAGCACTCATCTACAATTATTCATTCTTAGCTGTGATTATTGGAATCAAGAAAAAGTATGTGTTATAATATTAAATATAATTAAATCTTTATTTTTCAGCCAAGCCCTAGCTACTACTCTGTCTGCATTGTATGGGAAGCTGCTTGTTGTGATGGGGATTGCTTTCCCAATGGCCGAAGTTATTTCTACTCATATTCCCACATCTGTTTATGAGGTAAAATATCTATTCTGTGTAAAAAGTTTTATTCTTCAGGATAGCAGTTGGGTAACTCGCCTACATTCAAAGAATCAGGAATTTATTCCAACAAAGACAAGTTTGTTCTATCTTGTATAATTTCTGTAAGCTTGGTTAGGCATAAAAAGGCTAAATTAATCTAAAATATTTAGACCAAAGGGCTTAAAATAATTTAAAATACTTTAAAATACTTAAAGACAATAACATTATAGGCTATACTTCAAAATAGTGAACAAATATCACTTAGCTATAAAGACTGACCACATATTAATAATTAAAAAGCGCATTTCAATATGTGTAATTTAACATATTTTTTAATATAATGTATGGGGATACCGTCTAAACCGTGGTATTGTTATCATCTAACGTCAACCTGTAGTTCGATTGCCAATGATAAATTAAATTAACTAGTAGACCAAAAACAAATGTAAATGGGTCCAGAATAACTGTTATTTCAATGAAACAGTTAAAAATTTATCTAGTTTAGTACCTTTAAAATATTTAAGTTAAATATTTTAATATGTTAACTAATTAATCTCATTCATAAAATCCTTGAAAATTCCAATAATACACAAAATTATATTGTATTCAAATTAAAAGACAGAAATTAAAGCTTTGTAGGTTTATTATAAATGTGTTGCAAATTTGGCTGTTAGTAATAATTACAATTACTGTGGTACAGAACTTGATAGTTCGACACTATGGACTTAGAGAGGTATATTATTCATGTATAATTTTTGTTTCAGGGGTTTTACCTGTACCTTTACTTTGGGAGTATGGCTTTCCTCTTCTACATGTATGCAATGCTGTGCAAAGATCATCCCAACAAGTCCAAAAGTAATAACAACAGCAGTAGTGAGTCTACAAGTGCGTCTATTTAAATTTACAACTAAATGTCCTACTGTGAAAATAATTGAGATTGGATTTTTGTTTTATTTTTCACAGTACAGTTATTATTTTACCCATTGACAGCTCATTAAATATGAGCATAATGTATTTATACCAATTGATGCTCAATTAATACAGCACAGCATATTAAATATGATACGTCTTACACGTTCTATTTGACCAGATTTAAGAAAACCGTGATTTTCTTGCAAACTGAATTTTACTTGAATGCAATCGGAAATATGTGATTCTGCATTATCTTCTTTGATATTGTTTATATAAATGTTGATAATACTGAAAATTTATTATCATATCCAAATTTTAAACATTACAACAAATTTTTTATAAAAGTAAATAACAAATTCATCTGTTATCAATATAGACACTCCTACAAAATTTTTTGTAAACAATATTTAGTACAGTAAAATTAGGATTTTAGATCGGCAACTGATGTGAATTCACAAAATTTTTATAAGAGCTTCTTTTAAGCACTATAATTAAAGATGCGATGAGTCCCCAAAAATCACCTATAAAACCACTTTTCAAAATGGTGATTTTTTTGTTAATGGGGATACATTTAGAAAAAATGTATTTATTTTTGTTTTTCACCTGTATATCTCAATATAATGTTGTGGCACCACCACCGATAATTTTTGGATGGGAAGTACCTAGTTCATTTTGACCGGTCGTTAATTTTTGGCATCTTGGATCCGTCATATTGGATGAAAGTTATTTTTTTATGTAAAGATAGTGTTGTGACACATCATTTCAAAGTAGATTTTTACGCTGATTACAATGCCGCAATCCGTTTTCGAAAACCTTGGTTCATTTTAAAGCTACACTCAATTATAAATTCATCCTATAAATTTCTTATAGACATTTCGAACTTTAAATTTATTTTGCATTATTTTTCTTTTATATCTAGTTTTAATTGAGGAATGCTGTTTATTGTGACCTTAAAATACTCAGTAATATTCAGGCATCAATTTTAACTATTCTTCATTCAATTTGGAGGATACTGAGACAAGTTATATCCTTCTATTTAATAGAATTTAATTTTTTTTTTAATTCTCTTTTAGTTAAAGATTAATATATCAAGTTCTAAATAAGACACAAAGTTAATTCTGCTCTTAAAACAAATAGTACATCAATGTCTTTAAATTTGAGTTATTCACCATTGAAATTCGTTGGATTTTAAGTGGCTTATAACTGTCTAATCAACATAAAATTTATTGGTTCCTGAAATTCGTCTTCAGGTTAAAGACTCAATTTCAACTCAAGTGTAAATGAGATTCAAGGTTAGTTTTGGTCTTAAATTACACTCTACATTATTGCCTTTAATTCCATGTATTGATTGTTAAAATTGGATACGTTTAAAATAAGATATTTTACACTTTTCAATAAAAAATATTTCCATTTCTAAAATTTGGGTAAAGTTTAAAATTTACAAACCGTTTCAAACCAAGCCAAGTCAAACGAACAAAAACTCTAAAGAAGCCCAATGATCCACTGAGTTATCTGATACCAAAATTAACAACCTATCTCAATTAGAACAGGATATACGAGGAAAAATAAAAATAAATAAATTCAAAATTTGAAACGTCAATAAGAAATGTATAGAGAAGAATTTTTATTTCCGTATATCTTTGAAACGGAAAAGTATTTCAAAAACGGATTGCAGCATTGTAATCAGCGAAAAAATCTACTCTGAAATGATGTGTCAAATGTGTATGGCGGATCCAAGATGGCGGCCAAAAAATAAAGACCGTTCAGAATAAAGTATTTAGCACTCAACAAAATTATTTGCGTATAAAACGAATTATTTGCGTTGGTCTCACAACTTAGTATTGAGTAAATGCAGGTAAAAAATGAAAGAGGGAAGCTTTTTTTCAAATTTATGCCATTACAAAAGAACCGCCATTTTGAAAAGTGATTTTATAGGTGTAAAACAACTTTATTTTTTGGGGACTCATCAAATCTCTTTTCTAGAGCTTAAAAGAAGGTCTCCTTAAAAATGTTATAGATGCACATCAGTTGCCGATCAAAATGGCAACTTATTTTGCTTATTATTTACTTTTTGGCCTTATTTTACTGTACTATATTTATGAACATGCAAATGTGGTGTGATGATACGAGGGCATCGCTACAATAAATTCCATTTGTAATTTAAATTTCACTCTGTTGCCCTGACAATAACAGGGTTGCCAGCATCGGGAATTCCGGGAAGATCGGGGATTATGCGTGAATTATACACTCCGGGAAAGAACCCATGAATTATGCGTGAATTTTCTGACACCTCCTTAAAAAAATGTAAAGTTAAAATAACACTAGTTTTTGTGTTGTGTTTTGTATTGTGATTATTTTTAAATCTCTTGGCGACTGAGCAGTACCGAGAATGTGAAGGAGCAAGCATAGATTGCCATAGGAACAAGATAGTATCGTCAGTCGTAAAGAATAAAACAGCTGTTGACTCGGGAACAGACAGCGAGACAGCAGACAGCTGACTAGGCAGCATGACCTTGATTCCTCCTACCCTTCAGTTTGCGCATCCTGCGCATGCACCACCACACGTTCTCGCGAATGACGTGTGCCGTGTGCTGATAATGTCCTGTCATCTGCTGTTCCAACGGAAAAGTTCTGTATTAATTTACTACAGGTATCTATAATAATAATAATAATAATAAAAATTACTGTAGAGGATCGGTTTGATTCAAAACTGTTTTTATTCCAGAGAGAGGAAGAGAGACTAGTAATTCGTCGGAGGAGAGTGACGAGTGTGAGAGTGGGAGGGGGACCAGACAGAACTACATGACGGACACGGAGATGAGCACAGTGACGGAGCACTACTACCGGGGCCACCTGACCACCAAGCAAGTGCCCTTCCAGCACTACGGCAGCTTCTACCTGCGCATGGGCGCCGTCGGTGAGCACTGAGTGCCCAACTAAATACATTAGTCTTTTGTAATTCATGTTTCATGTAGCCTGCCAGGGTTCTTCCGGTCCTTGAAAGACCTTGAAATTCAGCCCCTGGTCTTAAAGGCCTTGGAAAGTACTGAAATTTCATAAGTTTTAGTATGGTCCATGAAAAAAACCTTGAATTTTGTCTGAATGTTGGTATTATCTCCTTGAGTACCGAGAAATGTTTTATATTGCCAAAAATTTTTAAGCTTTTTTTACACATATTTTAAAGCAAACTGAAGCATACAATGTGTAGGCACTGCAGAAGCATGTTACCGTACTAGACAGCTATAATGGACACTGTGTAATCAACATTAACGATTTAAAAACAAATTTGTATTACTTTCTTTTGTTATTGTGTATATTTGGTTCTTTTTTGTACGTTCGTTAAAAATACCGGGTACTTGTTTGTTACATAAGCCACTATTTTATTTTAGAACTATTTGATAAAAATTGTGTGAAAATTACACGTTTCTAAGTTTTACGGTTAAATAACTCATTAGTTCGGGGATAAAAAAATCTTGTTCATACATAGGCCTGAGCAATGACGATCCTCAATTGGTCACCTCGTTATGAACTGTGAACTTTGACAATGTCACAACCACTCACACATTTGACAATCACTCACACATTTTCATTTGACTCTCAATTTAAATATTTAGGCTAAATTGATATGCATTAAAATTTTAAACTTGTGTAAGGTCCAATGCCCAGTGTTATCCATTCTGTATAAACCTACTATTTTTCCAAGCAGCAAAATTGTAACCAATGTATAATCCTACCAATCGATGTAAATCTTGTTCTCGTACAGTATCTCGTGGTCCTTAAAAACCATGGAAGGCCCTTAAAAAGGTGAAAAGTCATTGAATTTTGTTGAGATATGGTCGTAAGAACCCTGGCCTGCTCGCATTTATTACCAAGTAAAGAGAAAATGTTTACTCTGAATTAAAATCAATCTTCGTATCATCTTACTGTTTTTTTTTTTTTTTTTCACGGACTGCCAATTATCAACAATAATCGGACTGTCGCCAATAATTAATTTTGCTATTAATCCAAAAACAGCCTAAAATAATGTGAGAATGGTAAAAAAACTTTGCTAAATAAGAAACACAGTTAAAATTGTTTTCCCACTTCCATTTTGAAGAATTTGATTACTGAAAGGGATGAAATTTTTCTCATTGAGTGCAAGATTAAGTGATGGTAATTAGACAAACATAGTAAGGGATATCTCAAAGGCGTAAATGTATTAAGCAATAAATTTAATGCAATTAAAATTCTTATTAGTTAAGTTTGTTGTTAAATTGTTCATTCCACTATTTTTTAACCAGTTGTTGGTTAAAATATGAACAATTTTCTAAATTGTTAACCTATCAGTTTGTATTTCCCCATCTTAAAATATGCATTACACTGTAAAACATTGGATATTGTAAGAGTTTTAGATGACATTCTGTGTATTTGAAGGCTACAAAGTTATTATTGATTTTTTTCCTGTTACTTGATTTACAGCATAAATGTTTTTTCAAACTTTTATGAGGCGTGTGAGGGTGGCCGGGTGATCTGGTGTTGCTTGTGTGCAGCGTTCGGGATCGGCAGCATGATCTACTCGGGGCTGGAGTTTGGCCAATACTTTGAGCTGGACCAGAGTACCAAGTGCCACAACGTGCTGCTGGCCCTCACGCCTGCCACCCGCATGGCCTTCATCTTCATACAGATGTACTTCATCTTCCTCAACGATGAGGTACTCACCCTGCCAAAATAATTGTTCCTTTGCTAGGAAATAAACTAGTGCCAGTTCAATAAGTCTAGTACAGTACACTCTTTTCCATCCAGACTAATGTGGCAGACAGCTAGGCTGAATGTACAAAAAATCCGGATGAAACGGAATCCGTCGAAAGTTAGGCCTATAGTTTTTGTCCTTGAGGTGACCAGCTACTTAGCTAATTTATAAAATATTGCAAAGTTGATTCAAATAATCAAGTTAATTTTTACCAGCATTTATACTACAGTAGAACCTCGATAGTTCGACACTTTGTGGACTTAGAGAGTATCGAACTATCGAAATGTCGAACTATAGGGAGTGTATGGGAAATTTTAACACTGGAAGTATAAAAAACATAATTTGAATTTAGGAAACAATAAGTTTTAGTGAAACCATAACCTAATGGAACTTAAACATAAACAACATTCAAATCATTCGCCAATTTGTTTACATTTTCACCTTTGTCAGGCCCCAACATGGACACTATCAGTCAATATTAACATGCTAAGTTGTCATGGACCATGTCGAACTATCAGGAGTGTCGAACTATCGAGAGTTGAACTATCGAGGTTCTACTGTAATTACCATTGTGTTGCCATCCAAGATATCTTCTGAAAATAAGTTATAGTAACCTTGTAGTTTAAAAAAAAAAAATATATATATATATATATACACATAACGATTAAAAAATAACAGAATAATAATTTAGCAAATCCTGTTAATAATTAGAGCGAAACAATCCAACAATAATTAAATAGCAAAAACAATTTACAATGACAATGTCAAAAAATACCCAAAAGTGAGTGAAATTTACGGTGTCAAAATGAAGAACTGAATCAAGAATAACGTGGTTGAAAAAAAAATGGAGCATTGACAGTGAGGAGATATTTTGTCTCCTGTAAAATTTTGAATTTGATCACATAGAATTTACCCTGAATAGTTCAGGGTGACGGGTTTCACTCTGGGGGTCAATAGTGAGTTTCAGACCGAAATTTTCCTACTGTTCCACTTTGTCTTAAGGCTAAGGCTCAGTCCGCGTGACCAACCGACGTCTTATGGATTCATCATCGCTCGCCTCAATAGCACAAATTTTGGCTGTAGCCCCGTGGCTCTAAATCCCAATACTAGCAGCCTGCCCTCATACCTCTATTCCTAATCTTGCTTACCAGGGCTAGGAAAGACACTCGCTCCCACTAACCTAACTACCTCACCCTTTGCTGTCACAAGCAACAGATTACTTACTGAGATTAGCAGGATCCATCAACGAGTCCTATGCCTTTGATACTACGTGTCTGCCACAGGGTTTGTCACCTACAGATGGAACCTCTGCATGAATCGCAAAATATTCCTTCACAGGTATACTTATCTTGTGTCTTTCCTCTCATGGGTTCTAATGTGTTGTGACCCAGAAGCCTCAAATGATTACTACATCTCCCGAACCAGCTACACCTTTATGTGAGAGTTACAACATTTATATATTGGGTTGCAGAACATACGTCCACACCCTGGGACTTACCTCGGCTCTAACACTTCATAAACTTGTGGTTCAGGAGTCCCAATTTGTTTCTGCTCATACCCAAGCTATATAACCTGGCGGAGCCTTACTATCACGTTTCGGTTTGCGGAATACACGTCCACAACTTGGTACTTACCTTGGCTCTACTAACCCTTACTAATCTTGTGGTCCAGGCCCACAAAACTATTCAAATTTGGCCATAATGAAAATGTCTTCAACTTCTCTCATACTCCTCTGTCATCCTTCTTCTCATTTTGGGGTACGGTGTCAGTCCAAGATGATGAACATTTCTGCGTTTGACGCGTCCCAATTGAGGAATAAACAGCTTCATCACCCTTCTCCTGCCACCTTTCCGCTTCCTCCTCCTCCCTCGCACTAGCACTTGAGGGTTTTACAGCACAAGAGATAAAACTCAAGGAATTTTACCCTGTAATACTGGGTTCTCTACTGCCTCTTCTTGCAGATCTTCCTCTTCGTCGAGATTAGTTCAACGAAGATCTCTATCGAGGATCACTCACTTTCAAGGTCAAAATCAGGTGCAAGAGGTAGTACAGAACTGACACTCTCTCTATTATCATGAATGACCTTTGGGAGTTTTATCCATCATTGTTATTACAAGGGGAGAGGTGTACGGCCTGTCAATACTCAAAATCATAGAGTCTGACCTCTCGATGATCTCAACCTCTTGCTCCATGGTCATATCAGTCTGTTGGTTGTTCTGGGTTTCTTGCTCCACATCTACCACTTTGGGAATCTCGGGTTTTGGAATGGGGTCATTGTCGGATTCTCCAACGAGGGACGAATTTCTCTAATCCGTGTGTAAATCTGCCCAGTAGTATGGTCAGGCTTGATGTTATTAGTTTCACATTTTTGCCCGAGGCCTACATCAAATCTCAATAAAAAAAGTTTATTTTCCATTTTTGATCCAATTTTATTTCCAAAATGTAAAAAAAAAACCCGCACATAAAGGACCGCTAACATTTGTTTTGGTAAAACCCATGTGTAAATCAGTCCGGTAGTATGGTAAGGCCATTGACTATGTACACTAACGTGAATAGACCTCTCATCCAATGCATTTAGTTTGAAGCAAAAATTTGGAAGTTCGGTGGACGCCGCACCAGAGTCGCTGCCATCGATGTTGATGTTATTCAGCTGAACTTACAGTGCTGCCAAAACATTTTACCAAAACATAAACATAACTTTCAGTTATAAAATGTTTCATCCTTGGTATAGAAGAGTGGTAATACTGATTTATCTATTATACGTTACGTGTACTTCGATGGACGCCGCACAAGATCGCACCACCGTCAATATGCTTCAAACACCCCTATGCTATGAGAAGTCTACTCACGTAGTGTACAAAGTCAATGGTAAGGCTTGCTTTCAACTTTTACCCATTGTTAAATTCCGACAAGAAAAGTTCATTTTTCATTTCTGACCTAAATTATATAAATATTTAAAATATACAAATAAAATTGGCACATATGCGACTGCTAAGTTTGTTTTTATACAACGCTCGTTGGGCTCAACGTGCTCGTGCAAGAGACCAAACCGAAGATCCTCACTGTGATGTGTCCACAGCAACAGATGCGAGTGACTCGGCATCGAGTGTTGGCCAGGTTCGGGCTGATGCACATGATCGGCACCAACCTTTCTGTGTGGCTCAACGTGCTCGTGCAGGAGACCAAACACGAGATCCTCACCTTCTACAACCCAGAGAACAACACCATCGAGTTCAACCACCGGCACTCCACAAAGGCCCACTCTGCCCACGATAACATTCTGGGTAAATTGAAAATAACAAGGATCAAGACATTTTTTGGCATGAAAGTGTTTAAATAAAAATACATATTGTTACAAACTTGAATAAATCATTTTCATCTACCTCAAAGCGGGCAACTGTGCGACATTGTCGCAGAAAGAACATGCCTGCTGCATTTCGACCTCGTCAGAAACATCGGCCGCATCAGAAACATCGTGCATGTCAGAATGATAGGCTGCGGTAGGAACATCGGCTGTGTTAGAAATCATAACAGGTTTGATTGTTTTGGGAAACCTTAAATTTTCTGTAGAAGCAAATTTATTAGAAATAATAATATAGACTTATATAATCATCTTTTTACTAGGCTAGCAATATTAAGTGAGTATTGGTGAATGTGTATTTTAAGCTTAGACCAAGAATTTAAAAAATTTTTGCCTGTGTTGTACGCCGTTGCAGAAAATATAAAATTGTCTGCTTTGGGTTTCATCGATAACCCAAAATAATTACAGTTCTGCTCTGACATATGACTGAAATGTAATTGAGAAATAAACAATTAGAACATAACATTAGAAAGCAGAAGAAACTCCCATGACCTTGCATTTTATGTTAGGTACTTATGTGTTAGTATCGATGTAGTGCCTTATCCTTTCAGTCAGGTAGATGGTTTCCCATTTCGTCCTCACCTTCAAAAAAACATCTGACTGTAGGGAGGTCCTTCTCAAGGTGTATTTATTTCTTCAGTTTGTTGTAAAACTTCATTGTAGTCCTGGCAATAAAATCATATGATTTGAGTGCTGAATTAAATATATTACTAATGGTTAACATAAATCGGTGTACCAGATTATTTGGTTGTTCCTACTATTATGATTGTTTTATGAGGTTATCTTGAGTGTTTATAGCTCTACTTTAATAAGTTTCTATTGAATGACTCACCTACACTGTTCTATGACTTTGTAGCGTTCAACACACCTGCGGAAGCGCTGGCGCTGGTTCACTCACGAGTAGCTCGCGGGCTCAAGTCCCCCCACCACATCTACGAGTGTCGCCGCACCAACATCATCGGGTCGCTGGTGCAGGACGCCAGCCCCTTCCTCTTCCCCTGCACGATTGAGTATAGCCTCATATGCGCCGCCATACTCTACGTCATGTGGAAGAACATCAGCAGGTAACTTTTGTGAAACACTTCTAATTCCTTTATGGACATAGTACAACTTTCTATTGTCTATTTTCACTTATTTATCATCAGAATGGCACAACATCAAAACAGTTATAGGATAATTGTCAAAACATACTTAATATAAAAATTTTATTTTAAGTACTTATTCTCCCATAAATTAAGTAATTTCTTAATTAATAATGATCAATAATGATAAATCATTGCTTTATTAATAATTCATTGTTGGGGGATTATTATTGACTTATTAGCTTGGTGAACATACACAATTTTTTGTTGTAATAACTAGAGGTGTGCGGATATCCGGAAAACCGGATCGGATTCGGATCGGATTCGGATATCCGATCCGATCCGAATGTACAACAGGCGTCGTATACGATCCGAAAAATATCCGATTTTTTCGGATAGATAGTGTATATGAGCATAAAATCCTTTAAACCCCCCAAAAACTACATTTGGAATGATACTGACGATCGCGTTCGTTCTAGGTATGAAATGTTGGATTAAAACACGACTCAATTATTATCATCTCTCTCGAGTCAGTCAACACTAGTATTGACACTCAAGGTATTAGGAGGATGGCCCCAAGATATAGCGCACTCAAGGCAATGGTTGTCAAAACAAATCTGATATATTAGCGACTCAAGCGGATTTAGTAAAACAACCCATTCTAACAGTGGTCGTGATTGGCTGTAGAGTTAGGTTCCGATTCCAACCACAACGCGCGCTAGTGAACCCTCGCTAGCACTCCACAGCCACCGATTTGGAATTAACTGGTATGGGGGAACACCAGAATTGACCGAGTGTCACGATTTTAGTCGGTGGTTATTTGATTCTGTTGTCCTGCGCAGCAGACGACAGTGTTTCCAAGTACACGATAATACTTAGTTATTGTACTCATTCTCCGACGCCACACTGATTTTCCTCCCAAAGATTTGCCTAATTTTTCAAAATAATTAATGATAGTTTTGGAAAATAATTGATTTTGCGTGCCTAAAATATTACAAAATCAAATCATTTCCGACATTAATCACTAATTACATTGATAGACACGACATTTTTGTGGCGTGCAATAATTTATTATCGTGTGGTACGATGTTTTGAAGTCTGGGAATACTGCTACAGCCGACAGCGTACAAGATAAAATTTGAATTGAAGTTACGAACTTTTAATGTGATCAACTTAATTTTCTAAAATCGGATAGGCTAGTTGTTAACTACTCAGCTATGGAGCCAAGAAAGAAAAAGAGTTTGATTTGGAAATCTTTTGAGAAAAGCCAAGAACAGGCGGAATGCCTATTGTGCAAGCTGGTTCTAAAGGTAAGGGTAGGGTAACTATCGGAAAATGTTGTTTGTAGAAAAATAAAACAATGTCGTTTTATTATTACTGAAATTGAGACTAGTGACTTGCTTCCACTTCATAAATTCTTTGAGATAGGAAAGTTTTTATTTTAACTGAGCTCATTGTAATAGGCCTAAAACAAATTGGGATGTATGTTTAAAACCTAAAGTGTTAAAAGTATTATATGTTACTGCAATTATTGAATTGAAGTAAGCTTAGCAATCTACTTTTAAACATCAAACAAGACTGTAGCCTACACGAAGGTGTAGGCCTAGGCCACTGTTAAGCAGTAATGTCATCACAGTGACTCAAAGATATCAAAACTTGCATAAAATATAGCCTAGGCCTAATGAATTAAATAGACCTTTTTGGTCATACCCCTAAGTTATTACTCAAAATATTACTATCAGTGTAGTATTCAAACAAAAAATGAGTGTGAAAATTACCTAATTCGGAGAGAGAAAAATTGATCTAGGTTATTTAAGCAAATTTGTAAATAAATATCGAAAAAGATTTTCTCACCAAAAACAAATAGTTACAAATGTAGCCTGTTGATTGACTGACTTTAGAGCTAAATAATAGGCCTACCTTAAGTTAAAACTTGGTTTGATACTGATAGCCTTGTAGTGAATTTATTTTGGATGAGACCTACTGTAGTTAGTTGAATATATGAAACTATATTATATAGGCTATAATATATTATAATTGGCCTATAATACACAAATCATACAAATATGAAATGGTAGGTATCATACTTAACATAATATATACAACTCAAGGACAACATAAAACATGCACACTAAACAAAATAAAATTCTTTATACGTCATTGTAAAGTATTTGTCCAAAATTTAAATTATAATTCTAGTTTTGAACAAATACTTAACAAAAAAAATCAATATATGCCTACATTTCTATATTAAACAAAAAAAAATACAGTTTTCATGCATTCCTAGGAATAAAGTGCTAAGATTTTACTGTTAATTAATTTGTATTTTAAAGTTCATTCTGTCCGTGCGAGTATCCGAATCCGAATAATATCCGATCCGAACCTCTTACTATCCGATCCGAATCCGATCCGAACTTAAACTATCCGATCCGAATCCGATCCGAAGTCAAATTTCACTATCCGCACACCTCTAGAACCTCAGTCTAGAGTGCCAAGTTGCTAGAATAAAACCGTTTCTGGTGTGATATCTTGCCTTTCTACACTAGGCCGCAATTTCAGTAATGCAGCTCCAAACTGGTCTGATAATAAGCTAGATAAGTGAGTTATTGTACAACAGATCTAGGGGTCTGCAGACCAGCTTTTAACTCTCATACTTCGAGTCGGGTCTGGTAAAAAATCATTAGTTTGTAAGTAACATTAATATGAATGAAAGTTAATTCAACTTTCATTTGTGCTGAATATAATTATTTTATGACTGTTACAATATATTTCTTTGCTTTTCCTCCACCCTTCCTCATAGTTTCAAGAGACACAAAATTAAAAGAAGAAAATTTTAAGTGAGTAACACAAAGAATTTTTTTAAATTTTGATACCGGTTACAAATGTAATAAACAAATAATCATACATAATACAGTAAAATAATAGTATTTAGCAGTAAAATATTTAGTATATTATGTCAAAGATGTACAAAAAATATGGCTTTTTAAGTTTTAATATTGAAACAAAATAATGAACTATTTTTTTCATCCAAAAGTTGTTCAACTTTGATTATTTTTTTATCAATTTGTAAAAAATAGACGAACATGTTGTTGTTGGACAATTAATTCAGGATACAGGAGATAAGGTAACTGTAGGTACTCTTATCTTATCTTATCAGTCTGCTGTGTACGTTGGCCCAGCCAAGCCTCCCCCCCCCCCCCCCCCCCCCCCGCTGAACATACCTTACTAAAAAGATAAGACATTGGAGTTTTTATCAGTCTACGTGGTGGCCATCTCAAATTACAATCGCATTGTTATTTTCCGAGAAAACTGTTGACATTTTTTTCTAGTTTAGGCTACGGGCATCCTTAGCGATCGCGGTCGCGCTTGGTTTTAGTTTATTTTGTTGTAAACCGACTGTCCATGGTACTGAGATTTTGACATTGGTTCTCAGTACCTACCAATACTTTTGCCAAGAAACGGTGGTAACGAGAACCGACTTTAAGTACTGACACATCCCTAGTTTAAAATATATAAAAATAAAATACCCCACGTCGCAGCAGACCTGCGTACTCAGCGAATTTCCAAATTAGTAATATTAATTTTGACCAGCTAAACTTGTAAACAAAATTTCATCACGTGCTCATAAATACTGAAATAAATGTCTATTCTCCTTAAGATATAGGGAAAGAGTATGCAGGTATGCTGCCATGGGGGACACTAAAAGTAGGTTGTTAGCATAGAAAAAATTTATTTCTACCATATAAAGCCATATAGTAAGTTTCATCAATATCTGTCCATAAATAAAACAGTTTGCCTATTCTCCATATGATTAACATGGGAAAAGAGTATGCAGGTTTGCTGCCATGATAAGTACAAAACCCAAGATTTTTTACCTTAAATGGATAAATCTCAACCAAATGAAGCTAAATACTAAGTTTCATCCAAATATATTGGTTAATAAGTGAAATATTAACACATCCTTATTCTCCATAAGATTAACATTGGACCCCCAAAAGACAATGTACTGTCTTCAGACTTTGTAATATCTCGGTAACCAATAGAGATAGAGCAAAGCTTCAAAGTACTAAATTGTGTGTTTTTTTGAGCTAAATCCAATGGTCAAAATAAAAATTTTAAATTTTTAAAATTTACATATGAAAAATGCAAAAAACCCATTTTTGGGGTACAAAACCCCCCAAAATTACCCCTTCCGGTAGGTCGATATGTCTGGTTTTCGAACTCATCCGAATAAACGTAGGATTACACGTCTCTACCAAATTTGGTGTCGATCGGACCGTTTTTACGAGAGTTATCGTGCCTAGGGACACATACATATAAATAAATATATATATATATAAATTTTAATGACTATTATTTTTGGTCTCTGGGCACCTAAAAACGAAAAAGTAACATGGTCCCGGGCTTAGGTCTTACCATGAGACCTACGGTAATAGCTTATTCCCTATGGGAAATTCGCTAAAAAACACACTTTGTGGGTCAGACAAGAGAATAAAACTGAAATAAACAGGTAAACAATATTGACAAAAGTAATAGTTTATATATGCGGTATCCTTCCAACTCAATCTTTTGTTACAACAAAAACATTGATGGTTGTCGAACAGCTCATTTGTGTTTCACCAACTTAAGCAATTGAAACCATTACTGGCAGTTGTAATGTCAACTTGCTTAAACAGCCACTTTTGATAGTGAAAAGGTAATTATAAGAGCTTATTTTTTATTTTAGTGGATAAGTACAATGGTTATAAGTTTTGGTTACTTTATCACATTAAAATGAAGATTTTGCTGGAACAATAATCTGCTTACCTTGTCATGTAGGCCTACCTTGGCTTCCTAAAAAGTTAAATTTGAAAATTAGATTAAATATATATATAGTATATATTCTTTAGGTTACCACACCAAGTACAGAAAGACAAAGACATCACTCAGTCGCCGCCCATCCACTTCAAGCGCTCGCCGCACCACTACTCGGTGGACTGTGCGCAAGCCCACAAGGGCCTGTTTGTCGGGATACTGGTCCTTGTGCTCACCATCATCTCACTCATACTGTTCTTCGTCCTCATCTCCCGCCCTGAGCTGGTCAAGTTCGCAGTGATGGAACTCACAATCTGTGAACTGTCCTTGTATGGCATGACCACCATCGCTACTTTAGTCGGGATGCTCCAGGTAAGCTTACTATCTCCAAGAGGTCTTTGTGTAAGGGTACCCGAGGACAAATATTGTAAATACAATTTCCTTTATAATTTCTACACCTTTTGAACAAAAGGACTTACAACTTAGATATTCAATTTGTGAGAACGAGACGGAAAAAGTTAGCTAAAATTTGTTTATGTACCACAACTAGTCAAGAAATATTGAACTAACAAGTTCATAATCACATATATCAACGTGGCCCTCACAGCCCAGAGGTCCTGTATTCCTTATTCTATCTAGTGCCTCAAACTATAATTGTATTTTTTATTCCTAGATCCGTGTACTTTCTTTCTATTTTAGTGATTTTTGTTTACCTTTTCATTTGTAATAATAAAAAACAATATGTAAAAATAAACTTGAAAACTGGCGTGTGTTATCAATTCTCGGTTAGTGTTTTTTTATATATTTTGTTGTATCCTCTTGTCATGAAATAAAATTTATTAACACAGAACACAAAAGAATGTTCCTATTAAATCTTGTTAGGAAATAGCAAGAGAACAATTTCAAAATTATGTGACTAAAAGAATCAACACACCTTTATCAACCATCCTCAAACTTTTATCACAGTTGGTGGTGTGCTAAGCCCTATTTGAAGCAACTTTTTATGAAAAAATTAAATAAATGGCTCTAATGTCAAGCCTAAACTGTAGGCCAGAATCACTTGAAAGTAAGGAATACAAACCATTTGGGTCCAGGTACGGCAGCTGAAGTACGACGGCTGTCGCAACCTGGAGCTGGACAACATATTGCTGATCGGAGCCCAGACGGGGATGTTCATCTACAGCACGTTCACCATCATCGGTGGCCACTTCACGCTGGAGGAGAACACGGCCCTGGTGCTGGCCACCGCACTCGCCTCCCTGCTGCAGACGCTCTGCCAGACCATGTTCGTGCTGGATGCTTCACGAAGGTACACACCATGCCATGTTAACTCAAACTTTAGTGACTTATTAAGCGAGCAAAGTGTTGTCTCTCTAGGGAGGCAAAATAGTACCATGAACTATATACACTTTTCATAGCATAGGAATGTTTGAAACCAGTTTACGGTGGCGAACACGCCACATGAAGGACTTCCACGCCGAACATGAAGTACAAGTGACATATGATAGGTAAATCAGTACCACACTTTTAACCAAGGATGAAACATTTGAAACATTTTATAACTGAGGGTTATGTTTGTGTTGTGATAAAGTGTTTTTGCAACTGAAAATTCAGGTAGATGATTACAACATCGATTGCAACTCCTCTGGTGCGGCGAATTTGAGACCTTCCAAACTTCAGTATCAGACAAATACATTTTTTGAGAAGTGTATTGTATGTTATTAGCTCTCATATAGATTTTATATCAACTAGATTATCAAGAGTAATTTTTCTGTTGAGGCATTTCATATTGTGAGTGCCATTAAACTACATAAGAATAGCATATTTTTCCTATTTTCAGTCAATCATTAGGTATGGACTTGTTCTTTGGTGCAACAGCAGCAGAATCGGACATCTTAATTCTAAAAAATAAGACAAGAAATTAGTATTTTGACCATACTAGACCTCTTTTTGTGACACTTGAGATTCAGACTGTGGCAAATTTATATAATTGTCGATTAAGTTTCTCATGTGCTTTAAAATTCAGACAGTTAAAATTTTTTCAATGACACTGTATTCACACCGTACATGAACATGAACCGTATTAATACGATACTAGGAACAAAAATAAAGCAACAATTGACTTTTTTATATTGAGTAAAAACCCCTAAATAGTCATCTTGTCATATCCTTGAAATTATACATCAAGATTAAATAAACATTTGCTTGATAAATATTCTGTTAAAACTTTCAAAAATGAAATTTAATACAAAGTACAGTAGAGTCCCGCAAACCCGGCTGATAATAATCCCGCGAAATGCCAGCTGATAATAATCTGGCAACAGAGTGCAGTGAAAACTGGCATCGCTGTTACTGTATCTGGAGCAGAAGCGAAATGCCAGCTGATAATAATCTGGCAAAAGAGTGCAGTGCAAACTGGCATTGCTGTTATTATATCTGGAGCAGAAGCGAAATGCCAGCTGATAATAATCTGGCGACAGAATGCAGTGAAAACTGGCATCGCTGTTATTGTATCTGGAGCAGAAGCGAAATGCCAGCTGATAATAATCTGGCGACAGAATGCAGTGAAAACTGGTATCGCTGTTATTGTATCTGGAGCAGAAGCAAAATGCCAGCTGATAATAATCTGGCAACAGAGTGCAGTGAAAACTGGCATCACTGTTATTGTATCTGGAGCAGAAGCGAAGTGCCAGCTGATAATAATCTGGCAACAGAGTGCAGTGAAAACTGGCATCACTGTTATTGTATCTGGAGCAGAAGCGAAGTGCCAGCTGATAATAATCTGGCAACAGAGTGCAGTGAAAACTGGCATCACTGTTATTGTATCTGGAGCAGAAGCGAATTGCCAGCTGATAATAATCTGGCAACAGAGTGCAGTGAAAACTCTCATCACTGTTATTGTATCTGGAGCAGAAGCAAAATGCCAGCAGATAATAATTTGGCAACAGAGTGCAGTGAAAACTGGCATCACTGTTATTGTATCTGGAGCAGAAGCAAAATGCCAGCTGATAATAATCTGGCAACAGAGTGCAGTGAAAACTGGCATCACTGTTATTGTATCTGGAGCAGAAGCGAAGTGCCAGCTGATAATAATCTGGCAACAGAGTGCAGTGAAAACTGGCATCACTGTTATTGTATCTGGAGCAGAAGCGAAGTGCCAGCTGATAATAATCTGGCAACAGAGTGCAGTGAAAACTGGCATCACTGTTATTGTATCTGGAGCAGAAGCAAAATGCCAGCTGATAATAATCTGGCAACAGAGTGCAGTGAAAACTCTCATCACTGTTATTGTATCTGGAGCAGAAGCAAAATGCCAGCAGATAATAATTTGGCAACAGAGTGCAGTGAAAACTGGCATCACTGTTATTGTATCTGGAGCAGAAGCAAAATGCCAGCTGATAATAATCTGGCAACAGAGTGCAGTGAAAATTGGCATTGCTGTTACTGTATCTGGAGCAGAAGCGAAATGCCAGCTGATAATAATCTGGCGACAGAGTGCAGTGAAAACTGGCATCGCTGTTACTGTATCTGGAGTAGAAGCGAAATGCCAGCTGATAATAATCTGGCGACAGAATGCAGTGAAAACTGGCATCGCTGTTATTGTATCTGGAGCAGAAGCGAATTGCCAGCTGATCATAATCTGGCAGCAGATAATAATTGATATTTCAAGTTTAGATAGCCAAAACAATGGATAGCCATGGTCCGCACTCAACCGTGAAAACCTTAAAACCTTGAATAAACCCTGAATTTAACCACAAAACCATGAAAATTGTTCTTTTGTTAAAAGTAAAACCCCGATTCACGCACATGGTGAGCTATCACTCTCAATAAAACCCGACTGTCTGTATATACAAGAATCTGCAGCTAAGTATTTGGTCGACGCTACATTATCCTTCCAGCTGTAACCATTGAATCCAAGCAAGTCAACATTGAAATTTAACTGAGCTCAAAACTGTCAGTTCCATTGAAGCATTTTATAAAACAAGGTTATTATCCTGTACGTTTAATTGGAACTGCTTAATTTGTCGCTGTTGTGATTATAAGAAATTTGCGATAATAAGAAATTCAAACTTAAGTGCACAGCGAAAAGTCGTATTGTGTGAATGGGGCCAACATAATTGACCGCATAGCGTGGCGCATCGCTGGTGGCGGCTAGCGCGGTGTTTGGGAACGGTATAGTTTGTTATGGTTTCTCTATAGAAAGATGCATAAAATAGCTAAAACTATTGCTGTTGTTGCGTCTGTGTTTACAATATTGGCCTCGTATGTTATTCAATCTACATAGGCCTAATTTTCGGCTGGTAATTATTATTTTTCATGCAAAACAGCCCTATTTTTAGACTGTGAAAACCAGGTAAAACAATGATTTTCATTTTTAATTGGAGTGGGAACACTGATAGCGATATATATGAGGATGCTGTATTAACTTTCTCTAAGTGTCTGGTGATAGTGGGTTGGGGAAGAATGTGTGCATTTCAGGAGTAAAGTGTCAAATTTCCCTCAGGAGATAAATTTCAACTTTTCACCCTTAATACACAAATAACTTGCTCTTAGGAAAAATGGATAACAAATTTGACATTTTAGGGTCTATTTAACACATTGCCTAGACGGCTAATATATTATGAGTCATCTTAGTTAGTCACAGTGGCAGTTCAACCGCCCAATTCATTATCAAGTCACGCTCTGGTGGCCGGTTAAAACGGGAGTCTACTGTATTCTCATAGAACAGACTATTTAATGTAAGATACAGTTGTGGTTGAAAAATTCTAATGTTGGAAACAACATGAATATACGTTATGACAATATAAAAAATGTATGAATAAAAATATTTCTCCTGCAAGATATCTCCATTGCATACAATCAACACACTTGCTCTGTATTGTAGGTCGTGTGTGACGCCGGAACAGATTCGGCGTAAGCCGGGGCGGGAGATAGTGACGTTCCTGCTGGTGACCAACCTGGCCATGTGGGCGATCAACACGCTGGAGAAGTCCCGGGCTGAGAGCCACCCGATACAGCTGCACTTCTACGGCCTCTGGGCCTGGACCATCATCACTCACGTCTCCATGCCCTTGGCCATCTTCTACAGGTGCTTATCAAATTTTTCACTCAGATTTATCGATGATACAAGATGATACGGGTGCGAAATACCACACATAATACCAGTTTAATACAAGTATATGACAGGGTGGCTAAAAAGTTTGGAAACGGCTTTATATTTTTGGCAATAATTTAGCCAGAAGTTTAAAACTGGGTGTCAGTTAGCATCGATGGATTGCAGTTCAAGAGGTCTCGGGTTCGATTCCTGGGATGTCCACAAACTTTTAGGGGTTTGGACCGCTTTCCCTATTAGCTTTTAAGTACTCAATTAACAAAAATGCCACTGGTCTTGATTAAAAAATAAAATAAAATAAAAAAAACCTGCTAATTCCCTAAAAGAGCTAAAAACCTAGTTTTTGGTTGAGTATGCAAGTCTGATGGCCTGTGAGGAGTCAGTATATAATCTTAAATGCAGCATAAGATGATTGTACATTGACATAGGCGTGCCCAGCTCTTCAGTAGTGGTGGTGCCAACTGAGAAAGATTGAATCTTTATAAATGATATACATAGGTCTATATGTATGTATGGTATATATTAAATTAATCAGTAGTACATTAAACCTAATTGGTTGTTTTGAAAGGGAGAGGAAATTGCCCTCAATTCAAGCAAAAAAGTAAACATAGGTGTGCACTAATCGGGATTGATTAACGACGATCCAAGGATCAATCGTCTATCATAGATATACAGAATATTCAGTTTCATATTATAGAATATTATAACAAATTTAAGACATTGGTATGCTGTAATTTATCTATCAAATCCTTAATTTCATTTACTACTGAAGATAGCTTTCGTTTGTAAGCTTAATAGTTCATGATTCCAAAGATGGCAATTTCGTTGCTGCCGTAGACCTTCCCTACGAGCAATGTGATGTTGGAATCTACCAGTATCAACCTGTTGTTTGATAACCCAAACTCCTTCAACAATATTTCCTAAAACTAAGTACAAATAAATCCACATTATATAAAGTGGTGATCATGAAAGTCCGCAACAAAACCTGTGGTCGTTCATCATTTGCGCACTTTTTAATCCTTCTGTAAAATATTTCGAAGGGTCGCCTAATCCCCTTGCATCATTTGCGCACTCTCCCGTCCAGGTAGCCTCAGCCTGCCGCCAACAAATCGAAAACAGTCGTCCCCCACACATACCACTGGACGGCAACACATGTGTATCGCACATTCATGAATAATTTAAGTTTGTAATGTACAAACCTTTTTTGTAATACATCAAGTATTTACTTATTTTACTTTCAATGGTTGGTGAGGATTGTATTACTGTAATTGCTCTGGCTGAAATGTTTTGTACGAATTGTTTTTATGGCAAGTTTGTCTCTATTCTAACTGTAGATAGCAGCCTCTCCTATACTAACTCCTCAGAATAAAACCACTCATAAAATTCACTGTTGCAATAAAAACAAACTACAAATGGTAAACATGAAATCCAAGTGTTAATGTACGGGTCAAGGCCGTGATATTGTGTCCGATTATTTGCCATTATTTCTGTTCTGTTGAATATTGCGAGCAAATTCAAACTTTTGAATCTGCTTTTTCCCGGTTTCTAACGTAAAAATCATATTTTATACAGACCAAATCTCAATCTAGTGGTGGTGCCGCGGCACCAGTGGCACCACCCATGCGCACGCCTATGTACATTGAATTAAAATTTCCATTTAGGAGAGTGTAATGAGGCAAACTTGACTTCAAATATATAACCCAGCCATCATTAACTTCAGACATATTTTACCTTTTTGAGTTTGGGTTTGTGGAATACTACATCTGTTACTTATTTAACACGCTAAGGGGTTTTTTTTTGTGTAGAGAACTCCTCTTACAATTTTCAACCGGTTTTCAAGCTTTTGGTGTCATTGGTTAGGGCTTGGTCTGTAGTCGTTTCCACAGCAGTTGACGAGAATCGGACTGAAAATAGAGGCGCTATCCTATCCACCATTAAAATCGCAAAATTTCCCATTAAAATAACATTGGGATTGAATAAAGCCTTTAAACATCTGTTAATGTTCATCTGTAAATACATGTAGTTTTTAATGATTAGAGATATTCACCATATTGGATTGGTCGGATGTCATTGATTTAGAACTAAAATTAATAAAAAATATTGCTCGATTTCGAGCAACACGTATACTAGTACAATATAAATACCTTTATAAAAATAAAGTATGATCTCAGCGTTGAACATACTTTATTAAAGTATATACTTTACTTCAAGACTTCCTCTAAAGGATATTCCCAAAGGAAGTCTTGAGAAAAATTCGTTGGCGTATATCATATTGTTCTTAATTGTAAAAGTCTTTATTTTCTGAATAATGTGCGACAAACCCAAACCTTCAAAAAGTCAAATATGTCCAAGTTATTGAATTTTTAAGTTTTGGCAAAATACGATTTCAATACCAAGTTTAATGGCCGTCCAAATAAGGCTTTTTTATTAATTTGCGACTGGGATTTATTATGTTTGCATTGAACTCTACTAAGACCTTTTATTTGATGTGCATATCGACATATGCTTACGTTTAAGATTATCAACTGATTCATGGCTAACCCCCACCAGATCTGGACACTCAGTGTTAACGTATAAAAAAATTTAGCCCTAAAATGAATTTGAAAAGTTTTACACTTCTCACTAAATTATTGATTGATATGCCTTCTTCCATGCCCTTGTCCATCTTCAACAGATACACTTTAATTCTGTCAAATTTCACAATATTTAATTCTGTCTGTGTTTACAATATTTGCCTCATATTATTATTCATAACGTCGCGATCCAATATATGTATTTATAGTTATCCTAAGAAATTAAGTAACAAATTGCATTATTTTGCAGCAAATAACAATTTCTATGTGTAAACATCGTTACATCGTTTTCCTACTCTTCAGCAACATTGCATATTACGTTGATAAACAAAGACTGAGAAGGTAAATAAATTTTCATTAAACCATTCAAAGTTATAAAAATGGTATAGTAAATGCTAGTGGCAAGAATTGTGAAAGTGGGATAAAACAAAATTGATTGTAAGCTTTTTTAATAGTTATAGAAACTTATTGAATAGTGATAGTTCGTTTGCAAAATTTATCGGTTCGGTTTCGGTTTGGTTTTTCATTGGCACCGATTGTCGGTTGTCGGTTTTTTTCGGTTTATTTTAGATGTAAACATGAAACAACTCAAGATTACCATCAGGGCCGCCCCAAGGGCGGAGCAACGGCTAAGGGGGTGCTGCAGCCGAGGGGAAATCCCCGTTTTATAAAGGCTCAAACATTTCACAAAAATCTTAAAAACTGCATCAATAAATATTTTAGAAAAAAAACGTTCAATAATAATTTTTTTGATTTGTTTATATTAAAATTAAAAAAATTATGAGTCAGAAATTCTTTGTAACTATATACCTTTTTTCACAAAGGCAGTGGAAGTGAATCACGATAGCTTCGCATCTGGCTGCATGTAGCCCCTAGGCCTACTCAACAATCCACCACCAAAGTCACATTACTACATGCAGCCGATCTGCAGCACACGTTTCAATAAGATATCATTGAGAAAGAGTGACATTTGTCCCTTATTTTCCATCTCTTAGGAATTAGATCATCGGTTATTCCACAAGACTTACATATTCTAATCTAGATAAAATAAGGAGCAAAAACATACCATTACTGTAAAGTTAAAAAAAATTCTAATATAGAATAATGTAGAATCTAATGATCAATTTAATTGGTTTTATCGAATAAAAAAAGTCTAACTGGCAAACTACTGGTTTAAGACGTTTGTTTCATATATTAATCCTAAACACATTAATGCCTTTTAAATAAGACCAGTTAGTTATTACAAGAAAAAATATAAATATTAAATGTTTATCCTGCTATATAATTGGTCGTATACGGTATTTTATCTGAAAGTATTCAAAAAGCAATGTAATCATTTTAGTGGGCAAATTTGCAATTTTAATCAAAAACTAAAACTAAAAGATAAAAATTTAACTATTGTAATTTTGTAGGAATTGATTAAATATTTGGGAGTATAAAATAAAATCTAACCATTTAAAAATTTAGAAATTCCCTCAAATTATGGCTTAGGAAATGTTTTGTTATGCCATGTCTGATTTTTTAAAGAATTACTAGCTACAATGTGTTATAGAAAAGCATTTTGTTAAGATAATTATTTTTAGTTCCTTAATTCAGTAAAATAATAATTCTATGTATTTAAAAAAAAAACTTCCCCATCTTGTCCTAAACGGTATTTCTATGATTGCATCTATAGCATTATTTCTCCTTTTCCTAGCATTGTAAAATAGTTTCAAAATATTCACCTGTGTCGGATTAAAACGATTGATGATGACAGAGTCAATAAATGAGTTTTCCGTGCAGGTTCCATTCCACCGTCTGTCTGTGTGAGATCTGGAAGCGAGCGTACAAGATGAAGCCAGTGTACATGTAGGAGCGGGGGCCCCCAGTTTGGTTCACTGGGTAGACTTATGCTGTCACTATTCAATACAGCAATTATGTATCCACCCTAGAGTTTGGGATACGTAAACTGGGTTTTAGAAACCCTCTTCTCGTTAATTTCTTGCTCAAATATTTCAGTAAACTTTTCTGTATATTTTACACTAAAATTGTGTTTAGTGTAAAAGTGCAGCCTGTAAATTACTTTTTTAATCTTTGTGTTTCAAGTGTTTGTAAAACTAGGGATGGGCCAATCATCATTAGTACCAAGCCTTAGCCTCGGTATCAACATTTAAATCACTGATGCTGAAATCAACACTGCTAGATGCCAGTCTGTGGTGGTGAGGCTAAATATATTTTTGTTGACACAGAGGACACAATCTTTGTAGAACATGTCTAATTTAATTTTACTCACGGGTGAAATAATAAAACGTCTTCCTGGAAAACGTCTTGTTGGAAGACGTTTTATTATTTCACCCGTGAGTAACAATACCAACATGTATGTATCAAGAAGTTATTTAACTTAATTTCAAGCAGTGTTTTACTAAAAAAAATACAATTTTAAAGAAAACTCTGGATAAAAGTATAACGTCAACGTCATTATCAATAAGTTTTTGATCATTCGCGTGTCTGCTTGGTCTGTTACTGTATGTATATGAGAAGATAATATCTTTGTCGCAGCAGACCTGTGTAAGTGTGTTTACAATGATTCTGAGTATCTAGGTTTGTGGTCATGGAAATGCTAATAGCAAATAGTCAATTCCTACCTGGTAAAGGTTCATTATCAAATTTTATCAAATTAAGTCAATGAATAATCAAGTTTTGATATTTCTTTGGATTAAGACAAGCATCAATGTATACAGAACCAAACATGTAGTGCCATCCTTACGGGAAAGTGAGAATGCCGCCCCCAAAACACATGTAGCACCACCAAGATTTTATTTAAAGGTTATTCTGATTGGTTGAATGGAAACAAAGGCTATATAACTTTGCAGACGTTTGTTTGAATTGTAAAAAAATATGCTCGCTTTGACATTAAAGAGGTAGAACGAGCGCTTCTCGTGGCAAGTAGAAGAAGTAATCCTAGCAGCACTTTATTTTCCTCTGGTTTTGGGTGGTAAAACTAAATTTTTTAACCCTTTCACAAGTATGGACTTTCCTGATCGTCCAAATCTTTTGTGCGTAGAGAAAAAGCCAATTAATTATAACTTTCAATATGCCCAAAGCAGTAATAAAATATATTTGTTTTTGTTTTTTTGCACCAAAGCTTTATTTTTATGTTTAAAACAGTAAAAGAGCAGTATCAAAAGTTAATTTAGTGAAATATCGCTGTCCCTGATCTTATTATTTCTTAGTAGTCAATGTTTTCAATATCGGTGTTTCTATTCATTTTTCACAATGAAAATGTAAAATACTATTACAAAGACTAAAAAGCACTGTAACAAAGCTTGTAAGTGTAATGACAGCCGATAAGTTTCAAGTTATGACGAGCACATCAGGTGACGGGAGTGGCGTTTTACTGCACCAATACCAATAGGTATTAGCGCCAATAGGTTAGGCCACGCCCTAACCTCTAATTGTGGACTCCTTCCCAGCTCTTCTCATAATAATTCAATGAATTAAAACCTATCTAAAGGTTTAGTATCGAGTTATTTTTTAGTTTAAACGTGTTAAAGTCGTTCTCACCTAATTTGTATTAAATAATTGTTAAAAAAAAAAAAATTAATACCCAATAACATTGTAAAACGTCTTTACTATTTTTTTACAGTTTGATTCTGTACGTTCCAGATTCCAGAACTTCCATGCTCATTTCCATAAAAATAGCTTACTCGTCAAAGGGTTAACATGGGATGTCCCTATGTATTTGGTTTTGTATACATTGAAAGCACACAGGAAATAATTAAATACACCTAACACTACTGAGCCCATTGTCACTAACATGGTGCTAATACACAATATTTATAGTGAATATTTTAAAAAGAAAATAAAGGAAATTATTATTGACCAATCATAACAGTTGTCATCAACCTATTGATCTGGCAGTTTCCAGTAGTGTATGACAATTTTGTAGTTAAAATAAACAAGAATTTAAATAAATAAAATTATAAAAAACATTTGAGCTACGCACAACAACCACTTCAGTCTTAAAACTCGTGTTTTACTTTAACGATCTGATTCTTCATCATCACAAAGCCATTAAAGTGTCACACTGCTTAAATTTGATATTCATTATGTGATTCGTTTGGAGGAGGCTTACTATTAATTATTAATTAACTTTTCAATTTTTCTTTACAATATTATTTATATAAAATACGACTTTCAAATTGTGCATCTGTTATTTACTTTTTTCTCAAAACATCAGGATAGCCAACCTAAATTAAAAATAACAAATAAATAGTGTTAACATTGTAGATTTGTGAAGAAAATAGAATTTGTTCCTTATAACTCCAATTGAGGAAGTCTTTAATTATTTATAATGCTTAGTTGCAGCGGAAAGGTCTTGTCAAAATAGGGAATTAGGTTTAAAAATTAAATTAAATTAATGAATCATCATTGTAGAGAGTAACAAAGTAGGCCTATTGATTGTATTCTTATATATTTTTTGACCATTTTTCCATTTGGATTATTTCCAAACATCACAGACTGGTACAATGGCATCAGTCTTGACATCATTGACTCATCAACATTGACTCTTTAGGTCCAAGAATCAGTATCAAGAATCCACTTTTCAAAAATCTGTATACAGAATAAATTAATTTTTGTACTGACCCATCCCTGTGAAAATAAGTACTGCTTATGTTCAGGATCTGTGATTTTTAATTGATATGTTCAATTAATTTCAGCTTATAGTTTCAGCTTTTGACAGATAAAAATCATCATTACTTATTAATATAAAAGTAAAAGTGAAGGGAATATCTCCGTAAAAGGAGGTAATTATATGGTTTTTAATTTGGTTTCTATCCTGAATAGTAATTTAGCCATAATTAAGACTATTCTAAACTGCTATTTTGAACAAGCCGGTACGACACACTACCAGACCTACAAGATAACGTACGCAGGCCCGATTGTAAAACTGGAAGCAGCATCAGGTCACTGGCTACTACTAAGAGTTGGTTCAATTTATTTCACTGTTCATTTTCTGTTTGATTGTTAAGCAAAGGTTCTAATGATATTAAGGCTTTTGAATTTTTAACTGTTGATTTATAATTGTTTAGTTCAGTGTTTCTCAACCGGTGGTACGCGTACCACTGGTGGTACGCGAGAGCATTTCAGGTGGTACGCGAGAGATAAAGGAAGAAAAAAGTTAAATACACGAAAAATAAGAAAAGCACTTTTGAACTACGTGATGCCGACATTCGTTTTGGTCAGCTCAGTTCAGCGTTACTAACTTACGCTTTTACACATAATTTGAGAGATTCCGATAGGTAGATAGGTAAGATTCCCCCTTACATCTTCCTTAGACTACTAAAGCGATTTCCTACCAACTTAACAAATTAAATTATTTTAAGTTGAGACTCCCTTTCCGAGCATATTTATACTAATGAATAATGATTTTGTGTCCAGTACCCGTCTGAACTAGGCCTATTACCTTGCCTATTTACGTTTTACTAGTTGAAGTGACAAGACTTGCTCCGCGGAAACATTTAAACGCGAGGGGAAATTAATTTGGTCATATCCACGGAGAATATGAAGTTCATCACTTGGTAACCCAGGAACACATTCTGTGTATACCAACGAGGTGTAATTCGTTCGGTAAAGCCAAAACCCAGTCAAGTCACAATAGTTTGTGTCGTGACCGTTATTTGTGCATGTGTAAAATTAGTCCTGATTATTAATCAGCCCCTGAAAGGGATTATTTCCTGAGCAAGAAATAAAAGCAAGCTCCCTTTAACAACCTCTTTTGCTATTAATATTATTTATTTGTTTGGTAATTTTGTATTTTTATTGTTTTGGCTACTTTTGTAGAAATGCAAAATAACCTTTTTTCGTTGTAAGTGTGTATTTTAAACAATTTGTTTAAATCGCATTGTAGGCCCTATGAAACTTTGTATCTAAAGCCTGCAGCTAGCAATTTTTAGTTTAAAAGTGGAAAACATAATATAGGCCTACTTACGTTAATTAAGTTAGGCCTAATGATCACAGTAATATTTGAATAGCTTCAAAATAAAATGTTCATCAAATTTATGATTTTTTTTTTTTCAATTAAAATAGAACTTTTTAAATTGTTTAAAATGTGAGTTTCATTTTTTTCTCAGACTAGGCCTACTAATTACGGGCCTATAATGAAATATATTAAAAGGAAAACAATAACGTAGGCTCTCTCCGGCTGTATTTGTATGAGGGGGGGAGGTTATGTAAGAGTTTGGGTGGTACACCAAAAAATTGAAAAGCCTCAGGTGGTACGCGGGCACCAAAAGGTTGGGAAACACTGGTTTAGTTTATTGTAAAACAATAATATAAGCACTCAGTTTATTGCCTTTTTTTATGTTATCGAGTTAAAAATTGTATATTTTTAATCTTTTAGTAGAGACATTATTGGGATGCAGACGTTTCAGTTTGCAGAGAAACTCAACTGTACAAAGCAGTTTTATATTCTTTTTAATCATATTTGAATTTGTCAAGATGATTTTTTCAGCTTTTATAATCTGAAATAATATTTATTTGATACCTTTTGAACAATGATATCTACACTAAAGACGGTGTGTTTATATAACTGTTTCAGTTGTAAAACTGGTAAGTAAATTATAAATATTCCTAGGATCGGTTGAACTCGAGGTAGCATGTTCCTTGGATCAGTTACATGTCTGTTGACCATTATTTTCCCTGAATGTTCCTATGTTGTTCTCTGTGTTATAAAAGTGTTCATAAAGACTGTCGTATAAATATTGTACCTTATACATTGTAGTTTGGAAACTGATAGAAATAAAGTTTAGTCCTGTTGATTTTGATTTCCAATTTTCCATACTGACACACTTTGATATTACAAATAAAGTCCAAAGTGTCTACTCTCAGTGTAGTAAGTAGTTGGTAGGTATTTCATTCACTGGATCAATTTGTGAACTTAACAAGGAGTCTGAACATACTATAATCTCTGAGTCTGAATTGTAAGATAACAAAACTTTGTTTCAGAGTGTTCTAAATGCACAAAAGAATTTGGTATATTGAGCATGGGATAAGGCGGTTGGCAGGCGCATCAGTTGTGGTCTGTTGTTCTCAGATGTAAGGTCTCTGTCCGTGATGGTTGCTGTGATTGACAAAACTCAATTTTTTCGACCTTGACTTGCAATCAGCCTAACACTTGGTTACAGTACCAAGCCCACTGCCGCCTAATTTCAGGCCTGCAATAGAGTTGTAATTCCAATATTCAGTGTCTTGTGAGCCCACCATTGCCATACTAGCGCATTACTAAATTTCTACTTTTTATAAATGGTAAAGTTATTGATAATTTTATAAGACTTGATGGTAAAAGTGGTTGTAACTAATATGAGTTTAGGAAAAGTTTGTATGCATTTTTATATAGCCTATTTTTATCTCGTCCAATACAGTACATTGCCATATAGTTAGGATGCTTGATAGGGTTGATATTTTTGCAACACCATGTATGATACTACATAGTATACCAGTATTGTATGCGTCTTTTCTAAGTATAATCATGGAATTGAAGGATTGATTGCCTGACATGAGATATGTGACATTATTTAATTGGACATCACAGATTTTTTATTAAGCTTATTTTTTAAGAGAAACTCAAATTCAAGTTAACACCATGAACGCTTTAATAAGCAAAAAATTATTGATTGCCACTTTGATACCACAGACTAAAATTATATTACCATTAAGAAATTGTCCATCACAGCAGAACGTGCATTTTTCTGGCTCAAATAAATATAATCAACATATAATCAACACACAAAAAATAGAATGATTTTTTTAATAGGAATATGTCAAAGTTGATGTGAAAACTGACAGTTTTTTCCTCAAGCAAGTGGGTTTAAAAGGGACTTCTTCTCATATAATTGTATTATGTAATTCTTGAAATGACTGCTCAAATAATGATACAATAGGATTTATTTGTCATACAAAATTACTTTACACATATCATGTTAGTATTACAGTAATTACAAAAAATGATGGCATTTGAAAACTATATGTTTTTTAAGATAATGTTAAATAAATGAATTTTTCGAGGTATCAAGAAAAATATTTACCGAATCAACATAGTCTTTCAACTAGTCACATCGAGGTGTAATATTGTGGGGGGTAACTTATTCTCCCAGCTTTGTCGACAGAAATCTGTGATGCCCTTCCTTACTATATTATGTATGACTGAGGATTTTTAGGCAATCAATTCTTTACTGTTAGTTATCTTTCACATATCTTAGTGTTCATATCACCGTCTTTATTATGGATGTGGACCAAACATGAATAATCTGAATGTACCGTACCTTGTGTGTCTTTTGAACCTTTTTAAAGGTCTTTTAATTTTACTTTCAAATGTCTTGTATATTTTCATGAAGGGATGAATGGCTATTTCTTTGCAGGAATTTTAAATACTTGTTAAATAGCTTTGTTGGTCTAAGAATAGATTTTTTATTGAACTTTTTGTATTTATTGCTCTTTTGAATGGATTTTAAGAGGAAACTTCATTTTACCTCATTAATGTCACTTTAATGAAAACTGTATGGTAGACTCTCCCTAAACTGACCTCTGATCAACTGCTGCTTAAATTAACAAATTTTTTCTATCGTTTAAGAGACTTCCATTCCCATCCTTATCACTTTACTCAAGTAGGATTTCTGATCAAATAAATATTTATTACATGATCACAAGAGAAACTTTCAATGTTGTGGATCATCCCTTATCATCAAATCGTCAGTTTTACCACGTGCGTGTACAGCATATTTTTTGTAATTGACAGGGTATTGTTGTTCTCTAATACAGTAGAGTCCCGGCAATTGAAACCCCCCTGATCCGGAGATCCAAACACATTTCATCAGGGAAGTACATTTTTTTAGTTTCAAACAAAAAAAAAATCAAGAAGAATAATATCTTTTTGTAAAAAATAAACATTTATTGTTATAAAACAAATGTAGTTAGGTAATTATGTTGTTTACATAACCCTAATGTAAAACAAAAACGAAGCCTAACCAATACAAAAGGTCATAAACGAAATTGATATTAGATCAATTTAGAATTAAACCAGTTACTTACAGTAAATCTAACAAAATTCAACTCCGCAATGTATACCTACTCCACAACACTGCTGTTGGTCAAGACAGTGCAAAGTACAATGGACCTAATGACTCATATTTAGAATGTGGGGTAAGAAGAATGAAATAACATGTAGGGCGGCAGAGTCGGTTATTTTTATATCACTATCTGCGCGTGAGTGGTGGTCAAGGGTCCAGTCCATCAGTACACCTGTTCACGGGACGAAACGGTTAGTGGAATTAGCAGATCCAAACTATTAGTTTTAGATATTGTAACCGCTATTGCTGAAATATAAGATTTATGTACATTCCAACAGTTTTTTTAGAGAACATTAAAGTTAACTCAATATTCCCTATACTAAGCAATATAATGAGTAATGTTTAACTAATTTATGCATTACTTAACCTGCTACACCGAGTATGGTCTGGTCCCAAGAAGTTCAGATTACCGGGACCTACTGTATGTTTTATAATAATACATTAATTCATAACAATAATTCATTAATTCAATACAAGTTAATGTCACTATCCACTTTAACCGACCTCTTAGGTTTTTGACTTAGGCCCGGTCCTATGAGGGTCGGTTAAGAGAGAGTCTACTGTAATTAAATAGCTTTTTTGTTACTCCTGCGAAGATTGAGAAATACCTAGGTGAAGGAGTTCCTAAGTGATCAATTTATATGAAATGATTAAAAACTCTAATTAATTGCAAAACTTGTGCTGATATTTGAGTTAAGACATGATATGCTCCGTGACAAAACCCAAGGACATCTCTGACAGCAGTGATTGGGTAATCATAGACGTGTCAACACGCATAATCACACAATAATTGAAGCACACAGCATTAGGAGAGCAGTGACTTAGCCAAAATAATCACACACAAATTATCATTTTCATCACATGGCAAGCAAAACAGCGATTTCCTGTCCACTCATTGTTTTGCTAAGTGTGTGGACCTAAAAATAAGGTTTTTTAAGTTGAAAAAGTAAAATTATGTGACAATACCTTGTTTGCTAGAACAAAACTAACAACTATGACATTAAACAAAGTGATTTGACTTTGGGATAACATTTGAATATATACCTTTCTTTAAATACCAAAGTAAAATTTCAAGCACAAGATTTGCAATTTTTTAAATGACATATTTTTGTTGACGTTTAAGTATTTCAAGCAACACTTTATCAGATTAATCATTTCCATTAGATATAGTGAAATGTAATTTGCATCTGTCTTTAGTGAAATAGCTTTGACTGTGAGTTTTTGTCAGTAGTTTTTGTCTTCCGAGTGCAAGACTGGAGTACAAACACAAACAGTGGTCGGACCAGCAAAAATGGTTTTTATTCTTGTCCTTTTAGCAGCACTAGGAATTGAATTATAAAATAGTAAAGGTTGTTTATCAGTAAAGTTGTAAACATGTCTTTAGTCTGATGTTTTAAACAATATTTTCTGTTCCTATATTCTACTTGTAATGAACTATTTATTATCTCAACATACATCTTTAAAATTATATTTGAATATTTTATATTTCACTTTTAAGTAAAAAAAGTATGACTCTGAGGTAAGGTGTGAATAAGTATGCTGAGCATTTTGTAAAACATACTAAATGATGACACATTCTTTATCCAAAGAAGTGTGTATTATAACTGGTTTTTATTAGTTAAAAAATTTCCCTTTATTTATTTGAATAATTTTTTCTTTTTTTAATAATTATATTGGTAAAATTTTTTAATCTTGATCCTTCTCGATAATATTTTGAGCATCAACCTGAGAGAGAAATGAGATGGTATATTTAGACAGAAAATGCCCCACATTCGTAAATTCACGGCAGACCTGCGTACTCAGTGAATTTTGATCAAATACTACTACTTGATATAATTTTATAAGTACCTTCACTAAGTATTGCTCAACCTATATATAGGCCTACTTGTAACACCCCAAAGGCAGAAAAACATACCCACCACCATGGTGTCTATGGGGAGAACACACTAAATTCCATTGTAAATTTGCATAGTACTCAGGATTGCTGTGACGGGGTTCTTTAATCAAAACATGATAATTCAGTGATGCAATCCAGATAATGTCATAATGTACCTAATTATTTTTTCCAAATCTGCTCTCTCCATTTATTTCCCACTAGGTTGACATTCTTATGGATATTGCTGTGTAATTTATTTTATATTTAGTTTAATCCTCCTCATTTTTATTTTTAGTTATACAAATACCTGTAATAATGTAAAATTATTTTTGAATTTTGTGTATAGTGTATTATACAGTGATTAATTTTTCTCCTTAGTTCGGAAATGTAACTGTGTATGGTATCATTTTTAGTATGATTTTCAGTTTAATATTACCTTGGAAGTGTTCAATGTTTGTGATGTTATATTAGATTGTGTCAATCTAATCATAAGTTTGCCTAGCTGTTATCATTCATAAAGGTTAGTTGTCTTTTGGCAACTAACCACTAGTTAACTGTCTTTTAACTGGATAAGTCTCTTTTGTTGTCAAACCAAATCCTTCAGTACCAAAGAAACATTGATTACTATAGTTAATATTGATATAATATCTGTTATAATTATTATTGTGTGACGTTTGTTATGTTTTAACTACTTATTGTAAATTAAAATTTATTTCATAATTATTGTTTAAATACTCAATAGCAATAAATCTGTATGTATAGTTTAGTCATTTTAAGATCTTATATATTGTGTGCCATATTTCCATTACTACTCATTGAATTTTATAATTTTACTGCATAGTTAAGTTAAATATTAAATGTTATAAATAATAGTCAATTTTTAAATTTTTTCATGTTGTTGGTAAGTTTATTGCTGTTAATTGGTGTGTTCAAATGCAACAGTTATTTATTTGTGTTGAAATTGGATTTTTAAATTTTAGGGCTAAAACATATTCCCGAATCTTTGCCCTAAGTATATTTAAATAAGTGCAGAAATTTGATTAATTTTACTTGTAAAATCTATGATGTAATACTATGACTATAAATAATTACTTTCAAATAAAAAATAATGTATCACTCTTAAAAATATTAGCTTATGTGTTTGTGTTCGATTGCCGTTTTAAATGTTTGTATAACCACTGTTTTAAAATAAGAGTAATTGTATAGTTTTCTTATTGTAAATTTAAACATTTACCTACCTTTAAATTTGAAAATATCTTTGTCGTTAATAATTCGAAACTTATATAAAATTAATAATACTTCCAATCTGAATTTTAATTCAGCTGAAAAGAACTATGCAGGATTCTTTCTGTTCTTAAAATTTAACCCCCATTCTTGACGTCCTTGAAAAGTACTGAAATTACTAATATTTAGCATGGCCCTTAAAAAGACCCTGAATTGAAGGAATATTTGCATTTTTTTAATTTTAAAAACATTCAAAGAGGTTTTAAAATTGATTGAAATAAAAATTTAGGCTATCTAGTACCCAGCTTTAACTAAAACCACAAAACCAATAACAACAGTTTATAAACATATTTAAATTATTCCTATTTTTTATCTTGCATACACTATTTATGTTATTGGTTGTATTGATAGAAAAGTGTATTGGTTTAAAATTTGTTGTATTGGGTAAAAAAACTGTTTTATACATAAGCTGGACCTAAATCCTCTTTTCCTCATAACCACAGCCTAAACTGTAAGCATTGAGTGACATAGATATTAAATACTCAAACACTCATTAAACTCTGGAAATTTAATTATCTTCAATCATTGAACATTTAAATTTTTACTTTGTGTAAGGCCCACTGCCCGGTGTCACCCGTTCTGGATAGGCTTATTTTTTTAAATAAACAATTGTGACCTATGTGTAATACTACCGAGATGTAACTGAGCTAAATACGAGTATATCCACTTCTCGTGGACCCAATCCTTGACTTCGGTCTTGGAACTTGGAAATAATAAAGCAATGGAAAAATGGAAAAAAAATGGTCCTTAAAATTCCTAGAAAGTCCTTAGGTCCTTAAAAGTCCTTGAATCCTTGAGTTTTATTGAGATTTGGTTATAAGAACCCTGTAATGTAATTAAATTGATCATCAACCAGTAGAAACGTAAAACTTGAAACATATTGATATAAATGTAAGACTTTAGATTGAATCCTATCATAAACGTTTAAGGTTCTCAATTCCTAGCTGTGAACATTTTATGAACTTTTTGACTCTGCTATAATTTTTACCTGGCTGGGCCACCTATGGAGGGCTATTAAGTCTTGGAGTCTAATAATATATTACATACTATTGCCCATTCAAGTTAAAAGTCCAATTGAAAAAGTAAATAACACAGTTTAAATACCTTAGCATCAGAGTGGATGCTAGTATAACTTTGTCGTTAATTTAAATATGTTGAAAAGACTGTGGAGTTTAGACAGAAATAAAAAATACAATACCTACCCTTTCTAATAAATAATGAAAGACAGGCAACTCCAAATGGTGACATAAGTGAGTCAAACTACAATTTTTTTATTACAGTTGACTTGCGATAATCCGACAGTTACAGGGCCAAGAGGGTATGGGATTACAAAAAATGTCAGATTAGCAAAGGTTAGTTTTATTCTACTAAATTAAAACTTAAAAAAGTTAAAAATGAATTTTTGATTTATTATTATGTATAATATTCATATCAAGGGTGTTGAATAACCAATTTATGCATTATTTTTTACAACAAAATAAAATATTGTACTTTACGGTAAAGCATAAGAAAGTCAAACCTGCGGATTGAAATAGGCTGTGATTGTATTTTATTTCTTTTCACTCGAAGTCTGACAAGCAATGTCTTTTAGGATTAAATCGTTTTTAAGTCAAATTCATGCTCCTTGCATCAGCCTATAATATTGAAGTGTTTGCAGCTGACCACAGTCTCTATACAGTCACGACATTTCTGTTGTATTAGGATGTCCAACATATTATGGGATCACTAGACATACTAGTAAAGATTAGACAGTCACTTACAGCGCTAGTGATGGTTCGCTAGCGCGTGTTGATTGCCTGCAAGGTTAACTCAGATAGATGCCATTCACAACTCATTCTAGTCTTTACCATGAAGCACAAACGCGCATCACTAGCGCTCATAGCCTCTGGTATATCTGGTGGTCTCAGTGTCATGACTGACTTCCAATTATTTATTTATTAGACTGTGAGCCAATATAACCTCTGTTGTGTCGTCTTGTAGAATAGATGTAACTTCCTGTTCTATCTCTTCATCTGTTTGGTCAGCGATTAGATTGTCATCTAAGATCTAGCTTCTTATAGGTTGATACCGAAAATTTTTGTTGGACATTGATATTATCACCAAGTGTAATTACGTCATTCCCAACTTTGTTGTTATCGGGATCGTTCACTATCGTTGCCTTTCCCCTTAAAAATTAGATTTTCTGTAAATATATATTTCGAGAATTTGGTTAGATTTGAAGAATTCGGTGCGAGATGCAGCGTCAGACTACCGAGCGTGTTGGACCATTAAGGGTCGGAATATCGCAAGTCAACTGATGAGTCAACTGTAAAAGATTCATAGAAAGATCACCTCATGCCATAGTTATTATTAATTTTAGATGGTTTTCAACTTTGTAATGAAACAAAAAATATCTTTCAAATTAATTTACTGTAGTTTTAGTATTTTAACAAAAGTAGTTTTTATACAGCTAGGTTCTGCACTTTGGTTGTGCTAGTTAAGATTAAATATAACCGTGATAAATCCTCCTATTTTTTATAAGTGATTTATAATGTTGTATTTTGTAACATTTCCCACAAAACTAGTCGAGTACAAATTAGTTTACTTGAAATTTGAATCCAATTTTTCTTGCTTGTCGTCAGGTTGCAATTATTACACTTGATGATATAATAATGTGAGTATTAAACTTTATACTGAATTAATTGGAAATTCTTTTTCAAAACCTTTATCCTTTTTTTTCTTATTGTAATTTTGTGATCCTGTCAAAAGTTGATGTTTTAAATTTCTTAGTATGTAAGATTAATTACTAACAAACACAAACAGCTACTCATAGCAGGGTGAATTATACTGAAATTTCAAAATAGATACTGAAATTTCTGAATTTATTTCAAAACCATGGTTTTTTAATGCATAAGAATCTACTGATTTTTTTTATTTAATCCATGCATACCAATGTAAAAATATTTGAGGAAAACTAGTTGTCTATTCAGTTAGTTAATCAAGAAATTTAAAGATTTGTGTGAAGATTGAACTTAGGAAATGTTTGATTTTGTACTCAAAATTTAAATTTAAATCTTAAATTGTATTAATATTTTTTTAAATTTTAAGTCTTAATCTATTTCATTAATTTTTTGTAGTTAACCACAAAGTAGTTAACTTTTATTATTACTTTTTCTACGGTACTGTATTAAACAAATGCAAAATAACGTGGGAGGAACTGAGGGCTGTAGGGGGAGTTGGGAGGTCCTGGTAAAAAATTTAATGTTGGAAAGTACTTATTAATTATAATCATAAGTGTTATATTTTTGTATCAATATCTATATAAAAATTTTTTATATGAATAAAATTTCATAACTGTTACTGCATGTTTGATTCGTAGTTCGCGAATGAAACTGGAATTTGTTTAAAAAAATATATACTGGAATTCTAAAATCAGATTTCAGTAGACACCCTGCATAGTAAACTATAGTTTAAGTTATGTAGGAACTTACAGTTTTTCATAAAACATTATTATGGGTTTTACTATTTTTAGATTTAACTTAAATCTTGTAATGATCACCTTCTGGTCTTTGCAATTTCCATACCAAAGCACAGGTTACTGCTAGCCATCACATAAAATTCTAGCTTTGCTGGAAACTGTTTTCTTTTGAATTTACATTGAAGCATCATGTCAGTAGGTATCACATTTAGTCTTGGCAGCATTACTGTTTCTCTTTTTTGACAAATTAAATTAAATTATTATTCTAAACTTGTTTCCTAATTTTTTACAGTAAAGGTTTTTTAGTTGGGATACGTCGTACTGTATATAGCATTAATATTTCATAAAAATTAAGGGCTATTACAATTATTGGTGATTTATTTGAACGTTTAACTGTCAGAAGGCCGAGTTTAACTCTGCAAAGTGATGGTTTTTCTTTGCTTGGTGTATATCTGGCTTACTATAATGTTTAAAATACAAACATTTGACATTTGTATATTTTGAATATTGTAGAAAGTTCTCTGAAACTAGCATCAATAATTTCATTGAAGCCCTAAATTCTGAAACCTGGATCCAATTGTACATGGCTCCAGTGGCCTCTAAATATGACATCTTTTATGAAACTTTCATGTATTACTTTAATCAGTTTTTTCCAAAACAGCTGAAGAGACATTATTCTAATAAAAAATGGTTTCCTAATGAACTCAAACATGAGAAACAAAAAATTATTGACTACTAGCTGAGTACCCGTTCTTCGCACGGGGTGTGTTTGCAGATTATTAACAGAAATATAAAAATCCTTTCACAAATTCAATATGTCACCTTCATTTGGTTTATTTTAACATATCTAGATATCATAACATATTTTATGCTTAATAGCTTCTTGGTAAATTTGTCAAAATCTTGTTATATTCATTTCCCTTTTGGGTTAGAACTTAGAAGTTATGTCTTTGTCTTTAATGTTTTTTTGCAATTTTGCTAAACAATAATATTCGTGATTAACTTTATAGTTCTAAAGTACACCTTACCACTACTCATAGACAATTAAAGAAAACTCAGACTTGTCAAGAATATTAAAACTTTGTGACAATAGCTGTACTAAATCCAATGTACCCCTGTACCCCACCTCTATTTTTCTTGTTCTACCCTTAAGAGTCATCTTCACCCCTATGCCAGTAGCCCATTGTTGCGCAGTCGGCAATGTTAATCATACGGCTTTTAATGCAAAACATGGTATTTGATTCCCCTGTTTTGGACGCCGTTTTTAGACAGATTTTTTTAAAACTTGGTAAGTGTTTAGTTGAATAGTTATATAAGGTCCCTCATACCTCGAAATTTTGAAAAATTAACAAATATTACTTTCTGTGACGTCGCAAAGTAACTCGATTTTCCTTAGTAATATTTCAAAATTTAGTAAAATTTTCGAAATTTCGAGGTATGAGGGACATAATATAACTATGCAACTAAACACTTACCAAGTTTAAAGAAAATCGGTTGAAAAACGGCGTCCAAAACAGGGGAATCAAATACCATATTTTTCATTAAAAGCCGTATAGTTAACATTGCCGACTGCCCAACAATGGGCTACTGGCCCAGGGGTGAAGATGACTCTTAAAAGACATGTACAACTTTTAATCCAAATTAAAAACTAATTAAAATTACAATAAACAACCCTAGTAAAACAACGCATCGCCCGTCAGTAATGTAGGCACTGCACCAGTGTAGATATGTTTATTTTTAAGTAGATATTAGGTCTACTTAATTATTTTTTTACTTTAGATTTACTTTCTTACCTAAAAACATTCCCATTTATTGCCAATTTATACAGAACCAAATAAATAGAGACACCCCATGTTAAAATATCGATAAACATATTAAAATAAAGCGCTGATCTGGGATTAATTCTTATTGCCAAGGGAATCGCTCTTTCTACCTTCTAAATGTCAAAATGAGCAGATTTGTTTGCAAAAAATAAAAACGACAACAAACATCTGAAAAATTGTTCTAGCCAAGAAATCTAGAATGAGAAGGAGGTAGGTGACATCAACAAAAACAATACAGTACACTCTCGTTCATCGGACTTGGCGACATCGGAACTCCGCTTCATCGGAACTGGAAATCTGGATATCACTAATTTTTTATTTCTTACGAAATAAATAATTTTCCGTTTTAGCGCCTTCAATTTCCATTCGTTCTATCCGCACAACAGTGAAGTATCACATTTTGCATCAAACATCATCAGGCGTTTTCCATAATCTGTAGGCCTACACATCGATGTGATTTGTGAGGCCGTGGAGTATTCGCACAAAAATAGAAAGAGGAAGGGGGCAGGAAGTGAACAATACATCCGTTTCGACCGCTTCCCAAACTGTCATTCAGTCTGTCTTGCGTCGCGACTGCACCTGTGTTACGTGGAAGTCAGTTGACTGCTGGAATATGAATGAAATATGAATATGGAATATGAGAATAGCGATTTTGGATCTTTATTTCCTGCGTTGTTTTTATTCCTATAGGTTAATTGTTACCATGTTCAAAGTTTGAGTGCCTTATTTTCATAAAATCTCTTGTGTTATCTTAAAAACAAGAGTGGATACAATCACGATAGGTCACCGTACGGGCGGAAATGATCACTCACGACGGACTCCGCTTCATCGGAATTTTTTGACATCCGAACCGGCCGTCCGCCACATTAGTTCCGAGAACGAGAGTGTACTGTAACAAAATCAATGGCGTCAAAGGTGCAGCACTTAAAATATTCAAAGCAAACCACCCATGTGTCAAGATAAACAACAAGACATCAACGGTGCAGGAGATACTTTAAAATGCTTCAATCAGCTGTTGGTGTCACCTACCTTGGTTTGTTCTAGATACATTGGTTCTAGCCATCAAATTCCATTTCACCAATCAGCATGATCCTTGAATGAAAATAATTAACTAGGTATACAATGCAGTCAGTTGTCTGCTTGCAATATTGAGCGGAGCGACTATTTTTTAAATCAACAATAGCAAATGTTTTATAGGTAATTCAAGTTAGCTCGTTCGCTACGCTCACTCGCCGTCAGGGTTTAGCTCATTTGCTGCGCTCACTCACCTTTTGGGTCGGCTCATTCGCTGCTGCACACACTTGACGCCAGATTTAGGTTGTTCGCTGCGCTTAATCACCACAAGTCTGAAATACTCTAATAATTTTTGATTACGCATGTTTGCTGCGACGGGCTATTATATGTTTACAAGATATTAAATGGTGCGTGTAAAAGATTTGCACCTCCTCTCCGTAAACGTGTCATTTCATTCACGTAAACAAACCACTAAAATAAACAAAACAACAATTTCACATAAAACTACTGTATTCACAAACAGCTGATAGTAACAGTCTGCAGTTAAATTTGATCCTTATAACAGCTGTATAATCAACACACAGTAAACAAACCAAATCAAATATTTCTCCTATTAAAATAACATGGTAACTTTAAAGGGCCGTAGGGCAGAACCCTTATGTCCGATTTGGACCATTTCAGATTTATACCTTCCCATAGATGGTTACTGTGTCCGAGCAAAATTTCGTGAGGATCACTCCAGCCGTTCAGGAGGAGTACTTGTAAATAAAAAGCCAGAGTGTAGTATAGGAGTTTCGCTCGCTCCGCTCAATTATCAGTGTTTCGTCAGCAGCATCCTCACACATTCTAGTACTGCCCCGTCTATACTCGCATTATTCGGAAAATCGAGAAATATATTATCCTTGTTAGTTTTAACTACATATTTTGTTTTATGAAATACACCTCTTTTTGTCAGAATGTGTCATGAAAGCTAAATTGGGAACTAAAATTAGTTTACAATGATAATAAGAAATATTTTCAGATTTAAGGAACAAAACTCGTTCTGTAATACTTAGCATAAATTATTTTAATATTCAAATTAAGAACCAAGAACTTAGTTGATTTTACTCGCTGTATTTTGGCTAGTGAAAGGTAAAAGGGTTAGACATAAATGAGTCTGTATTTAAAATTTTAAGTGTTGCAATCTGTGGTGAAAATGACAAACTGTCTAATCCAGCTGTTTAAAAAGCATAGATAAGATGATAGAATTAAATGTTCCCATAAGATTAACATTGAATATTTCTTTTACCATGAGGCAGAGCCTTTTTGACGAAAGTTGGTTTAGAGCAGCTAAATTGTTTCTAATTGCACCATTTAACACTGATAAAAATTTTCATATCATTTACTAAAGCCCTTGTCGTGTGAAAAGAGATCAAAGATTGGTATTTTAGCACAACTTGGCTACTTTGACGTACAATGGGGCAAAGCCCTGGGGTCGCTGAGGCAATTTAAGTTGTAATGAACCTTCACACCACACTTGTCTATAACAGGAAAAAAATTTAGACCATCACGTAAAGTCGTTTTCCCGTGAAAAGAGGACAAAATAGGGCCCATGAGCGTTACAGACACAGTGAATGACAGACAGAGAGAGAGAAAGACAGAGGGAAGGAAATTTAGATGACGTCGATTTTGGATTCTGTGATACATAAAAAGAAAAAATAACCAAAAATTTCAAGATTCTAAGCAATGTACAGACTAATATAGATAGCAAACTAGCCAGAAAAACAAAAAGCAAAACTATACACAAAAAAGTTAGAATAGAAAATAAGAATTTTAAGAAAAGGGTTACTACCATGAAAAAACAGTATTATAAAGAGAAGATTGCTAGGTCTTCAAATATCAACAGAACCTGTTGGAATATTGTAAATTCTGAAACTGGGAAAAAGAACTTAAAATTTCAAAATATTGATTTAAAAATTAATAACTGTATAATTTCTGATCCTCAAGTTGTAAGTAATGCCCTCAATGACTATTTCACCGATGTAGTTGATAGTACTGTTATTCCGAATATAGACTTGTCGGGGAAAAATAGTGTTAGTAATAACCTTAATGATTGTTTAAATAATTTAGTTGATGGTACTGTTAATCCGAATATGGACTTGTCAGGAAAAATTAGTGAATTTACTTTAGAAAACAATTTGTGTAAGATTTTCAGACTTAAGGCTGTTGACGAGAAAGAAGTAATTAGTATAATATGTAACTTGAAAAACTCATATAGCACTGGGTACGATGAGATACCTGTGTCACTCCTGAAAAAGTCTTGTACCCATTTATCAAAGCCTTTAGCTCACATTATAAACTCCTCCTTTTTATCCGGGATTTTTCCAGATAAGTTAAAGATATCAAAATTAAAACCGTTATTTAAAAATGGAAGTAAATCTGAAGTAAAAAATTATCGCCCTATAGCCCTTCTTCCCACACTATCCAAAATATTTGAAAAGGCAATGTATAATCAACTTGTAGATTATTTAGAAAACCACAACCTTTTAGAAAATTGCCAGCACGGTTTCAGGTGTGGCAGATCAGTTTTAACTGCAGCTACTGAATTCACAGAATCTGTTATTGATTGTTTGGAAAACAAACAAAAAGTTATTGGCATATATATTACTAAAGCTTTTGACTCTCTGAATCATGACAAACTCTTATCCGTTTTATTTAATCTTGGCATTCGTAAAAATACTCTTAAATGGTTCAAAACTTATATATGCAACAGGCAACAATTTGTAGAAGTAGTGTACTTAAATAAAAACAAAATGAAAATACCTTATCAATCTCAAATTAGAACAATAAAGCATGGAGTGCCACAGGGGTCCATCTTGGGCCCTCTACTATATATTTGCTATACAGGTAATTTTCCAAAATTGTCTAATAATAGCCAACTTTATATCTATGCAGACGATGTCAATTTAAAACTCTCTGGATACTCAGAAAATGAGTTAGAAACCAATTCTAAAACTGACTTGGATTTATTAACTAATTATTTTAATGATAAACAGCTTTTACTTAATCCAGTTAAAACCAAATTCATTACATTCGAGACACGGCAAACTAAAATGCACATTAATCCAAAGATTGAAATTAACAAGAAAGTTATAAGTGTAGTGGATCATATAAAGTTTTTAGGGTTGGAAATTGATAAAAACCTGTCTTGGAATTCACATGCTGAAACAGTGATCTCTAAAATATCTTCCGGAATTTTTGCATTGTCTAGATTAAAAAAATTCCTGGATCTCGATTCTTTGAAAAACGTCTACTTTGCATACATCCATTCAATAATATGTTTTGGAATATCATTATATGGATCCACATCTAAAAGTAACCTTGACACAATTTTAAAACTACAGAAGAAAGCCATTCGTATAATTTTAAATCTTAAACCAAGAAATTCGGTAAAGGAACATTTTGTGTCTCTAAATATAATGACCGTATATGGAATTTATATATTTGAAACCATTTTATCATTGGGAAAAAAATCAAACGATTTAAAATTTGTTGGGGACAACCACAACTATAACACCAGAAACAGAGGAGAAATAGCTCTTGAATCCCACAGGTTAGAACTATATACAAAAAAACCCACACATATTGGTTCAAAATTTTACAATAAAATTCCAAAAAATATACAATCTGCAAATAGCCAATCTGAGTTTAAGAAAAAATTAAAAAAAATTTCTTGTCAGCAAAGCCTTCTATTCCTTTGAAGAATTTGTTTAAAGGCAGTTTCTTAATTATTTATTATCAACCATAACTGTATAGAACCTTCTTTTCCTCTTTTTTATTTTTTTTATTTTTTATTTAGAAGTAAGACAACTTTTGACACCATTCATTTATACTGCTGTAAATGTATATAAATTGAATAAAGATGTTTTGAATTGAATTGAATTGAATTTGGTAAGTTGAATCAAACATCCCTCGTAGAGCCAAGAAACGCTGTTTTTTCAAAGGAGCTTAAGTTTTTAGAGAATTTCAATATAGGAAATATGCTATTATGGTAGTAATCACTGTAAGACCTAAGTCCTGGGCCATGTTACATTTTCATTTTGAGGTCCCAAGAAGTCCGCTGAAAACACTGTTTGACCTAATTCATATGTACCTATATACGATTTTCCATAAATATTGTCATCAATCAATGAATAAATTCTTTACTAACAATATGTACATAAATTACATTGAATAGAATAATAGAATCGTAATTCATTAATCTAAAATAGCCTACTTATAAAGTCATATCTAAATCTCCAAATGCATGATAAGATAAGATAAGAGATAAGAGAAAACTTTATTGACAATCTTCAAGATTGCAATAGTATCAACATAAATATACATGACTGGAACCATTAGAATGCATATAGTCTTATGGATTTGAGGAAGTTATCAACGATTTAGCTGCTCCGCCATTCGATGAACTCTGTGATGCTATAGAAGGGATGATTCAGCAACCATTCATTCAATTTTGACTTAAGTAGCTTCGGTCTTGTGGTCTTAATCTCAATTGGCAATAGGTTGAAGTACTTGGCTCCATTGTATGACGGCTTCAATTCGTACCGCTTACTGTGATGAGTAGGAAGATTAAAATTTCCACCATGTCGGGTGTTGTAGTGGTGTGCAATTTCATTTTTCGGAAGACCCTTTGAGCAGGCTAGTGAGATCACTTCCAATAGGTAGACGTTAACCACAGTAAGTATTTGCCACTGCTTGAAAGGCTCTCGGCAGCTCTCCCTCCAGCTCAGATCTGCCATTACCCTCAGCGCTTTCTTCTGCAGGGTCAGCACACGTTTGATGTTGGAGTAGGAGGTGCTACCCCAGAGCTGAATTCCATATCGCAAATGACTTTCAAAAAGGGCGTGATATGTTATTTTAAGGGCGTCCACCGTGCTGACAGTCTTAATGCGCCTCAGAGTGTATATTGCGGTACTCAGCCTTTTGCAAAGTTCATCCACATGGTCAGTCCATGAGAGCCTGCTGTCTATGGTCAAGCCAAGATGTTTGGTTGCTTCACTGACCTGGATGCCCGGACACCCCACAATCTCGTCCTTCTTGTTGCTAAAATTCACCTGGTTGGTTTTTCCTTCATTGAAGACAAGGTCATTCATGCCACAGTATTCGACAGTCAAGTTTAATGCAATGTAGGATTTCACTTCTAGATTTTCTGCAGTTTTGCTTGAGGCAACCAACACTGTATCGTCAGCGTACATTATTGCCCTGCTGTATGGGTTGGTGTATGATGGAAGGTCATAGGTGAACAGAATGAATATGACCGGGCCCAAAACAGAGCCTTGAGGTACGCCTCTTTTAACAGGAAGCAGTTGTGACCTGTATGTGACAATTCTCCCATTCTCCTTTTGTCTAAGCTCTACAAGTTGATTCCGACATCAAATAGCTCTGGAACCATTTTCTGGCAAGACCCTGAAAACCAAGTTCTTCGAGCTTACTAAGGATAAGTTGGTGACTGAGGCAGTCGAAGGCCTTGCTCAAATCGAGGTAAAGACTAGTTACCTTCTCCCCCTCTTCAAGTTTATCCACGATCAGTTCAATTAATTCGACTAAGGCTGTGACAGTAGACTTTTTCTGTTGGAAGCCATGTTGTCCACCTAGATTTATCTTGTTGGTTTCCATGTGATTTAAGATTCTCGTCAGAACGATCTTCTCGATGACTTTTGAGAATGTAGACACCAAAGAGATGGGTCTAAAGTTCCCCAACTCATGCTTGCTTCCTTTCTTGTGTAATGGGATCACTTTTGATGTTTTCATCTTGCTTGGAAATGTGCCTTGGGACATACTTAGGTTGACTATGTAGAGCAGTGGCGTTAATAATTCTTCTTGGCAGTGCTTGACCATGACAGAGGAAAATTCATCCATTCCCGATGAAGTCTTATTGTTAAGTTTACTGATGGTGTTAAGTAATTCCCGGTCAGAGGTAGGCATCAACACTGTCGTTGGGGAAGTGACGTCAAGCTCGGCATTTTTGTTGCGGGGTTTCTGGTCTTGAATGTTCTTAAGGGTCTCATCCGCAACGGTAGTGAAGTATGCATTGAAGCTGTCAGCGTGTTCAGTAGGATCTTCTACTTTTCTATTGTTTATTATCAGGTATGACAAGGTCTCAGGATCTCGTTGTTTGGACTTCCTTTCACTGTTGATCACATTCCAGATAGCCTTCGATTTTATTGAAGACTCAGAGATGAATTTAGTTGTCGCTTCTCGCCTCAGTGCTTTCAATTTCAGATCGTAGTCTTTCTTCAATTATTAGCCAAGAGTTTGTCTTCCTCCTTTCCACTTAGGACGTGGCGGTCCTGAGCTCTGATGAACTCTTCTTTCATTGATTTGACTTCATCATCATATTTATGTGCTAAAGGCTTTCTTCTCCTTTCACGGAAAACCTTTTGGGGACATGTGGCATCAAGGGCTGAAGTGACAATCGAGATGAAATTATCATAAGCATCCTCTACAGATCCGCATTCTAGGACTTTTTTCCAGTCTTGATTTGATAATTGTTGCTTCATATCATTAAGATTTTGAGGTTTGAGGCTTCGGCGAATGAATGAGCAAGGCATCTTGCGAGACGCAATCAGGTTCAGGCTGCATAATTGTCCGGTGTGGTCCGATATGCCAGTATTTATCACTTTAACATCCATTTCCTTCTCTAAATCTATGTTAGTACATACTGTATCAATTGAAGTCTGAGAATATTTTGTGACCCTAGTTGGTGGTAAGGGAATTCTTGTAGCATTATGTGCTGCTAGTAGGTCACTGAAACAGTCTCCTTTCCTTGAGGGTATGAGGTTATCTATATTAATGTCTCCTACTAAAATGAAATCACATTTATCTGCTTTAACTGAAGTTAATACGTTATGTATAAGGTTCAGAGCTTGAGCTCTTATTTCTTCGTTTTTGTTAGGTGGACGATATACACCAATGATTTTAACTTGTTTCTTTCTACTAAATTTTACAGTTACACCACTTATTTCACAGATTAGAGGAATGCTGAATGACTCTAAATTTAAGCTTGACACTTCACTTTGGAATTCATCTTTCTTATAAACAGCAACACCCCCTTTTAAGTTATGCTCTCTGCCAAATGCTGAAATAAGACTATATCCTATAAATCTAGTATTTAAAATCATATCCGGATTTTGACCATGCTCCGTAATTACCAAGAGGTCTGGTGAGATTGTGTGAAGAAGATGGTTCATACGCTCTATTTTATTAGCTACTCTATCAACATTTTGATGAAGGATGGTAATGTAATTAAACCTTTCTGTTTTAACCTCTTTCACATTTTGTTTGCTTTGCTTTAACGAAAGTGATTCAATGTGTTTGTCAAGGAAATCCTTGAACGTCTCACTGTCATGTAACTTTGTCGCAGTAACAGGAGGACATTTACTTACTTTGAATGTACCGTAGTATTTGTATTCTTTTACTTCCTTTTCCTTCTTTTTGTGTTCTGTTACTTCCTGGTGAAAATGACCCTTCGCTCTCTTAGGCATATAGTGTTTTGTTACTTGCTGTAATCTCTGGTCCTGTTGAGTCTTTACATTCGAAGTACAGTATTTAATCGTTTTTTTATACTTTTCAACTACTCTATTTTCTTTTTCATGAGATGTTTTCTCGAAATGGTCAGTATTTAATACATCATCATTTAATAAGTCAAATTTATTATTAGAAATAAAAGAGTTATATTTGGATTGTATTGGATCAAACTTAACATTATGCCTTGATTTTTTATTCACAATCGACCATGGAACATCTTTTAAGGGAGTATTTTTTCTAGGCTTGTCAACATTTTTATCAACTATTTTATTTTTTATGTTTTCAAATTTTTCCATTATTTCTTTTTCAAAGTTGCTATTTCCTACTATTGATAAAATGGATTCCCCATTATTTGGCTCGTTAATAGGTTTAGGTGAATCATATACAATCTCACTTATTAACTTTTGCTTATTTAAACTTTTTATTTGAAAGTTTGCTCTTTCAAGTTCTATTTCTAGATCTAACACTTTCTCCATTAAGCTATTTTTCTTATAATTTAATTCTTCAATCCTTCTGATTAAAACTTCACTAGTTAAATATAGTTCGTCAGTTTGTGTATTTTTATCTGTCAATGTACAGTGTATTTGGTTCAAATCTGAAGTCAGAGTGCTTTTATTTCGACAAAATATTTTTGAGTTTTCTTTTTGATCCAATATTAAGGTATTCATGGAGAGTCTTTTCTGCGAGGATTTTTTTTCAAATTCCTTTAAAAGTAGACTACTTTTGTTTTTTCTTCTTTCAGATTGTTTGAAAGTGTTCTTAAAAATGTGTTACCAGTAAATGATAGATTTTTTTTTTTTGAAAATTCGAGCCTATGACATTGTGTCTGTATGTATTGTCTGTTCCTGGTCACATATATTATTGATGCTGGGACATATTTTGAATTATGAGATTTTCTTTGGCAATCAGTATGGTTTCGAAAATATATTGTACATAAACAGTGAGGATCGCTAAACATGGGCGGAGATTCAGGGGGGCCTGGGGGGGCCGGGCCCCCCCAAAGTTAAAAAAAATTTGATGTGAAAAAACAAAGTTTAGGAGCTAAATAATTATCTATGCAGCTAACGCTCAAGTTTGATCTTTATCTCACTTTAACTCACTCTAAAAAATAACACTATTTTCTATATTTACATTTTCTACATATGTTCATGTATGATACTGAAAATTAAATTAAATAATAATAGATTATCGTAAATTAAACACTGTTTGCGTGAACTACTAAGTAGGGATATTCCGTAGATTGCTAAGGAATATAACCTTAGGCCCTACAGTTGGCAAAACTGACTGTCAAACTCAGGTGGGTAAGCACCGCGCTACCCACTACGGTAGCGCTATATGGTACCCGTACGGAAGCCCTGAAGGGCCAAAGAGAAAGCATACATTTTTTACACCGCCGTGTTTGAAACACGGCGAGCCGTGTTTATAAGACGGCGAACCGTCTTTAAAAGTCGGCGAGCCTTGTTTGAAAGTCGGTGAGCCGCGTTTAAAAGTCGGCGAGCCGTCGCCGACTTTCAAACACGGCTCGCCGACTTTCTAACTCTGCTCGCCGCCTTTCTAACACTGCTCGCCGCCTTTCAAACACGGCTCGCCGACTTTCTAACACTGCTCGCCGCCTTTCTAACACTGCTCGCCGCCTTTCAAACACTTCTCGCCGCCTTATAAACACGGCTCGCCCTGTTTCAAACACGGCGGTGTAAAAAATTTATGCTTACTCTTTGGCCCTTCAGTCAGGGCTTCCGTATACCCGCTACGACGGTTAAATGTGTCTTAAAAATAGCTTTATGTGTATCTAGTATCTTTACACTTTGAATTAGTAAAGATGTAAAATTAATTGGATCAAAGTTGTACATATTAAGGTATAGGCCTATCTTGAAATATATTTACCTAGATATCCACCACTTTGTTTATCCCACTTAATAATTTTTATTTCAGTGACGGATTGTTGTTGGAACTTCAATGGACTGTTAATACCAATGTCTATTTTTTCCTATATTTTCATAATGGCAGACATTTTAAATTTTTAAACCCAAATGTATTAAAACCGGCAGGTTTTATAAAAAATGCACATGGGACAAAAAAGTTTTAACATTAAATTATCTAACCAATGATATCAAGTTCGTAAGGATCTGACAACAAATAACGGGGTTCTATGACTTTTTAGCCGAGATACATTGATTTTGTATTATATTAATAATGCGAATTGTGGTTATTTTAATACAAAAATCACAATAACTCCATTATGTTGTCAGATCCTTACAACCTTGGAAGGGTCTATTATTGGTTAAATAATTAAATTTGAGAGTTTGTTATCTTTTGTAAAATTTTATAACCTATACCAGCTTTAATATGTTTGAGATTATAGTTTTAAAATGACCGCTATTTAAAAATACACATAGTAAAACTAAATGTATTTTTATGGACATTAAGTGGAAAAACAATATGTCGGATATCTTGGTAAATATTAGGAGATACCTTTATATGAACCTTTTTGCTTATTTTGACCCAATTAACCATATTACGTAGTTTGGTGACGTACTTTAAAGACACCCTGTATGTGATTTCTTTTAATCAAAATGTCGTGCATGTACTATATGGAAAATCTTTTAGTTAATAAAGCATTAAAACAGTTCAAACAGGTAATCTATTATGAGAGTCTAGACAACGGGAGACCTAGTGAAGTCCTATAAAAACTCATGGGTTACATAAAAACTGACAGAGTGTCATGACTGTATTGGTATCCCCAAAATACTTGTAAGAGACTGAGCTATCCACCATAAGTGCTTACTTCAAACTTCGAACACCGCGGCTTAGTTAAAGACGGCTGTTTATCAACCAGAATGTAGAGGATGGTATTAAATGTCCTTTATCACTGACCCCTGTGGCCCCCCCAGCAATCAGAGGTAAACTCCGCCCATGGCTAAATCTGAAAAGACCTCTTTCACTGAATCCCTTTTTCTCAACCCAAGCATTATTCTGATGGATTTTTTTTTGTTTGCAGTTTTAAAATATTTTAAAGTTTTTTTTAGTTGCTCCATAGAAGGCAATTCCATAACTAATATGGGAATTTATTAAAGAAAAATACAAGTTCACAAAATTTAGCCAACTGTCTCAAAGCAAAGATCCCTGAAGATACATTATTTAAAACATGGTTTACATGTTTATTCCAATCTAAATTTTGGTCAATAATCAATTCCAAGAATTTGGTGCTTTGAACATTGTTTAGTTCTGTATTGTTTGCAAAAAAATAGATTTCTTGTTTGGATTGTTTTTTTTTTTTTTTTTTTTTTTTTTTATTATTATTACTGAATGCACTTAGTTGACTAATTATTCTTATCTACAGAACAATCAGTCGGTTGGTATACGGCTAGGTGAGGGGGAGGGGGGTGGGAAGGGTACATACTCTGAGCTGTCCCGGTTTTCTCCGTGAATAATTTGGTCACCCTAGGTTAGATGCAAAATGGAATTTAATAATAGATCAAGTTATGAACATTACAGTATTACAGTATACTCGTAATTTAATCAAGAAAAAAGTACAAAGTTTTCATAAGCTTAATTTGGGAAAATACAAACAACATGATAAAAATTATTTTTTAAGTTTTTTTTATGGATAAGTGGATAACACACTAGCCCTATTATAGTACTAACATAAATAGAACACATAACCTTACTTTATTCGGTCTTCTGCTAACCAAAACAGCTCTACGGAAACTTTATCACTTTCTCCTTCTTATCTGCAGGCCACTTTTTTTGCAATATTCGGCTGTCAGGCTGAGGCTGTAGACGCTTGTTGTTGAAGCATCGTCCACGCGGGTAGCGACCATGCGACCTTCTTCCTTTACAGACCTTGGATAGCGACGAGGAATCGCTACCCGCGTGGAAGGCTTCCAGCTGGAGATTAGCTAGAGATCAGAGATGTCCAAACTTACTACGTTATATATGTCACTTACCGAATGCTCGGTGAAACTTGGGCTCAACAATGAATTAGTAACTTCACTTTATTCCAAAACATTTATTAAACTAAAAAAACTTAAAACCAAACATAAACGATTACAACTGAACACTCCGAATCTTATGACACAAATAATTACAAACTGACATAGTTGACAAATTTACTAATTACAAATTTAGAATATTAGAGAGGGGGCATTGCGCTAGGGGCGACGGCGGCGCGGCGCCTACATTCGCGGACCGAGATTGCGCGGCGCGTGTTCTAAGCTGACTGCGTCGCTGATTGAGCCGTGCTGACGCTTCATAAATGAAATGAAATGAAAATAGTTTATTTATTCCAAAATATACAAAATCATCAAAGTATATCCTTAACTAAATAAAACTAACTAAGCAAAATTTTATGGAAAAGGTCTACATGGGCCTTTTGCAGATGCCTGTGCGTAAACCTCGTTGTTATATATATAAAAAAAATAATTGCTGGAGCTACGTGACATGAATGCGTAATTAATTAGTTTAATTAATTAATTGTCGTGACTCCACGTTGATCTTCTGACGCTCCATTTCCGTTAAGGAACCCATATGACTACGTTTTCCTTTGAAAAAAAGGTTTAAAATCCCACCTTTGGTTGCGTTCAAACCATATATAAGGGCACAAATTTGAAACATTGGCTTTACTGTTGTTGTAATTTAAGGTGACTGAATATTTACGCATCTAAATTTGAATTTCATTATTTCGCATGTTCTCTCTCTTCACAATACATCTTTATAACTCTCTCTAAATGTCATTTACAAAGTGAACCCGAAAAAGTTAAGTTTACCAAAACTAAACCAAAAACACACGTTACTCATTGAACACAAAATAGAATAATACCCAACTTATTCCAAATCAAACTACAAAAAGTACTTCAAGGTACATAAAATTAAACACTAAAAAAACACACACACACATTTAAACTTACTCTAAGACCCTTGTACTGTTCCTACGCATGAGCTGATGATATCTGAAACAGGATTTCTAAAAACATTCCCTTTAGACATAAAACATAACGCTCTCACCTTACATAGGCTACATGTATGAATTTGCACCGGGTGAATAGCAATTCTACATAACACAACCTACAACATGATTACAATAATAAAAATTTGTTTCAGACATCATCACGGCCACAGGGTGGACACCTTGTCATGAGAATCAATTTTTATTCAAAGTGGTAAAATTTCTTAATAATTTAGCAATTTTGACAATGAGTATTAACTTTTGAGAATTATTTTTCATGCATTTTTCTTTATGCACAATCACCCCCGCTATGGTAAGACAAATTTTCCAGTCTGCACCTTTAATACTAACAGAACCCACAGTTTAAGTAGAATACAAACACAGTTATTATATACCTAAAACTGAGCCCAAACTAACACACACTACCCCAGTCCTTATGGACAGTGAAAATTAATCTCACTATTTCCTCTTAAATTGGGCTTAAAAACCCAGGTGATAACAAAGACCATGCCAACATCAAGTCAAGAGAAACTACTCTTTAAATTTACAGCTACCTTACAAACACAACGATTCAAATAAAGAAATGGCAATGGCTTGATACTCCAAGAACCCAAACAAAGAACATATAAAAACAGTCTCTTTCCACTGTTCACAGACCCTCGAACAACCACGGTCAAATTGCATAACCCTAGGGTCCAATAGCCCTCGAGACAAGGAGTCTTATACAAACAACCATTACACAGTTATAGCAAATAAAAATATCAACTCTTCAATATTACGTTTGGAACTGAGGTACCGACTTACCAACTACATACAGAAATGCTTATTGAAAAATAAATACTTTGATTTTGAGCCTTATCAAGTGCCATATAGACACGTTAAACTTAAAACTAATTACAACCTCCTTTTTGAAAATTATATTCCCAGCTTTTAAATTGGTGTTTTGAGAGAGAATGCATTAAAAATGTCCTGGCTGTTAGACAGAACCACATACCTTAACAATTGTTTGTTAACCTTATTTGAATGTTTTATAGATATGTTTGTGCTGTCAGGGAATAACAAACATTAGTTGGTACCTCAGCCCAACTCAACTACACAACTCTACAGGTCTTCTGGTAATGACTGGTTCACTGTCTTGCTGGTGGGGTTCGGAAAATCCCCAGCAAGGCAATATCTACAGTACTAATTTGACTGGATCCTTTAACTCTTAGATTTATTGTACATTTCTTTTGGGTTGGTTTCTGAGTATCCACATTCCAGTCTGGGAGAATTAAAAGGAATGGGTATTAGGGAGGGGGAGTGCGCGCTTTACCTTCATGTGAATATCAGTCTGGCCCAAGAATGATTAGGCCTACTCTTTCTTTAATACTTTACTAGATCATCTACAAGCAAAATTATGAATGTTATAAAAAGTGTCATTACCAGCCTCCTATGATTTCACATCGCTCAGATACAACACAACACCTCATAAATTATTCGCTATTACACAATAACTGGGAGCTTCCAAGTCCTTTCGACGTCGCGTTCCAATAGGAAAAGTCCAGAAGAGCCTTTATTTACACTATGGGTCGACCCTTGCTTTCTTCACATTACACAATGGTTACCATGCCGAATACTAAGCTGCCAGTCGGAAGTCCAATGTTTATATCATTGTTGGCTAGCCAAGAAAATAACTGTTGGTCACTTACAAAACGTCCATGCCCCGAGGGATTCCTTTAATTCGTCCATTGTACCATTAGCCTCGCACTGCAGTTGTTCATCTCAGCAACTACTCATAGGGTAGGGACGTCCCCACTCCTGTCTCGCTCTGGAATTCCTCGTTCTACATCAGGTATGGCCCTGAGCACAGCCTCACAAGTCTGAAGGGCCTGAGGGTCTGAAGTGGCAACTCTGTCTGTCTGGGCAGCCTGCGAATGTCATCTGCTACCTCAAAAGCCGGCACGGAGCAGGTCCACCACTCGTACCCACCATCCAAAATCAAAATCCATCTTGACCCGTGAGTTCCTCTTTATCAGCGTAATTTTTGCAACTCACCGCACACCACGACACCAATTTGTCACTTACCGATTGCTCGGTGAAACTTGGGCTCAACAATGAATTATAGTAACTTCACTTTATTCCAAAACATTTATTAAACTCAAAAACTTAAAACCAAACATACACGATTACAACTGAACACTCCGAATCTTACGACACAAATAATTACAAACTGACATAGTTGACAAATTTACTAATTACAAATTTAGAATATTAGAGAGGGGACATTGCGCTAGGGGCGGCGGTGGCGCGGCGCCTACATTCGCGGACCGAGATTGCGCGGCGCGTGTTCTAAGCTGACTGCGTCGCTGATTGAGCCGTGCTGACGCTTCAGCGGCCCTACGCTCAGCATTTCGCACTTCTCTCGCTGCCTTGTGCTGCCACCTGGACGATTACTCTTAGCATTAGGAACACTAAGAGCGACCAGCTACAAGCCGGAGAGTTAAGAATCTCACTGTGGGAAGCTTAAGTCAGCGAATTCCCCAGTGTCACATGGTTAGCTCCGAGTGGCTTCGAATGGATTTGAACACAACCAGTGGAATAATTACTTTACAGAATACAAATGTCTTATTGTCGTTGTTGGTGGATGATGTTCAGATTCCTGATGGGTACCAAAATACAATGTACATGTTTTAAACATGTTCTCATAATAATCAAACAGTTTATCATGATTATTTATTTCTTTGATCAGCAAATTTACCACTGATTCTTTTGGGAGACGGTCCTTTGGGCCGTCACATATACATGAAATAAAATGACGTCATGGCCATTCAGCAGTTAGGCCTGAGTAATTTAGTATGGCTTTGGTCAGAACCATAACTGACATAGTCCATCACCTTGCTGGCTCCACATAAGGAGCTAACACAAAAGTTTTGCGAATCACTGCTCTGTCCTTGGTATACTTAACTGCTGAGTACTGCGCTCCTCCCATGTGGTTATATAGTGTGCGTGTTAGAGAGATCAACGTCCAGCTAAACAGGACCATGACCATGAGAGCCATTAGTGGTACACTCACTAGTGGTCCCGGAAACCACCTCTACGAACAGCCTTCCAGTTGAAGGACACAAACTTCACCATAAATACCAACTGGATTTCCTGCTTTTCAAAATGGGAACCACTTCTTGATAACTGATCCGACTGTGACGGTAGGTGGTATGAATCTTCCTCGGAAGCAGTGGATTATACTTAATCGTTTCCCGCACTAGAGTGGGAAGATTTAATTATTGGAAGTATAAATGGGGAATGGCACAAGACCAGTCATGCTTCTAAGGAGCGGAGTATCAAACTGTGGCGCATATAGTCGCAGAGTGACCACTGAGTGCTTTCCTCGCAGAATTGACCGGTCTTTCTTATAGCTCAAGTGAAGCTGGGCTGCTGATGGCTTAGCGCCCTGGATTTAGCTCTATAAACAGAGATCTAATTTTTATTTTTGTGTGTTTTTACATACACTGACTCAGGTGCTCTGCAACGCAAAATTTATTTTCTTATTCTTAAAACTTGGTGGCTGGCTAAATGAGCCATATATACAGGGTGTCTTTAAAGTCCATCACCAAACTTCATAATATGACTAATTGGGTCAAAATAAGCAAAAAAGTTCCTCATGTTTCAACACAAAAAAGTTGAAACATTAAATTATCTAAACATTAATACCAAGTTTGTAAGGATCCGTCAACAAATAACGGAGTTATTGGGGGTTTTTCTGCATAAAAACACTGATTTTGCAATATGATTAATGCCAATTTAGGTTATTTTAAGAGAAACTTCTCAATAACTCTGTTATTTGTTTTCGAATCCTTACAAACTTGGTTTTGTTGTTTAGATAATTTAATTTGTCAACTTTTTTGTCCCTTGTAATATTTTTATAAATTTACCGTTTTTGAAATATTTGAGTTTAAAAATTTAAAATGGCCGCCATTTGAAAATATGCATTGGAAAAAAATAATTTTTATTGTGGAAATGGACATTAGTATTATAAAGATCCATGCCAAATATGAAGTTGCTAGATCAATCTGTCATCGAAATAAAAATTATTAAGTGGAAAAAACAAAATGGCGGATATCTGGGTAAATATATGCATTTTAGGACATACCTTCAAAGGATCTTTTTTGCTTATTTTGACCCAATTAGTCATATTATGAAGTTTGGTGATGGACTTTAAAGACACCCTATATATATATATATATATCGGTCTAGGGATTTTAGGCTGTGAGAATATTTTTATTCTGTATTACACAACATCGTAAACAATCCTCAAATGACAAAATTGCATGGTAAGAGGGGGTGAGACTGAAGGAGGTTACAGCTGTTAAAATTTCCATCGGACTATCTTCGTGAACCTTACTTTAGCCTTTACCCTAAAACCAATGGCACTAGCATTGGTTTGGTTTACAATTATATTACATTGACTATAAACACTGTATATGGAAAAATAAACTATACAACAATCAATGGAAGTATCATTGACTTTGGATACTATACTATACTTAGTATCCATAGTCAATGGTACTACTGTTGATCATTGGTCAACAGTTATTGGTCTTCGCTACTTCGCTTGATGTAGCAGCTGTTCAACATCTTTTTGAGTTGCAACACATCTTGTCTCGTCACGTTGTAACAAGAATACTATTCTAGATTTATCAAGTTTGATCAAGTAATATTCGTGAAAAATAGGTTAGTTTAGATAAAAACATGTTTGTGATCAAATACGACAAAAGATCTATGGTACGTTTGGTGAAAGCTATTGAGAAGCAGCCTGCTATTTACGATACGAAAAACCTTAGTTCCAAAGAGGACCTAGATTCTGCTTGGGATAAAGTTGCTGCAGAAGTCGGTGAAAAAGGTGCGGCACTCATTTGCTTTAGCCTAGGCTTAATAACTTAGAGATATTTCATCTTAATCCAGGCTAGATATGCCTAAATATACATCTACAAAAGACGAAGCCCAGTTAGTTGTACAGTTTTTTTGTGTCTAGTGAGACTAACGATGCAGGCTGATACAATGTATTGTTTAAATTACTTGGCTTACTGCCCAAGTACCATTTTGAAAGTGAGGAAAGTAATAAGTGTGGCAATGAAGTTTGATAACTTATTTGTAAAATGCTGGGTACGCCTCCTACTTTTCAACCAATTTAATTGCTTATTGGTAACTAGAATATATAGGCCTATCAATCAATCTCCTAAGTCTCAAAGTAAGTTATGTCTTAAATTAATTAAGCAAAAATGACATTTGAATGGCCTTAACACCATCTGAGTGTAATTCGATGGTTCAATATAGGCCTAGTACCCCTGGAGCGTCACTCTTTTTTTAAAGGTTTTGCATATTTTCAAATAAAAATTAGTTATGAGAATATTTTATGACGTAGCATTATAAATGTATAGGCTATATTATATGGAAGTACAACAACATGACTTCCATATAAAATGAGATAAAATGGACTATCTAACAATACAAAAAATTTTACCCTTAGGGGAGGGTAGGGTTTCAAAACCGGGTGGCTAAGCTTTAGTGACATGTAGGTGCCATATACAGAAAATTTTGAATAATGGCTCAGTTAATCTTGTGTTTATTTGATTTTAAATTGCTTCTTTAAAAAAAAAGTATAAGTCTTGTAGTAGTTTTTTTAATGTGATTTCTTTTATGAAAAAAGTGCAAGTACCCCGGTTTCCCTCCCCTAGTGGGGTAAAACCAGAAGCAAATGTTAAGTATAGGCCTATGGGAAATAGAAAAAAAACTAAATTTCTAATAGGCCTAAGATTTTATTACTAAGTACACACGATTAAGTCAAATATAGGCTATCAAAGATAAAATATTCAGTTAGGCCTAATGTATGAGCGAAAAATCTAATTTAAAATATTTAGATCATATACTTAGGGTGAAGTGGGGTAATTCTGGGACAGCAAAAAAGTGGGGCAAAAAAGGGACAGTTATTTTTTTATCATATTTTATTATTTATTTTAACATATTTTATCAATAAAATGTAGCTTATTATTTGATAAGTTAGATACCATAATGATTAAAACAATATTGTATGAGTATCAGTGAAAATAAATTTGTATTGTTAAAACTCTACATTTTTGCTGCCGAAAACTTTCGTTTTTGTTGTGAAAACTTTCTCTGTCCACAGTTGTGTAATTTTTGAACATGTATAATTTTTATATTATTAGATAGACAATTTCTTTGGCAACAAAATGGTGTTTAAACTTGAGTCCTACCATTAATAGGGTATGTAATATTCAATAAAAGGCTAGAGGGGTAATTATGGGACACTTTTTGGGGCAATTGTGAGACACGCCTGGGGCAATTTTGGGACATATTCTTTTTCTCAATTTTATTATTTTTTTTGTTATTGACTAGCTCATTCAACCATCAACTTCCAATAACATGCAATCTGAACCAAAATCCACATCTAATAATATGCCACCTATACAATCTCCTGTTTCTAATCAGGCCACAGCATCATGTACCCTTTTTATTGTCGGGGCAGGTGACCCCAAAGCGTAGTTTTGAAGAAAAATTGTTGGGGAAAGTTGGAAAATCTAGCAATGTAACTAAACCAAGGAAACAAGTAACCCCTAAAGCCCAAGTTATAACTACAGAATGTTTCTCATAAGAAATAAATAAGCCCAAAGAAGGGAAGAAGCCTGTAATAAAGATTAAAAAGGAACCGAAAGAAAATGTAAAGAAGAATGTGTCCAAAGTCTCAAAGAATGTAAAACAAAAGAAACCTGTTAGAGTCAAAACCTCAAGTAAAAAGACAAAAGAAAAGCTTTATAGAATCATCAGACAGTGAAGAGAGTCAAGATTGGGAGAGCTGGGGAAGTAGTGACAATTTAAATTTTAGTTCATCGTCTGAAGAAGATTCTGCCCCATTAGATATCAATGAAAAAAGTAATCCCTGTTTTTTCCTTGTTTGAGTGTGTAAATAAAGGTATTAATTATCATGAATAGGCCTACGTTATTTCAACTCATTTATACCTAAATCTATGTTCGGACCGAGCCGGAAAATGACAGTGTTTTAGAAAAAAATACACAAAAAATCTGCCTTTAGCTTAATTTTTTTAGAGAGTGACTTTTTTTTGAAGATTTTACTTTAAAGAATTTGTGTAGGGGGTAGTTCTTTCAATACCTCAAATTTTTTCATAATTTTTACTTTACTTGAAAATTGTGTATTTTTCGGTCGGTCAGACGGCATTTCTTTGAAATTTTTTCCCTCTACAAAAATTGTACTGTCCCCAGAATTTCCCAGTGCCTAGTACACAATTAGAGTATGCTCTGTCCAACTATTTCCCTCTCTTTTGCCTATCTTTCATAACTATAGAGATATATGACTGTCCTTGTATTGCCCCATACCCGTCCCATAATTGCCCCAAACGCCGGGGTAAATATGGGACAGCGTTTTTAATTTTTTAAGAAAAAAGTACAAGAGATAACATCATAAACTAAACAGGACCTCATAGCCATACCTAGTACATACATAAAATGATTTTTTGTTTGAGCCTAACACACCTAGAAGTAAAAGAAAAATCGATTGTTTTGATTTTTGTCCCAGAATTACCCCACCTCACCCTAACATGTATAAACACCACCCGATTTTACTCCGCGCGTCATACCCAGTTTCACCCTACTGGTAGTAACTAGCAAAAACTTAATATATTCAGAGTGCTTAAAACTAATTTGAGATATTGCTTATATCAGTGTAAAGATAAAGACATAGACTACACAATAGTGTAGTCACCTTCACTGAAACTCGTGTAGGCCTACTTAGTTTTTCCGTAGTAGGCAATCAAACTGTCCGTAATATTGGGAAACGAAATAACAAAAACAAAAAAAAGCTCTTAACAGTCAGAGTTCTGCTCAGAGACTAATGGCGCAATGTCCGGCACTTCCCCTCTCCAACTACATGTTAATTTCGACATTTATCGCTTGATACCAGCACTTACTGGGCCAAAACCCGACCACCCGGTTTTACCCACCTCTCCCCTACTTTTTGTTATCAAAATTTGGCTAGGTTTAAAAATTAAAAAATTCAAAAACTTCGTTATCTGACTGCACGTTATTATCAATGTGGAAATTTTTTATATTGCGATAATATTGTTATTCTATCGACAATACAATTAAACAATACGATTACGATCTTATCACCTGATTTAGTTTTGTTCTAATATCAAACACCTTTTGACAATTAAGCATATTGCAAACAAGTAACTGAAAATAACAAAAGCAAGTACAAATTTTAGCTTATGTTACCTGTAATATTATCAAAGAACAACACAAAATAAACAAACCAAGTTTATTGTATAGGTGTATCTTAATTGTGAGAAGAAGTAGAATTCGTTAGACTTAAAATGGTGTCGCACAAATGCTGCCAAATACGAATCTGAAAGGTATTTTTTGTAATTATTGAGGCAATATGCGATTTAAATGTTTCCAAACACATTTTTAGCGAATTTCCTAATAGGGAATACGCTATTACGGTAGGCTAGTAGCCATGGTAAGACCTAAGCCTGGGACCATGTTACTTTTTCATTTTGAGGTCCCCAGAAGCCAAAAACACCGTTCGTTCATTTTCATATAAAATATGTATATATATATATATATAATATATATATTTTAGGTAATGAAGTTCACAGATGAAGGCTACTATAATTATTTTATTTAAAAAATGAAACATGAGTACCTTTTTTTTCTTTTTTTTTACAAAAAAAAGGGTAGGCCTACTCATGCTTCATTTTTTAAAATAAAATACAGTATAATTATATATATAAGTGTCCGTGGTACTGGTAACTTTTGAAGGGGACCCTCCGATTTTAATGAAATTTGGTATGAAGGTGTAAGAACAGGTCTATTTTCATGAGTTCCCATAACCACCATTGTCGGGTTATGGGAACGGGGTTTTATGGGGTTTCAAAGGGGTCAAAAATGGGTTTTGGGCATTTTTGAACCTTAATTTATAAAATTCATAAAATTTAACTGAAACCATTTAAAAGAGCTTAAAAAACAAATAATTTGGTATATTGAATTTTTTACTGGTTACGGGGTTAATCCAAAAAAATGTGTTTTTCGTGTTATTCTTATGTATGGGAAATCAAGAAAATCCTATATCTTGCTTATTTATTGACATAACTGAATCAAATTTGGTATGTACATTATCTAAATAAGGTTTAACTTATACTTGCTTACAAAACCCATATGACGGCCAACCTACATACTCACCCCCATGGGGTTTATGGGGAAAATAAAAATTGCTAAAACTTGATACAATTTTGTGTTTACATTTACCAATTATTGATTAACTAAGACTAACTACACCTAATGGCAGCAAACCTACATACTCGATCTTATGGTGTTTTTATGAGGAAAGTAAATAATCTGAAATTCCATTGGAAATTCGCTGAGTATGCAGGTCTGCTGCGACGGGGGTATTATTTGATTTTGTTGCTATAAACATCGTTGTCAATAAAAGTGGAGGAGGTTTACGGTTAGATTTGTTAGGTTAGATTATTATGATAGCCTACATTTGTTATCCCAATATTGTTGTTGATTCAATTAACTTATTTTCATCGCACAATTTTAATCGCAATATTAAAATTTCTACATCGATAATAACGGTGGAGTCAGATAAAGAAGTTTCGCCTAAAAGAAATTAGGAAAGAAGATTTTTTATGTAACTTTGCTCTCCCCTAAAAATAATTTGAGATATACATACAATCAAAATTTCAAGATATAGATTTTGTTTAGAATTTTATGTAGTTTTAAAAAATAAGTTATATATTTAGTATAGGCAAGAAGCATTTGAGAAAAAAGTATGACAAATAAAACCAAATATGTCCTAGGTACCGGTACTTACCCTAATCCCATAAGAACACATGTAAAATCAAGCTAGGAATATTTAATTCCTACCATAGGCGTCATTTCAGCATTCTGATTGGGGGGGGCAAGATTTTCATAAGGTCATACCCCCTCCCCCCTTCCTACAAATGCACCAAACATCTTAAATTTCGCTAAAAACTGTCAATAATACCCCTCGTCGCAGCAGACCTGCGTACTCAGCGAATTTCCAAATTAGTAATATTAATTTTGACCACATAAAACCGTAAACCAAATAAAATCACATGCTCATAAATAGGGAAATAAATGTCTATTCTCCTTATGATAAATATAGGGAGAGTATGCAGGTATGCTGCCATGGGGAACACTAAAAGTAGGTTTTTAACACAAAAAAAAAAAAAAAAATTATTTCGACCATATGAAGCCATTTACTAAGTTTCATCAATATCTGTCCATTGCTAAAGAAGTTTTCCTATTCTCCATATGATTAACATGGGGAAAGAGTATGCAGGTTTGCTGCCATGATATGCACAAAAACCAAGATTTTTTACCATAAATGGATGAATCTCAATCAAATGAAGCTGAATTCCAAGTTTCATTGAAAAATATTGGTTAATAAGTGAAATATTAACACATCCCAATTCTCCATAAGATTAACATTAGAGCTCCAAAATACAATGTACTGTCTTTAGGCTTTGTAATATCTCGGTAACCAATGGAGATAGAGTAAAGCTTCAAAATACTAAATTGTGTGTTTTTTTGAGCTAAATCCAATGGTCAAAATAAAAATTTTAAATTTTTAAAATTTATATATGAAAAATGCAAAAAACCCATTTTTGGGGTACAAAACCCCCTAAAACTACCCCTTCCGGTAGGTCTATATGTCTGGTTTACAAACTCATCCGAATAAACGTAGGATTACACATCTCTACCAAATTTGGTCTCGATCGGACCATTTTTACGAGAGTTATCGTGTCTAGGGACACATACATATATACATATATATATATATATATATATATATATATATATATATATATATATATATATATATATAAAATTTTAATGACTATTATTTTTGGTCTCTGGGCACCTAAAAACGAAAAAGTAACATGGTCCCGGGCTTAGGTCTTACCATGAGACCTACGGTAATAGCTTATTCTCTATGGGAAATTCACTAAAAACTAGTTAAGTTTACATTGTGACACTAAACTGTCCATAAACTGTGAACTTATAATATCATCTCACAAACACATGAAAACAATACCCTAATGCATTTAAAATTTGATTATATAACATGTTTCTATATGTAGAAGGTCATTATTCTCTGGAACATATCAGTAAGGAAACTGATTGATTTTCAAGTAAACAGCTGTAAAGTGTAAACATTGGACAACCTTTTCACACCAAAGTTTAACCAAGGCAACGCTCAACCTCAGCCCGAACGACGTTACCGGATACCGCCTCGCGGCCGTAGCGCTAGGCAAGTTTGGCTGCAAAGGTTTACGGGAATCGTGTTTTAAAATTAACTAATTATGATAGAGATCGATCCTTAACTTTTTCTAACAGCAGAAAGACACATCTCGTCTTCTCTGGTTTTAGAATTTTTTAATACAATTTTTAATTTCAGCTATAGCTGTCTAAAATCATCGGTTTTTCTCAATTTTTAACTAGTTTTAATGAAATAATTTCCAAAGAGTAACAGAGGAAATTTAGCACCGTCATTCTTCTTTATTATGACACCTTAGTTATAGCTCTAGACTGCATTTAGCAAAAGATAACACGATTCTAAAATACCCATGCATTTGCATCGAAAAAAAAACAGATGATTTTAGACAGTTATACCTGAAATTAGAAATTTTATTAACCCTCCAAGTGCTACGTATATTAGTCCTTAAGTGCTGACCATTTTTTAAGTTTCGCGCAAGCATTTAAGCAAATGTGCATAATAGTTATTAATGATATGAAAAGTATATCATATTGCATATCAATTTGTTCAGAAAAATGTCTACTATTAGAAAATATGATTCATTAGATCTTACTTACCATTTATTTTTTTCCAAATTTCTAGATATCAAGGGGTAGTTTTTTTTTGTTACCCTCGTCTTCAGGTTTTTCCATTTCAGGGCATAATTACATAGTCAAATAAAAAAATCTGAGATAGCCAAAATGTTGAAAATTTTATTACCTTTCCAGTGATATATAATGTTTATATGTTCTTAGCAAAAAAAGATAACATAACCATAACAATTTGTGATGTAGCAGCTGTACTTCAGACGACCAAAAAACAGCTGATGTTGACAAACAAGTTAGCCAACTTTGATTTTCCACTGAAATATGTATTGAACCAAAAGTATTCAGATAGAATGATATTTTCTCTTCAATACTATATAAAATATATGCCGATCTGTCAATAAACAACGGATCTGTGACGATCGTAGTAAACCCTTGTAAATGAATCGCGATCGCGACGATAGCGCTATACGCGTTGCCGAAATGCGTGGCGATCGCGATGTTTAGCGCTTGGAGGGTTAAAAAATTCTAAACCTAGAGAAGACCAGATCCGTCTTTTAACTTTTAGAAAAAGTTAAGAGTCAATTTCTACCTTAATTGGTAAATTTTTAAACACGGTTCCCGTAAACCTCTGCATCTATAAAACTCTCCAACTAGAGAAAAACAGATGATTTTAGACAGTTATAACTGAAATTGGAAATTTTATTAAAAAATTCGAAAACCAGAGAAGACGAGATCCTTCTTTCTACTTTTAGAAAAAGTTAAGAGTCAATCTCTATCTTAATGAGTTAATTTTAAAACACTATTCCTGTAAACCTCTGCAGCCAAAACTCGCCTAGCGCTAATGTACGGCCGCGGCCTCGAGGCGGCATTCGGACTCAGGTAGACCCCGAAGTATGCATGCGGAAGATAATTAGAACAAAGTTGTGGGCGTTTCACAAATTGTATAATTAACACTGAGTGGTCTCAAATGAAAGGTTTTGGCCGAGGGACTAGAGAAAAATAACGGAATGTAAAAATTATAATAAGGAAATTATAAATAATGTATAAAACATACTCCATAAGAAAATCATGGAGATAAAGAACATCACCTTAACATCACATTTTCTGTTTTACTTTGATTTTAAAATGACCATGACGCCAATGATTGAAGACTATCTTTAAATTAATTATAGCCTACTATGTTACATTTTGGTGTCGCTATTGATAAGAAACCAACCCTGCTAGAAGCGCCACTGTTTTTTCAACTTATAATTGATTGTTAATATCGATGAATGGCTAATCAAGAAAATTGAATGGTTTCTAATCCTTATAGTGTAAACAATTCTAAATTGTATATTGAATGAAGTTTAATTGTGACATTGGTACTGGTTGCCGGACACGTTATCTACCTCATTTCCATTATAATTGTTATATTTATAAATTATTCTCATTCAAATTATGATTCGATGGTTTTTACTTTTATAAACTTATGCTTTCACTTCGAGATTTGAAGGTAAGTGGTTGATTATAATGATTTCACAAAACATTGGAATTATTGGGCAAAACATCAGCTATATGGTCCAATTCCTACTATTTGAATAATTTGTAAAGGCAGCTGACCCAACTTCGAAGCCCGAAAGCCACTATAGGTACGCCGTATTAAGCTATGCAAAAGACCAAGGTATCTTGGTAACGATGGCAAAGTGTATGTAGGCAGGCCCGCGGTTTGTATGTGACGCGCTATGGGCCCGAGAGATGTTTGCGCCCCCCCCCCCCTGCCACCCCTCCTCTCCCGAGGTTATGAATTACCAAATAAACAAACACGATGCCATATTCATTTGACGATTTGAGACGCGCATTCGCAACATAACAACAAAATGAAACAATGACAGAACTATTTTGATTGTGTTCATTTTCGATTTCTAACTATCAAGTAGCAACACGCAGAGGGCAGGCAGTGGCAATGATGAGTCATGAGTGGGAATCGAGAGTGGAGAGGATTCAATTGGCGGGCTATTAATAGGTCTACCAGACAGAGAAGAACCTGCGCAGAACCACGATCACGAGAATTGCTCGCGCACGTAGTGGCTGTGGGGGAGGGGGGGGGGGGGAGAGTGCAGGGCGGCCCGGCAGTGGGAGGTGGACCCGTGGACCATGGTGGTGGGGATTAGTCGTTGGCGCGCCGGTCGGGAAGGACGGGTGTTCCTGCCATGTCGCCTTTCCGCACTTGTATGCTACACAGTACAGTACGAGCTGTAAACTGCGACCTCTACTGATCGCAACACATTTATCATTGTTAGGAGTACGAAGCCCCGTGGTTATGGCGTCAACTTCAAAATCTGCTTGATTAATTGTAAAATATTTTCTTTGTCACGCTCCCAACAAATCTAAGAAAGCCCTTGGGCTCTTGCGCCCCTTGGCCCTTGCGCCCCTGGGCCCAGGCCCACCGGGCCCATTTACAAAATCGGCCCTGTATGTAGGCCTACAAAAAATGTTTACCAACATTTGTTATAGAAAATTGAAATTTCTCTGTTGTAGGAAATGAAATGTTTTATCCGTAGGTACCTTTAGTAACTAAAATGCTCGATTTCGAGCTACATGTAGCCTACACTATAGTTATTGCATTAATTCACTGTATTTCTTGGTCAAGCACAAGAACACGTTAGTTCAGTTAACTGACCATGCCAAATTAAACCGTATATATCGCCGCGAATCAAAGTCATTTATTACTTTTGTAATGTAGATTTCTACATATCTTTCTATTGCCAAAAGCCCCAGAGAACACAACCTTTCTTGACCGATGGTTTCTACAATACATGTGAAAAAATTTAAACTTCATGACACACAGATATACATACAATCAACACAACTGTCTCATTCACTTGACGTTGTTGTCCAGCTTCCAGACCCGCGCATGTGCCTTTTGAATTAAACTGATACTTCTGTCTGCCGCTAAGCTGCGCTACCTGACACATTGGCGCTCTTTCTGTAGCGGTAACTCTAATGAACTATGGTTATAATGCTTAACAACTCAACAGACGTAAGATGGGACTTTAGAGTTTTACGTATTTTGTCAAAGTCTGATTCGGACGTTTAGAATCGTTCTATCAAAATATTTCACCATATTACATAACCTAACATTTTAATTTCCAATTTTTAAGAAATCACCGAAATTATTGGGGGGGCAACCGCCCCCCCCCCCCCCCCAAATGAAGCCTATGATTCCTACTCATAGTTATGGTTATAAACTCGGGTGACACTTCGTTTTCCGACTCACCGCTATTATCTATGTGGAAATTTCGATATTGCGAAAATATTGCAATTATTCTATTGATGATACAATTACATGATATGATTACGATTCAATCACCTGATGTTAGTTTTGTTTTAATTAAAAATAACTATATAATTAAAATAATTTCAAAAATTGTACTTGTTTACAATATATTAGAAACAAGTAACTGAAAATAACAAAAACCAGTACAAGTTTTAGCCAATGAAACCCTAAAAAACACACGATAAAATTACCCAAGTTTTTTGTGTAGGTGTGGGATAAGAAATGTATCATAATAATCTAACCTAACAAATCTAACCGTAAACCTCCTACACTTTTATTGACAGCGAATAACAACATAATCAATCGTGTTTGGTAACATTTAAAACGCATATTCCCTTAATAATTACAAAAAATACCTTTCTGTTTCGTATTTGGCTGCATTTGTGTGACGCCATTTTAGGTCTTACGAATTCTACTTCTTCTCACAATTAAGATATACTTAAGTTACACAATAAACTTGGTTAGTTTATTTTGTGTTGTTCTTTGATAATATTACAGGTAGGCCTAACATAAGCTAAAATTTGTACTTGCTTTTAGCGAATTTCCCATAGGGAATAAGCTATTACCGTAGGTCTCATGGTAAGACTTAAGCCCGGGACCATGTTACTTTTTCGTTTTTAGGTGCCCAGAGACCAAAAATAATAGTCATTACAATTTATATATATATATATATATATATGTATATATATATGTATGTGTCCCTAGACACGATAACTCTCGGAAAAATGGTCCGATCGACACCAAATGTAATAGAGATGTGTAATAATACGTTTATCCGGATGAGTTCGTAAACCAAACATATCGACCTACCGGAAGCAATAGTTTTGGGGGGTTTTGTAACCCAAAAATGGGTTTTTTTGCATTTTTCATATGTAAATTTAAAAAATTTTAAATTTTTATTTTGACCATTGGATTTAGCTCAAAACACACAATTTAGTATTTTGAAGCTTTGCTCTATCTCCATTGGTTACCGAGATATTACAAAGTCTAAAGACATTGTATTTTGGGGCTCCAATGTTAATCTTATGGAGAATAAAGATGTGTTAATATTTCACTTTTTAACCAATAGTTTTGGATGAAACTTGGTTATTTAGCTTCATTTGTATGAGATTCAATCAACCATTTATGTTAAAAAATCTTGGTTTTGTACTTATGGTGGCAGCAAACCTACACACTCTTTTCCCATGTTAATCATTTGGAGAATAGTCAAACTCCTTTATTTATGGACAGATATTGATGAAACTTATTATATGGCTTCATATGGTAGAAATAAATTATTTATGCCAAACATACCTACTTTCAGTGTTCCCCATGGCAGCAAACCTGCATACTCTTTCCTTATATTTATCATAAGGAGACAGTGGCGTAACTGATTTTTTCGGGCCCCCCTGCAAACTTATTTTTGGGCCCCCTCCAATAGGTCCAGTCAACGGTTAACTCTGTTTCCCGCCAAAGTAAATCAGTATCAACCAATGGTTACAGGTGCTAGTAGAGTTTTTTTTTTTTTTAAATACTTATCTTCTACAAAAAAATTTATTTAGACAAAGTTAAAGTATTAAAGCATGTACAGTAATTGTAACATTACAGCCTCAAGTAATCTACTATATTTTAAAATCTGTATAGCCTACTTTTAATCAGATAGCAACTAGGCACACAGTCTATATCCTTGTAAAGAAATTCAGCCTATCTGTTGGTTCTACAATTTTATCCTCTCTTGGACATGTTATAAAAATGAAAGTAGCAAAACTCATTTATGTTTTATTTATCATACACTGAGGGGTTAACCGAGCCTTGCTTGTTGGTTTTAATTCACTTTTGTAACGAATGGTAATCAGGCTTTGCGGTTTACGTCAACTATACCTTTCACAGGTGACAGCTGTTTCAAAACCCATGCTTAAAAGTAGCATTATTTTATTTGTATTTAACTTTCATATTTCTTTGACTTGATGGTAAACCATGTAACCAATGTTATAAAAAATTACAATTATTAAACTTTGTTAAAAAAAATCTGGAGGCTGTTTCTAAACTTATAATAATTGCGCTTGGACCAAAAAACTCCCAAATAAAAAGTTTAAGCAAAACCTACCTGCTAGATTTAGAGTACGATGGAAAATACATCACCACAGACATTCCTCGTATTGTAGTATACATTGTTTAGCTAACACCAAAGATTCTTACCTTGAAGCACAACGAATAACATCGTGTTTTAAGAAGGAAAAAACAAATGCAACGTTTAAAGAAGATAATGACATCATTCTTATCGGCATTTAAAACGTTTTTATTAAAAAAAATAAAAATCCCCAAGCTTAAAATAAATTTATATAGTTTTGTTCAATTCAGTGAAAAATGTTTTTATCGCTATTCCTCAAAAGTATTGGTTATGTCTTCATTGGAACTTCTTAGCACTTGCGGAGTTTTGGGAAGCAAATGATTTGATTACCGTACCTCTGAAACGTATAACTGTTTCGTTTTCTATTACTTAGCATACTTAAGCAACTAAGATTTTTTGGTACGTTGAGCTTCATAGATAGTTTTTCATTAACTTTAATTTTGGGAAGGATTTGAAAAGTAAATTTCTGCAACGCGACGAATTGCACGGCGGGCATGTTGAGCCGACAACGGCTAGCGGCTGGCGGCATACCAGCTGACTGCCAAAAACCTAACTGTAAAAATATTTTAATATTTTATAAAAGTTATATTCCAGGCATTTTGAAAATATAATGGTACCATATCAAACTTAACATTGCTATAACATGAGTAAAAAAAATATTAAACATAACATATTTCCCAATACACGGGCCCCGTCCGCGGGCCCCCTTGGCTGCGGGCCCCTCTGTTACGCCCCTGTAAGGAGAATAGACATTTATTTCCCTATGTATGAGCATGTGATGATATTTGGTTTACAGGTTTATGTGGTCAAAAGTAATATTACTAATTTGGAAATTCGCTGAGTACGCAGGTCTGCTGCGACGGGGGGTATTGTTATTTTCAGTTAGTACTTGTTTGCAATATATGTTTTATTGTCAAAAGGTGTGTTTAATATTAGAACAAAACTAAAACAGGTGATAAAATCGTTATCGTATTGTGTAATTTATTGTATTGTCCGATAGAATAGCAATATTATCGCAATTATATTGAAATTTCCACATAGATAATAACGGAGTCAGGATAACGAAGTTTCGCCTTTTTTAATTTTTAAACCTATAGCCAAATTTTGGAAACAAAAAGTAAGAGTAAAATTGTTTGTATTGTTAGATAGTCCCTTTTATCTACTTCCATATAATATATACTTTATCGTGCTAGGTCATAAAATATACTCATTACTAATTTTTATTTGAAAGTATGCAAAACCTTAAATAAATGCGTAACGCTCCAGGGATGCTAGGCCTTTATTGAACGTTTGGAGGGTTTAAAGTATTAAAAACCATCGAATTACACTCAGACTGTGTTAAGGCCATTCAAATGTCATTTTTACTCAATTAACCTAAGACATCACTTACTATCAGACTTAGGAGATTGATTGATATATATTCTAACAAATAATAATATGTGAAAATAATCTATATATTAATTGGCAAGCAGGCTTCGTTTCTTCCTTTTCTCTTAGCTCGTGTGCATTGAAGGAGAAATCAGTGCATAAAGTACCATTAGAAAGTTATAGTCCTGTAGATGAGCAGAATCCCATTCTAATTCACATAGGACTCCAGGGCTGTCGTATAGGCTTTCAAAGTTCCAATGTTAATCTTATGGAGCAAGGATAATTGATTGAATCATTAGACAGCTGTTGTAAAACAACTGCTACAAAAACAGGAAGAACTGGTTTGATTATAAAATGTTTTTATACTTTTTGGGTCCATAATATCAACTGAAATTTTGGTCGAATTTCGATCAGGAGGCCATCTCTAGTATTATTAATTTTGCAATAATGAGTGCTTATTCATAAAAAAAAGAAGAAGAAAAAAAACAACTACAGGGCTTGTAACAGGTTATTTTTTTATTTTTTTTTTGTTATTTTTTTTGCTCTTGGTTATTTTTTGTTATTATTTTTGGAATTTGGTTATTTTTGTTATTTTTTTGGAGATTTTGGTTATTTTTTAAATTTTTTATGGCAATAAGGATTTAATGGTCGATTTTGATGAAGCTCGTAAAAACTTAATAAATGTTTATAAAAGGAAAAAAATGGAAAAAGTAAAAAAAAATGAATCGGGCAGGATTTTTTATATATTTTTAAATATTATTATTGCTTTAGTAGATGATTACTTACCTAGTTAAAAATTATCCTTCAACATTTTTATTGCCTATATATTTAATATCCCGATAAAATGCCGGTTTTTGGAATTTTTAGGGACTTTTTTTGTTTATTCAAGGTTATTTTTTGTTTGGTTATTTTTTTATTTTTATTAACCTCAAGAACTGTTACAAGCCCTGCAACTAGAAAAAGTTTTCATTACTCTGTACTAAACCAGAGCCACTTTTAATGCCATCTCTCATGCACTTGTCTGCATTTTAGACCAATTTATTCGCATAAAATTTGTTATGTCATTGTATTCTTTTAAATTGGCTGCTTCCCGTTGGTAAATAAATAAAATCTGTACTGTATTTGTAGTTTATTACCATACAGCTAAGATCTAAAAGATCTAAACATCGCTGAGGTTTAAGAAAACCGTTTTTACTACCATTAAACATTTTTAATAAATTTTCAAGAAGATAACAACTTGAAATTATTAATAATTAATAAAATTATTAATAACTTAATTGAAATTTTAGTAATGAGAGTTTTGCACTTTAAGCAAGCACCCCTTTTCAGAGTGTGACAAAACTATTCCTTCATCAAAGTGCTAATAACGACGACTTTGCAAGTATAACTTTGTAAACATTTTTGGGGATGGGCGGCCCACTACACTCTGGGGGGTATTCCACACTCCTCAAACCCCCAGTAATAATTATGTAAAAAAGGTATCAAAATCGTGATTTGCTCTAGGCCTCGCAATTTCTAAGGTTGGCTCTGTTTATTGGTGAATTATAAATGTCAACAAAATATTGAAAAATACGGTATTGGTTGTCAGCTGCTAAACCTCATAGTCGCCGAAGTATGCATCTAACTAATGGTTTTAAGGTTTGAGTAAAAACTTTAATTGTTACTGCCAGAAAATATTGTTGAAGTAAATTACTGTAAAACGTTTCATCATGTTTATAAGCATGAGTTTAAGAATAAGTAATAATTTGTCTACGTTGATTGTTACTGACCTAAACCAGGTGTTTCTTATGGTGGTTGGCATGGGTAGGTCTCATGGCTACCTTTATTACTGACCTAGACACGGTGATTCTAATAGTGGTTGTTTTGGTCGGCTCTCCATGGCTACCTTTGTTACTGACCTAGACCAGGTAATTCTTATGGTGGTGTGCATGAGTGGGTCTCCATGGCTACCTTTGTTACTGACCTAGACACGGTGATTCTAATGGTGGTTGGCATGGTCGGGTCTCCATTTCTACCTTTGTTACTGACCTAGAAATAAGAAAATGAACGGTGGGTGTTTTTGGCTTATGTGGACCTCAAAACAAAAAAAGTATCGTGGTCCCGGGCTTAGGTCTTACCATGGCTACTCAGGGTCGCCACTAGTGAGTTGGGGGCCTGGGGCAAAATGTGTTCTGGGGGCCCCTGTCGCATGCTCACGTTTTAATGTTGGTACAAAAATGCATTCAGTTTTAAAATTTGCAGCCCTGCAAAATAACTATCATTTACGATAAAAATAATTTGTAGGCCTACAAATAAAGTATTATAGACATATTAGCTTCAAATTCTACATCCACATGGCATGTTCTGTCAGTTTAAAGGCAAATCTACTTGTTAAGGACACGCAAAATTGCTTGAACAAAATGTCAAATTGGTGTGACAAAAATGATTTAATATTTAATTCCGATAAGACCAAGATTCTAAATTTCTACAATCGTAAAGAGCCTGATCCCCCACTCTATTTAAATTTAAATGGAGTCACAATCCACAAGTTGAAGAGGTGAAATACTTGGGACTGTATATCTGTGAGGATCTCAATTGGGAAAGTCAATTAATGGTGTAAATACCTGATTAATGGTAATCCTTTTTTGTTGTTTGTTGTTAATGGTAATACCATTAATCAGGTATTTACACCATTAATTGTATTCATTGGTAATCCGGAGGCTAACATTCCATCATGGGAAAGTCACATAAATTCAATTTCATCACGACTGGCAAAGATTATTTATTTAATATACAGGCCCCAGAGGTTAGTCTCAATAAAAATTCTTTTGAAAGTGTATTTTGGCTGATTACACAGCATTATTTCATATGGAGTTGTTTTCTGGGGCAGAGTTTCTGAGGCCAAGAGAGTTTTTCTCTTACAAAAACATGTTATACGAAGAATGTGTGGCACACCATCTCGCACACTGCAAGCCAATCTTCAAAGAGCTGAAAATTTTAACTCTACCCTCACTTTTCATCTTAGAGTCCGCTCAGCTTGCTAGAAAAACCCCCGATGTGTTCATTACCAACAGTAGAGTCCACCAATACAACACCAGAAGGACAAACCAGTTACATGTTCCACAAATAAGCTCTACTTTGGCAAGTAAAAGTCCGTTCTACTCCAGTGTTAAAATCTACAATAGCCTACCAGGAGCCATTATAGAAGAACAAAATTTTTATAAATTCAAGATGTAATTAAGAGATTACTTGTGTGAAGCAGCCTTTTACAGCGTTGAAGAGCTCTTTAACATGGCCTATACTCCCCACTGAAGGGGATTACCCAATTTGACGACCATGTCATGTCGCAGATGCGAATCCAGTTGGATTATTCCCAAGTACTCAAGTATCCAAGTAAACATATCGAAAATAAAAAATTGGATTTTTAACCTCCTCAAGACGGAGTTTTTATGAACGAAAGTGATATTTTTGTAAGTCTGCTCAAAATAATGTTAGTTTTGATTGTATTTATTGATTTTGAACTCTGAATCCAAAAAAATTAGATAATAGATTACTTTATCTGTAAATAACCAAAAATTTTATTCTTGTGATATTTTGCCATGTCCCTTAAAAAAGGCTGACAACTCCCCAGGCTAATAGCTTTGGGCCATCCATTATTTATGCTTCCTAGCAAAGTATTTTTTAACCTGCGGCCCTTACACCCTAGAAGAATTTAATTTTACACCCACATAGCAATGAATACAAAAGTACTGGTGGTTGCAATAGACGTGAGAAAGTGTATCAGATGCACGGGAGCAAAAGAGGCTATTGCGCATGCGCACCCACTCAACGCTAGAGTGCAGCACCGCCAGTCAGCTGTTAGCTCTTGTCAGGTGCCGTTCGCAAAAAAACATTGACTCAATAATAGTTAGTGAAACATTGAATTTTAATCAACTGCATATCAATAACATTATTAATGATGGTTGAGCTGTATTGTATTATTACTTTGTGATTTTTTAACATTTTTAATGGTTGTTTTGTTACCGAAATTAATGCTAGGAAAATTTAATGAATGTGCGCAGCCTGGCTAGTAGCCTACACCGCCGCCCGCCTCTCCCACTCCTACTCCATACCCCTCCCAGCCCTCTTGCTCCCCTCCCCCATGTGCGAACTGCCTCATGTCTTGTGCAACGGCCTGTAGCTCAATCAATATGTAGATGAACAATTACAAAATATGGAGGAAATTTAATTGGAATCCCCTATAACAAAAATGTACTCCTAACTGTGTTGTTTCAAAATTATTTTTGTCATTTTGAGCTCTTTATACTTACTGGTTCCTATCTTATAAAAATCTCTAAGTTAATCGGATAAAAAATCCTTGAAACTTACTAAAATATTGTCCCTATGACACTATGCGTATCTTTTCGAGATAACCAGTCTGAACATTGAAAAAAAGGATTTTATTGTTTGCCCTCATCTGGCAAAATTAGTAATTTGATCAAGAAACTGATTAATTGGGCTATTTTATTTTTTACCATTCCTTCTGCCCCTAACATCCAGATTTTTTTTCTGTCCACAATATATGTTTCTACTGAAGCCATATTATCACGGATTCTCCTTTACCACTTCAACCTCAAAAATATTCCTCAATTCATCAGATATATTCCTTTTAGATTTATTATGAAATTAATAAAGTTTTTTCACTTTTTACTAACCGATACTTTGATTGTTTTATCATAACTTAGGGTGATCATGTGATTTTTATATATTTTTTTGGAGCTAATAAGAGGGTCTGGAGGATATCTTATACTGATGAACACAGGCGGCTATTGACGCAAGCATTGCCTGCGTCACAACGGCACAACGACAATGGTGGCCTCTGGTCCGCAGGAATGCAGTCAACGTTACCAAACATATATTATTGAAACCCAGAACAACATTATTTTTCTTATAAGATATCTACACTGGTTTTAAAAGAGACAGAAACAGAAAATAGTGTTTATAATAATACACAAAAAGGTCCACTTTAAATTTTTCGTGTAATTAGTATAAGCTTCCAAAACATTATTTAACGTTTTTACATATAATTGTTGCAACTTTCATTTGAGTAGGGTGTTTTATACTCATTTTTGACAGCCAAGTGTAGTAACATTAAGTCATATTGATGCATATGTCTCCTTATTTTGTTGAGTTTGGTATTTCCTATAGGGAAATTCGCTAAAAACAATATTTACCATATACTTTTAAAAAATTATGACAACAAAATCTTGTAGTCACCTGTTCAGCGGAAAAGGTGATATCAACAGGTGACACCATGAAATAACCTGATTTACATTAAAATACCATGGGATTTAGATGTAGGTTTGCTATCATTAGAAATGTAAGCAAATTAATTACTCCCTGCCTAGTATAGGAACATACTAAGTTGTATTAAGTTTTATTGAAAAATGAGTGAAATATAAAGGTTTGATCGTTTTCCTATAGAATAACATAGGAATTATATTTTCGGGTGTTCCCATAACCAGTTGAGCTAAGTTAAAAGTTCAAAATACAAAATTATTTTATTTTTTGAGCTCTTTTAAATTATGGCAGTTAAAGTTGTAAATTTTTTTTAAATTAAGGTCATAAAATACAAAAAACTAATTTTTGACTCTTTTAAAACCCCATAAAACCACTTTACCATTATCAGATCATGCTGGTTTGCGAACTCATAAAAATAGACCTGGACCTAAAACTTTATACCAAATTTCATCAAAATTATAGGTCTCTTTCAAAAGTTATTTGTACAACGGACACATAGATAGATACAGTAGAATCTCGATAGTTCAACACAGTCCGTGACTACTTAACATGTCAGTAACGACTGAAAATGTCCATGTTGGAGAGTGACAAAAGTGAAAATGAGTGGTAAAAGATTTTAATTTTGGCTATGTTATAGTTCAATCAAGATATTTTTTCATAAAAATTTAGCATTTACTAAATTCAATTAATGGTTTTTATGCTCCCTGTCGTAAAATTTACCATATACTCCCAATAGTTTGACTTTTCGATAGTTTGACACTCTCTTAGTCCATGAAGAGTCGAACTATCGAGGTTCTACTGTAGATAGATAGATAGATATGTACTCCCGTCGCAGCAGACCTGCGTACTCAGCAAATAGATAGATATGTACTCCCGTCGCAGCAGACCTGCGTACTCAGCAAATTTCCAAAGAATTTTGAGATTTTGTATTTTCCTCATAAACACCATGGAAATGAGTATGTAGGTTTGCTGCCATGGGATGTTGTTAGAAAATATTAGTTTTTAGGAAATGTAATGGTTAGGCAAGGTAAATGTCAAATTGTATAAATATTCGTCAATCTTTAATTTTCCCCATAAAACCAGGGGCGTGAGTGTGTAGGTTTGCTGCCATATGGTGTAAGCAAATATAAGTTAAACTCTACCTAATGAATGTACATACCAAATTTTACCATATTTTGTCAATAAATAAGTGAGATACAGGGTTTTATTGATTGCCCATAAGATTAACCCGGGAGAACTGACATACTGGTCGAAAGGACCGGGTTGGAAGTTTTTTTGATCAAAACAATATTTCCCGGGTGTTGGCAGACTTCACCGGCACTGTACCTCACGTGCCACTTTGCAGGAACAGAACAACGCATTTCCCGTCATTTTCCAACTTGTACAGCCAGTGCATTGGACGATTCCGTAGAAGACTGGTGCGTTCGACCGTGAGTCAGCTCCAGCGTGCGGGGTAAACGGTGCATTTGACCGTGTGTCAGTTCTCATGTATTAAAGTTGTGACAGTTTTGACCGATGACTTGTTTGTAATTAAATCATTTTCCCTGTATAAATATTTTTATTTTTGAAATCATGGACTCAGAGGAACGTAATCGTATCGATAGACCTTTTTTTACAATTCTCATCATCGATAAAATAAAATTGTGTAGTTCATTGACTTGCTAAAAATTATATTATTTTTTGAACAATAAATACATAAATTAAAACTTTTAAATTGAAATAAATTTGATTGTGAGTGACAGATAGATTGTTAACAAATGTTTAAAGTTCAATCCCTTTTTTTCTCTTCCACTAAGTAAGTTTTAGGCCAAACTAAAATCTTTGATAAAAGTAAAAGACCATATTTTTTAAATATACATTACATAAATTATATAAACACTTGTTTACAGTGTAAAATGTTAAAACAACTAATAAGAAAGGCATGTGAATAGGTTTTGAAAAATAAAATACCGATTTATTCAATATATGAGGTATTTTATTAAAACTTGGTCTAAAAGACCGTGAGTCAGTTCTCACGTTTTCAAATCAATGTCAGTCCTGCCGGGTTAACATAGGAAACCTATTTTCAGCTTTCCCCGGAATCTGTTAAGCTAAGTTAAAAATTCAAAATACTAAATTTTTGTTTTTCTAATCTCTTTTAATTCAATTGGTTTCAGTTAAAATTGGGGAATTTTGAAAATTGAGGTACAAAAATCTACAATACCCGTTTTTTACCCCTTTGAAACCCCATAAAACCCTGTTCCCATAACCTGACAATGCTGGTTTGCAAACTCATGAAAATAGACCTGGTCTTACTCCTTCATACCAAATTTTATTTTGAGGTCCCCTTCAAAAGTTATCAGGACTATGGACACATAGATGTACACATATATATGAAAATTAACAAATGGTGTTTTTGACTCCTGTGGACCTCAAAATGAAAAAGTAAAGTGGTCCCTTGCTTAGGTCTTACCATGGCGACTACCCTATAGGGAAATTCGCTAAAAATGTAACGGACTTATCTATTTTGAATTATTACAGATAGCTTATGTCGAGACAGATGGCACAGCATCAAATCATGCTACATTCGACACTTAAAATACACAGCTCTGAATACGACGAGGAAGCCCTACTATTTAGCCGAGTATCTGGATTTCCTTTTGCCACACGTCTCAGACAGGATAAGGTAAGTCTCTCATTGTTACAACCACTCTAATTCAATTGTAATATAAAATCATTTATTTGGGAAAAATTAGAATGGATAAGGACTTAATTTACATTGTATCAATAATAGTGATGAATGTTGAGAGTAACCTATGTCTCTGTCTTGCTTCGGCTAGACAACACTGGTTCCAAGTTGGTCACTTAACCCTCGGTGCCATTTAAGAATTTTGGTTGATGCGGTTTCACATGCGAATCAGGTGTGCCATTGTCTGATTGTGCTGCAAAGCTGGACGTGGAAAACACTTTCAATATAGTCTGATAATGGGGTGACATTCTTATCGCAATGGACAGGTTTCCATGCTATCTGATTATATTAGAGTCCCGCAAACCTAGTCTAATGTGGACTCCGAAAATTTTTCCGGATTTCTGAAAATTCCGGGTTATAGGGAAAGGAGTAAACATAAGAAGAAGTACAAATACTATAAGTTTGAACTTAACTTATTCTCACAGTGGACATTTTTCACATCTTCTGGTAGAATGTTGAGGAACTTTGCTCCCAGATATGTTGGTTGTTTTTTATGGGTTGTGAGAGGAAGGATCGGAAGTTCTAAGTTGTTGGCTCCTCTAGTGTTATAATTGTGTAAGTCAGTTCCTCTACAGGTTTTGTCTTTTAGCATGTAAGGCAATTTCTAGGATGAAAAGGCTCACTACAGTTAGCACCTAATTGTTTAAAATCTGTGCAGCATGATTCTCTAGGTCCAAGACCAGCTAGAATACAAACTGCTTTTTTTGCAGAACTTATCGAGTTATAGAAATCAGGTTTGCAGTATCCTACGGTACCTCCTTTCTGTAGGTCTTGACAACGACAAAGCATATTCACAGCCACAGCTAGTCAATCTAAAATATGTACTGGTAGCTTAATCAAAAACATGATAGATGGCCTAAAGTAGCCAAATTCAAATCCATTACAAATCCACATTTGCTTTAAAAACTGTCTACAGGGTGGCCCTCCAACCGTGAAAACCATGAAATCATGAATAAGCTGTGAATTTTTTTATAAACCTTAAAAAACTTTGCTGAAGTACCTAAAGTGTTAAATGCAATTTAAAGTCAATTGTACTCAATCCGTGTGGCTCAAGAACGTCCAGAACTAAAACCCTCTTTGTGTATGTTATAGAGGAATTACTCTATACCGCTATGCCGGACATGTGCTGTGTGTTCCGGCCGATGCCATGGCGCTTAAGACTGATTTACACACTGCCAGTGGCTGGCATGCCAGTTGAGATTTGACTGGAAAGGCACTGGCAAGCAGTGACTGGAATGCCAGCGAACTGTCGTTTCAAAATGTGGCTGTTTACACGTTGCTTATTACTACTGGAATATTGTAGGTGTTTAATTTGGATATAATAATATAACAATCAGCTGTTCAAATACATGTCTATTTACACATTGCTAGTCAACTGGCGCCAGTCTCAAAATTTTTGTTGTGGAGGCGCTTCCAGCTACTGGCGTGACAGTGGCTAACTGGCTTCTCCAGTGACTGACGAAGCCTGTTTACACAGCGCTAGTTGCTGGCATCCAGTGAATGGAAGCCTCCACTGGAATGCCAGCTGGCAGCGTGTGCCTTTATAAGCCTTTAGTGCCTTGAATTCCAGTGCACTTTACTGCTCAGAGCTATCCAGAATTCTGAAAAATCTGGGTTTGCGGATTCTACGGTACTTCCTTACAATACTGTTAGACATCCAATGTCTCAGAAATGTCTCATAAAAGAAGCTTTAATGGAAAAGCCCCATGGAATATGTTGACAATGTAGCAAAAGTAATGAAAATGAAATTAAAATTCTTTAATTGCTATTTTACAATATCACTGTATTAACAAAGCTAATTCACAGCCACAGCGCTAGTTAATCTAAAATATATGTATGCTTGTCCATCCAAGATTGTCTATCCTGTGTTTGTTTTTCGTTCTGCGCTAGCGTGAGGTTTAATGGTCGTCTGCTACACAGTGTCATGGCGTATTACAGGCCTCGCATGTTTTTCGTTACAATAGTGCATTCGGATTCATGTTTGGGTCGTCTGTTTTGACCATGTTTTGAGCTGCAGTCTGTTTTTTTTTTTTTTGCTTCTGCTCCGTACCAAACATCAATAAGATTGTATTTAGCATTTCCAACATATTTTACTGTAACTGATATTCGATTCTCCATAGGCTATTTGTTTTTTTGTGTTAAATGAACAGTACAGTACCATATTTACAGTTGTCGCAAAAATTAGAGAGACTGGAGGCAGGTAGTCCCGACCCGTCCTAATCCTTTGTTGACAAAACACCCCCAATTGTAGCGCGGCCGGCCGGTTAGGCACCGGAAGGTCGCCCGGGTCTCGGGAGATTCTCAGAATTTTGACCACTGCCAAAGGTGTAACTCCTCTTTTGTCTGAGGTTTATCTTTTTTTTAAATGGTTATTCAACATCGTAGAACTATGATTCAAATTTTGTTATAATCGTTTAATCAATGCGCAACACATAATTCATGAATTTTTATTGTACGTGCATTGGTTCGATTATTGGATAATTGAGGCAGTGGGCAAAATTCTGAGAATTCCCCGAGACCCGAGCGACCTTCCGGTGCCTAACCAGCTGGCCGCGCTACAATAGGGGGTGTTTTATCAACAAAGGATTAGGACGGGTCGAGACTACCTACCTCCAGTCTCTCTAATTTTGGCGACAACTGTACGTGTGACAAACAATACAGGCAAGTTAAAAAATAATCATAACTTCAGATATATACATATACTGGGTGTTTGAAAAAAAAAATTCAGGAATTCAGGAGGTTATTGCCCACATCAAAATAAGCAAAAAAGTTTCTGTAAACATATGTCCATAAATGCTTCGTTAACCCGTTAGCCGCCATTTTTTTTTTTTACACAAAATAATTTTATTTTCATAATGGATTGTTGATTTAAGTTCATATTTGGCATACACCTTTATGGCACTAATGTTCGTTTTCAGGAAATTTGTTTTCAAATTTTGAACTCAAATATCTCAAAACTGAAAAATTTTATCAAAATTTTACAAGTCAAAAAAATTTCCAAATTAGATTATTTTACCAATGGTACCAAGTTTGTAAAGATCTGAAAACAAATGAGGGAGTTATTCAGATTTTTCAATTAAAATTACCTTAATTTGCACAAATTACAATGCAAAATCAATCATTTTAAGCAGAAAAATTGTGATAACTCTGTTATTTGTTGTCAGATCCTTACAAACTTGGTACCATTGGTTAGATAATTTATTTGGCAACTATTTTGTGTCTTGTAAAATTTTGATAAAATTTACCAGTTTTGAGATTTGAGTTAATCATTTTAAAATGGCCGCCATTTTGAAAAAAACATATCTGAAAAAAATAATTTTTTTCCTGGAAAAGAACATTATTGCTATAAAGGTTTATGCCAAATATGAACTTAAAACAATGATCCATTATGGAAATCAAATTTATTTAGTGTAAAAACAAAATGGCGGCTAACGGTTTAATGAAGCATTTAAGGACATGTTTATAGGGACTTTTTTGCTAATTTTAATGTGGGCAATGACCTCCTGAATTCCTGAAACGTTTTTCCAAACACCCTGCATACAGGGTGTCCAGCTTCCACCTTTACAAACTTTTCCAGGTTATTAAGCATGTCAAAACAAACAGAAAAATCATATAAATATATGTCCTAAAATGCTTCGTTAAGCCACTAGCCGAAATTTTATGTTTTTTACACTTAAGAATTTTTATTTCCGTAACAGGTTGTTGTATTGAGTCCATATTTTGCATGTACCTTAATCACACTAATGCTCATTTAAAAAAATATATATATTTTTTTTCCGGTGTACATAAAAAATTTCAAAATAGCGGCCAGGATTTTAAATTTTTAAACTCAAATATCTCAAAAACGGTAAATTTTATAAATCTGTTAAAAGAGACAAAAAAGTTGGGAAATTAAATTATCTAAACAGTGATACCAAATTTGTAAGGATCTGATAACAAATAACGGAGTTATTGAGATTTGTCTCTTAAAATAACCTAAATTGGCATTAATCATTGTGCAAAATCAGTATTTTTCTGCAGAAAAACCACAATAACTCCGTTATTTGTTGTCAGATCCTTACAAACTTGGTATCACTGTTTAGATAATTTAATTTGTCAACTTTTTAGTCTCTTGCAACATTTTTATAAATGTTACCGTTTTTGAGATATTTGAGTTAAAAAATTTAAAATGGCCGCCATATAAAAAATATACATCGGAAAAAAATTATATTTTTTCTAAAAATGAGCATTAGTGTGATTAAGGTACATGCAAAATATGAACTCAATTCCCGTTATGGAAATAAAAATTCTTAAGTGTAAAAAACAAAATGGCGGCTAGCAGCTTAACGAAGCATTTTAGGACATATGTTTAGATGATTTTTCTGTTTGTTTTGGCATGCTTAATAACCTGGAAAACTTTGTAAAGGTGGAAGCTGGACACCCTGTATATGAAATTGAACGGGTGTTTTTGGCTTCTGGGGACCTCAAAAATGGAAAGGTAACAAGGTTCTGGGCTTAGGTCTTACCATGGCTACTATTGTAATAGCATATTCCCTATAGGGAAATTTGCTACTACCCCTCGCAGCAGACCTGCATTCTCAGCGAATTTCTAATGGAATTTAAGATTTTTTACTTTCCTCATCAAAACACCATAGGAGTGAGTATTTAGCTTTGTTGCCATGGGGTGTTGCTAGAAAATGTAAGTTAATCCACAATTGGTGAAGGTAAACACAAAACTGTATTAAGATCTGGCACTTTTTTATTTTTCCCATAAACCCTATGGGGGTGAGTATGTAGTTCTGCCGCCATTTGGGTTTTGTAAGCAAGTATAATACAAACCCTATCTAGATAATGTGCATACCAAATTTGATTTTTATGTCAATAAATAAGCAAGATACAGGGTTTTGTAGATTTCCTATAAGAATAACACGGGAACACATTTTGGGATTTTCTCCCTAATCAGGGCCGGATTTACGTTTTCTTCGCCCATGGGCATATAATAATCTGCCGCCCCTTCACCCCCCCCCCTCCGGCTCCCTTTTGTTTGTACCCTCCAAGGAGCCACATTGTGGCGACATTGTTTTTTTTTTTTTTTTCTAAAGAAGGAATCTAACTTTAAAGTTTGGGCAAGCACTTCATTATCCTTCTTCTTCTTCACTTCAGCTAATTTCCGGTATTCCGCGCCACTAAGTCTTTTTCGCCCATCCCCTAGGCCTATGTTTTAAAAATATAACAAAAATTATTGCGTAGGGCCTATATCAAATTGAAATGAAATCTCACATGAAACACAGCATGCATTAAAAGAGTTATGAGCAAATCAACAACACACAGTCGCACACGCACTACTGCATAACAAGCAAGCCGCAAGCGTACTCGCACAGGCTGTCAGTTCTAATGCGACATTAACAACGCCACATAACACTGACGAATGACGTTTGTACACTGACCGCCCAAGCGGAAACGAAATGGCGACTTGGCGGGCTGGGCTGATAGATGTGCCAAAAAGAACAGAACAGTTTCATTGAAACAGTTACCCGTTTAAAACAGTTTCGTACCGGAACAGTATGGTGGAATCAGCCTGTTCCAATCAACTCGGAGTTCGCGGCCCATAACACGCGTCTAAGCACTACACTATCCCCTCACACTCACATTCGCTTGGAACAGATACGAGTGTGAAGTGACATAGGACCTCCCAAGCTAGTTTCAAAGTTTGTCAAGTGTCTGAATGTGCAATGCTGAGGGCTGTAGTAACTGTAATCAAACCCGATTTTAATTATTTTTGAAGGTTGATATTTTATTATAACTGAAACTGAATCAAACATAAAATGTATCTGGTGGTTGTCATTAATAGGCTATTATCCAAATGTACTTTGACATCTCATTAATAAATGAGTTAATATGTTATTTTAGAAAACGTTACACGTTCATCGACGCGTCGTGTGAGAAATTAATAGAAAAAATTATTAGGTTAGAGAACATTTCAGCAGGAACAGCGAAGTTGTTTGGTACTAGTAGGGTATTGCAATTGCTGTTGTAAACTATTCCGTAACAGGATAGATACGCAACAGCATCATGGGAGTCGCCAGACTCGCAGAACAGTATCATGGGATGTTGCGGATCAGGTTGTTCCAAACTGTTCCGCCGGAACAGGTATATGAGACTATAGTGCGGAACTGTTCCACTAAATAGGCTAGTACGGCACATCTCTATGGGCTGATGACAGCGAGGAATACGAATACGGCTCCCCCCTCCCTCACCTTGCCCCACCACTACCACATCGTCTGCCGCGCGCAAATAAATAGAGGCTCTTCCACGCATCCGCGCAGACTGCAGTCTGCCCTTTGCCGCCTCACCAAACATGACGATGACAAAGCGCCGTGCATACAGAATCAAATTTTAATTTCTCCTAAATTTTGCCGCCCTTGAAATTTGCCGCCCTGGGCATGTGCCCATGTTGCCCATGCGGTAAATCCGGCCCTGTCCCTAATTAGTTACGGCTAAGACAAAAATTAGAAATTGATTTTTTTTTCAAGCTCTTGAGAAGCTTGAGTTTTATGGAATAAAAAATTCACAATTAAAATTCATCAACTCATATTTGACAAATAGAAAGCAGTATGTTTCTATTGGTGGGAAGACATCTGGTTTTAGATTGGTTGAAACAGGAGCTCCGCAGGGCTCAGTCCTCGGACGATTTCTCTTTTTAATTTCAAATTAAAGGTCTACCAAGAAATGAAGCAGTTGATTCTGTATTATATGCAGATGATACTTTGCTTACATCTCATGAAGATATTTTTATACTTAGTGCACTTAACAAAAGAAGCCACTGATTTGACATCAATTTGGTTTTTAGCCAATGAGCTAAAATGTAATGAAGATAAAACTCTCAAAATATTCTTATTGGCCTTTCTAATGCTATTACTAAAAATCGGTAAAATACCTTAGCTTTTATATTGATTCAAAACTCAATTGACAGGAACAAATTTAAAATACTTGTAAAAATTTCTCGGGTCAACTATTTACTACTGCTGCGGGTCAACTATTTACCACTGCTATTTAATACTACTGCTGATGGTAGTATAAATAATTGCAATCTTGAACTAAAGTCTAACCTGAAAGACTCAATTAATATTAATAGAAATCTACTATTTTGGAACGTACAAAGTGTTAGCAACAAAATTGATTACATTAGTTATATTTGTAATAAATTTAAAGTAAATACATTAGCAGTTGCTGAACACTGGGTAAATGATGCAGAAAAACAATTTCTCAATATACCTGGCTTTACTCAAGCCTCTATCTTCTCTAGAACTAAAAGAATTCATGGTGGTGTGGCCTTATTTGTAGAGGAGGGCTGTGTTTTCAAGGAAATAGAATCTATAAAACAACTTTCTATTGAAATGGTTTGCGAGGTTGTAGCTGTGGAGATTCCTAAAGAAAAGTTAATTGTTTTGTCTATATATAGACCCTTTAACAATGATTCTGTATATTTTAATAACTTTTTGAACTGTTTCTATGAGGTACTAACTCTTGTGTTTATTTTACTACCTAGCTATAATGTAATTGCTGGTGCAGATTTCAATGTTGATTTTCTTAGCAATGACAGGTTCCATACAGATCTCAAAAACCTATTAGAGTCCTTTGGCCTCTTAATAACCACCTATGACATTACTAGGCCTGGTATTTTAGGTAATAATGGTACCTGCATAGATAACATTGTAACAAACATCCATAACAGCAGATGGAATAGTCAAGTGTTTCATACTGTATTGTCTGACCATAATGCGATTATTTTTAATTATAAATGTGATTTAGATGTAAATAAATCTGGCGGGTACAGAAAAGAGTTAAATCATGCAAATATGATTAGAATTATAAATGATGACAGCGTGGCTTTGTTTATTGCTCTATTAAAGGAAGTAAATTGGGTGGAAGTTTATTCACAGAATAGTATTGAAACTAAATTCAAATGTTTTTTGCAATTGTACTTATGGGCTGTTAATGGGGCATTTCCGTTAAAAAAATCAAAAACTAGAAAGGCCAAATCTGATAATAAGTGGTACACTGATGAACTAGTTAGACTAAAACAACATTGTGACAAGCTGTATAATCTTGCAAAACTGTCTAATAGTCCTTTGGTGAAAGGAGAGTACACTTTTTTTAGAGGTGTTTATAAAAGAAGTATAAAAAAAGCAAAAATCAGTTATTTTAACAGTTAAGTTGTTAATACCCAAAATAAAACAAAAGCCTTGTGGAAAATTGTAAATAGCCTAACTAATATTAATTGTAAAGAGTCCCCAACAGATGTAAGAATTTCATCTGGTGATTTCAACAATTTTTTTTGTTGACCATGTCAATGAACTTAGTGGAAGTGTAACAAACAGCAATTATAGCATGCAATACTATCTCACAAACTGTCTTCCACCCAACACTGTGTTTAATTTTAGTAAGGTGAGTGTTGAAGAGTTTTTCAAGTCAATGAATAGTGTCAAAAATAGTAATTGCTTGGATGTATTTGGGATCAATGCTGTTATTCTTAAAGTATCAAGTAGCTATGTAAGTGAAATTTTGTGTTATCTTTTCAATGAGTGTATTATACATGGTGTATTCCCTAAAGAACTTTAAAATGTCAAGGTGTTACCAATATTTAAAAAAGGAAACAAAAAAGATATGTCTAACTATAGGCCTATTTCTATTGTGCCAGTAATCTCCAAAGTTTTTGAGTCAATTTTACAGAGTCAAATGTTGAATTATTTTGAAAGTAATTTTATCTTCTCTGATAAACAATTTGGCTTTAGGCCTAATAGAAGCACAGGTGATGCAGTGCTTGGCTTGGTTGATAAAGTTGTTAACAGTCTTGAAAAGGAGGTTACAGTTAATTTTAGATCTTATGACATGTCTAAAGCGTTTGATACTGTTAGTCACAATGTACTCACCACTAAGTTAAAGCATTATGGTTTTAAAGAGGTTTCAGTTTCTCTCATAGCTTCATATCTAAGTAATAGGACTCAATTTGTATGTAAAGATGGTTTGTTTTCTTCTGGTAGATTAGTTAAATATGGCGTGCCTCAGGGCTCGATACTTGGCCCTATATTGTTTGACATTTATATTAATGATTTACCAGCTAATGTTGATAATGATAACAATGATTGTGTACTGTTTGCTGATGATCTTGGTCTTAAAACCTGTGGTAAAAACGATGTTGTGATAAAAGAAATTTTAGACGGTAGTTCCTCTGTAATAAACGACTGGTGTTTAGCAAATAATTTGTCCTTAAACTTAGAAAAAATCTGTGATATTAATTTTAGTTATGGAAACAATAATTTTAATATGGAGCATAATAGAACACTGAAGTTTCTGGGCATTTGACTCTAAACTATCATGGGAAAAGCACATTAATGACACTATTAAAAAAATGAACAAGGGTATTTATATGCTTAGGAGATTAAGTTCTGCAGTAAACATGAATACTTTAGTCCAAGTTTATTATGCACAAATACAAAGCATACTATGTTATGGGATTGCTATCTGGGGAAATGGTGCTCAAGCTGAAAGACTCTTTGTTTTACAAAAGAGAGCTATCAGAATAATATGTAGTGTTGATGGCAGAACTCACTGTAAGCCTTTATTTATAAAACTTGGCATACTAAGTCTCCCTTCTCTTTATGTATTGCACTTACTTAATTATGTTAGAACTAATAAGGATAAATTTGGCCTAAACAGTGATGTTCACAAGTATAATACAAGAAATAGGGATAAATTTAGATTACAGCAATTTCAGTATGCAAGTTCCCAAAAAAATTTTTCTTACATGGCCATAAAACTTTTTAATTTTTTGCCAGATGAAATTAAAGTGTTGAATAATATTAATTTTAAAGCTAAAGTGAAAAATATTTTAAGAAATGAATGTTTGTACAAAGTAAATGATTTTTTCAGTATTGATTTTAAATGTCTCATCTAAGTTACCACCTGCAATGTGACCAATTATTTGTAATCTCTATTGTTATGTGTCTATGACTAGATATTCTCTTGTATTCTTTTAATTGTGCAATTCTCATGCAGTATTTTTATGTTTTGTTGTCTCTGTGCCCATGTCATTGAATGTTAATTAATTTTAATCTGCTGTAATCCATAGACAATTGTTTTGTATTATGTTACTGCATTGACGTTGTCAATACATTTATTGTTAAATGTTTTACGACAATAAACATCTTGAATCTTGAATCTTGAATTTACTTTGGAAATTAAAATATTTTGTAATTGACGAGTATTTAAGAATTACATATTTTGCATTTTTCCAATCATACATATCCTATTGCATTATACTGAGGAGATATTGTTTCATGTAAAAAATTGTTAATCCTGTAATAAAAGGTAATTTGCACTGTATGTGGAATTACTGTACTGGTAGTTTGCTAAGGTCTATATTATTATAGTTTTATGATTTATTTGCCCCTTTGAGCCACTAGTTAAAATTATATTTAAATATTTATTATGTACAAGAATGCAAAACGAATGTCCTTTGACTGCCATCCTCGATCATGGTGCCAGCGAAATTACAGGATGGCTTGGTTCACCTATCCAATAATTGACAGCTTAACAAACAGCACAACATAAACATGATTTTGTATACATTCATTTTTATCAATAATCATATTTTTTTATATTATTAAGACAGTATTTAGACATATAGTCTTTGATAAGTAAAGAATACAATAATGTAATTGAATTTAGGGCAATGCTCGGTGATCGCACCGTCAGCAGGTTATCGGTACCTATTTGGAAATAAATTGATGTATTACAATCCTTCAACCATTGGTATAAAGTTCATAACTATACTTATGATAGGCAGAGTTGGTTTTGGCAGCGGTAGCAGTATGAAAAGGTTAGGTAAGTGAGCAACTATCGCCGATGGGGGCCATGGATATGTTTGCCCCGGGCGTCTCCAACCCTAGGGACGGCCCTGCTTGAGGGTGATGGTTAATAGAAGTTCTACTGTATCTTAAATTTAGCCTAGTTTTTTTTAGCTACTGAATGAATAATTTGTTATAGATAACATTACAACAAAGACATTACAACATTATTACAACAACATTATAACATTACATACAAAGATAACATTTCTGTTTTAACTATTAACAATTTCTAATGTATTTGTATATTTTCAGAGCATATTTGGCTTCTAAACGATTCGAGTTGGACAGGTTACCTTCATATCTGAGAGAAGCTCTGCCGAAATCAGAACCTACTGTTACTTACTTTGATTGTGATATCACAACACAGAACAATTTAACAGATACATTTAATCAACAGAACCATGTAATCAAAGAAGAAATTGTTGATGTTGAAGAGGTAAGTGATTCCGATTGGTTAAGTATCACACCAGAGATTGTCCAAAAACCCTCATCATCCAAAGAAGTCACTAAGAGGCTACCAAATAAACCTATTACCAGTGCTAGTTCTCCTAAGAAGATGAAGACTTTGAAGGTGAACAACCCAAGTAAATCAAAAAGCACTGAAGATGATGACATTAAATTTTTCAAAACTTTATTACCGGAGGTGGCACGTATGTCTAGTCATCAGAAACTCAAATTTAAACAGGAAGCGCTGAGTATTATTGAAGATATTTTATATGCAACGGAAGATGTTGAAGATTTAAATATCATGGATTAACATGTATTTTTAATTTGTTGACGTCTGCCATGAAGTCAGTATGCTTTTATCAGCAAGATGAAATTTTTAATGGCAACGTTTGTTCTGTTATTGTTACCAGTTATTTATTCCATTTGTCTCTATAAATAGTTTTAATTACTATTTTATCAATCAAATGCTTAGAACTCAACACCTGATGGGTCAGCTCCTTGAGATATGCTACACGAATTCATTTAGATGGAGTAGGCTAAGTGAATTTTATTTTAGTCCATTAGTGAACACAATATTATATCAATATTACAATATTATCATACATTTTATTTTGAGTATTTATTTATTGAAAGGATTTTTTAAAGTATAAAAACAATCATATTTTGTCATATTATTATACATAATTCTAAAGAGCACAAATAATACAGTAGAACCTTGAAAGTTTGACACTCCTTATAATTTGACATGGTCCATGACGACTTGACGTCAGTCAATAGTTACCGATAGTGTCCATAGACACTATCCGATAGTGGCGACTGACAATGGTAAAAATGTAATCAAAGTGGTTAATAATTCAAATGTTGGATATGCTAAATTTTATTAAAGATATGGTTTCATTAAAATTTATTGTTTTCTCAAATCATACACACGATTTTTAAACTCCCTAAAATGACACATGCCCTCCCTATAGTTGGACAATTTGATGCTTTGACACTTCGTAAGTCCACAAACTATCGAGAGTTTGCTCTAACTGTGTAATTTTCTTGCTGTTTCACTCCATAATATTGTGATGTCAAAATTCAATTTTTTTATTATTTGTTTGTGTATAATAGTTATCAGGCATTATGCAATCAATTTTTATAAGTTTTTGTCCTGTTTGCAACTTCCATAGAGAAAACGGCTGTGTTTTATTGTACTGCTTAAAACCCCCTTTTAATTAGCACAAAAAAAAAATCTGATCAATGAATACAACAAAATTTAAATTCTGACGCAGCAGGCCTGTGTACAAAAGAAATTTCCAGTAAATCTATATATTAATACACAAGCATGTTTCATTTCCTCCTTTTTTCTCAGCTCGTGTGCATCGTAGGAGAAATCCGAGCATACCATTAGAAAGGTATAATCCTGTAGATGAGCAGAATCACATTCTAATTCACATCGGACACCAGGGCCACGCCCCACAATCTTTCAAAGTTCCAATGTTAATCTTATGGAGGAAGGAGAATTGATTGAATCATTAGACAGCTGTTGTACGAGGGTCGTCCACAAAGTAACCGCCGTTTGAGCGTGGCGCGATAATTAGTGGGGGTAGCGCCGCCATTCTTACATCGGCGTGCGCAGCCGTTCAGTACGCTTCTAGCTGTGCAAGAGAGAGCATCGTACGATCGCGCGTTCTTTTGTTATAACGTAAAAACATGAGCGCTGCAATAGAAAGTCCCGCCAAGTACGTAGTGCGTGGTGTAGTAAGATTTCGGTGGTCAAAAAGTTAAACAGCCACTGAAATTCATCGTTAATTGAGTGCGGGGTATGACTTAAACATTATAACCAAAGGTGTTGTCCGTCAATGGATTTTTTTGTTTTTGACATCGTGGTTTTCTGGCGTAGTGTTTGTTCACGACAACGCCTGCCCTTACACAGTCATGGACGAACACAACGCCAGATGTCAGAAAACCATGATGCTCGTTTTTGTGTACAAAAAACGAACCCATTGACGGACAACCTTCTCTGCTCACAATGTTTAAGCAATACCCCGCACTCAATTAACGATGAATTTCAGTGGCTGTTTAACTTTTTGACCACCGAAATCTTACTACACCACGCACTACGTACTTGGCGGGACTTTCTATTGCAGCGCTCATGTTTTTACGTTATAACAAAAGAACGCGCGATCGTACGATGCTCTCTCTTGCACAGCTAGAAGCGTACTGAACGGCTGCGCACGCCGATGTAAGAATGGCGGCGCTACCCCCACTACTTATCGCACCACGCTCAAACGGCGGTTACTTTGTGGACGACCCTCGTAAAAACAACTGCTAGAAAAACAGGAAGAACAGATGTTTCACTTATAAAATGTTTTTAAACTTCTTGGGTCCAGATCAACTGAAATTTTGATCGAATTTCGATCAGGAGGCGTTCTCTAGTTTATTTTATTTTTTTCAATTTAACCTTAAATATTATACAGGGTGGTAATAAAGTCCGAAGACAGTTAAATATTTTAAAAAATAATGTAGATAGAGCTACAATACTTGGAACAAAGTTACAGGGCATAAAACTCTATTTTAACACACATTCAGTGATCCAATAACTCTTCAGGGGGACGGCTCACAAGGAGTCGGAAGGAAATCTTAAATGGAAGCATAGGTTGATATGCACATCAAATTAAAGGTCTTACTTGGCTGAGTACAATGCTGCAAACTAGACTTAAAATGGATAACCCAGACAGAAATGGTAGGCATTCAAATTTTCATTAAAATCATATGGGTAAAATTGAAAAATACAATAACTTTCTTAATACTCAACCTTTTGACGTCGGGTTTGTGGCTAATTATTCCAAATGCAAAGACATTTAAAATTATGTATGATGTGACAAAAGCCAAAGCATATTTCTGTAAGACTTCATTGGGGGACTTCCCATAGAGGATGTTTATTTTGAAACTTCTTTAGCCTCTGTCACATCATACATCATTTTAAACGTCTTTGCATTTGGAATAATTAGCCACAAACCCGACATCAAAAGGTTGAGGATTAAGAAAGTTATTGCATTTTTAAATTTTACCCATATAATTTTAATGGAAACTTTGAATGCCTACCATTTCTGTCTGGGTTATCCATTTTAAGTCTAGCTTGCAGCATTGTACTCAGCCAAGTAAGACCTTTAATTTGATGTGCATATCAACCTATGCTTCCATTTAAGATTTTCTTCCGACTCCTTGTGGGCCGTCCCCCTGAAGAGTTATTGGATCACTGAATATGTGTTAAAATAGAGTTTTATGTCCTGTAACTTTGTTCCAAGTATTGTGGCTCTATCTACATTATTTTTTAAAATATTTAACTGTCTTCGGACTTTATTACGACCCTATATTGGGTTATGTATGTAAGTTTTCTTAATTTGTGCTTTCATAAGTAAATAAAGGTTAATTATTACCTGGCACATTCAAATTTTATCAGGCTGGTAATTTTGTTATAAATATTTCCTTGTAAAACCTCCTTGGGGAATGAGTATGTAGGTTTGCCCCACTTTATAGGTTTTGTGAGCAAATATAAATTAATCCTTTCCTTGTGAAGTTACATACTAAATTTTATCAAGTTATAACCGGAACCAAAAATTATAATGGAGTGAGAGTTTGTTTATTTACTATAAGAATAACATGGGAAATGTTTTTCTTTGTTACTAAGTAGGTCAAAAATTCAAAACACTAAATTGTTTGTTTTTAAAGCTCTTTTAATGGCAAACCATACTCATTCCTATGGTGTTTATAGGGAAAATACAAAATATCTAATTCTTTTGGAAATTTGCTGAGCACGCAGGTCTGCTGCGACGGGGGTATTATTTATTTCTGTATATTAAGTAGGAATGAACATTGTAAACACCTTATCATATTGCCTTGTATTGTATAATATATTTATGTGCCTTTGTTAATGCAGTATAATGTATTATAAATTTTTTATGAGAATTAGCTTCTTTATTTATTTCCTATGATCCCTTCTTATAGGCAGCATGGGGCCACAATAGTAATCCCTACCGTACTCAATACCAAGCCTGTCATTTTAGTTCCAACAAGTCTTCCAGTCTTAAAATCAACTGCAAATCCGAAGGTTGGAGACCCATGTTGTCCTGAAGGATCCAAGATCCATCCTGTAGAGGGAGTGATACATATCATGACTGTCAAGACTAGAGATTCAGAATTTTAGCATCCAGCAATGAAATTGGTACCACTTCTTCCACTCGATTCTGACTCATTTCATTAAGATTTTGAAATTTCTACTTGAAACTTCGGTGAGCGGCTGTTGGAGCATCCTCAAATAGCCTCCAATTTTTATTTTTAAAGTGTGATACAATGTAATAATTTAATGTTTAGTTTGCTTAAAATCTCAAACAAAAAACAATTCAGTTTATTTATAAATACTTTACTACATTATAAAATGTTAAAAGATTATTTTACTTTAGTAAAGAAATATTTAAGTTTTCATGCTGAAAAGGAAGAAATGTTTGTAGCTAAGACTAGATAAAGCAGTTGAATGTACTGGCCTTCTAGACGTAGCTTATGTTTTGTTCTATTGTCCAGCTAATCTCTATTGTGGAGTGGACAGACCTGAATAAACGGGGTTTTCCTGTTCCTGTCCAGCTCACTAGTACTCCAGACTCAGTGGTAAATTTCAGTGGGAATGTAAGGGAACGGCATTCCCCTTACCTCCCAAGACTGTCGAAACGTAAGGGAATGCACGTAAGTCTAAAACGACGATAAAAAAATAAAAAACTGAAGGGAAGATCAATACTTAGATTTTGCTACAGATGCTTGGAATTTGGTTTGGGGTTATTACACCCTATAGTTTTGTACAATCCATTTCCAATTAAAAAACCTTACAAAATTACACGACTTAGCCGTCATTTTACAAGAAAGCAAAAAATGCTATAAGTGGGAAAAGTTGGGAATTTTCACAAAATGGTCTGGAGACCATGCCAAACAAGTCCCAAGTGGTTTTGCTTTATAAACAATTACATCTGGGTCGGTAACTGAGATGGCGGGATAGCGCTAAAAACGAGCAGACTACCCCAACTATACCCCGTTCAAAATAAATGTGCAATCGAAAGACAGAATTTCATTTCCCACCACAAGGAAAATTCCCTCAATACTTTCCTGAATTCCCCGATTTTCCTCACAATCAGATGTTATTTTAATTTGGCCCCTAAAATTTAGAGTAGAAAATAGCGCTGATGATCGTTTTACTTCCCCTACTTGCCGTTTGTAAGCGCTTCTTGTTACATCTCAAATGTCAAAATTAGAATGTTTGTTTACGAAAAAATCAAAACATTGGCATAATTTGACATGAGATATTAAACAGCTGTGGTAATTCTCAGTGATTCTGATTGGTTGGATTCTTAGCAGCGGGAGGAACGGGAAAAATGGGGGACTTGAAATCTGCGTTTCGACCGCACATTTATTTTGAACGGGGTATAGTTAGAGATACTGCCGCCGCCACGCCGCGCCTTGTCAGCTGGCATCGTTATTATTGGTGCGTCTGTTTTGTTTACATTCTTTTATTTCAGGTGAAATTGTTATTATTGGTGGATCCACTCTGATTAACCCCATCTAGTGGTGGGGGTAACGGATCGTTTTTGCAGCATTGTGTTAGCGATCCAGATGTAAATTGTTTATATCTATGGGCAGGGGAAGCTGGCTCGTTTTTAGCGCTATTCCACCATTGCAGCGATCCAGATTTCTACTAGTTGATTTATATGGCTGCGAAGCATCACAGGGGGTGAGGGGGGGATAAAAATTATGAAAAATAGCGTTACGTAATATGTGAACGGCCCTTAATGAGTTTATTTCTGTTGAACTTGAGAACTTTCCCAGAAGTGACAGAAAGTGCCAAGTGAATCCAAGTAATCTTGATCATTTGACTTCATGTCGAGGTCGTGTTTCATTCAATCTGCTTTTTCATCGATATTGATTTATTTACATGGAGTAATAGTTTTTAGCAAAATTTGGTTTTTATCATTTTATGTACTATTTTGACACTTTTTTGTATCATTATAAGGTTTTAATTCAACTCTTAATTGTTTAATTTTTAACAAACTCAATAATTAGGCCTAATTAAGTGAATCCATTTTATACAACAAAATTACCTAATTTCAAACACAATTTTTTACCCTGTGTATATCGAACCAGCAAAAATCTTTTTATTTTTGTAGGTCTAGCAAAGTCAGGAATTTAATTTCTAATTCTCCTCTATCCAAACAATATATTATATACATGAATTTGAACGAATGGTGTTTTTGGGTTCTGTGGACAGAATCAGAATCATCATTTATTATCAATTGACATTTTACAATGCATGTGATATGGTCATATAAAGGTGTGCATGCTAAGCAGTTTTCAGAAAACTGGAAAATATAAGTTATCAAAGTTCATGTCTTTTCTTCTTCTTGCACTTCATAAATTATGTGTTATTATTGTGTTCATAAATAACGGATTGCAATAGGCCTAATTTCAATGATGTTGATTCTCTAAATAATAAATACCCCCGTCGCAGAAGACCTGTGTATACTCAGCTTACTCAGCAGTGATATCAAAAATATATGAAAAAATTGTCTATAATCAATTATTAGAATATTTAGAAAGTAATAATTTAATAAATAGTAATCAACACGGTTTCCGTCCTGAAAAGTCGGTTGCTACTGCGGCAGTAAGTTTTATAGAATCAATAATTGAATCAATTGATAGAGGCGATGTTTGTGTTGGGATTTTTATGGATTTGTCAAAAGCATTTGATACTGTTAATCACATCACTCTTTAAAAAAAATTAGAAAAATTAAACTTAAAAATTTGTTTAAATGGTTTCACTCATACTTATCAGGGAGACCTCAATTTGTTCAATTAAATCATATACAAAACAACAAAATTCATAATGTGAAGTCAGATTTAAAATTAATAAGACATGGGGTCCCCCAGGGATCAGTTTTGGGTCCCCTTCTATTTATTTGTTACGTTAACAATATTGCCCAATCATTTTCAAAAATACCACAAAATAATTTGGTTCTGTATGCAGGTGATTCAAACCTTAAAATATCAGGAGACACAGCCGAGGAAGTAGAAATGTTATCTTTCATAGAATTGGCAAATATTAAAGAATTTTTTGACTATCATGACCTAACATTGAATGCATCAAAAACAAATTTCCTCTCATTTAAGACTTCCCAATGCCTAAGAAAATTTGAACCGACCATCTCAATTGACTGTGAGCCAATAGAAATTGAAAAAAACTACTGGTTTTTTAGGTTTAGAAATTGATGATAATTTAACCTGGAATAATCATGTACACAAAGTTCTCTAAAAAATTAACTCTGGAATTTATGCCTTGTGCAGGATGTCATTTTTATGCAATGACATTGAAACTTTAAAAATTATATACTATGCCCATGTTCATTCTCATATTTCGTTTGGCCTGGCATTGTATGGGGCAACAAAAAAGGAAAATTAAGATGAAATTAAAAAAACAAAACAAAAGCAAGCTATTAGAATAATATTAAAGTTAAAACCTGATCAATCGGCAAGAGATATTTTTAAATCTTTAAAAATACTAACTATATATGGTCAATATGTACATGACACAGTATTACTTTTCCTTAAATCAAACCAATTACACAGGAAAGTACTAAGCTCCACCCATACAACACCTGAAACCGGGATATCATCAATACTCGCCATCACAAATTAGAATTTTATAATAAGAAACCAACACATATTGGTGAAAAATTTTTTATGAATTTACCAGCCACTTTACGAAAAGAAAATAATGTAAATAAATTAAAAATTAATGTTAAAAAATATTTACTAGACTTACTAGACAAACCATTGTATTCTTTCAAAGAATTTTATGAAGTGTAGGGGTTATTTAAGTTATTGTATATTTTTCTAGGTTTAGCTCATTGACGCTATTTTCATGTATCATCAAGGCCGTCCGTAGCCAGCAGTGGCGTACCCAGGATTTTTTTCGGGGGGGGAGGGGTATTATCAGTTCATAATTCCATGAAGATATACAGGGTGTCCCGGAACTCTCTGGAACCTTTTTGTATATTTATTCCTTGCATCGAGACAAGAAAAAAACATCATACAAATATTGGTCTAAGATCCATCGTTAAGCCGCTAGCCGCCATTTTGTTTTTTTCACATAATAATTTTTATTTCCGTAACGGATGGTTGTATTCAGTTAATATTTGGTATGAATCTTTATCATACCAATGTACATTTTCAGGGAAAAAATTATTTTTTTCCACTGTGTATTTTCAAAATGGCGGCCATTTTAAAATTTCAAACTCAATTATCTCAAAATCGGTAAATTTCATAAAAATTTTACTTGACACAAAAAAGTTGTTAAATTAAATTATCTAACCAGCAGTACCAAGTTTATAAGGATCCGACTACAAATAACAGAGTTATTGCGATTTTTCTCCAAAAAAACTTTGATTTTGCATTATAATTAATGCAAATTAAGGCCATTTTGATAGAAAAATCGCAATAACTCTGTTATTTGTTGTCAGATCCTTATAAACTTGGTACTGCTGGTTAGATAATTTAATTTAGCAACTTTTTTGTGTCAAGTAAAATTTTTATGAAATTTACTGATTTTGAGATATTTGAGTTTGAAATTTTAAAATGACCACCATTTTAAAAATACACAGTGGAAAACAATAATTTTTTTCCTGAAAATGTACATTGGTATGATAAAGATTTATCCCAAATATTAACTGAATACAACCATCCGTTACGGAAATAAAAATTATTATGTGAAAAAAAACAAAATGGCGGCTAGCGGCTTAACGATGGATCTTAGACCAATATTTGTATGACGTTTTTTTCTTGTCTCGATGCAAGGAACAAATATACAAAAGGGTTCCAGAGAGTTCCGGGACACCCTGTATATGTATGTGTATGACAATATATACATATGTATGTGTATTAGTACATATATGTGCGTGTATGTGTATACCTGTACATAAAAGGGAATGCATGAAATAACATACAATTTATTACCATTGACTATATACATAGGTGTTAAAACTAAATTAAACCATGTATACATTAAAACTTTAATTTTAAGTACCAGGGGGACCGAGCTTAAGCTCGGTAAAATTATTACTTTCGTTTCTCACATGGTTTATTTTATCTACAGTTATCAGCTGATTTTTGTTCAGTTAAAAAAATTCCATAAGGATAACATGGGATCTTTGAAGGGCTCTAGCGCGAAAACCGGATTTTTCCCAGCTATGGGACCAGCTCCAATCGATTTCTGGTGGCCAAAACCCCCATATTCCAAAATTTGAAGGAAATCGTCGGAGCCGTTTTTGAGATAATTGTGCAAGCAAACAAGCAAACAAGCAAACATTGCTCGTATAAGAGTATAGGATACCAGGATAGACTTTTATACACATGGAAAAATTTATATAGTTGTATACAACCTACACCGCAATTATATACAAGTTACAATAATTACATACCCTCTTACACCAGCATATGACACTTAATTTAACAAAATATCGAGTCTTCTTGGCTTCTTAGCCATGACGTCCAAGACCTCTTCAGATAAAACATTAAAGTCTATGTGAATAGAGAGGTGGGCTAGACCATTTAACCTAGTTTGAGACGTCGAATTACGCAGGAATGATTTCAGACGACGCAAAGTGGAGAATGATCGCTCTGCTGTCGCCGTTGTGATGGACAACGTGACGCTCACCTTAAAATTAATAAATCACAGATGAACCACAACAAGTCTTACTAAGAGTTATTTATTTGTAAACTTATATTTTGTATGGTAATCATTACGAAAGATTATTTATTACTTCAATAGTTGTAAAAATCGTAGTAGAAATGTCTGTAAGCCAACTTTACAGTTAGCCTATAACAAAACTTTTAAATAGGCACGGAAAGAATAAAAAATTATTTAATGTATACCAGACGTGATACTGACTCAATGGCTTTCTTGATAAACATAAAAAAAATTAAACATGAAGTATTTAAGACTTAACCACTACTTTAAAAACTGACTGGCCTAGTAAAAGCATTGATATTGTAATGTATTAATTCAGAGCATAATTATATACCTTAGGCTAAGCATGGTATGCAATGTTGGGAACAACATTTCGTTGCAATGATCCAAGCCTGTCAGGAATACAGTGGGGAGCTTCTCCTTTCCCTTTTCTTTCATCACTCTTCTCCACATCGCCAATTCGGCGGAAAATCGGGCTGGGTCGGAGATGATTGATGGCCACTGTTTGGCCAATGTTGTTGAACAGAGATCTATGTCTGTATTCTCAGATTTAATTAAATTCTGCGGCAAAGAGGAGGGATATTTTTTGAAGAACATCCCGATGCTTCAAAAATCTCTGCGTCATTTCACTAAGGAAATGGTCGAGGAAGGGAATGAAAACGCCGCACCGGTAATACTCCTCGGGGCTGTTGGTCACATAGTTGTCCCTTTGAGTTGATCCCGCTACCACTACTCCCTTTTTAGCATCCCATTTGAAACTTAAATTATGAACATATTAATATTAAAACCATTCAAGTTTAGGAGTAGAAAAATGTTTACATTGATAAATAAATTATATAGTGTTTTACTTGAAAAATTTAAATAAAAATAAATTAAATATCCCCTTCAGAATTTTTGGGGGGGGGGATATATCCCGATATCCCCCCCCTGGGTACGCCCCTGGTAGCCAGTGGGGGGGTCAGGGGGTCGAAACCCCCCCCCCCCCCGAAATTTTGGCACAAATAATTAAAAACAGACCAATAAAATATATGTAGAATTTTTCCATAAAAACCACTGTTTGAAAATTAAATAATGGCAATGAACAAACATAAAAACAAAGTAAAAAATGCTTATTTGTTTAACAATGTTAAAGTCATAACAGAAGTCGTTGTTAGTCAGTTGTGTGCGCGCCAAAATGGGGATGATCGCTGTTCACGGGGGAGTGTAACAACGAATCAGCGGGAATTTGACATAACCTTAGCATGTCATCCCTCATCAGAATGATCAGAACGCGTGCCGATCGTGTGTGTACTGAGCAGTTTAGTTTTACATGATGAACTTTGAGTTAGTCTTCATAAATCTCTGTGTAGTCTGTTTAATTGATATATACGATATAAATGCTCAGTTAGGTAGGTAAAACAAAACAAAAACAGTGAAAATATATTTTAATTATGCCTGCTCCTGCATCCACAGCCTCGATTTAATCTTTATATGACCAGGCGCAAGACGAAGACAAACCAATATTTCTTCTTGTAATTATTTCTTGTGGTCAAAGCCGTCTGAGCGGCTTAGCACTAAAGTAGGCCTATGATGTAAATTCACAGGAGAGACGGAACGATATAAAAATACCTTAGTTTATTTTTTATGAACCAACTAACTTATAAGTTACTCTGTCTGATACGAGTAAGGTATATTTGTAACTGTGTATGTATGCACAGATCTCAAAAACGGCTTTCAACAATTTTCCAAAAAATCTGCAAACAACTTATTTTGTTTTGAGATAAAAAATAATATATTTCAGGTCTCAATGCCAGGAATAGTATATTTCACCACTAGTCCGGAAAGTGACCCATTTCTGGGCGAGATAGTGTTTTACGCGCGAGGCGAAGCCGAGCGTGGAAAACACTATCGAGCCTGGAAATGGGCTTTCCGGACGAGTTGTGAACGATACTTTTCATCACGACGCAATTATTAATAAATGTGGAAGTTTTAAAGGAGGATTATTTTTGTAAATTCTTCGCTATTGAACAAAGTAAACAAAGCTGGAATTCAAAATTTAATTTGTTTTAAACCCAGCTGATTGTTGCTGTACGGGAAAGTTTGTTTACCTTGGACGGAAAGTAATGTTTACAAACATTACTTTCCGTACAGGTCATTAAAATCAGCTGACGGTGACAGTTTGGGAAATGACTACTTTCCAAGGTCTCAGCTGTACGGCAAGTTGTCACTTTCGTATACGGAGTGATGAAAAAATCTTATTTCGTCATAATCTTTAATTTAAATTGTAACACTTTTAACATTGGTCTTACTGAGTTGAATATCTTAAAATAATGAAAACAGCTGACTCAACTGTCAAAGTACAGACCGTGAGTTCCAGTATAAACATGATGCGGTTTTTTTGTGCCACACACACCTCTATGTTTGTATATACACTTACACTTGTGGCCTTTTACTTTACTTACTTATTCTAACAGCTGATACCTCTATGAAGGAAGATGGACTAATCTAGGCTTAATGGCGTCTTTGGATATATTAAAACACTTGAATACAATTAACAAAACTGAGTTTATTTTAAATTAAACAATAAGTTATTTGGAATATGAAAAGGGGCTAACAATGGATAATACAAATTATGGGGATTTTGTTTAATTAATTACTGTCTTCATAAATAAATGTCTCTGTCTAATATGGGCTATTGCTCAAACATGGAACTTTTCTCAGGGTTGGGGTGGTCGTGCGGGGTAGAATAAATTCTTGTTGAATTAATATTATTATATTGGAAAATAAAATCATAAAATTTGAATTCAATATAGAGATAATTTCTAGATGGAATTGGATAAATTCTCTATGACATTAAGTATTATTGAATCAAAAGGTAGGTTCACAGTCTCAACAATGCTTGTTGTAAGTTCAATCTAGGCTCAAAGCTTCTTCTTGAATCAATATAATTTTAAGGTTTAAATAAGTTCAAAAAGGTTCTTCAAAAGTTAATCTAAGTTGATTTCTCTAAGATTCAATTACTATTAATAAATTTCTTGGCTATAAAACTGTTTAGTCCTTTGATTTGTAGTTCAATGTAATCCAGTAGGTGATGAATAAAATGGAGGGATATTACCAATTTTAAATTTCTTCACTACAGGTTTTAATATCTTCTTGGCCTTCAAAATGGGTGTCTATTACCTGTAGCTCTTCTTCTATATAAAAAAATTGAACTTTTGGTGTTCAATAACTATTTTATGGGGTTATTATATTAACTTGGGATGAGACCCTTAAAAATGCATCTAATCACTAGGCCATTCAAATTGAGAAGAAGGATTGTTCATTGTTGCTTGATTGTATCACATATGTTAATGCACATTGTATCACTGTTAATCTTGGTGTCACTTCACTATTATACTATATTAAATTATTGTCATAGAGATTAATTTAGAATGATTAAATAATTATGGATTTTATTAAATATGAAGCAATTTTATTACATTATGGTATGTAGGCTATATTAATTATTCATTTAGGCTATGTTGATTTACTTAAAATTAAAATGGCATATATTAGGTCTATTTATTTTATGATGAATGGTGGGTATAAATTATTTTTGTTCAGGCTATATCTATGGCTAATGTATATTACTTATTGAAAATTTAAAATATAAACAAATGAGTTGTTGCATTTGAATGGTAGCCAGTTACTGGTAAATCATAGTTGAATGCTACTATAATAAATACAATTTACGTTTTTTTTTTTTTTTTTTTTTTTTTTTTTTTTTTTTAATCGCACTTTATATTGGTGATTATGAATAAATAAAATTTAGGCGAAAGGATAAAACAACTATGCAATTTGTGGGATTGTAATTGATTTTAAAACAAAAGAATTAAACATTAATTAAATCGGCCGTTAACCATAGAAATATAATCCACGTGTTACGGATTCAACATGTGGTTCAATAAATATAATATTAAAGTGCAGCACACGTAGGCCTACTTAAAACAGTATAAAAGGCAAGGAGCGGAGCGAACGAGCTCGTCTTGAATAGAAACAAGCATGTTTGCACTTGGCATTTTAGGGCACTGTGTATGAAGAATTATTTAAGTGTGCCGAGCAAGTGCTCGGTCCCCAGGTATTTATCATAGACTGAGGAAGAGTGGAAATATGCTGATAACGAGTAAAATAGTTAGGCTACTCTAGTATTTATTGTGTTGAAAAATAATCAGTTTTAGGTATGCTATTGTTATATACTGTTAGCATTGACATTTAGCGTTTTTTAATCGTATGTTTTTAAAAGTTAGAAAACTTTCCTAAAAAGAAGAATTTAGTTCATATGATGATTAATACTGTATTTTTCTTAGTGATAATAATAATTATTATTGTAATTATATAATTAGGCTACTATTTAAATATTTAAAACGTCAAAAATCATGCTTTAACATCATATTTAGCCTACTAATAATTGTGTTTAGATGAAAGTTTGATAGTCACGCGGAACTCAAACCCCCCCAAAATTTTTTCTGGCTACGGCTTTGTGTATCATGTATATACATATTGTAAATAAAGAGATTTTGAGTTGAGTTGATGGTGAGCGTGGAGGACCTTCCCCCATTGATGCATATTCCCCGTCTCCTATTGGACAGGTAGGTTCTGAAAATGTTCAGCGCTCGCTTCAATATAGTATTGCAACTTCTGAAAGTGAATGCCGTGGTCAACGCAATCAATTATTCAGGTCAATAAAGGAGGCCCAAGCCTAGCATCGATCCTCAAAAATTTTGAGAATCTTAGGGACCATGGCATCAATGGCACCAAAATGGTCGAGCGGCCAGACTGAAACCCAACTTGATTGTCACTGAAGAGAATGTTTGCTTCAAAAACCTGCTTTTAAATAACATGCTCAAGCACCTTACCCAACATGGGAACCAAAGTAATAGGCCGATAGTTACCCAAATTAGTCTTCTCCCCTTTTAGCGAATTTCCCATAGGGAATAAGTTATTTATTACCGTAGGTCTCATGGTAAGACCTAAGCCCGGAACCATGTTACTTTTAGCAAATTTCCCATAGGGAATAAGCTATTACCGTAGGTCTCATGGTAAGACCTAAGCCCGGGACCATGTTACTTTTTCGTTTTGAGGTGCCCAGAGTCCAAAAATAATAGAAATAATACTCATTAAAATTTATATATATACATGTATATGTTTGTGTGTATGCGTCGCTAGACACGATAACTCTCGTAAAAACGGTCCTATCAAGACCAAATTTGTTAGAGGTGTGTAATCCTACCTTTATTTGGATGAGTTCGTAAACCAGATATATCAACCAACCAGAAGGGGTAGTTTTGGGGGTTTTTGTACCCCAAAAATGTGTTTTTTGTATTTTTCATATGTAATTTTAAAAATTATAAATTTAGATTTTCACCACTGGATGTAGCAAAAAAAAAAAAAAAAAAAAAAAAAAAAAAAAAAACACACGCAGTTTTGTATTTTGAAGCTTTGCTCTATCTCCATTGGCAATATATACAGAACCGACTGTATACATTGCCATTGGTTACCGAGATATTAAATAGTCTAAAGACAGTACATTGTATTTTGGGGCTCCAATGTTAATTGTATGGAGAATAAGGGGGTCCGGGGGTTTAAGTCTGGATCAACTGAGGATACAAAAAACTACAGGCCTATCTCCATATTCTCTCTACTTTGGCCAAAGTGTTTGCGGATCTTGTGCTTGACATCATTAAGGACTTCATTGTAAGCCGTCTTCACCCTGAGTAGCATGGATTTTTATCAGAGAAATCTACAGTTTCCAACCTGGTTACGTTTGAGAGCCATATTTTCGATGCATTCAGGAGTAATTTTTATAGTAAATCACCAACGTACATGGGCCTACAGTTTCTACAAAAATTACCTAATGATATCAAATTCGAAGATAACCACAATTCATTTTACAAGAAATTAAAATTATTCCTTTATTTCTAAGTCCCTATACTCAATAGAAGAATATACTTTCAAAAAGAAGACAAGCTAGAAGATTACAAATAATATGAAATATTTAAGAAGTCAAAATTTATGTTTGCTTTTAGCTATAAACTTTACTTTTAGAAATATCTACTTGTAAATTTTGTAACATCTTAAAAACATACTAATGTATGTAGATGTTGTATATTAAATAAATGACACAACACATTCTAATTAGTTGTTCAATTTAAATCTTTCTCCAAAATAAATATTGTATCCCATAAATTAGTTAATCGCATAATTCCGTACGACAGCAATTCATTCCACATCAACATGCCTATCTTTTGGCATAATTTATAACTTCAACAAGTATACATCAGTGTTGATCTATTTAATTTAACAAATAGGTCTGTCAAAATATCAATTAAATTTTATTTAAAAACGTAACATAACGGCGAGCAGATATAAACAAATCTGAAAAGTTATGTTGTTTTCAGCATACAGCGACAACTCAGTTGCGATGGGGGAAAATAAACTGATCATAGCAACTACATTAGTCAAATCATGTAGCCTAAACAACTAAAATTCTATCAAAACTTCCGGAAAATAAGCTTTTTTAATACTTGAAAATAATTGTTCGATTATACTTTATTACCTAGTTTAAAATACTTAAAATCTAACCTGAGAATTTCATTTAAATCAAATTAGTAATAAAAAAGCCTTTTGGGGGTCAAAAATTCGCCTAAGTGAAATTTAAACTCGATCGTAAAGAATTTTATACGTTATGTTTATAGAGTAAAAATTCAATTATTATTATTATCTTAGCAGAAACTGACACCATTGCTCTTATGGGATTTAGTTCACCTGTGGCACTACAGTCATCTTGTTGTGAACTTTGCGGTGGATGCTTGTGAATGAGCCCATTGTTAATTGTCAATATTGTCATTTAATTGTCATGTATGTGGTCTGCCCTGCCCTCTTCTATGCTTTGTAGGTTAGATTTGGTATGATACATGTTAGTGTTTAAGGAAATTAGCTCAAGTTTAAAAAAAGTAATTTATATGATTATTTTGGGAAACGTAAACTTATAATTTAGTTGAAAATGTAAAAAAGGTAGGTTTTGAGTGGAGAATTTGAAATTAAATTGTTGGTGTTATAGACCTAAGTTAAGCTGCGTCTACGCCGGGTACAGTTTAGGCTACCATAAAAAACAAGTAGGGGCCTACTATATAACCTAACATAATTATATCAATAAAACCAAAACCCTTACTAATCATAATGACATACAAAATAACATAAGTAGAATATAAGAACACATTACCTATCTTACTGAAATGTGGTCTAGGCCTACTCTTGCATTTAACCCGTGAGGGGTCGCGTCGCTGTCTTTTCCACCGGGGCTTCAGATTTCTAGTAATATCTCTGATACGTCTTAAGCTATGGTGACCACCCCTCGTATACCTTTCATTGGACTCGTCCACTAGCCGGCAGATCATATGTCACCCCCCTCCCCCGTGCCAGTCGTCGTCTGAAGTGATTCCACCGTGCGCGACCCATCTCATTCGTGTGATTTTGTTGTTTTTATTTGTGACGTTTGCGTGAATCAGTGACTTTTACGGCCTTTTACGACGTGCCACAACTGCAACATCTACATCTGCAGGGAGCATGACCATTTTCTCCTGTGTGAACTGCGCAGAGGACCCAGCACCTACTGAAGAAGAAGACGACTAAATGTGCTTTGCTGCTCTTTTCTTCATAAAGATTTAATTGTTTGTTTTTTTCTGACTTTTTAAGATCCAAATTTACTTTTCCATACAAAATTTGTGTAGATTAGTTGTATTTTGCTGCTTTTGAAGTATCTACTTTGTTTCTAGTTGTTTTTTTGTATCTAGTTTTGTTTTATATGTTACTAGTATGTTATTATTATTCTATAATATATTATTATTAGTATATTAGTTTATTATTATGTTATCACTCGGAGATATTTATATGTACCTAGAGTGTAACATGTATACAATAAAACTCACATTTATCACACTTTTGTTGATTTTTTCGTAGCCCGGTGGAATCCACCGTGCGCGTCCCCTCGCGGAACTTTCATTCACGCGCCCCCTCGCGGGTTAAACTTTCCTGGGCATATGGTGGTTCTTCAATGTAATGGAAATTAGGTTAGGTCAGTGGTTCACAACAGGTGGTCCGCGGACCCCTGGGGGTCCGCAAGCCATGCCAGAGGGGTCCGCAGGATAAAGTTAAAAATCAGAATAAATAATATATTTCGTTACAAGTGCTGAAAATGGGGTTTCGCCGGCTTCGAGATTGTGTTTCAAGTTCGAGACGAAGTCTAGAGTTTTTGGCAAGCTACGAACGATATTTTTCATCACACTACACAATTCAATTAATTCTAAAGAAGTGAACAAATATATTTTTTGTTCATAACAAATAAAACATAACCTCAACTAGCCTAGCTAGATGTGATACTTGTGTTTCTGTTGCTAGGCAAACCCTTCACATCAGCTAAGGGCACCGAAATTAGATTACAGTACTCTAATGGTAGGTGACAAACTACAGCTGATTCCAAGGGAAAAGCACCATTTTCCCATGTTTACTTATTTATTTATTTATTTATTATGTCAACGGATAATCTCCATTTTACATAGGTATGATTACATATTCATCCTCTTATTGAAAAATTTGAATACACATTATAACAATGAATAACATGTGCGAACGATAACAATGATACTATTATTAACAATAAATAACATTAATTACTATTAAACGATAAATAACATAGAAAACTCTCATAACAATAAATAACAAACACAACGTAGCATTATTGTTTTGACATCAATGCATGGCAATAATGTTCACTGCAACTGATGAAACTGGCAGGGTGGTTAAACTAGCCGAGACAGGTTAGAGGTGATCTCCTTCCTGAAAGTGTAGATGCTTCCATTGAAGATGTCAGAAAAAGAAGAGGACAGGTTCCCAAGTCTGTGAAGGCGGGCTATTGGGCTGTTGGCATCGTAGTTTGAAGAGTGATGTCGCCTGACAAAGACATCGTTAGACCTAGTCTGAGAGGGAACTCTGAAGTCAATTCTTCTAAGGTGCGATGGACAGTCAGCGAGACCATTGACCAATTTGAAAAGGAATGAGAGGTCAGTAACAGCCCTACGAATGCTTAAGGTGGTGATGTTAAGCAGTCTTGTTACATCATCCAAGACCACATCAAGGTAATTGTAGCCAAGGCGGACACTAACTAACCTTATCTCTTTGGACCCTCTAACTTCATCAGAAACGAATTGCTGATGTGGTGACCAAGCCACAGAAGCGTATTCCAATTTTTGATGGACAAGGGCTGTGTAAAGAGTTCTTAGAACAGGGATGCTGGAGATACCTCTAGTGTAACGGGTAATGAACCCCAAGGACCTGTAGGCACCGCTGTAAATATTGGCGATATGTGCTTCGGGGTTTAAGTTGGGAGAAAGAGTAACACCCAAATCCCTTATGACATCCAGTCTGGATAGTTCTTCATTATTAATGGAATATGGAAAGGACAGAATTGATGTTTTCCTGTGAAAAGTCATTGCCATGCACTTCTTTATATTAAAGTTCATCTTGTTATCATGACACCAATTGCTAAGGCAATTTATATTATCTTGTAACCGAAGACAATCATCCTCCTTGGTGATCTCATAAAAAATCTTGACATCATCAGCAAAGAGGAGGCAGTCGACATCAAGAACCAGAGGGAGATCATCAATGAAAACATTGAAGAGATATGGTCTTTGATGAGAACCCTGGGGCACCCCTTTAGTTGCAAAAAACTCGGATGAGTAACAGGAGCCAAATTTGACCATGAGTGTACGTCCAGAAAGGTAGGAAGCAATCCACTATGGAATCCGCCAGACCAAGATTCTCCAGTTTCTTGACAAGAATGTGGTTGTTAACAGAGTCAAACGCCTTACTGAAATCTAGATATATAGCGTCAAGCTGATTACTCCTCCTGAATGCATCGAAAATATGGCTCTCAAACGTAACCAGGTTGGAAACTGTAGATTTCCCTGATAAAAATCCATGCTGCTCAGGGAGAAGACGGCTTACAATGAAGTCCTTAATGATGTCAAGCACAAGATCCTCAAACACCTTGGCCAAAGTAGAGAGAATGGAGATAGGCCTGTAGTTTTTTGTATCCTCAGTTGACCCAGACTTGTGGATTGGGACAATATAAGCTCTTTTGAAGGAACTTGGGAAAACTCCATGGGACAAAGATTTATGAAAGAGTGAGCATAACGGACCAGTTAATAGAGTCCTACAGTGCCTTACAACAATAGGGGGAATTTCGTCTGGTCCCTATAGAACACAGAAAGCCCTACTCTTTTTAACCATATGTCTTAAAACTAAAAATTATAAACAAATTGACCCCGGGGTCATTGTTACCCCGAGGGGGTCGGAATAACCCTGCTTTATGGTACTAATCATAATAATGCAAAAGAAGAAAAAAAATGTAGGATATAAGGACAATTACGGTATCTTTGGCTACTTAAATGTGGTCTACTCTTGCATTTAAACTTTCGTGGGCATAGGATAGCTCTTCAAGTTAATGGAAATTAGTTAAGTTAATAATGTTTGTTAGATTAGAATAAGTTTTTTCAAGCTAAATTTTTTATTTGACAGTAGTTTTTCATCCTATTCATTCAATATATCGATTATAAGGATAGCCCTATAGCTTTATTGTCAATATCTTCAAAATTATAAAAAAATATATTAAAGTAAGACTAGTTAACTTTCTAGAGAAGCATAACTATTTTAGCGATAAACAATTTGGGTTTAGGAAAAAGTTAAATACCTCTTCCTCGCTTCATCATTTTATGGGCGAAGTATACTCATTAAGTATTACTCAGGGCTAAACAATCGTACTGCGCTGGATTATTTGTAGACCTAATGAAAGCCTTCAATACTGTCGATCATTTTACTCTTTTGAATAGACTGGAAGAAGCTGGTGTTAGAGGTATCCCTCTGCAGTGGTTTTATTCATAACTCTGGGAAGAACTCAGAGGATAAAGGTTTCTGAAGTGGTCAGTGACTTGGAGGATATTCAGCATGGCATTCCTCTGGGATCTGTCCTCTCTGGACCTTTGTTTCTTATATACCTAAGCAAATTTATGTAATGGCTGTTTCAAAAGGAATTTATGTGCCTTTGCTGATGACACAACATTATTTTATGAATCAAATTCAATTAAACAACTAAAAATAAACATGCAATATGATGTGAATGCTTTGAGATGGTGGTTTACATCAAATTTCATGGTGATGAGCCGTAAAACTAAATATTTAATCTTCGATCTTTTAAAAAATTTTAATATTACTTCCAAAATAATATAGCCTATATCACAATATAAGTTGTAATGCATATGTAAATGCCAGGAAATAGAACAGGTCAATGAAATAAAATATATTTAATATTGGACTATACTTAGATGCAAAAGTTACTTGGAAAACCAATATAAACTATGTAAAGAACAAATTGGTAAAATTATAGTATTTTATTTGTTAAAATATGTGTGTAGTCAACATCTTCTAAGAACTGTATATTATGCCATGATGAATTCAGAACTAGAATATGGATTAATGATCCATGGTGGAGCATATAAAACATCACTACAACCACTTATTGTGCTACAAAAAGCCATTGTTAGGATAATTTCAAACAAAATTTAAATAGCACCCTTGTTTAAAAGTCTTAAAATATTAGCTTTAAGAAATTTATATATTTTTAAAGTGATACGGTTATTTTTTGAAAGAAGCGGGAATGTTATGAACATTAACGCAGATTGGAAAGTGACGCTGAGGAATAAAAATTATATTAATGTCCCAAAACCAAATTTAACTGTACGATTTTCAAAAAGTTTTATTTGTTCCTTGCCCCAACATTTTTTAATCACTTGCCACTCTTGCCAGATGAAAGCATAAAAATTAAAAAAAAAGTAAATTTCAAAAACAGGCATGGTTGTTCTTAATAAATTTATAAAATGTTAATTAAATTTTTGATTAATCCAAAACTTTATTTTTATTAGATAGGTAAGTTAGTTGAAGATAATATTTATATGTGGAATAATAAAACGTGTTTATAGTACTTGTTTTTATTTTTTTATATTTTTTTTTATTAGAAAATAATTTGATCTTTTATATTTAATCATAAGAGTAAAAGAAAACTGTGTTTGCTAATTTATAAATAGTGTTACAAGTGATCTTTCACCACCTTGCATTTCAGGACTCGATTGTTTGTGTTACAAAAGTATGTAAAATCCACCTAAACAGGTTTTAACATTTGGTGGTAATTGTTTCTTATATTATATATGTACCTGTACCATACATTTGTCATGTGTTTTATAAAACAATAAAGATTTTCAATTTCATTTATATACATTTATTTTTTTAACTTTTTTGCAATTGTTTACTGGTACACATTTAGTTTACTTTTGCGACTGTCAGTATAACTATGAGCTTATTATTCTCAAGTCTTTACAATTTTGAGTAAATAAATAAAGATTTTATTTCAGATTGTGAAGTGAGCTGAATCAAAATCGTTTCAAAATAGACCTGCTATGGATCCAAGCAAAGTCACAAGCAAGACTAGCAGTTTAAAAGCTCTGTTGCTAAGGGCCTGGAGAGAAAGGTGGTCAGATCTTCAATGGGGGATTCACATAAAAACTGTAAGTAATAGTAACCCTACATACTCTTGATGCATTGACATTCTCGACAGCTCAAAACTTCTGTAGCTGCCTACAATGATGTGTGTAATGTGCCCCATAGGCCCTACATTTATTATATCTTAATTATTGTATATTCCTATTTATTTATTCACAACTAGGCTGCTGCTTTATTTATTGTTGAAAATGTATATTGCATTATGCAAAGTTGCCTTTAATTTGCATGGGTCCAAAAATCTTATATTATAATACGAGCAATGTCTGAAGGGATGTGTGTTCCACGATCTCAAAATCTAGCGGTTAGTTTTTGCTTAAAGTTTGCTTTTGAGAGTGTTTTGGCCCAAAAATAAGTTAGGAAACAGCCTCAACCCTAGGAAAAATCGAATTTGGTCTAAAATTTAGTTTTAAAATCGTAATTTTTAACATTAGCCTTATGGGTTGCTATTTAGGTAACGAAATAACAACGAAATGTAAACTAAGAAAGAAACATTAATGTTAAGCAGACTTTTGAAACAGCTGTTAACTGTGAAGAGGTATAGTTGGTTATTGGTGGATATCGAATTGCTTTTTTACCATGACACTATAACAAAAGTGAATTAAAACCAACGAGCAAGGCTCGGTTAACCTGGTACTTTTTAATAAACTGCCATCTTGGTTAAAAGATAGTATTGAAAATATTCCTAATTTAAGAAATCCTTGAAAATGGCTATTGGAGAAGGCATTTTATGAGGTGAAGAATATTTTGAATTACAGGGTGCGGCAAAAAACCGACCTATTTTCTTTCGCGCACCGCTCAGCGACAGAACATCTGAGAAAGGTGGGGGTAGGCTTGTTGGAACGCAAATTTTATGCCATTTTAGCAGTTATGGAGTACCGGTCGCTTGAACAACGCTAGTTCCTTATCAAGACTTATTTCAATATTGGTGGTTCAATCATTGCTACTCAGCGGCAGTTTCGTGCATCCTTTCAATTAGGTCAACATTTAGAATTCCAAATCCTAGCACAATTATGCAGTGGGTTACTAACTTAAGATCAACTTGTTTTGAGTTGAAAACGAAGCCAACAGGCCGTCCAAGGTCAGCGCGAACGCCAGAGAACATGGATGGAGTCTTTGCTGCTGTGTGGAAACAGTCCTCGTCGGCCCGTTAGAAAACAAGCTAGTGATTTGCTCGTGTCTATGCCAGAAGAATTTTGTTTAGATAATTGAACTATGTACACTAAATGCTATTAAGGGATAGTATTCCAAACCCATAACATTGTTGTGGACATCCCGGGAATTGAACCGGTGACATCTTGAACCAGAGTCCAAGACGCCAACCGGTAGGCCTTGAACATGGCTGATCATTCGGTTTGACAAATTTTGTGGTTCGATCTTAATCCCCATCCATACCAATTAATTGGCTATTCTTCAGTAATTAAAGCCCACTGACCATGCAAAGCAAAAAATTTTCGTCAAACAAATGATTGATTTTAATGCTGATAAAGAAATGTTAAAGTTTACTGACAAGAAACAAAAAATATGACCCGATAACGAAAGCGTGTTATTTGACAAGCTTAATGTAAACATGTAGGTTAGGCGACCACTACTCAATGACTACTGAAATGGCATAAAATTTGCTTTAAAATAAGCCCACCCCCAGCACCCTCAGACGTCCTGTCGCTGAATGGTGCATAAAAGAAAATAGGTCGGTTTTTTTGCCGCACCCTGTAGAATGATCAAATAATTAATGAAGAAATTTCTGACTTCAATAGGATTCAAGCTTGTTGTTCCATTTATGTTTAATTTAATTTTGAAAATGCTCTTTGGTTTCCTTGGATTGTAAATACATGCCAAAACAAATTTTTTTCCTTTCGTTCTGACATTATCATTTTCAATTTTGATCACAGTTCCACCATAATCATGATTGAGAGCCACTATGATCATAATTGAGATTTACTGTATAATACCACACAGTCTGAACGAGTTTACGTGGATTTATCTATTCAATTTTAACAATGCTACAATATATACAGCCGAAGCCAATTACATTATGGCATTAAACCTAGATAACAAAAAACATAACAGAGAGAAGAACATATTAGAGTTTTTTCTTGTACACTGAGCCAATTAATGCTGTTACTGAAGTGAAATAACACAAATTAAATTGGTTACATGTAAAAAAAATTTAAATCAATAACAATTCACAATGAAAAATCTGTACAACAATAACAATAATGTTAGCCTACTCTAAAACGGTATAATTTAAAGTTTGATAAAAAATAAATTGATGAATAAAAATTATATTAATCAACAGGGATATATTTCCGAATAGGCGGACTAGGCGCGCGCCTAGGGCGGCAAATTTTAGGAGGCGGCAAAATTTGGGGAAGAAATAATTTAAAAATTGGAGTTTTGTCTTTAAATGTAATTTAAAAATATGTTGCATGCCTTCTTTAGTAATAAAAAAAATGTTTAGCAAATAATTTTGAGAACGACAATTTGGCTATTTAAAATACTTTCATTAAGTATAAAATTATTCAAGAGCATCTTAAGGTTAAGGCTTCGGTCTACGTGAGCTCTAATGCCGCCTCGCGGCCGCGGCCATAGCGCTAGGCGAGTTTTATGGAGGTTTACGGGAATCATGTTTTAAAATTAAATCATTAATATAAAGATCGACTCTTAATTTTTTCTAAAAGTAGAAAGAAGGATCTCGTGTTCTCTTGTTTTAGAATTTTTAAATAAAATTTATAATTTCTGTTATGTCTAAAATAAACTGTTTTTCTCGATGCAAATGCAAGGTTTTTTTAGAATCCTGTTATCTTCTGCTAAATGCTGAATATAGCTATAACTAAGGTGTCCATTAAAGAAGAATTGCGGTGCTAAATTTCCTTTGTTACACTTATATAATCTCACTTTGGTAGTTTCATTAAAACTAATGGAAAACTCCAGTAAAAAATCTAGAAAAACAGGTGAATTTAGATAGTTATAGCTGAAATTAGAAATTTGATTAAAAAAATCTAAAACCAGAGAAGACGAGATCCGTCTTTATACTTTTAGAAAAAGTTAAGAGTCAATCTCTATCATAATTAGTTAATTTTAAAACACGATTCCTGTAAACCCCGCAGCCATCAAACTCGCCTAGCGCTACGGCCGCGAGGCGGCATTCGGTAACGTCGCGTCGTTCGGGCTCAGGTAGACCGGAGCCTTGTCAATCATTTATTCACTACGCTGCTGTACTGAGTTTTCCGTGCCGCCCTTTTGCTATTGGTCTGGCGAACGTAATGTCGCGTCGTTGCTCGTCGCTGCACAGAAAAAGGAAACAAAATCGTTTCCTTTTTCTATGCTCGCGGTCGCAGGCGTGGACTTTCGCTCCACCTTCCCGTGTTTACCTCGTACGCTACTTTCCTATGCTTACTTCGTTGGCATTGGCAGCGTCAGGTGCCAATGCCAATTTCCAATGTAAACATTGTGGTGTGTAGTAGGTAGCCTATACTTCAATTGTGTTTTATACCAACTTGTAACGCATAATATTGAGTTAAAGTGTTTAGTTTAAATGATTGTCTCCAAGTATGAATTCACATAATACTCAATGGGCTTAACTACAGTTATTGATTCATTTACTAGATTAAAATTAAGGAGAAAAGTGTGAAGTAACTCCAACTAAACCACATTTCATATTATTAATTTAAGTGAAAGTACTTACTTTTTTCGTTTTTATTCATTTGGTTTCTTGTAAATAAACCCGTTTTGTAAATACAAATATTTTATTTTTCAAAGACATCTTATCTTCACACGTCTATTCAGTGTATTTAATGTTCAATAACAATAGTTAACAGTTACGAGCCCTTGTATATGGACGTTTTCATGTACCGTTTTCGCGCTGTAAAACGCGATTATGAATTCTGACTGGTTACAACAATGTTGCGCATTCCAGCATGTATCCAATGAGACTCACTTTTTGAATGAAAACGGCGCAACAAATACACTCTTAAAAATGCTCAAAATGTAGTATGTTTGTTGATGCATTTCAGAATGCAATTACTTATTACTTTTCTACAAAATCAGCTGACACGGCATGTGAGGTCGGGGAGTGCGCTGACAAGTTTGGGGGGGGGGGGGGGGGCGGCGGAAAACTTCGCTGCCTAGAGGCGGCAAATACTTAAATACGTCCCTGTTAATCAGTATTTGCTGCCAATTCTCAATACTTACTTAAATACTAATAATTAAGTTCACAATTGCACATAGTTAAAGTCGAAATTCTTTATTCTCTCGTATTCATGGAGAACAGAGAAAGTGTCAAATGTATTTTTTTACAATAGTGTAGTTTGTTTGTATTTGTTAATGGCCAGTTGAATTGATTTTGTCATCTTTGTACGACTCAGCTTCAGTGTAGAAAGGGTGGTCAAGCAGCCAGAGCCTGAGCTGAGGCTTGTGAGTGTTAGTTGCTTCATATGTTCTGGGAGGTGATTGAAGTAAATGGCTCCTCTGTATGATGGTTTTTTCTCGAAAAGGCTCAGATGATGAGGTGGAAGGGTAAAATTTGAGGTTATTTTTAGTGTTGGACTGATGGATATCTTGGTGTCTTAACTGTTGAGTGGTGACTGCGTGTAGAATAGTTTCTTGTTGGTACAGGGAGACAGCAGTGAGGATTTGCAGGTGTTTGAAGGACTCTTGATAGAAGAGATCCGTTAGGCATCTAATTGCTCTTTTCTGCTATGTAAGGACTTAAGCTTTAGTACTTGCTGTTTTACTCCAAGTTGCTATGCCATATCTTAGGTGTGATTCAATCAGGGCATAGTAAGCAACTTTAGCTGTGTCCAGGCCGCTTTTTTATTTGATTCTGCAGGTAGCGTAGGTGCCTGGGGCCAGTGTCTTGCACAGTTGGTCAATTGGTTTCCAGGAGAGCTTAGAGTCAATTAGGATGCCCAGGTGGCTGGTTGTTTGCGCTAATTCCAGGTTAGGGAGTGGTGCCAGTTGTGTTTTTCTATTTTTAGTGGTTGTGAATACTATTTGAACAGTTATATTTTCATTAAAGACCAGCTCGTTATTGGAGCAATACTGTTTTCTTTAATAGAGAAAGTTGAATGTGTTCATTTCTAGGAGGTCTGTATTTTTACTGTCAGCTAGTTCAAGAACTGTATCATCTGCATACATGAAAATATAGCGGGAATTAGCAAGCCAGGCTGGCATGTCATTTGTGAGGAGGGAGAACAGGACTGAGCCTTGCGGTATACCTCTCTTTACTTCCAGCATTTCTGAGTGAGTTTTCACTAGCGCTTATTGATTTGGGTGGTGACTTCTACCAGCTGCCGTCGACCTGTCAGGTAGTTTTTGAACCAGTTCTGTTCTTTGTCCTTTACACTCAGAGAACTTAATTTTAAGAGTAGCTGGCCATGGTTAAGACAATCAAAGACTTTACTGAAATCCAGGAATAGAGTGGTTACAGTGCAGCCCTCCTCCAGCCTGTCTATTATATGTTCTAAACTACAAGTTGGATGAGAGCTGTATCTGTTGATCTACCTATGAGGAATTTATGCTGCTGGCTTGTTAGTAAGTTTTGCTGTTCGAGGAGGGCAAGAAGTCTCTTAAGAATGTTTTTTTTCTATTATTTTGGAGAAGTTTGTTATCAGGGAGATTGGTCTGTAGCCGTTTGTATCAGATTGTGATCCTTTCTTGTACTTTGGGTAAACTTTGACGACTTTTAATTTATCTGGGAAAATTCCTTGGCTTCAGTCTCTAAGGAATTTGTTGATTATATCTGTAAGTGGGTAATTTAGCTCCTCGTTTCAAAACCTAACAAGTTTAACAGAGATTTCATCGATTCCAGCTGAGGATTTTGGTTTTAAGGAGTTTATAACTGTCTTTACTTCTTCTTGTGTTGTAGGTTTGAAGTAGAGATTTAGGTTTGAAGTTGTCGGTGGTTCTGTGGGGAAAATATTTGTATGAGGGTTGTTGATTTGAAGTGTTCTCTCTGCTACAGTTGCAAAAAAGTGATTGAAGCATTGGCCATTTATTTAAAGTTGTAATTTCAAGGTTTTGAGTGGATTATCAGAGCTTTACAGATTTATCTATGTTATATTAAAATTTTATCTATCAACTCTTTTAGCGAATTTCCCATAGGAAATAAGCTATTACCGTAGGTCTCATGGTAAGACCTAAGCCCGGGACCATGTTACTTTTTCGTTTTGAGGTGCCCAGAGACCAAAAATAATAGTCATTAAAATTTTTATATATATATATGTATATATATATATATATATGTGTATATATATGTATATATGTGTCCCTAGACACGATAACTCTCATAAAAATGGTCCGATCGACACCAAATTAGGTAGAGATGTGTAATCCTACGTTTATTCAGATGAGTTCGAAAACCAGACATATCGACTTACCGGAAGGGGTAGTTTTGGGGGGTTTTGTACCCCATAAATGGGTTTTTTGCATTTTTCATATGTAAATTTTAAAAATTTAAATTTTTTATTTTGACCATTGGATTTAGCTCAAAAAAACACACAATTTAGTATGTTGAAGCTTTGCTCTATCTCCACTGGTTACTGAGATATTACAAAGTCTAAAGACAGTGCATTGTCTTTTGGGGCTCCAATGTTAATCTTATGGAGAATAAGGATGTGTAAATATTTCACTTATTAACCAATATTTTTGGATGAAACTTGGTATTTAGCTTCATTTGGTTGAGATTCATCCATTTAAGGTAAAAAATCTTGGTTTTTGTACTTATCATGGCAGCAAACCTGCATACTCTTTTCCCATGTTAATCATATGGAGAATAGGCAAACTCTTTTATTTTTGGGCAGATATTGATGAAACTTACTATATGGCTTTATAAGGTCGAAATAAATTTTTTCTATGCTAAAAACCTACTTTTAGTGTCCCCCATGGCAGCATACCTGCATACTCTTTCCCTATAGTTATCTTAAGGAGAATAGACATTTATTTCCCTATTTATGAGCACGTGATGAAATTTTGTTTACAAGTTTAGCTGGTCAAAATTAATATTACTAATTTGGAAATTCGCTGAGTACGCAGGTCTGCTGCGACGGGGGGTATTTTATTTTATTTTTTATTTCAGGTAACTCACAATAATTATAAAGGAGATTAATAATATGACAAATCACAGTGTCGGGGCTAACACTATGAATTTTAATATCACAATAATTGTCAATTATTATGATGGAGGTAGTCTTGTCCTAGTTGATAGTCCTGATGTGTCTCTTTGCACATATGGAGGCTTCTAAAGCCTTGAGTGGGTTAACGTTGTCTGGTTCTTGCAGTGTGTCGATATTCTTGATTTCAAAAGTCTTCTTATTCTGTCTGAAGATGTTGTGTGTATTATGTTTTGTTTATTGACAATTTTGTTCGTTTTACCAATTAAACTTGACTGATATGCAGGAGCATTGGTATTTGATGAGTGTCCGTCATGTTGTATAAGTGTATTGTACTATACAGGGTGATTCAGACCACTCGTGCACTATTTATAGCAGGAGAACGGTTTGAGTTAAAATCATGAAATAAAGTTTTTTACCACTAAATCGCATATGGGCTTTCCAATAAAAATATTTTCATCAATGCCAGTATACAGGGTGTTCCAAAACTGGAGGTCATAGGTTCGAATCTCAAAATTTTCTTAAGTAAGTATGCAGATTTTCTTACATAACTTTAACCGTATTAGTAAAAGAAGCATTTTGGTGAAAACAGAATGAATTTATCTTTTTTCGTTTCAAAATGACTCCTGCTATAAATAGTGCACAGGTGGTCTGAATCACCCTGTATATCATATTACTACACCTAATTTATACTATTACTAAATTCTTGTTAAAATATAAGAATCATAAGTGTCTACGATACTAAAGCCATGGCTTCTTCTGCAAATTTCTCAGTAAGGGATCGACATGTTAGTCTAAATATCAGTCCAACCGTGACAATAGTTGGAAAGTAGAAATTAAGTGACGTTTAAAATAATCTAAGATGTATAGAACAGCAATTTATTTGCACCTTGTTATAAAATAACTAAATGAACTAATGATATATAGTTAAAAATAATTTAATGAATTGATAATTACAAACCAATTAAAATATGGTGGATGAAATATATGCAACAATAAGTTATAACTAACCAAAAAAATAAACAATATACAGTTGAAAAATTCGTGCAAAAATACAATTAATCATAACAAGTATAACAGCCCTGGAAGTACAATCATAAGTACAATTAAGGTTACTAATTATTATTAATCAACAATGAATCTACAATCGACCCCCATGGCGCTTGTCCAAACTTCTGCACCGAAAGTGGTGTTTACCATGGTCATAACATTCCCATCAACCTGCTGAGAGATCCAACAACAATCTCGCCGCTTTGTCATACCCCACCTGAATATGCTCCTACCACTGAATCCAATAGTCAAGCATAACTTCTAGATATTTTGCTAGTCTTTTTTTGGACCTATACATCCCTGACAGTCCAAGGGATCACTGTGAGAAGTCTCCGTTGGGTGAGCATGACAATTTCAATCTTGGCGGTTTGAAAACATTACTAAATGCACAAAATAAATAAATAAATCAAACAAAACAACGCTTAGAAACGTAGTTAAAATCCCCAGAAAGCAACAAAAAATTATCTACCTTAGTTTTCAAGCAACATAATATGAATGAAAGTTAATTTCAACTGTCATCTTTGCTAAATATAATTATTTTATGACTATTATAATATGTTTTTGTGCTTTTCCCCCACCCTTCCTCATAGTTTTAAACTGATCAAACTCAAACAGAACCAAGAATAATATTAAGAAACAATTATATTTTTACTTTGGATACCGGTTACGTATTGTTGAATTAAAGTTATTCCTTAAAAATGTTATTCCTTTTACAAAATTAATTTTGAATGGGCATGAATTGTGAGTAAGGAAATTACATCTTGTTAAGATGATATTTGTTTATTTTCAACGTCTCAGCCATAATCAAAAAGAATACAAGTGTTTACTCAAATTAATAACAATAAACTAAGTCTAATTGCAGTTTGACAAAACATAAATTATAACTTGGTATAACCCTCCGAGCGTTCAATATAGCACCCCTGGAGCGTTACACATTTTTTGAAGGTTTTGCATACTTTCAAATAAAAATTAGTAAAAATTATATTTTATGACCTAGTAGGCCTACTATAAATGTATATATTACATGAAAGTAGATAAAATGGACTACCTAATAATACAAAAATTTTTAGCCTAAGGCAGGGCCCGCACTACTTCGGAATCGGCTCGGCTCGGCCGGAATCGGCGCGGTGAGTAAATTTGCTTTGCATGTAATGTAATGGAGACCCGCGCACTACATCGGGACGGCACGGCACGGATCGGCATTTGCCGTCGGCATTATGTTACATGCAAAGCACCGGGCCGATTCCGGCCGAGCCGAGCCGATTCCGAAGTAGTGCGCGCCCTCTGCCTTACTTATTGTTACCAAAAGGCTATAGGTTAAAAATTAAAAAATTACAAAAAAATGTTTTTATATAACTTTGCTCTCCCCCAAAATATTTTTGGATACACATAATTAAAATTCCAAGATATACATTTTGTTTAGAATTTTATGCAGTTCAAGAAAATATATAATTTATATAGGTTTGAAGTATTTTTAAAAAAAAGTTTTGTTGAATAAAACCAAATATGTCCTACGGTACTTACCCTAATCCCATAAGAACATATGTAAAACCAAGCTAGAAATATTACACTAATTCCTACTCATATTTAAGATTATAAGCTCGATAAAACATATTAATTTATCCCAATAATGTAAAATAAAGGTATTAGTAACACTTTTAATCATTCATAACCTTAAAACGATTGGTAAAATATGCATTTCGTTGTTTACAAAGTTAGCAGATGGTAACAGTTTTTTTACCAGATGTTTCATTGCATATTAAAAACAACCAATCACGTGCTGCCATTTGAAATGGGTGTTTTTGAATAGCTTAGAATCTCCCGGTAACAGCGGTAGCGTTCACGGGTCCGTTTCTGTCATTCAATAGAAAGTTACGTCACTTTTTTAAAAGGTCGAAAAATCGACTCAAACGCTCGGAGGCCGAAAAGCTGGACTGAAAAATCGACGATTAACGCTCGGAGGGTTAAAAAAAAACATCAAATAACAAATCTATTATCTATAAAAGTTTTTTCTAAAAAAGATATTGTTAAAAAAAAATGTTATGGTAGGTTTTTATGAAATTGACTTGTCCTATCATATTAATAATCTAAAATTGTAAAGTTTGTAATTAAATGAAAACAAATATAATATAAAAAAAAAATTAAAAAAACAATAACAATCATACATAATACAGTCATACATAACACAAATTGGCCAACTGTATCCTGCAATAAGTCCTCGTCGGCACCGGCCCTAACCATCTCGTGCTCTCTTACCTCAAACTAATGACTAACTGTGCAGCATTGTAGCGTGCGTTTTCTGTGCAGATTTTGCCCCAGGGAGTGAGTGGGGATGCGTACAACCTGGCCGATTGTGTCCTGCAACAAACGCTCGTCGGCACCGGCCCTAACCATCTCGTGCTCTCCTACCTGAAACTAATGACTAACTGTGCAGCATTATAGCGTGCGTTTTCTGTGCAGATTTTGCCCCAGGGAGTGAGTGGGGATGCGTACAACCTGGCCGACTGTATCCTGCAACAAGCCCTCGTTGGCCCCGGCCCTAACCATCTCGTGCTCTCCTACCTCAAACATTTGACTAACTGTGCAGCATTGTAGCGTGCGTTTTCTGTGCAGATTTTGCCCCGGGGAGTGAGTGGGGATGTGTACAACCTGGCCGACTGTATCCTGCAACAAGCCCTCGTCGGCCCTGGCCCCAACCATCTCGTGCTCTCCTACCTCAAACATTTGACTACTGTGCAGCATTGTAGCGTGTGTTTTCTGTGCAGATTTTGCCCCGGGGAGTGAGTGGGGATGTGTACAACCTGGCCGACTGTATCCTGCAACAAGCCCTCGTCGGCCCCGGCCCCAACCATCTCGTGCTCTCCTACCTCAAACATTCCCTTAGTTCTCAGGTAAGGAGTAGTTTTTACTCATTTACCGGTGTGATTTTTTTTATCCTCATTTTATGTTGAGCATATGTATTGAGTTAGGATTTATACTGAACTACCTTTGGCTACTAAAAGTCTACTACATGTTCTTGTGCAAGCAATGAAATTTGTTGTAAAACCTTGAAAATCAGTCTAATCACTAAAATTAAATCATTTGTGAAAAGAGAGGTGATAAAATGTGCCCCAGGGATATATGTGGGATGAAACTATTTAATTATAATAAAAAGAACAAAAGTTGAACATTCATATTTTACTAACAACAACACAAAACCAGAATAAATTCAAATGTAAACAAACAAAGATATAAAACATCAGGTGATCAAAGTTGAGAAACATTACACAGGGAAATGTCTCTCCAACACTACCCCTTAATGTTTATCCACTTTGTTCAGTCCAATCACATTTAATAATTCTTGATGTCTTGGGCCAGGAACACCTTTTGTCAAAATATCCGCTGGCATCTCGGCTGTTGGTTTATACTTCAGGATTATGTCCCCTTGTTCCACAGCTTCCCTTATGAAGTGATTCCTTATATCAATATGTTTGGTTCTGCGGTTCAGCATGTGATTTACTGATAACTTTTGAGCAGACTGGCTGTCATTGTAAATCACAATTGACTTCTTTCTTCCCAACAGTTCCAACAAAACATTCTGTAAAAACTTGGCTTCCTTCGCTCCATCACCTAAGGCCATGTACTCAGCTTCCGTGCTTGACAACGCCACAGTACGCTGTTTTCTGCTTTCCCAGCTTACGGGTCCGCCTGCCAGCTGAAAGATGAATCCTGTATAGGAACGTCTATCTTCCTTATCATTGGCCCAATCAGCGTCAACATATGCTGTAACTGCCAGACTTCCTGTTTTTCTATATTGAAGAGCCAAATCGATAGTTCCCTTCAGGTACCTTAAGATTCGTTTTGCTGCCTTCCAGTGTGTACCATCGTAGCAGCTGTTAAACTGTCTAAGGTAGCTAACTGCATGAGCAATATCTGGCCTACAATTTACAGCCAGATACATCAGACTTCCTATGAGTTCTCGGTAAGGATACGACTCATCACAAGCTGATTTGTTCTTTTCAAGAGATACTCCTACCTCGATCGGAGTGCTCACAGGTTTGCAATCAGTCATTTTAAATTTCTCCAGTAGATTTTGAATGTACACCGACTGATCCAAACTTAGAGAGTCTTTTCTTCTCTTCATTCTCATTCCAAGGATGTGTTGAGCTGGTCCTAAATCTTTCATCTTGAAAGAACTCATTAGCCGCTCAATCAACTTATGTTTTTCAGTCTCATTATTTGAAAACAAGTAGAGATCATCAACATATAGTGCAATTATACAAATATTACTACCATTGTTTCTACGGTATACACAAGGTTCTGAGTTTAATCTATTGAAGTCCAAAGATTTGAGTACCTGGTTGATTTTCTCGTTCCACATCCTCGATGACTGTTTCAGACCATAAATAGACCGCTTTAACAAACACACCTTGTCTTCTCTTCCTGGTACGATGAAGTTTTCAGGTTGCTGCATATAAACTGTTTCTTTCAGTTCTCCATTCAAAAAAGCAGTTGAAAAGTCCAAATGATGAATGTCCAGGTCTAACTCTGTGGCAAGAGCCATTAACATTCTGAGAGTAGAGTTTCTGACAACAGGAGAAAAAGTTTCTGTGTAGTCAATGCCATATTTCTGAGTAAAACCCTTTGCTACTAACCGTGCTTTGTACTTTGTTACATCGCCGTTACTATCTCTCTTGATCTTGAACACCCATTTACATTTGACAGGTTTTGCCCCTTTTGGTAAGTCAACTAAGGTCCAAGCGTCATTTTCTTTGAATGAGAGATATTCTTCTTTCATTGCCTTTTCCCACAGATCTTTTTCTTTTCCATTTAGTGCTTCAAACACACTAGTCGGCGTATAGTCAAGATCATGAACCACGCTATAAACTTGAAATGGTCCCATGTCCTTTGGTTTTCGCTCCCTTTGCGGATACCTTCTTGCCTCTTGAATTCCATCATTACTAAGTTCACTCATTACTTTGTCATTTTGAGTTTCAGTATCGGTTTCATCTTCAAGATGAGAAACATCTTCAGTGGAGGTATTTCCAGTTTCTGTATATGATCCAACTTCCATACTAGAAACATCTTTAGCGGAGGTAGAGTCTGAATCAACCACACTTTCCAAGTTCTCTGCAACCTTAGTGGATTGTTCTTTCTCATCATTTGTCAGATCAAAAATCTTGTAAGATTTCTTATCTGCACTTCCATCGCCCCCTTCAACTGGTTTTTCCTCTATGAAGACAACATTCCTAGATACAATTATTTTGGAAGGATTTTTAGGATCAACAAGTCTGTAAGCTTTCGAATCTTGGGCGTAACCGACAAAAATAAGCTCTCGACTTTTATGATCAAGTTTCTTCCGCAATGTACTAGGAACATGAGCGAAAGCTCTGCAACCAAAAACTCTCAAATGGCCGAGGTCGACCTTTTTGCCAGACCACATCTCTTCAGGTGTTTTCCCCAAAACGGCTTTAGTAGGGGATCGATTCTTCAAATAAATTACCGTGTTAGCTGCTTCAGCCCAATACTTTTTGTCCAATCCTGAATCATGCAACAAAGTGCGAGTTTTCTCAAAAATCGTGCGATTCGCCCTTTCAGCAACACCATTCTGGGACGGTGAATATGGAGCACTTGTCTGATGTTGCACTCCAGAAGCTTTAAGAAAATTTTCAAGTTCCCTGTTAACAAATTCACCCCCATTATCAGTACGAAGTTTCTTTAAGCGCTTCCCAGTTTCATTTTCAACCAGCAATTTCCACTCTTTAATTTTAGAAACAACTTCATCTTTCTGTTTCAAAAAGTAACCGAATGTCTTTCTTGAAAAATCATCAGTGAGAGTTAGCAAATATCTTGCACCTCCATGAGAACTAACACTCATCGGGCCACATAAGTCGGAGTGTACTAGACCCAGAATCTCTGTAGCGCGAGTCCCTTTCTTACATTTTGAATAAGGAGTTGTAGTTTGTTTTCCTTGTATGCAAGAAACACAGGGTGAACCTTGACCAGAGTATGATATTCCAGTCGACATTTTGTTCCGCAACAGATTCATAGATTTTCTATTCAAATGAGCTAGTCGACGGTGCCATAGCTCTTCCATATTGTCTTTACCTTGACCAGCAAGATTAGCTGACATTTGGTTATCAGAATCAGTATCCAACTTGTAAAGACCATCCACATTTGTAGCATGTGCTACCGGGTGACCAGAGATAGTACAGTCCTCCTCTTTATATACGTTACAACCGTCATTAGAGAAAACCAATTTCAAACCTTTATTTACCATCTGACTCACGGAAAGTAAATTTAAGCTTAAATTAGGTACATAAACAACATCAGTGATTTTCCTCTCGACAGAATCTATCATGACCGTCGCCTCCCCCTGACCTTCGACTTTAAGCTTTTCATTATTCGCCACAGTAACCTCCATACCATTTTTGTTATATTTTTGGTATTTAACAAGCAAATGCTTTTGACTTGTCATGTGGTTAGTACAAGCTGAGTCAAGATACCAACGGTCTGCACTAGTTTTTGCTGCTAATGCCGACAAAACACACCAATCATTATTTTTGTTAGTTTTACTTGACTTTTGATTAGCCTGTTTGTTACTAGCATTACTCTTCCCGGAATTAGCAGGGTTTTTTAAACATTCCGAAGCTTTATGACCGGTTTTGTGACACCGAAAACACTTTACAACAAAACGTTTTACATTGTGACGTGAAGCTAATGCGTTTTGACCAGAGTTGTTTTGGCTAGGACTGACGGACTTTAAATCTTCTTGAAGTAGCTTAGATTTAATAAGTTCTGCTGTCAATGAGACTCCCGAATTTTCTAAAGCCATTACCATTGGTTCATAATGACTCGGTAAGCCATTTAACATAATTACAGCAAGAAACTCATCCTCAATAGGTTTACTTATGTCTGCTACTTGTTGTGCAGAATAACTCACAACACAGCCACCTCCATCGACTGTGTATGCCACAACGAACAGGATATAGAAGCTTATGTAATACAAACAGGCCTGTCCGACCACACAGCACAATTTTGTAAATTAAATTTAATGCATGAAACCAGGAATCCTCAAACCACTACAAGGAGAACAATAAGTAACCAAAACCTACAAAACTTGAAATACTTCCTCTCAGAACAAAACTGGAAAACAGTACATGAAGCCTTTGACACCGACATCGCATTCGATAGTTTCAATCACCTGCTCAAGTTGGCCTTAGACACAACTTGCCCACTGAGGAAAATAAAAAATTAAAACAAAAAGAAACAAAAAAGGTTTTACGATGAGGAATCCCGTACACTGAAGAGTGTATACCTAACAGCCCTTTACAAGTTTGAAATGACTGGGAAAATTGATGATAAAATAGACATGGTGGACAAAAAAAGAAGCTATGACTTACACTTAAGGAACCTTAGGCAGTTTTCAACTCACAACTTCATTGAACAATCTGATAACAAACCAAAAGCACTCTGGCAAGTAATCAACACTGGCAGAAGAGCAAAACTGGAAAAAGCTCCAGAAATGAAAATGAAAATAGATGGAAAAATAGTTTGCGACCCAGTTTTGATAGCTGAACACTTGAACATTTTTTTCTCCAAAATTGCAGATACAACTCTGATGCTGAACAAAGATACTAAAGACAAAATAGAACACACTAACTCCCCAGAAATATTATGCCCAGCAACTCTAGTTCTAACTCCAACAAATGCTAAGGAAGTTGAAAATATCATAAACAGTTTAAAGCCAAAATCTTCTGCTGGTATTGATGAATTCTCATCCAAAATGGTAAAACACTGCATGGACACTGCATATTTTAACACAACATTGCTCCTTTAGTCAGCATAATAAATAAATCATTTTAAAAGGGTGAATTCCCCTCAACACTGAAAACTAGCAAAGTATACCCTAAACACCAAAAAGGTTCAACTACAGAGCTCCAAAATTACAGACCAATAACTCATAGAAAAAAAGTTCTTGCCAGACTTATGAAATACCTAACACAACATGGTTTGCTAACTGGAAAACAACATGGCTTCCTAAAAACTAAATCTACTACGACGGCTGTGACAGACTTGATTGAATTTGTTATTGAACAAATTGATAATGAACAGTTTGTTTCTGCTATATTCTTGGACTATAGCAAAGCATTTGACTGCCTCGGACATAAACTGCTGTGTAGCAAGCTGAAGAGCCTGGGAGTGACTGGCTTGGCTAATAAATGGTCTAATAGTTATCATGGGGGCCGCACACTAGTTGTTGAGCTACAACACTCAATAGAAAACCAGGCACACACTTATCGCTCCAAAGCTCAACCTCTGACAAGAGAAGTACCTCAGGGATCTGTCTTGGGCCCAATACTCTTTATTTTACTAACAAACAATTTCCCAAATGAAATGCTGACCCAAAACACAACCACAGTAATGTATGCAGACGACACTACCCTTTTAATCAGTAAAAATACTACAGATGAACATTCACTAAGCATAAAAAGGGCCATGAATATTGCAATAGAATATTGTGGGAAAAATGATCTGGCCATTAATCCATCCAAGACAACCCAGATGCACTTCTCGACAAAGAAAGACATAGTACAAAATGCAGCAGATCTCACAGAAGCAACTCAGACCAAATTCCTCGGCATTACGCTTGATTGTAAGCTCACCTGGACAGAACACATAAATGTGTTGTGCAAAAAATTCAGCTCAAGTATTTATGTTGTTCGAAGAGTGAAGTGGATTGCAGGACTAGCAGCAGCTAAAACTGCCTATTTCTCACTAGTAGAATCCCACATCTGCTATGGTCTACTAGTGTGGGGAGGAACATCATCACAAAACATGAACCGGATCCTCCTCCTGCAGAAGAAAGCTGTCAGAATCCTCGCCAACCTTGCACCACGCCAAACCTGCAGACAGGCATTTCAGGACCTCGAAATGATGACAGTTGTATCTCTGTACATTCAAGAAAGTATCCTGCATGTGGACAAAATTCAACCACCAAGGAACAGAGACTTCCATTCATACAACACCCGTCATGGTTCAAGGTTCAACTTGCCAGTTCACCGTACCACTCTTGTAGAGAAAAAAAACCATCATACAGCGGCTGCAAGCTACGAAACCATCTACCTGCATCCATGAGAGACCTTACTGGGAACAACCTCAAGACGGAGTTGAAGATATGGCTGACAGCAAGACCTTTCTACACCCTGGATGAATTTCTTGAGAGGAGAGAAGACCTACTGTAAACCAACAATCAACCAATTTTAAACCAAAACACTTGACACTATTGTAATTCTTGAAGAATTGTATAATAAAGATATTTTTTACTTTGACTTTGACTTATTATTAAAACAAAAATCATCTTCCTCCTAATTTTCCTTAATGGAACAAGGGTATTCATCTATGTTTTGATTATTCTAGGCGCACACGGGCGATTATTTTAAGGCAATTATTTCATCGCCCAGTCTGTGCATCATTGGAAGGAATGGAACCGCGCACACAGGCGATCAAAAGTAGTGCCGATTTTAAAATCTGTGGCAAGCCACAGATTTGTGGGCGAGGCGATAGTCGGCCGAAAATCTGTAACATACAGGTTGTAACCTGTCCGCGCACACAGGCGATTGAATAATCGGCCGATCGCCCGTCAGTAGCTACTCACTCGAGCTCCGCAGTCACCGGTGACTTGTTTTTCTTGTTGTATATTTGTGCCAACAATTGATAACAAAGCATCAAAACTTTTTTTGACATTCTGTAGTAGTTAAATAATTTCCTTTCGTCCTCTCGTAAGGTGGTATATAGCTTATGAAACTGCCTATTTATAAGTCTCTGACTTACAATAGGGTGTACCCAATACCTACGGTGTCTTCTTTTTTTTTTAGCCCGCATCGATAGTGCACAAACACACGTTAGCTCTACAAAGTCCATTTTATGTCACACAGAATGAGAACTACCACGCAAAAACAATCGCTACGTGTGCGCGTTCAAATAGATCGAGGGCGATTTTTAATAGGCCGATTTTTTAATCGGTCAATTAAAAAATCGCCCGTGTGCGCTTAGCCTTATTGCTATGTTAATTTCTGAAGCAAGTTAGGGCCCTTTGTCTCAATAAGCTGATAGTAATAGCCTCTAATAATAGCTCCTTAATTTTCAGCTGGTCTCCTATGCTGCTGTGCTGCAAAGGATTAGCAAGTATGACGGATTCCATAAACCCCATTGTATCATCAGCCTACTAGAATTTCTTGAAAATATCCTGGTGAGTTTTATTTCCTCAATCTATTTGGTTTTCTAGCTTTGTTTGAATAACTGTGAGAATAAGTTACAATAAATATTATTGGAATAAAACCAGAGGTTTTTCATTTTGTTTATTTTTCTTCTAATGATAATGAGAAGAATATTTTTTCATATTTTGATTTTCATATTTTTTAGATGGGAAGATCCATTGTAAATTTTTAAATTGGTAAGATTTTTTAATGAATTCTTTGCTAATCCATTTCCATACAATGTACAATTTGTAATATACAATATGTAATTTGTGTTTGGTAATTTAATTTGTTTATCTGCCCAGATTGAAGAGCAACAATCTGGCATAGTAAAAGAGTGGCAGATCAAAATTTTGTTTTTTAATTTATAAAAATTTTGCTAATTAATTCTTTTTTTTTTTAATCAACGTATTGTTTAGTTTATTTTTTAAGACCAATGCTTGTAAACTTTTTATTTGAATTATCTTAAAAAATAACTATTTATAAGAATTTGAGAATCAAACAAATATTGTGTATTGGGCATTTTACTGGTCATTATTAGAGGTTTCACAGCCTAAATTTTAATAATGCACTTTCAAAAATAGACTACCAACCCAGTTTGTTTGGCCATCAGTTGGTCTCTTTGGTATTATGAGAGTGTCCTGGCCGGCTGTGTGTGATTCTCATGGTAAATAATGGAAGCATATTTTACTATTTTAATGTGTCTTTTATCACATGTTACCAGTTTTAAATTTGCTACTTTTTTTGTATTTTCAGTTTATTTTCTTTGCTTTTTTGTGCTATTAATACCACCTAGGAGTTAAAAATATTTCCTGCCTGACGGAATTGTAGACAATTTTACTGGACTTAACATTTATGACTGGTTTGAAAAGTGATTTTTCTGTTTGTGATTTTGACAGCCAGGAATCACGTGTCGGTTTAAGCCAGAAGAAGAGATGATTGCTGGTTCTGTGTTGTCATTGGCTCACTGGCTGCTACAATGCTACCACCACCACAGTCACAACAGCAGCACCAACACAACAGATAGCAATGAATTGCTAACCAAGCCAGCCAATCTGTTAGATCACATGCTCAAGAGGGATTTTACAACTGCAATGCTGTACTTGGCAAAGCATGAGCAGAAGGATTTATATTTGCAGGTAAAGCATGCACACAACATTCTTAAAGCTTTGATCGTCAATAATAATTTTTTTTACAGTTTTTCCATAAATTTAATTATTTTACCACTTTTTAAAAATTTCCATGAAAACAATGTGATCTATTTTATTTTGTTTACCAACCAAAGTGAACATTTCAAACAGACATTTATTAATTTACACAATTTACTGTCCAAAAATGTTGGCAAATTACAAACAAAAAAAAAATTGCCCCATAAAAATGTTTAAAGTTTAAGTTTTATGAGTCAGATGAGTATTGCAGAAAAAAATATACACGGTTGGTTGATCTCACTTATTGTCCAGTCCATCTAACACTGTACTGTATGTATAGCGAAATAACCTGATTTAGTTAGTTTGCACTTTTGATTTGCTTGAAGTTATTGTCCAATTCCTCCTCTTAGGTGGTCAACAAATGCCAAGTGTTGGAGGCTGCAGTCAACCAGAACCCGGGACTCGCTGGGGCTATCACCATCAAACAAGTCTTGTTGTAAGTTCATCATTAACTATTTATTTTGCACTATGAATATTTGTGTTGTGGAGCAGATTTATTTTGTTTCATGATTTAATGGCTGTTATAGTGTCTTCTTATTTCTGTACAAATTTAAATATTATTGATCTAAGAAAACAATGTTCTTATATAATGTTAAAGGCCTATTCAGAAAATTTTTAGTTATCATAAACTTTATGTTTATCATTTTATGCTTGCCACATAGCGTAAAAAATGTACCTGGAAATAAAGAAGGCACATATATTATAATCTCGTTTTGCCTTTTATTACCAAGCTTAGATTTTTCAAACAATATCCCATAACAAGGTATCTACTAGTCACTGAAGTCACCAAAAGTCACTGAAAGTCACAAATTTTAGTTAGTACTGAAGAAAGTCACTTATTTTTCCTTAAAATGCAAGAAAAGTCACAGATTTTTTGTATAAATTGAGAAAATAATGCAATTGTGTACAAAAGTTTTGCGAATTATCAATTTCCCCCCCCCCCCCAAAAATCTTCTAATTAGATCACGAAAAAGTCACTGATTTTTAACATTTTTCATCCCCAAAAGTCACCGAAAAGTCCCTGATTTTTTTTATCTATTTGGCAGTAGACACCCTGCATAAGTTAGAAGTCTCCTCGTCCTCCTGGTTAGAAAACATAGGGCAGACCTAATAGGGTGTTTCATTTTTAATGGTAAAAAATAAAATGTCAAATTTTTGCTGACTTTGCTTTTGCCCTGAGTCAAGATTCAAGATTCAAGATATTTTTATTTGTCATTAGGCATACAAAATTGATGCATTGGACATAGTCAAATTGTAAAACGAAAATTAGTGCAATCTAAATTACAATCAGAAGACCCTGAGGTGTGACAGTGTGTGCATTATCAAAATGTGAAATATAAGTTAGCTAAAACAATTTTAAACTCTGAGAATCTTTACATTTAAACATAACAAAATCTAAAACTAAATAACAATATTATTTGAGATAACAATCAATAAATACAAGTCTAAGTGATGTATACGTTATCTGTGTGAAATTTTGAGATGATTGGATAATATTTAGATTTATTTTGGATTTTTAATATTTAGTTTTGGGTAAGAATATAAAAAAACAAATTCTCAGCTTAAATTGATTTCATTGCTAAAATTATAAATCGCAACCATATCAATCATGATTGGTAATGATTGATATGGACAATAAAATAGTCCTTTAGTAAAAAAATTACACATTGTATCAATTATTCAACTTTGTACCATGCAATACCCTTTTTTGTGCGTTTTGATGTTCGACGATCCTCAATAAGAATTGTATTTGTTGTTTGTATCGTGCTGTTTCATTGAACTGTTTTATTCATGCAATTAAAAAAAAATCTTATTGTATAAGATTTTTCATCTTATATGCACTCTACTTTGCAGTGGTATAAAAATCTGCCTCTCTCTGCAGTATCATTAACAACCTTAATGGCATTGACAGGACTTCGTAGAGGTTCTATACAGGATTTTGAGATATCGGTAATTTCAAACATTTCAAAGAAAACTTTTTTAGTAACAAAGTCGCTGATTTCCTCTTCAAAATCAAAGATTTTGGTTTCTAAATTGTTTAGTTGTTTTATTTTTTTGCATATTTTTGGTCTAAATTGAAGAACACTTTTTCCTTTACAGTCTTAGAAATCCGTTAATCCACAAAAGCCAGTCCCATGTCACTTTCGGATAAATACCACAGGTGCCTCTTAGTGAAAGAGAGTGCACTTTTTTGGACGCCTTCATCAGGATAAGCTTTTAGAAGCTGCATCATATCCAAATCATAATAAGAAGTACTTGCATCATTGTGTTATAAATGAAGTACGTGCTTGCCGAAAAGAAAGCTGTTCCCGATCCCAAGTAGACGTGGATGTTTGATGTAGGAATCGCTCTTTTTTTACTGGAGCCAAAAACTTGGTGTCTTTTTCATCTTCGGATGATGACGCAGATGAGAATATAACTGCTACTATCTTAGTAATCTTAGCTATAGATTGAAAGTGTTTGCTTTAGCTTACCTCTTGTTTTTCTTTTTTAATTTTTTTTAAGGCAAACACCTTATCACCACTCATTCTCTCTGAGACATGAGAAAGTCTTTACTTTCTTGTGATACTTTAGTCATATCCATTATAATTTTGCGGGAAATGTCAAATATTTCGACCAGATCACCTTTCAATATCTCACGTTTCAACTTAGCCTTATCCTTGTTTCTTGATTTTTCTTTGACCGAGATTTTGATATTCTTTGTACAGTTTTTGTATACAAATGTTTTCTTCAGTTTTAACAGGTATATTTGCTTTCTTACAAACTTCTTGACGTTCAGTACTGGTCCATTTAGTTGCTTCAGAAAGTGTTTTCTTCAGTTCCTTATGATGGTGAGTAAATACTAATAGTACTTGTTCCTTTGAAGGAAGCCGAGCTCCTATACAAACTCACTACTTGGCACTTTTTCTACCAGCCAAATTCGTCTTTTAGTTGTCATTTTATATATTAATTAAGTGCAACACAAGAAAACCAAGTCTATTAGAACTTAGACTATCAATCATATCAGCCAATCAATTATCAATCATATAATAAGACTAAATTACTTACAGATTCCGTCAAAAACAGCTCAATGATAATTTATAAACATGGTTAGGACATGTTTCGATGTCAGTACATCATCTTTAGCTGACCAAAACGTGAAATTCTTCGACTGTTAGGCCTCGTCATCTTGGTTTAAAAATAAATAAATAAATAACAGATTCAAAGCTCACAATACAGTACACTCTCGTTCATTGGACTCTGCGACATCGGAACTCCGCTTCATCGGAACTGAAAATCTGGATATTATTAATATTTTTTTCTTACGAAATAAATAAATTTTCCGTTTTAGCGCCTTCAATTTCCATTCGTTCTATCCGCACAACAGTGAAGTATCACATTTTGCGTCTAACGTCATCAGGCGTTTTCCATAATCTGTACGTATCGATGTGATTTACGAGGCCGTGGAGTATTCGCACAAAAATAGAAAGAGGAAGGGGGCAGGAAGTGAACATCCGTTTCGACCACTTCCCAAACTGTCTGTCTCGCGTTGCGACTGCACCTGTGTTACGTGGAAGTCAGTTGACTGCTGGAATATGAGTGGAATATAAATATGGAATATGAGAATAACGATTTTGGATCTTTATTTCCTGCGTTGTTTTTATTCCTATAGGTTCATTTGTTACCATGCCTTATTTTCATAAAATCTCTAGTGTTGCCTTAAAAACAAGAGTGAATACAATCACGATAGGTCACCGTACGGGCGGAAATGATGACTCACGATGGCCTCCGCTTCATCGGAATTTTTTGACATCCGAACCGGCCGTCCGCCACATTAGTTCCGATGAACGAGAGTGTACTGTATACGCACATTTAAACAAACACCGAAATTTATTTTTTAACCAAGATGACGAGGCCTAACAGTCGAAGAATTTCACGTTTTGGTCAGCTGAAGATGATGTACTGACATCGAAACATGTCCTGACCATGTTTATAAATTATCATTGAGCTGTTTTTGACGGAATCTGCAAGTAATTTAGTCTTACGTATATTCTCACAGCTCAGGGTCTAAAACCATGAATTATACAACCATATCAATCATTAGTGTTTCCGATGTCACTAAAAATTAGCAATACACAGTCCAGCTTAAAAACTGTTCAAAGTGTGCAACCTCTAAATATTGTCCGATCTTCCTGAAACTGGAGACAGTTAAATTTTACATCACTTAGACGCAGGGCAAGAGCAAAGTCATATAACATTCAAACTTTTGGAATTTTGAAACACCCTAAGACCTAATTTATATTCTTACTAATCAATTTTTATAATATGCCTGTCACGGTGTGGATTAGTTTGATTATTAATATAGGCTAAGTTGTTTTATCAGTTTCAAATACAGTTGACTCTCAAAAACCGAAAGTTATAGGACTATTGTCAAATATCCAAAAATGTTTAACTGCCAAAGGTTAGTTTTATTTTACTGATTAAAAAATTTTGTTTAGTTCCGGTACTCAGTATTGTTTGGTAATTAAATATTTGACATTCCATGGAAAGTCATGGTAATATATTCACAGAGATAGGAGAGCACAAAATGCTGACATCCAAATTGATTGCCAAACAAAACAAAAACTATGGCTACCATAATTTTTCATCTAGTTTCAATAATAAAATAGAACTCCAAACAAGAGATGGATAGAAATATATTTTGAATATATAATCACCAGCAAAGACAGGGAGAATTTAATGATATGTCAAAGACGAGAATCCTGTCATAAAGAGTAAATCCATACAGTACACTGTAGAAACTACTGGACTCTTATGGCGCTTGGTATGGCATGGGACTACCATGTCTGAAGGTGGTTAGTGTCAGAATACCACAATAATGTGTTAGTTGACTAACAGATGCAATGGGTTTTCTGATTAAGATGTCAAAGCTGTTGATACTTGTATTTCGCAGTGATATGACATGTGTGTGTCTGGTGACAGGAAGCTGTGCAGCCTGGAGCTGGCAGGGACGGGGCTGGAGGTGGACCGCGGGGTGGAGCCGCTGACGTACTGCCTCCAGTCAGTGCTGGCTGCGCAGGTGCTAGGTTTTTATACTTGTATTCGGCAGTGATATGACATGTGTGTGTCTGGTGACAGGAAGCTGTGTAGCCTGGAGCTGGCAGTAGTGATGGCAAAATAAAATTGATTTTTTGGAAAAATCGATTATTACCATTCGATACATCGATTTTTTGACATCAATTTTTTCAAGACGATATTTTTTGGAGATCGATTTTTCCTACTAAAAATATCGATTTTAAAATCGGTCGGGTAAAAGACAAAGAATTGCGTTTTTTACTCCTCTAAAACAGTATATTTTAAGATCCTAACCTTAGTTTGGCTTTAAATTTACAAAATTTGTTGCATTAGAGCCAAATATCAAAGTCAAAAAACTTAGTATTGGCTGTATATTGTATTGGTGCAAGAAGGCCATTTCTAGTAGAGTTTACTAGAGAATAGAGATGGCCGTGATTGTTGCTATGACTATCGCTACACTCATTTCGCATCGGCCAAAATATCATGTAAAGTATATGTATACTCTATCATACCTTTTTATACAAAACAGTTAAAAATAGGGGTCATCCTTTGATTTTGTTAAAATTTGCTATTGTTAAAATTTAATTGAAAAATAGAGACTTGGTTACCGGTTACCGAAGATTAGACTGTTACGGTTCTGTTCAAGATCGGCAACCAACGATAATAAAATAATTTTTACTGTAAAATAAAATATTTTAATAGTCCTTGAATGACGTTAAAACATGTATAAATTCCCGACTCCATTGGACCTTATATGAATTTGTGTTTATCTAGATTTCCAATACATGTTCCAATTCTATAGCTTAAAACAAAAACTGTATTTATTCCAGTCTTGCGATATTATACGCAATTTAGCTCTTACAGCAATTTGAGGGTAAATTAAATCATTTTGTTTTAGTCTATGATCTAATAATCTTCTCAATAAACAAATAATGGTTTATTTTCATAACTCTTTTTTAATTTCAAACCAAATAATGTAGTGTAATCAAATTCAAATTCAAATTCAAATTCATTTATTTCCAATACACAACACATTTTACATTCATTGCATAGTATTATAACGTATAACTAAACAAAATCTACTAACTAAAATATAACATTCTTGTAATAGAAAAGTACCTACATAGGCAAGAACGCCTGTGCGTAGGCACAAGCCGCTATAAATGTCACTTAAATATAGTTTTTTTGTTTTTATTTTTGTTTTTTTTTGCATTTTTACTATTAATTTACCAGCAAGGAAATTTGCAAAATCAATTTTAATTCAGAACAAATCTTATGTAATTTAAAATTTTGTATAGTATTCATAAAAACAGAGACTACAAGGAAATGTAATAAAATTTATAAGATTTTAAACAAGAACATTTAATAATTGCGGTGACCGGCACGCGACGACTGTTGGGCTGAGTTTAGTCTTATCAGTTTTAGTGAAAGTCCGAGTACGTTTGCCAGTCGGGTTGGATCTATCTGTAGCCGGATGTGATGGCCACCTCAGTTGCCTCCCTTCCAATATCAAACAACCATTCTGTCACCTTTTTCTTTAAAGTGAGGGTTTTATAGTTTCTGAAGTTTTGCAATTGTGGAGGAAGATTTCTAATGAGAATTTGTGAGATGTAATGAGAGTTGGTAACTGAAAAAGTTCTAATTAATTTATCCACTCTAATTCTTAAGGTCTGAGAACTACGTGTATGATAATTGTGTTCAAACGTGAGAAAGTTTTCATCGAATTCTTTAAATATGTGCATTAATAAAGTTTTAACATAAAGTTGCCTCAGGTCAAGAACTTTGAATTCGTTAAAAAGCTCATTAGTGGGAAATCTACGCCCTTTACCGAGGGCAGCTTTGATTATTGATTTTTGAATTACATTTAAAGGCTCCAAAATAGACCGATAACCTCCACCCCATGCAATGATACCGCCCATAAATAATGATTGGCAATAAGCAAAGTAACAAAGTTTTAGTTCGTTAAAATTTAATATCTCAAAAAGTTGCCTAAAAACAAAAATGAATTTCCTAACTTTATTTTATTAATAATCCACGTGAGCCGACCAATTCATACTGCTATTGAAAACAACCCCTAAATATTTGTAAGAATCTACTTTTGCAATTTCCCCACAGTTACAGAGTTGAGATGAAGAATCACCGCAAGAGTGAAGTTTCAAGAAATCGAAGTTTGTATTTAAGTTAGACTTGAGAGCTATTGGCATAAATTTAGTTTTGCTTATGTTGACAGTAAGTAAATTTTGGTCAAACCACTTTTTTACCAAAGAAAGATCTCTTGTGGATGAAACTTCAACCTCGTCCCAGTTAGAACCCTCGAACAAAATAGCAGTTTCATCGGCAAATAAATATATTTTACCCCCAATATTAATATTAGCTAAGTTATTAATATAAATTAAAAATAAAATAGGCCCCAGCGTGCTACCTTGGACTACCCCATAATCGATTTGTCGCTCTTCACTCGCAACACCACAAACAGAAACAATTTGCCTCCTACCTGATAGATAACTGGCAAACCATGAGAGTGTTTTCCCCCTACAGCCAATAAGATTCATTTTATGTAAAAGTTTAGTTCTGTCTAAAGAGTCAAAAGCTTTGGCTAGATCAAGAAAGGCTAAAAGACAACGTCTATTATTATTGACTGCATTATTTATGTCTTTATTTAAGTTAAACAAGGCATTGGAAATATTCTTACTTTTTCTAAATCCGTACTGACAGTCAGTTAAAAGCGAATTTATTTCTAAGTAATAAACAAGCTGCTCTTTTACAATTTTTTCAATTATCTTCGAAAAAACGCTGAGGAGGGATATCGGTCTAAAGTTGGATTTTTCTGTAATGGTGGATGCCTTGTACAGTGGAAAGACTTTGGCTATTTTGAATATGTCTGGGAAAGTGCCGGAAAGGATACTCAAATTTACAATATGAACTAGAGGCTTCAAAAATAAGCCAGCATTCTCCTTAAGGAGGGAAGCAGGAAGTCCATCACACCCTGGCGCAGATCCACCACGTAAACTGTTGATATGCCGTAAAATGTCAAGTTCTGTCACTGTGGTGAGATTGAATATCGTATCTGTTGCAAAGTCTAAGTCGTTGACTACCGGTGGACCACTGGCGTCAATAGAAGTAGCAAGATTTCATCCAACTTCAGAAAAATAACAATTAAATTCATTGGCTACTTCTTCAAAAATATTTTTGTTTAGATCTGAAGAACCAATTCTTTTGTATTTTTCTATTGGGAATTTATCTTTTGTTCTATTCCGCCCAGCAAGTTCATTTAATACCCCCCAAAATTTTCGAGGATTACTATTACATTCTTGAATTTTTTGTCTGAAATAGTTTTTCTTCTCAGTTTTTATTAAAATATTTAAACGATTTCTGTAAGTTATAAAATATTTTTTGAGCTCTAAATTAAAAGGTTGTTTTGTCAGCAATTTACTTAATTTATCCCTTTTCCTTATACATCTGATGAGACCAATAGAAATCCAAGGTTTAATTTTGTTTAATCTATTGCGATAAGTACATGGTTTAGACGATTTCATGATGAGATCTTTCACAATATAATTAAATTTAGCAGAACTTTCATTGACATCTTGACTTAGTAAAACAGACTGCCAGTTTTGTTCTGTTAAAAAAGTTCTGAAGACAGTTCTGTCAATGTATGTGTGAAGCTCGGTGTTGTTGTCTAAATATTTAATTTTTTGGTCCAACTCAATTTGTAAGGCAGTACAATAGTGGTCAGTAGTGTGGCTTTGAACGACAGCAGACCTGACATTGTTATAATTATTATGTCGAACAAAGATATGATCAATGCAGGACATACTGTCACTAGTCACACGAGTAGGTTTGTCGATACAACACACAAGTCCCACTTCAGTTAGAATATTTAAGTATAGTTCCCCTTGTCTCTCTGTCTTCAGTAAATTAATATTAATGTCCCCTATAAAAATGTAAGTTGAGTTTGCTGAAGAGTTATCAAAGTGATGTTTAAGATTGTCTAAAAACGACTCAATGTCACTGTCGTGTGTCCTGTATAGAGCCAGTAAGTTAAACCGTCTGCCGTCAGTAGTCCAGTCCAAGGTCAGTCCGTATACGTCACCCACCGCCACCTCGGGAGATTCGACAGACAGCGACCTTTTTACGTAAATAATTGTTCCATCATTTTTGTTTTGTTTTTGATTGGTCGCTATCGTGTCAAATCCCTCGAGCGGCGGTATCTCGGTCTCATCGCAGTGCCAGGTCTCCGTTAAAACAATTATGTCAAAATGTATTTTCATTGCTTCTAAATTAATTAAAAAACTATCTATATTTTTGTTAAGACTCCTGATATTTTGCTGTAAAATCGTAAAATTATGTTTGTTGCTACAAAAAACCTTGCTAAGATCATTGCAATATAAAACTTCTTCACAATAAACATGTTGAAAGTTATCTATCTCATCCAACTCAAACTGCATTGCATTGTTTGTGCCGGCCTGCCCCCCTCCCCCCTCACCATCAACAACCTCGCTTATCAGCTCATCTCGCATCTTTGTAGTCGTTGTAGCGGCTCATGTCTATAGATTTCTGGATCCATCAATGTAAGCAGTAATTGAAATCCTTACATGCGTAGAGTATATATAAGTTAATCATTGATTTTACCTACAAAATCAATGATATAATCAAAGGTGTGACCATTGACTACAAATACTGTCATATTAATAGTATTAATTAAATATTTGTTGGTTATATTTTTACTTAATATTTTTACTTGTTGGTTATAACATATAGTCAATTTAAAAGCGTCGATGAAAAAATCGATTTCTTAAAACATCGATTTTTTGTCAACGTTTTTTAATCGAAATCGATTTTACTCTTTCGATACATCGATATATCGAAAAATCGATTTTTCAAGAAATTTTGCCATCACTAGCTGGCAGGGACGGGTGTGGAGGTGGACAGGGGGGTGGAGCCGCTGACGTACTGCCTGCAGTCAGTGCTGGCTGCGCAGGTGCTAGGTTTTTATACTTGTATTCGGCAGTGATATGACATGTGTGTGTCTGGTGACAGGAAGCTGTGTAGCCTGGAGCTGGCAGGGACGGGGCTGGAGGTGGACAGGGGGGTGGAGCCGCTGACGTACTGCCTCCAGTCAGTGCTGGCTGCGCAGGTGCTAGGTTTTTATACTTGTATTTGGCAGTGATATGACATGTGTGTGTCTGGTGACAGGAAGCTGTGTAGCCTGGAGCTGGCAGGGACGGGGCTGGAGGTGGACAGGGGGGTGGAGCCGCTGACTTACTGCCTCCAGTCAGTGCTGGGTGCGCAGGTGCTAGGTTTTTATCCTTGTATTTGGCAGTGATACGACATGTGTGTGTCTGGTGACAGGAAGCTGTGTAGCCTGGAGCTGGCAGGGACGGGGCTGGAGGTGGACAGGGGGGTGGAGCCGCTGACGTACTGCCTGCAGTCAGTGCTGGCTGCGCAGGTGCTAGGTTTTTATACTTGTATTCGGCAGTGATATGACATGTGTGTGTCTGGTGACAGGAAGCTGTGTAGCCTGGAGCTGGCAGGGACGGGGCTGGAGGTGGACAGGGGGGTGGAGCCGCTGACGTACTGCCTCCAGTCAGTGCTGGCTGCGCAGGTGCTAGGTTTTTATCCTTGTATTTGGCAGTGATATGACATGTGTGTGTCTGGTGACAGGAAGCTGTGTAGCCTGGAGCTGGCAGGGACGGGGCTGGAGGTGGACCGGGGGGTGGAGCCGCTGACTTACTGCCTCCAGTCAGTGCTGGCTGTGCAGGTGCTGCTGAGCCCCAGCTGCGACTCACAAGTCCTTGTCAACCAGCTTCTCATGATTCAGCGCATCAAGGTATCCGGATCTCTCTCATTTATCTAGATTCATTATTTGAGTATCTGAACAATGTTGTTTGTCTTAAAATTCTTTCTTCGTCCTTGAATTTGTTTCTAGTAAATTGGATAAGTATGATTAAATCAAATTAAAACTACAAGGCTAGTTATACTGTTTAGACTTAAACCTTGTTGTAACCAAAGTTATTCTGGGATGTGACTCAAACTGACGAAATTTTGTAGGGATGGACGGGTCTCGAAATTACGAGAAATTTTCGAGAAATTTTTAATCTCGTTCACCGAGACGAGATTTTATTTTGATCGAGATTTTTCAAGACGAGAAATAATTCGCAAATAACGATAAAAATGGGTATAAATAATCCACGAATTGCTAGGCCATATTTTATTAGCAATTTAATACTGAAAAATAAATTATTTTGAAGCAATGTGAAGTGTTTTATTTTCCTATCCTCACAACTACAAACTTAAATTGCCATCATAAACGGTTAAACTACGGTTGGACTTCCAAGATTTGGGCTGGACTGGAGACGGCTTGACTGCATTTGCACTCCGCACGGACTGTTAGTGGTAGTGAGTCAACATAGCTACTAATTTATAAAATAATTCATTTGTTTGATAAATCTTTAGAACATTGGTAAAACTTAATAATAATAATAATAATAATTTTATTTCCAAAATAGATACAATAATTACAATAAAGATCTTATAGGCTTAAAAAATACAAATAAAATACAAAATACCATACAATTTTAAAGAAGCCAAGCTGACCTTGTTCTATTTTGGAAACTTACTTCAGCCTCCAAGGCAATGCCTGTTGGGAGGATCCTCCAAAATACACTTTTAATTAGTACACTTTATAAACAATAGTCTACACAATCATTATTTGACATTTAATTGCTTCAAGACGATTATTTAAAACTTGATTCAAGTAATTTTTGTTAAATTTAAGAGCTGCTTTGACATTAGCAGTAAGAATAGTAGTGACAATCAGATGAATGACAAGATGGCCAATCAGATTTAATAATGGCTAACCTCAAATATCCCACGTAATACACAATTAATTCCTTTCACACTCTTTGCAGAGTTCAGCTATTTTGCGCCATAAATGCTTAAAATCGGCTGATGGTTGATTTTATTTCAAGGTTTGGATACTAAAAAAAAAAAACTGAATAGGCCTATTAACAATAATTGTTGAACAGCAATAAATAGGTTGTGTTGAATACATAGAAAATCAATGGTCATGCCAGAACCATACAGGCTTCATGGCTATACTAATGCTTGCCTTTATTCAGTTAGGAGCAAAGAATTATGTGAATTTCAAAGCAGTGAAAGTTATGTATACAGGTCTTGAAAAGTTTTGAGAAATGACAATGAATAGCAAACAAAATGAGAGCTGAAGATTTTCTTATGAACAAAGACAAAGAAGAAGAGAGAGTTTAAAATTCAAATTTAAATCCACCAATTGCAAGAGATTTCTTGTTAGCCTCCCGGCCTCTAGGCTTATGATTTGAAGTTAGTAAGGCCTATGCCTATTTCAAAAACTGTGAGTGAGGAAAAGCTCTTATTTGGAAACATTTTAAAGTAAGTTAAAAGTGAAAAGTGTGAAACATGAAAGTGAAAAGTGAAGTAAGTAACTGTAACAGAGGATTCTCTTTTTATGTTTTATTAAACGTAGGTCTGTAGGGTTCATGGTGAGCCTAACATATATCTTCTCAATCTTTTTATTGGGTACATTCCTTTATAGGCCTAGACCTTTTGTTAAGAAAGTGACTTTTTTAACTTCAGTTTATTAATATAATCAACAAGTTTCATAGAAATATTTGTTCCTTCACATAAATCAGGATTTAACAATGTTACAAAATCAGATTAAAATCCCGAACGCACATTTCTCGTAATGTACGAGAAGGAAAATCTCGTCTCGATCTCGTCTCGAAATTATTTGAGAATTAAAATTCTCGTCTCGTCTCGAACTAAAAATCCAATCTCGTCCATCCCTAAAATTTTGTACTGATAACGGAGGAGAAAATAAAAAACAAATTATTATACTGGTATATTGAGACCAGTATAATAAACTTTTACCTCTAACTCTCATGAAAATTGCAGATTATGTGCAAGAATGATAAATGTATCATTCCATGTCAGAAGTAAAATATACAGGCTATTTTAACTCACTTAAACTCTCAACTCTCATATCATCTTTTGGAATCTACAAGCTCTAGCTGCACTTCCTCTGTGATGACAAAGGCAACCTGAATGTTAGGAGACCCCCCAAGTGCGACCGCCTTGCACTTTAGCAAATTTTCAATCCTGGTTACCAGCTGATGTAGGGCAGACTCAAATGATCTGTTAGGTAAATAGGCATGTTAGTATCAGTGTAGAGGATTAGCTTTTAATCCCCTCAATTTATAAATAACAGATATTTCAATGTAAATAAGGCTGTAAATAAAGGAATAATGTTTAATGTAATTGTTTTAAATTTGTGACAGTGTAATCTTATCAGGATTTGAAAAACTCTGAACATTTTAGGTGTATAAACTAAGAGTTCTATGTATATTACCAAGTATTAACCCGTTCCGCTCGTATGTCGGGGCAGCCCCGCCTGCTGTTTTTAGCGACGTTGTCGCATGTCGGGCCAGACCCAACAAACACTTGTGTGTATATATTAAATTATATAACAATGAGCTCTACAATGAGCTGATCAGGGCCTGCTCCTGTCCAATGTGCTCAACACCAGCAAGGAGTTCCAGTGGGGCGCCTTCACCTTCCTCAAGGCTGTATGTTGTTGTTGCAGGAAAATAGCAACATGCGGCTGTACAGTGAGCTGATCAGGACCTGCTTCAATATCCTGTACAATGTGAACGACACCAGCAAGGAGTTCCAGTGGGGTGCCTTCACCTTCCTCAATGCTGTATGTTGTTGTTGCAGGAAAATAGCAACATGCGGCTGTACAGTGAGCTGATCAGGACCTGCTTCAATATCCTGTACAATGTGAACGACACCAGCAAGGAGTTCCAGTGGGGTGCCTTCACCTTCCTCAAGGCTGTATGTTGTTGTTGCAGGGATACGGCAATGTGCAGCTCTACAATGAGCTGATCAGGGCCTGCTTCAATATCCTGTACAATGTGCGTACTCGACATCAGCCAGGAGTTCTAGTGGGGTACCTTCACCTTCCTCAAGGCTGTGTGTTATGGTTGCAGGGATACAGCAACGTGCGGCTCTACAGTGAGCTGATCAGGGCCTGTTTCATCATCCTGTACGATGTGCTCGACACCAGCAAGGAGTCCCAGTGGGGCGCCTTCACCTTCCTCAAGGTCCCTCACATCTTGCACCAGCTCCATAACTCCAATCTGCCTAGAGGTAAGTTTCTGAAATGAAATGAACTCAATTACATAAACTAATTAGCAAACACCTCAACTGATCTAACCACCACATTTGGACTTGGTGTTGATTAATAAAATACCTGAGTTTATTCAAGTACATAACCTTTATTCCTTAAAAACCAAAACTAAAAAAAAATAACATCTGAACTGACACTGAGCCTCTAACAACAAATTGCGGTACAAAATCTTTTCCTTAACCGAAAATTAAGACTTGGTGGGTTGTGACTCTACAGTTTACGAGCATTAAAATGTCTATTCAGTTACTACACAAAACATTTAATATCATTGGGCCGGTTTTACCAAAACCGGCTCAGTAGTAACGTAGTTAGGTTGTGAGATTAAATAAGTGTTAAAGGAGGTAATGAATTGTAATGGGGGTTTGCAGATAACTTTACCACATGGACTTGTTTATAGGCTATTGCCCTTACAAGCCCTTAGTTATTTAATTGTATTTGTTACCATATTAGGCTGGAATCAGCAGTCTCCAGTAAGTAGTTTGAATGTGGAAAATAGTGTTTTACAGCCCTAGGGGAAAAAAGTTAGCAGATATTTTTATAGCAATGTTTTATGGTTATCAGTTTATTATTGAGTGATTACAAGGCTGGAATAAGAATATATTTTGTATTGTAGTATGATAAAAAATAGTGCAGCAATTCAACCAACATTTTTTTTATGGTCCTCAAACATATTTATGACCCCATCTTTGTCTTAGTAATTAACATGTTCTCGGAAAGCAAAACCACATTACATTTTCAGCCTGTTGTGCAAAATATACTTTTTTTCACGTGTTATGAAGGCAAAACTGTTGTAGGTGTGAAGCCAGATGAGTTCAGCCAGGATGTGGTTGACAGTCTGGATCTGGTGTTGCAATTCACCCCTCTCCTGGACACGATGGATGCTCGCTGCTCGTGCAACAATCTCGAGTGCTTCCTCGGAGAACTCGCCAAACTCAATCTCGTCTCCGACGAGCATGTCATCCTGTATACTGCCAAGCGGTAACTAGTTTAGATTAAATCATAAAGAGTGATTTGATAATGAATAACAGTTATAAATGTTAAGAATAATTATTATTTTATTTTTTATATATTTTTTGAAATTGATAATAAATTAGTCATAACTTTTGTTGTATTGTGTGGTATAGAATTAATCTAAACTCAAATATTCAAATATATTCTATACTATATAAATATAAATCTATACTCAAATATTCGGAGTTTTAAAACCAAATGATCTGTTGTGATGAGAAAAAATTATTATGCTGTATAGGGTTAAAAAGTCAAGAATGCATTTTTGACATTTTGTGCATATTTATAGGAATCTAAAAATGTTATTAAAAATTTTTTAAAAAAGCTTCAACAACAAATAATTTATTGTAATGAATCAAATACAGTAAAACCTCAATATATCGAACCTGAAGGGGAATGTGAAAACTTCATAATATGAAGGTCATCGATATACTGAGGTTTGTATTATCAAGGTGATTTATTGCCATCTTTGATGTATAGAGATTTACAATGACCGCCCATTGCCTATTTCCAATAAGCCTAGCAATTGAGGAATAAATAGGTACTCACTTATAGATAACTTACATTGCCATTGCATAGGAGAATAACAGTTCTTTGGAACATTATGAGTTGTTTATAAACCCTTTCATGGAGTTTTGACAAAAACTGATCATCTGAACTCAGTACTATTCACACTACCATAATACACAAGTCCATAAACACTTATAACCATAACTTTTGTAACAAATGGCACAACATTAACACAAGTTGCATCCCAGGAATGCGATTGGTAACTACTGTTCACCGACCATAGCCAGAGCCCAGAATGCCTTGTGTTTACATAGCGAACAGATGACCATTTCCATTTTGGTTACTTAATGGTAATTGTTTTTCTTACCAGTTCAAATATATGGTGTAATTAATTTACCGCCCACAAACTACTTCAAAGTCACCAGTGGGTAGCCCTTTCATTCCGGGGATACAACCAATAAGCTAACTGCAAACGCGGGAAACAAGAACACCACTGCGAGTACAAAAATAGGAACAGGACTAGGCAAAGTCTGTAGAGGGGCAGGTTGCAAAGCAAAAAAAATAATGAGTTCGATAATTCAGTTATTATTTCTCATTTTAACTTCGATTCGTTGAGGTTTTTTAATAAAAACTAGTTAAAGTGTAAGAATTAATACGTTATGTAGGGGTTCTTTGGTTGTCTATTGGCACTATAAAAGTTAGAAATATTGAGGTTGTCCTGGCTAATCCTTCAATATACTGAGGTAAGCCCCGTTTTGACTCTTTCAAAGTTTGTCGCCAACACTGTTGGCAACAAAGTCGACGATAAAGTCGGCAACTTTAGCAGAGTGGAAACGCTAAAAAAATGTCGCCAACAATGTCGGCGATAATTTCGTGTCGGCAACAATTTTGTGGGGCAACATTGTCGCCGACTGAGTTGCCGACAGGTGTTTTTGGGAGTGGAAACAGCAGAATTGTCAGCGACAGTTGGCAACACGACTCCACGCATGCGCACTCGGAGCAATACGCCGGTGTAGTCTGTCAGACCCCTGGACTCCCTGTACTGTGCAGTGTGTATTTGTTAATTTTACATTATATTGTGTTTGTTAACGAACAATTCGAACAAAATTGTCGTACCCGCTCTGGAGTCGCAAATCAACCATCAAACTTGATTACGCACCTTCCCTTTCCCGATTCGCCAGAAAACTTCGCACCTACCACCTTGGTCGATTACGCCTTTTTTTCATTAAAATGTATGCACCCGCCAAAACGACGAACGCTGCACTGGTTTGATCATCCATCCAGAGACTAGTGGCAGACTAAAATCATAGAATGTTGCTTCAAATGTGTTGCTGTCAGCAACTGAGTGGAAACAGCCAAAAAATTAAAAACAGTGTCGCCGACAGGTTTTACAGGCCGGTTTTGGACCAGGCAACTTTGTCGGCAACAGTGTTGGCAACAATGTCGCCAACTTAGGCAGAGTCGAAACCAGGCTTTAGAAATAACCTTAAAATGATTCAAGGGGAACGGGAAAAATTTCAATACATCAAGGAGAACTAATGTTTGATATATCAAGGTTTCACTGTATGCTCAATTAGTTAAAGAGAAAATTCCAAAACATATGTGAGGCATCTAACTATACCATAGAAATATAGAAAACTATACACATACATACATTAAAATTTCAAGGTCACCTTCCTTACTTTTCACAAGGAGAAGATGAGGGTAATGAATGGATGAATTAAGTTCACCCAAAATGTAAGTATGAACCTGAAAATTAATCACTTTCTCTATGTAAGATCATGGATGCGAGAGTGCTTGAAATAGTCACATTTCTATAAAGATGTGGATCTAGAATGGATGCCTGAACTATAAAAGATAAATTGGAAGCTTAGGGAAAGGGCTTTGCCCTAACAAAAAACTACTATAGTTACTACACTCGTAGAGAGCTCACATGTGGATTGTCGCAGGGAGGCGGCCATAGCAGAGTTGCACAAGATGGAAGCGGCGTCGTCGGGCATGCCCATCACCAAGGTGATCATCAGAGCAGAGCCCACGCTGTCCCGGGTGCTGCAGTCCCTGGACGCCGAGTTTCCCAAGGTTGCCAACACTTAAACATAGTTCACCTCCAGTTATCCAGATGGAACTGTGCTAACTGTCCTATTTTGTTTATACATATTTCATTGGTCGGCATTTTGACTTATTTTTCTAGTTCTTATTCTTAGATTTTTTATTTAATAATAATTTTGTTTAACACGCACAATAAAACATATAAAACTCTAAAATGTTTCTTTAAAATATAAATTGAAGCAAAGGTTTTGTTCATAGATTGATAAATACTATTGGACTTTTTGTTCAAAATCGAGCAATTTATTTTAATACCTACAATACAAAAGATACATTTAGTTCTAAATTAATGACATCTGACCATCCGACCAATCCAATATTGTCAATATCAGTAATCACTAAAAACTACATGTAACTACAAAAACTAAAATGAGAATTATACTATGTTACCCAATGTCGGATGAATGCGACTCCCCTCTCGTTTCCTCACAACTTTTTGATCAAAAAACTTCAATTTTATGGCATCATGGATCCACAGATTGGGCTAATCCATTCTTACCTTAGCAATAGAAGACAGTATGTTTCTGTTGGAGGGATGCTATCTGGATTAAGGGAGGTAGTGTCGGGTGTTCCGCAGGGCTCGGTCCTTGGACCCTTTCTTTTTCTGATATGTATTAATGATTTACCGCGTAATGTTGGAATCAGAATCAGAATCAGAATCACTTTATTGTCAAAATTACATTCTTTTAAAACTGGCAAAGCCAGTACAGAACATGTGACATTGTCAATAAATTTCTTAACCTAAAGAACCTTAAAATAAAACAAAGCAAAATACATCCCTCCCTACTGAACAAATTAAATATAAATAAACCAATCCATAAAAAAAACTGTTTAAATAATATCAATACAGAAAACATTAAATAGAAGTAGAGTTAGATGTAGCCTCGTAATGAAACAATTTATTTTAAAAACTCCTCTACAGAATAGTAACATTTTCCTATTAAATATTTTTTTAACTCTTTATTAAATTTATTTTCACTTATTATATTTTTTAAACTGCTAGGCAAATGGTTAAAGAGCTTTTTACCCATATACATGGGGGTTTTTTGAAACAGTGTCAAGCGGTGTCTAGGGTACTGAAAATTATTTCGAAATCTGGTGTTATATGTATGATTATTTTGTTCACTATAAAATAAATTCAAATTATTTTTAACATAAATCAAGCACTTCAAAATATAAAGAGATGGAATAGTGAGTAAATCAAACTCTTTAAAAATGTGTTTGCACGATTTCCTTTTGGATGAAAATGTCATAATTCTTAGGTATTTTTTTTGCATTTTAAAAATTTGGTTTGCATGAGAAGATACACCCCAGAATTCAATTCCATAACTTACAATAGGAAAAAAAAGACCATAATATACCATAAGCTTCGTTTGAGAATCAATCACTTCCCGCAGAACAATCATTTGAAAGCAAACAGAATTTAATTTTTTTACTATTTTACCAATGCAAACTTTCCAATTTAAATTTGAGTTAATTTCAACCCCCAAAAAGGTCACAGAGCTATTATTTTGAAAAGAAACACCCTTAAATGTAATATCATTTAGAGATTTATCTTTATTTTGAGCTGTTTCAAATTTAACAATCTGTGTCTTTAAGTTATTCAGTAATAATCCATTTGCCAAGAACCAATTTTCAAGTTCTATAAGAGAGTTTTCAAAAATTAATTTCAAGTCATTTGTTGAATTTGCTTTTAAAATAGCCGTAGTGTCATCAGCATAAAGAACAAGTTTAGGTGAAACATTTAAAGGTAAATCATTTATATATATTAAAAAGAGTAAAGGACCTAAAATTGAACCCTGAGGTACCCCAAATTTTATTTCACACCAATTCGATATATACTTAATCCCATTCTTGACAATACTAGTTCTCTGAAAGCGATTTTTTTAAATATGATGCCACCCAAGACACCACTGATTCACTGAAATTATAGTATTTAAGTTTTTCACAAAGTAACTCTGGCTGCACACAATCAAAAGCCTTGGTTAGATCACAGAACACACCTAAAGTGCTCTGTGATCCATCCAAGGCAGTCGCAACCTGGTCTACAAAATTTGCAATAGCTGAAATTGTGTTTTGTCCTCGACGAAAACCAAACTGCTCTTTTACAAACATATTATTACCTTCTAAGAAATTTAAAATTTGATCAGCAACTATTTTCTCACAAACTTTAGAAAAACAAGGAAGTATTGATATGGGGCGATGTCAAATATATTTTTTGCCCCCTTTTTGTAAAGTGAACAAAAACTTCTGCAAATTTGAATTTTGATGGGAATTTACCACATTCAAAAGATTGATTTATAATGAAACTAAGAGGTTGACAAATAAAATTAGAACTAGCTTTCATTACGTTTTGAGGAATTTCATCCCAACCAGCGCATTTTTTGTTTTTCATAGAATTAATTGTTCCTGCCACTTCTGTGGACGAGACAGAAGAAAAAGAAAACTGTTGTTGTGAATTTTTTGTTTTATGTAGAAAACTTACCGCATGAGATGTTGAGGGAACAATATTTAAAACTTGTGGAATATTAGAAAACATCTGGTTGAATGAATCAGATATAATATTTCCGTCCGTAACCCAACTATTATCAACGAGAAAATCTGGGAAATTTTGAGCACATTTCTTAATTCCAAGTTCTTTACTTACCATTGACCAGGCTGCTTTTGTTTTATCGTCTGATTTCTTTATTATTTCAGAACTATGTATTTTTTTTGCTTTTTTACAAACTGCTTTAAAGATTTTCTTATACGTCTTAACATAGGATAAAAATGCTAAATCATTAGACTCTTTAACCATTCTACATAGAGCTCTCTTTCTGTTGCTAGATATTCTAATCCCAGTTGTGATCCAATGATTCTTATTTTCACGCCCACAACGATTTACGATTTGCGTTTTTCCAGTCACATATATCTTATGGAACGATGCTTTGGGGGCATTCAACACATATAAACAAAATTCTTATTCTGCAAAAAAGAGTGATTCGCACTATCTGTGGGGCGGGGCCTGTGGAGCACTGTAGACCTCTCTTTATCAGACTTAAAATTATGACAGTAATCAATTTATACATTTATCAAATTCTGCAATATACTAAAATGAACTTACATGATTTCAATTTTAGACAAGATTTTCATTCTTATAATACAAGATGTAAACTTCAATTAGATATACCGGCTCACAGACTAAAAAAAAGTAGTATCAGTCATAAAATTAATTGCATACGTTTTTTTAATAAACTGCCTGATTCAGCCAGAACTGTTTCCTTTAAGATATTTAAATCCAAAATGTGTGAATGGTTGATTGACAATCCTTTTTATGATATTGCCGAATTTCTTGAAACAAATATAAATATTGAATTTTAATATATAAGTAATAGTTAAGCCTTTTTTCTTTTTTATCTTTACTCTATATCTGTTACTACCTGATATAGAATCTCAGCTGGACTTTGTAAGGTTTTCAGGCCTTGTATTTTTATGTTTTATTATATTGACAATGTCTATTCCTTTGTAAAGAAAAGGTCAATGACAATAAAACTCTTGATTCTTGATTCTCTCCTCCATGCATTCCAAAGTGCTTTGTATGGCAGTGTGTTATAATCTTGTGACTTCTGATCTTAAACAAACTTGAACACCCATTATTATTTTTATACCTATTAACAAAAATTTTCTGAAAGTTGTGCCGGATTGTTGGATGCCGGTTTAGAGGAAGTTTACTGTAATCACAATTTCTAAATTTTGTTTTTGTTTTCATTGAAAAATCAAGACTGGCATACCTTTACCTTATGATTGTTTGTGGGTTGGCAGGAGTCGCTGCTGGGCATGCTGTGTCAGGTGTTCACGGGTAAGAGCTTTGAGCTGATCCTGGCGGTCGCAACAGTCGAGGGCAAGCTGTGCACTCTGGTGTCCAAACTCATTAACCTCAACGAGTGCTGCAAGCAGGGCATCGATGAGGCCAACAAGACTCTGGCCATGCTGTTCGACATCACCTTCCTCATGCTCTGCTACATCACACAGACCTTCGGCTCCGAGGTTAGATAAAGTTCGCACACTGACAACAGCCAAATGATTTTTTGCTGGTAGCAAGCGCCACCGTATGCTTCTCTTAATATCCTGATGAAAATGTTGCCCAGCGACAGGCTTATTTATGTACCAAAACAACCAGCAGTATTCTGTCAGTCAGAGTAGCACGATTTGATGGTTATCTTTAGACCTCTATATATCTTTTGTTGAGTAAAAGTATTTTTTTCATTAAAACTTTTTATCTCAAAACAAAACCAATAATACTATTACCTCTAAAAATAGGGCAGATAAAAGATGGTTAATTACAAGTGACTTAAAGTTCTGGCTAAAATTCCTAGATATATAATTCTTGGGCTCTTTAGGAGAAACGGAGGAACCCAAACTTACTAAACGGTTAGATATAATTAATGGAGTAATCAGTAAATTTTTTTATACAAATCCATTGCAAGTAAAATGACTGAGTATTTTTTGTAAAAAATTATTACAGTGCACTCTTGTTTATCGGAACTAAGGTGGTGGATGGCCAGTTCGGATGTGGAAAAATTTATATGAACTGGAATATATAGTGAGTCATAAATTTTGTTGTTAAATACGACCAATTTATGGTTGTATTCACCATTGTTGGTGTTATCGCACATGGGATTTTTTTTAAATAAGATACTGGAACTACGTGACATTATAACAATAAACTTATAGGAATAAAAAACAATGCAGGAAATAAAGATACCCTCTCTGTTTCCACTCCCTATTCCATAGCAATATTTTTTTCTGACTCAATTGCATCAATTCTTTTAATAGCTTCAAGTTTATCCTCGATAAACACACAAACCTTTAGCCGCTTTTCACTCATATTTCAAAATAGTTAATTGACATTCCATGTAAAGGCCGTTTCACACCGGCTACCGCTACCGCCTCGGTCGCGGACGTTTCCGTGAGCCATTTCACACCAAAACTATCGCGTCCGCGCGGGAGGCGGGAGTTTCATCGACTACAGGGTTGCAGACGACCCTGGTTTGACGTTCTGCGCATGCGCGAGCCAAAACTACCGCGCCGGTAGCGGTAGAAAATCGCTCGAGGAGCGGTAGTGGCGGTACTACCGCGGGCGTGCGGTAGTCCGTTATGAACTGTCCCATATGATAACAGGGTGAGCGATCTTTCCAAAGTTCCCCAGCGGTAGCCGGTAGCGGTAGGCGGTGTGAAATGGCCTTAACACAGGTACACTCGCGAGATAGACAGACAGACGGTTTAGGAAGCAGATGGTTACTTCCTCCCTCGTCCTATTTTCGTGCAAACACAGGTCTCGTAAATCACATCAAGGCATGTAGATTATGAAAAGTGTCCTGTGACAAGTGATGCAAAATTTGATACATTACTGTATTGCGGGTATAAGAAATAGGAGATTGAAGGCACAAAACGTAAAAATTATTTTTTGTAAGAAAAAATTATAAAAATATCCCGATCATCACTTCCGATGAAGCGGATATATCCGATATAAGAAGAATATCCAATGTCAAGGAGTTGGATGAACGAGAGTGTACTATATTAATTTTATTGTAGGCCAATACCATACTGTGATAAATTTGGCTTTTGCATTTAATTTGTTAAATTAATGAAAATTTGATATAAGTACTTATTGAAAGGTAAAATATTACTATTTAAACATTGTTAAAACATTTGATTGCAGGTTGTTCTAAGTGACGAAGGCAAGGGAGATTCATTCATGAAGCAGTGGGTTCGGGAATGTCTTGTTGAGAGGGGCAAGCCGAAATCTCCTGACAATATGTTGCAGCATTGTGACCCAGTTGTTGTTGAAGCCCTCCTAACTCAGTTTACTTCTACAGACTCTGACTTCAAACTTAAGTAAGTTGTGTTCCATTTTTTACTGCTAATCTGTTAAGAATCTATTTGTATATTTTTTAGCGACAAGTGATCCATTAGCAGTTATTTCACTACTGCAGTTTGGATTTGGCAAACATGATCTTTATCATGTGTTGCAAGTAGTCAAGGTTTCATTCAAAATGGACCAGTCACGTTATTAAAAAACACAAGACTCGACAACACAGATACAGACAAAAAAATATAAATACTACGTCGCATCAAACCTGCGTACTCAGCGAATTTCCAACGCCAAATTTTGGTATATTTTATATTTTCCCATAAAAACCATGGCGGTAAGGATGTAGGTTTCCTGCCAATATGGGTTTTGTAAGTAAATATAAGTTAAATTTTACCTAGTGAATGTACATACCAAATTTTATCAAGTTATGGTACTCTTTTTATTTTTCACATAAACCCCATAGGGGTCATTATGTAGGCTTGTCGCCATATGGGCTTTGTAAGCAAATATAAGTTAAAACCTTCACAGTACCAAACTTTATCAAGATATGTCAATAAATTAGCAAGATAGAAGGTTTTGTTGATTTCCTATAACATTAACATAGGAAACATATTTTTGGGTTTTCTTCATAACCATTTATGCTAAGTAAACAATTAAAAATACTATTTTATTAGCTCTTTTGAATGGTCCATGTTAAATCTGTTGAATTTTAAAAATTTAATGTCAAAAAAACCAAAAGCCCATTTTTGACCCTTTTGAAACCCCATAAAACCCCATTAATATTGTCCAATCATTCTGGTTTGCAAACTTGATGAAGTAAATGCTGCCTTACACCCCTGTACCAAACTTGATCAAAATTGGAGGTTCCGTTCAAAAATTATCGTGTTCAAGGACATATCTATATATTAAATGCAGTATGGTAAATGCACGTTTTGACAGTCTTGACAGTCTACTAGGCCGATTTACATGGAAGTTGTACGAAAACAAACAATTTCGGTCCTATATTAGCATTTTTAATTTGTATTTCAAAATATTTTTGTTAAATTGGTCGAAAATGAAAAATAAACTCTTCTTATGGAGCATGGGGGAAAAAGTAAACTTATTCAATCCTATGCACAGTCAGTCTGAGACTTCCACTGCACCGATTTACATGCAGTTTATACCAAATAAAATCTAACCTTTTCTATATTAGCATGTTTTATTTACTTTTAACATTATCTTACTTCCTTATTGCAAAATCAAAATTTTCAAACCCTTGCTATGACTTTATTTTACAACCTTTTAACCAGCTGATTGTAAACACACGAGGTTTTGTCCAAATACAATAGAAGAGCAAACGTTCAAGAAAGATTTGGTTTTTGTCACTGATGTTGTGGTTGTGTTGCAGCGGCATGACTTGGCACCAGATGTGCTTCAACATGCCCGGAGCCAGCCGTGAGGTGCTGGTCGTCTGGGAGCAAGAAGCTTTGTCTGTCACTGATGTTGTGGTTGTGTTGTAGCCGCATGACATGGCACCAGGTGTGCTTCAACATGCTCGGAGCCATCCCTGATGTGCTGGTCGTCTGGGAGCAGAAGGCTTTGTCTGTCACTGATGTGGTTGTGTTGTAGCCGCATGACATGGCACCAGGTTTGCTTCAACATGCCCGGAGCCATTCGTGAAGTGTTGGATGCCTGGGAGCAGGAGGCTTTGTCTGTCACTGATGTGGTTGTGTTGCAGCGGTATGACATGGCACCAGGTGTGCTTCAACATGCCTGGAGCTATCGGTGAGGTGCTGGTTGCCTGGGAGCAGGAGGCTTTGTCTGTCACTGATGTTGTGGTTGTGTTGTAGCGGCATGACATGGCACCAGGTGTGCTTTAACATGCCCGGAGCCATTCGTGAAGTGTTGGATGCCTGGGAGCAGGAGGCTTTGTCTGTCACTGATGTGGTTGTGTTGCAGCGGTATGACATGGCACCAGGTGTGCTTCAACATGCCCGGAGCTATCCGTGAGGTGCTGGTTGCCTGGGAGCAGGAGGCTTTGTCTGTCACTGATGTTGTGGTTGTGTTGTAGCGGCATGACATGGCACCAGGTGTGCTTTAACATGCCCGGAGCCATTCGTGAAGTGTTGGATGCCTGGGAGCTGGAGGCTTTGTCTGTCACTGATGTGGTTGTGTTGCAGCGGTATGACATGGCACCAGGTGTGCTTCACATGCCCGGAGCTATCCGTGAGGTGCTTTTCGTCTGGGAGCAGGAGGCTTTGTCTGTCACTGATGTTGTGGTTGTGTTGTAGCCGCATGAAATGGCACCAGGTGTGCTTCAACATGCCCGGAGCCATTCGTGAAGTGTTGGTTGCCTGGGAGCAGGAGGCTTTGTCTGTCACTGATGTTGTGGTTGTGTTGTAGCGGCATGACATGGCACCAGGTGTGCTTTAACATGCCCGGAGCCATTCGTGAAGTGTTGGATGCCTGGGAGCAGGAGGCTTTGTCTGTCACTGATGTGGTTGTGTTGCAGCGGTATGACATGGCACCAGGTGTGCTTCAACATGCCCGGAGCTATCCGTGAGGTGCTGGTTGCCTGGGAGCAGGAGGCTTTGTCTGTCACTGATGTTGTGGTTGTGTTGTAGCGGCATGACATGGCACCAGGTGTGCTTTAACATGCCCGGAGCCATTCGTGAAGTGTTGGATGCCTGGGAGCAGGAGGCTTTGTCTGTCACTGATGTGGTTGTGTTGCAGCGGTATGACATGGCACCAGGTGTCCTTCACATGCCCGGAGCTATCCGTGAGGTGCTTTTCGTCTGGGAGCAGGAGGCTTTGTCTGTCACTGATGTTGTGGTTGTGTTGTAGCCGCATGAAATGGCACCAGGTGTGCTTCAACATGCCCGGAGCCATTCGTGAATTGTTGGTTGCATGGAAGCAGGAGGCTTTGTCTGTCACTGATTTTTTGGTTGTGTTGTAGCCGCATGACATGGCACCAGGTGTGCTTCAACATGCCCGGAGCCATTCGTGAAGTGTTGGTTGCCTGGGAGCAGGATGCTTTGTCTGTCACTGATGTTGTGGTTGTGTTGTAGCCGCATGAAATGGCACCAGGTGTGCTTCAACATGCCCGGAGCCATTCGTGAAGTGTTGGTTGCCTGGGAGCAGGAGGCTTTGTCTGTCACTGATGTTTTGGTTGTGTTGTAGCCGCATGACATGGCACCAGGTGTGCTTCAACATGCCCGGAGCCATTCGTGAAGTGTTGGTTGCCTGGGAGCAGGAGGCTTTGTCTGTCACTGATGTTGTGGTTGTGTTGTAGCCGCATGAAATGGCACCAGGTGTGCTTCAACATGCCCGGAGCCATTCGTGAAGTGTTGGTTGCCTGGGAGCAGGAGGCTTTGTCTGTCACTGAAGTTTTGGTTGTGTTGTAGCCGCATGACATGGCACCAGGTGTGCTTCAACATGCCTGGAGCCATTCGTGAAGTGTTGGTTGCCTGGGAGCAGGAGGCTTTGTCTGTTACTCATGTGGTTGTGTTGCAGCGGTATGACATGGCACCAGGTGTGCTTCAACATGCCCGGAGCTATCCGTGAGGTGCTGGTTGCCTGGGAGCAGGAGGCTTTGTCTGTTACTCATGTGGTTGTGTTGCAGCGGTATGACATGGCACCAGGTGTGCTTCAACATGCCCGGAGCCATTCGTGAAGTGTTGGTTGCCTGGGAGCAGGAGGCTTTGTCTGTCACTGATGTTGTGGTTGTGTTGTAGCCGCATGACATGGCACCAGGTGTGCTTCAACATGCCTGGAGCTATCCGTGAGGTGCTGGTTGCCTGGGAGCAGGAGGCTTTGTCTGTTACTGATGTGGTTGTGTTGCAGCGGTATGACATGGCACCAGGTGTGCTTCAACATGCCCGGAGCTATCCGTGAGGTGCTGGTTGCCTGGGAGCAGGAGGCTTTGTCTGTCACTGATGTCAAGCGTATTCTGGATGCCATGCAAGCACCGATGTGCTGCCTCCCAGTGTGTGCCGCCACATGGTTGTGCAGTTATATGCAGGTTTGTTGTGCCACCTCAAAACTGTTAGATTAAAGTTTTTATCAAATTTTCTAAATATGACCATTTTAAGCAAATGCACACTATAATAAATCAATTCAATACATCTAGTTTGTTCAAGGCAAATCTAAATAGTTTATTGATAGTAATTTATTCAGGCAAAGCAAACCTGACAAGTCAATCTGAATCTTGGATTCAAACTCCTTCCAAAGTCTTCCTAAAATATTCACTGCTGAAAACTCTTTGAAATAGATGGTTCTAATACAGCCCAGTTCATCCACACTGGGTTTTAATAACTTGTGTGATGAGTAAAATATACCTATCTGTCTGTAGGTCATTTGTAAATAAAAGGAATTGCAGAAAACTACATCCCCACAACAGAAAGAGAAACTAAGGCGCCGTTCACATAGTTATGACTTTTCACTGCGCTGTGGACGGGGCAACGTCAAAGAGTAAAATTAATAACTTCGTATCATTATCACTTCTATTAACAAAGTTTTTTTTCTTGCTCTTTGATCCCACATCATCCACGGCACTCGGCAAAAAGTCGTATCGTGTGAATGGTGCCAAAGAATGTTAAAGGAAGTTATTTATAGCAATGTAAATGCATCATAAACCTGGCTATTCCAGAGATGTAAACAGTTTCTGAGGTTAGACTACCTACTTGGAAATTCCAGAAGGTTAGAAGCATGAATAGTGTTGTTGCCACCTTAGCTTCAAAGACATTTAAGATTGAAAGGAATTAAATGAAGCAATTGTGAAGTAAAAAAAGATTATGTTAGAGAGCTATAGATTAAACAATTGTTTATGAAGAAATTTAACAAAGTAAAATCTTGAATTGAACAGAAAGTTGATTTCATTTTTCCTTTTTTTCTTTTTCTTATTGTTGTAGTATGATGAATCAAAGATTTCCCGATATAAAATCAAAGTCAGTAATCATACAGTATAGCTACTTTCATGCACGATATAGAGCTTTTAATTTTTCCTCCTCGTTCCAGGTCTCCCCTCAAGATGCTCTTTTGAAACCAATCAATATGGTGCAACAGTTCCTTAAAGTTCTTACAAATGAAGAACACGGCAAGCAGAACAACTACAATGAAAGGTACATTTGCATAAATTTTATTTAAAGGAAAAAGAGATGACAAAATATTGAAAATTGTACACATGCTGGAACAATCCTAATTAAGCTAATTTTACAGGGCTGCATTGATGGTTCAAATTATCCGGAAAATGCAGTTTGATGTCCACACACCAACTTTATCGAAGATTAAAGCTATGGGTCTCTCCCACAGGTAAGTTGTGATATTTTATGGATCAAAACCAGATATTTTTTATTAATGTGAGTATATGAGTCGAGTGATACGTAAACGTAAAAATATTTAAAATTGCCTTAAAATAACTAGCCTATACTACAATATAAAAATATACTAGCCTACTGTACTAAAATAACTAGCCTATCCTACTAGGCCTACAGAAGATTACTTTAGGTCTAAGTTTAATTTGCTTAAAAACTATATGAAGGAAAAAATATTGGTTTTTAAATTGCTGATTATTTGAAAAAATGAGCTAAAAACTTGGTTTAGTAACAAAAGGGATTAACACATATGTTGCGGGTGGGTCACCAGTGACGCACAACTTTTTTGTTGTGAATCGTGTTTTCTGCTGTATATATATAAGCGTTTATATGAATTATTTTAGTGTATACCTATTGTTTTTATTACAATGGATCATACAAAAGCCGGTAAATCGAACTTGACCGCTCTGGAGAACGTGCCTTACGGCGGCCTTGCGGGCGGTGAACCTTGAACTTGCGTCACGCAATGCTGCTGCGTCACCGGTGACCTATGACTTTCGGAGGTCCAGGAACCATGATGATGTCGTCCAAATATATGTTCTAAGCCATTTTATGGTCTATCAATTACTAAAGGAAAGATTCCATGCAGTAACTATTTTTAGCTTCTTAGGTAGTTATCGACATTTTTGGCAGCAGCGAATGTGTTAAAGGAATGTACGGAATAAAAAATTGAAAAGTTAGCCTATAACCACCATTAAATGAAAAAAAGAAAATCCCCTGTTACAGTTACTTACTTTTCACTTTCATGTTTCACACTTCATGTTTCACTTACTTTGAAATGTTTCCAAATAAAAGCTTTTCCCTATTCACAGTTTTTATATTAGGCATAAGTTAGGCCTACTTAGTGTCTCAAGCCTGTCCTAGACGGCCTGGATGCTACGGCTGAATCACTAAATGTAATTGGTGGATTTAAATTGTCATTTTCAACTCTATCTACTTCCTTTGTCTTTGTTCATAAGAAAATCTTCACCACTCATTTTGTTTAGGAATTATTGTCACTTCTCCTAAATACTCGTATACATCATTTTCACTGTTTTGGAATTCATGTAATTCCCTCGATTTGCCGTCTGCTAGTGGCAGAATGTCTCTTAACTGAGTAAAGGCTAGCTTTAGTGAACAGCCATGAAGCCTGTTTGTTAGGACTTAAAAGATCACAAAGAACAATAAATTCAATGTCTGTCATATAATCAAAGCAATTTTAGAGAAAAATACATTTATTATCAATTAATAAACATGATATATTTTTGTGAATGCTGAATAAGAAAAATAACATACAACTATAAAATTGTATTACGTGGGCTATTTGAGGTTAGCCATTGGTAAACCTGATTGTTCATCTTCTCACTCTTCTGTCTGCCGGAATTACTACTATTCTTACTGCTATGTCAACACAGCTCTTTATTTTGTCTAAAGTTATTTGAATCAGTTTTAAATCATTGTTTTGATGCAATTAAATGTCAAATTATGATTGATTATTAGTTTTAAAGTTTTCCAAATGTACCGCACAAATGAATATTATTTAAATCAGTATCTATGCTGACTCACTAAACCCCTAACAATCTGAGCACTGAGCAGTTGTAGCCGTCGGCACCACAATGCCAGTCGAGTCCAGTTCAAGACTTAGAAGTATTTTATTATCTTGACATCTGTCTTGTTTTAAGATAGTAAAATTAAATTAAATAAAATGAAAAACAATTAGGTAATAATACATTTTAATTTAATGTATGCCTAATTTGTCTTTCGTCTGCCGGTTGTTCTTTCTCCTTATCGACTGCTACAGTTAAAATCCAAAATGGATGACTCAAGCAATGTTCAGGTTGCCGATAGGTTAAGTACGTTTTTAAATTAAACAAATTAAAAAGGGATGGAAAAATGAATTCATTAAAAACATTGCTATTTTCTTTAATTTATCGGTCAAATATCAGTAACACCAACAAAATTGGAGATTTGCCGATTTCGCCAATAGATGCGGAGTTCCAACTACTCGACTCGATACCGAGTAGTGCTAACTACTCGAGTAATTATTCGTTAGTCGAGTACTCGCCCACCCCTAATTTGTATGTATGTATGCACATGAATCTCAAAAACGGCTCAAACGATTTTCTTCAAACTTTATTACTATGTTAGATCCTGGGGTCCGAGCATTTGTTCGGTAAACTTAAAAAATTCTTTGTAGTAATAGTAATATCAGTCACAGACTGTACACTAAAATACCAAGTCCATAAGGCTTTTTTCTTTCAGGATGAGCTCGATCGCTTCCCTCACTTGTAGGGATGAGTCGGTTTTATCGGTTTTTGACGAAAAAACCCATAACCAAAAATTGTTAACACATGTCAATTTTCGGTTAATCGGTTTTTTTTATTTTTTTTTTTATTATTACTCACTAAAGATAAAAAGTTGAACAGAAATCAATTATAAAGGAAGGACGTCGTCCAGTTCTAGGAAGATAAAAATACAATTGTAATACAAGACGATAGAAGGAATGCAGAATACCTGCCAATAAGAGCTCTGTTGTTTGGCATCTGGCTGGCGATCGCTTATCTGATTTACTTCCTTATCAGTTCCCTAGTACATTATATTTGGTTTCTGATCTAATTGTCGTATAGCTCATTTTGCTGTCTGATTTTCACGAATTGAGTAAAACTTGAACCAAAGTTTTACGACCTATGGTTCAACCTGTATAGGTGAATTAATGTTATTATTAGGGGTGGGCGAGTACTCGAGTTTCGAGTAGTGGCTCGGGTAATTAGTCCTACTCGAACCCGAGTCGAGTAGTTGCAAATACTCGAGAATCGAGTCGAGTAGTCGTCGTCGTCACTCCCGGCGGCGCGCGCCCGCAGCCGTGACAAATAGTTGTTTACGTCTGGCGGCCGGCGATCTCGCTAAGAAGCACAAAAACACGGCCGGCCGCCGAGACGATCTATTGTTCAGCCTTTCTATCGACGCCCGGCAGTAATTTATTCAAGAAGGGTGTTTTTGGCTCCTAGTACCAAATGCTACTTTCTGAACCAATTGTCGTAGAAAACTAAGGGATGGCTCGTTTAATTCGTCTAATTCTTACAAAACATCAACCAAAGTTGTGTGACTTTCCAAAAGGAAAGTGGCAAAGTGTTGTTAAATAAATCAATCTTTAATTGAATTACTGTTTTATAATGTTAAAAGTATCTTATTATAATTTAATATAATTTTTAAATGAAAAACTTCAAATCCCATTAAATATATATACGAGGTATATTCGGAAAGTGAGTTCCGTTTTTAAATAAAAAAAGAACAAGTACAGATACAGCAAAAAAAATTTATTGCATTCAAATCTACAACTCCTACATTATTTTTCGACATAACTCCCGTGATTTTCCAGGCATTTGTCATAGCGTGGCACAAGTTTTTGTATACCCTCTTCGTAGAATTTTGCCGCCTGTGTAGTCAACCATGATGTAACACGTTCTTTCAGCTCTTCGTCGCTGTTTAACCGCTGACCGCCAAGGAAAGACTTCAATCAATAAAGATGTTTATTGCGAAACGCTCAAGAAACTGCGCCGCGCAATACAGAACAAGCGCCGAGGAATGCTGACAAAAGGCGTGGTTTTCATTCACGATAATGCTCGACCACACACTGCCAATGTTGACGTCAGGGCCGGATTTACCGCATGGGCAACATGGGCACATGCCCAGGGCGGCAAAATTTTGGATAAATTAAGATTGATATCTGTATGAACGGCGTTGTCATCGTCATGGTCGCAGGCCACATAGCCATATCGTGGTGAGGCGGCAAAGGGCAGACTGCAGTCTGCGCGGATGCGTGAACGAGCCTCTATTTATTTGCGGGCGGCAGACGATGTGGTAGTGGTGTGGCGAGGTGAGGGAGGGGGGAGCCGTATTCGTATTCCTCGCCGTCATCAGCCCATAGAGAGTGCCGTACTAGCCTATTTAGTGGAGACACTAGTCTCATATACCTGTTCCGGCGGAACAGTTTGGAACAACCTGATCCGCAACATCCCATGATACTGTTCTGCGAGTCTGGCGACTCCCATGATGCTGTTGTGTATCTATACTGTTACGGATTAGTTTACAACAGCAATTGCAATACCCTACTAGTACCAAACAACTTCGCTGTTCCTGCTGAAATGTTCTCTCACCTAATAATTTGTTCTATTAATTTCTCACACGACGCGTCGATGAACGTGTAACGTTTTCTAAAATAACATATTACTCATTTAATTAATGAGATGCTAAAGTTCATTTTGATAATAGCCTATTAGTGACAACTACGAAATACATTTTATGTTCAATTCAGTTTCAGCTATAATAAAATATCAACCTTCAAAAATAATTAAAATCGGGTTTGATTACAGTTACTACAGCCCTCAGCATTGCACATTCAGACACTTGGCAAACTTTGAAACTAGCTTGGGATTTCCTATGTCACTTCACACTCGTATCTGTTCCAAACGAATGTGAGTGTAAGGGAATAGTGTAGTGCTCAGACGCGTGTTATGGGTTGCGAACTCCGAGTTGATTGGAACAGTTGGAACAGGCTATTTCACCATACTGTTCCGGTACGAAACTGTTTTAAACGGGTAACTCTTCCAATGAAACTGTTCTGTTCTTTTCGGCACATCTCTATCAGCCCAGCCCGCCAAGTCGCCATTTCGCTTCCGCTTTGGCGGTCAGTGTACAAACGTCATTCGTCAGTGTTATGTGGCGTTGTTAATGTCGCATTAAAACTGACAGCCTGTACGAGTACGCTTACTGCTTGCTTGTTATGCAGCAGTGCGTGTGCGACTGTGTGTTGTTGATTTGCTCATAACTCTTTAATGCTGTGTTTCGTGTGAGATTTCATTTCAATTTGATATATGCAATAATTTTTGTTATATTTTTAAAACATAGCCTAATGGATAGGCGAAAAAGACTTAGTGGCGCGGAATAACGGAAATTAGCTGAAGTGAAGAAGAAGAAGGAAAATGAAGTGCTTGCCCAAAGTTTAAAGTTAGATTCCTTCTTTAAAAAAAGCAATGTCGCCGCAATGTGGTTCCTTGGAGGGTACAAAGGGAGCCGGGGGGGGGGGGGGGGGGGGTGAAGGGGCGGCAGATTATTATATGCCCATGGGCGAAGAAAACGTAAATCCGGCCCTGGTTGACGTCATGGTTGACTACACAGGCGGAAAATTCTACGAAGAGGGTATACAAAAACTTGTGCCACGCTATGACAAATGCCTGGAAAATCACGGGAGTTATGTCGAAAAATAATGTAAGAGTTGTAGATTTGAATGCAATAAATTTTTTTGCTGTATCTGTACTTGTTCTTTTTTTATTTAAAAACGGAACTTACTTTCTGAATATACCTCGTATTTTTTTCATTAAACATTGCAAATACATTTATTAGATTTTGAGGTTCATAACTTAAAACTTTCATTGTTTTTTTCATCATACACTCCTTTTTAGCGAATTTCCCTATAGGGAACACGCTATTACGGTAGTAGCCATGGTAAGACCTAAGCCCGGGACCACTTTACTTTTTCATTTTAAGGTCCCCAGAAGCCAAAAACACCATTCGTTCATTTTCATATATATGTATATATATATATATATATATATGTGTTCGTGGTACTGATAACTTTTGAAGGGGACCTCTGATTTTGATGAAATTTGGTATGGAGGTGTAAGGCCAGGTCTATTTTCATGAGTTCGCGAACTAGCATTGTCGGGTTATGGAAACGGGGTTTTATGGGGTTTCAAAGGGGTCAAAAATGGGTTTTTGGCATTTTTGGACCTTAATTTTTAGAATTCATCAATTTTAACTGAAACCATTTAAAAGAGCTTAAAAAAATAAACAATTTGGTATTTTGAATTTTTATCATAGCATAAATGGTTACGGGGCAATTCCAAAAATGTGTTTTCCATGTTATTCTTATGGGAAATCAAGAAAACTCTGTATCTTGCTTATTTATTGACATAACTTAATCAAATTTGGTATGTACATTGTCTATATAAGATTTAACTTATACTTGCTTACAAAACCCATATGGCGGTAAACCTACATACTCACCCCCATGGGGTTTATGGGAAAATTAAAAAATTGCCAGAGTTTGATACAATTTTGTGTTTACATTCACCAATTATTGATTAACTTGGATTTTCTAACAACATACCCAATGGCAGCAAACCTACATACTCAATCCTATGGTGTTTTTATAGGGAAAGTAAATAATCTTAAATGCCATTGGAAATTCGCTGAGTACGCAGGTCCGCTGCGACGGGGTATTTATTTTAAATATAGCAAAAAATAGCTAAATGAATACATAGAAATAAAAATAAAAATAATTAGGTCTAATAGTGGATATTTTCAAAGTTCAATTTTTATGATAATCTCTAAGTAAGAACCTGTCTCAGTTAAATCAATAAGTAAAAAAAGAACATTTCTTGGGGTTATAAATGGCGTTGGTTTGTTGAACCACTTCATTCCTTAGTGTTAATATTTATTATAATTTCAATTTCTCGTTTTTTTGTTATTTTTTAACTGAGCAGGCCTTAGGCCTATTTATGTAATACAGTTTTGTTTTCTTTACAATTTTTACATTTGTTTTAATCTATATTTTGATGTACATAATTTTTCTGTTAATTCTTTGTACAAAACGTTTAACCCTCTACTACACGCGCACCCACTTGTTACGTTACTACACGCGCGCGGACTGCCAGTCCGCATTTGCTGTAAATTGGTAAATCATGTATATTTCATTGCTTTTTTGCATTTAATATTTATTTTTAAGTTAGGAGTAGTAAGTCAATAACATATTATACAAAATGGTATATTTTCAGTTTGTTAAATAATAACATATTTGCAAGTTATTAGTTTCAACTAAACAAAACCTTCTTCCAGAGGTACAGGGGCTTGAAGTTGTAGTCTAATAGGCACCGGATCATTCTCATCATCATTTTCATTCTCTGAAAGTTCAGTGTTACTCTCATGGTCACTTTTTTCAACTATGTCTTCGCTATCATCACTAGCGCTTAACTCATTCCAAGCATCGCGCGAATGTCATCATCAATTTGCCTGATGTAAGCCATAATTGAAAAATTATGTTTTAAAAATTAAACATATAAAAAACTATAAAGAAATAATGCATATGTCAAATGATGTCTTCAAAATTATAGTTTCACTAACACACGCGCGCGGACTATCAGTCCGCAAATGCCGAACAACTGTCAGAAAACTATCCACAGATCCAGATCCACTGCACTGCGGGGTGTTACCAAACCGGTTTTGGTTAGAGTGGTTTTGGGTGAGTGGAGGGGAAGGTAGACGGCCGTTCACCCCTCCACGAAGTGTGGAAAACTGTAAAAACAAAATTATGTTGAAGTGCGGACTGTGAGTCCGCGGCGCGTGTAGTAGAGGGTTAATATTTCATTCAACTAAACTTTTATAAAATTTTAATGGACATTTTTTTATGTATATTGTTTAGTGATTTGATTTTAATTTTTTTGGTTACAAGAAAATTTGTACTGTATCCTTATCTTATTGTATACTGCAAATATAAAAATTAGATATTTAAAATCTTTTCAACTAAAGGAGGTTCATTGTAACTTATACAAAAACAAGTGGAACAATTTGGAAACAGAACCAGTTGATATTTAATATTCATTTTTCTTTATACGACACTCAGATAAAAGTCAAAACGAATATTTCCTGATATCTTCGAGGAGAGAAATCCCGTCCCGAAATTGGACGGCAAATAAAAATTCCCGTCCCGAACTAAAAATCCATTCCCGTCCATCCCTAATTTTGTTGTTGATGAAATTTTTTACTTAGGCCTAATTCTCAGAAATTGATTTGTACTACACATTGTAAGAGGAAAACTGTAAATAAATATACTTACTTTTTTATCAACTTTTATCTAAGTAGTTCTTATTGTCGTACCCTAAATTGATGTTATCTTTCAGTGTTCTCATGCATAAAGATGAATTTAATAATACTTTTACTTTTATTATTTAATATTATTTTTAAAAACTCATTTTAAACTTTTTCACACTACTACTCGACTCGACTCGTTGATGCAATACTCGACTCGACTCGTAAAACCACTACTCGCCCACCCCTAGTTATTATTATGTTATTTTTAATATTGAAATAAAAAATACTACACCAGACCTTATTATTTTATATATATATAAATATATAGAATTATTATTTCACACAATTCAGGAACTAAAAATAATTACCTTAACAAAATGCATTTCTATAAGACATAATAGCTAATAATTCTTAAAAAATTAGACATGGAGTAACAAAACATTTCTTAAATCATAATTTGGGGTTTTTCTAAACTTTTTGAAATTGTTTGATTTTATTTTATACTCCCACATATTTAATCAATTCCTACAAAAATGCAATAGCCAAATTTTGATATTTTAGTTTTAGTGTCTTATTAAAACTGCAAATTTTCCCACTAAAATGGTTGTATTGCTTTTTGACTACTTTCAGATAAAATATAGGGCCAGTTATATAATAGGATAAAAATTTAATATTTGTATTTTTTCTTGCAATAACTAACTAGTCTTATTAACTGGTGTTATTTAAAAAGTATTAGTGTGTAAAAGGCAGAAAATAGGCATCAGCCTGATTTTAGATTGTAGCCTTGAGTTGTTTCATGTTTACATCTAAAATAAACCGAAAAACCAAAAAACCGACAACCGGTGCCAGTAAAAACCCGAACCGAAACTGAATCGATAAATTTTGCAACCGACCCATCACTACTCACTTGTAAATGAGCATTTGGTTGTTTTCTCCTTTGGTAAAATATAATAAATAAAAGATGTTATATTGGGGATTGAGTTGACCGGCCATTGTTAGGCCCAATTTGAGCGTTTGGAAATGATCAACAAGACACAGGCTACACAGGGCAGTTGAAATTGATTGACACTATACTATATATTGAAATTGCTATATGTTTGTATAATTCACTCAAGTATCATATTCAATCTAAACTACCTTGACACGTTGTAACTCCGTTCCAGAGTAGAAGCATCAGCTTCTATAGTGGTCCACCTAGTCTATTAGGTAATGTGTATGTTGCATTGCAGCATCATCTCCAAGCAGCCAGTGTCTGAGCAGCTGGAGTCAGTGTGGTTGTCGGTGCTGAGGCAGGGCTGGGTCGGCATCGAGGCCACTCACACGCTTGAGAGCCTCTACAACACCGGTGGCCCTCAGTGGTTCGTCATCAACTTGGTCAAGGTCTGTGCAATAGCCAATGTGGTACCCCTTGTTACCTTGTAACGAATATAGAACATACATTCATGGTTAAACCTCTACCGTATTCGTTATACTTGGTCTCCCATAAGTTCGTTCCCCCCGGCTATATTTTAACAGTTGCAGATAACAATATTATCTTCTAGTGAAGTCAGAGTGATCAAAAACTTAGGCCAGCCAAACACCAAAGCGGGTGTGAAATAACACAGAAAAACAGATTTGTTTAGTCCTGTCTGTTTGTCTTTTTCTCTTTGTCTTAGTCTTATTTGGTCTTGAAAACAATACGACACAACAAAAAAATGCTATAATTTTATATTTGATGATGGTTAAATTCTCCCCTAATACTTTAATGGTGATCATAAGATCTCCCCTCGATACTTTAAATGTGAACTGCTGTTTGTATAATAAATATTCCTAAATATAATCATATGTTGTTCCAGTAAAAAAAGTTGCTTCCATAAGAATACATAGAACTTTGAAGGCGTGTGGGGCGGAGCACTGTGGAATTTTCTTAATTTTTTATTTCATACGAACGGTCTGACAATAACAAACACAACAATAAAAGAATTAGCAAAATCAGTCCAGCCGTTCACGCATGATACCGTGACCAGAAAAATAGGGTTTAAATTTTATATATAGAGATACTGCTTAGTATTCACATCAACAATTAATGAATTAGACCTAAATATTATTTTTTTTAATAATTACGAAGCTGACCCGAAGTTTTATTCAACTTACAATACCCGAACCCGACCCGAATTTTTCTTCAACTTATAATGTCCAAACCCGACCCGACCCAACTTGACAAATCACTACCCGCAGACCTCTATTGTAAATTAACCTCTTTCTAAACATAAAACCAGTTTGTTATATACTTTACCTGAAGAATCATAGGCATTCTATAAAATACATTGTCATTACACACAATGCTTAGACAATGTGAATTAAAATCTAATAATTTTGTTCATTTCATACTTTGCCTAAGATACCCCGGCATTGTGTAGAATACCTAGGTACTCTATAGAATGCCTGGATTTCATATTTTGCCGGTAACATATATAACATTCATACATATTAATAAGGAAACGACATTGCTTTTACACTCTCTTTTCAACAGTGTAGCTGAGCCTTGACACCTGTATTTATCTATTAAAACTCACCAAATTGATGAAGGCCTATAGATGTCAATATTTTCTTTTTCTTGAGACCGGTTTCAAATCAATTACGATTCATCATCAGTCTTAGCGCACATTAGTGGTTGTCAACAGTTAAAAATTTTTTTTACAGTTCACATTTAAAATAAATAAACAAACACGAAACGAAGCACATTTAACACTTAACAAATTTACATTTAATATTCCCATGTTGACTCCCGCACATGTCATTTTTGGTCTGTACTGTACAAAACCTGTAGATCTACTAACCTATCCAACTATGGGTTCAAGAGTCAACTATTCTCTCTCTCTCTCTCTCTCTCTTTCTCTCTCTATCAGCTGATAATCATTACTGTTTCTCCACCTTGCTATAGAGTTTAAAAGTCACTTTGTCTGAAAACTCATCCTTCTTATTTAACATGCTATTATTTGTATCTGATGAAAAATGCTTGTAAATAAAATATTCTTCCCAGACTTTTGCTTTGAATTTGTTATTGCATTTCTTGAGTACTTTTAAAGATTTAAAATCAATATTGTGATTAGGATGGGATTTTAAATGCTGAGCGACCTTTGAGGCTGGATTATTTTGATTTCGGGCTGTATGTTCTTTAAACCTGTCCTTAAACGACCTATTTGTGTATCCAATATATTTTTTATTGCATCCAAAATTTTTGTCACATTCAATCAGATATACTCCTTTGCTCTTATCTTTACTATTTGGATCGGGTCTCTTATTGTTATCAACTGATAGGCTCTTATTTATTTTGTAACCTGGTTGAATGGAGTTCTTACGAAAATTGTTGTCTATGTTTTGAGAAAATTTATTTATGTAGCCAAATGGGACAAACTTTTTTTCCCCTCCCCTGGTCGCCTGTGGAAACATCTTCTTAAACCTACTTTTCCTGATTAAATTGTCTATTATGCTGGTCTGATACCCGTTATTCAGTGCTATCCGTTTGTATATATTTATTTCTTTAACATATTCTTGTGGTGATAAATTGTAGTTTAAAAGCCTATACACCATTGATCGAAAAGCTGCTAATTTATATGACTGGGGGTGGTTTGAATCATTTGGAATGACCAGGTCTGTCTGAGTTGGCTTTCTATAAATTCCAAATTCGATATTATCACAAGCGCGAGAAATCTTTATGTCCAAAAAATTAATACTCTTGTTCTCCTCCATTTCCATTTTAAACTTAATTTTTGGGTGTATACTATTTAAGTGATTCAGCATAAGCTTGGCCTGCCTAGTAGTACCTGTGAATACTATAAAAGCATCATCAATGTATCTGCGGTAAAAATGTATTTTCCTGTAAAAATTGCTGTTTTCATTCAAAATATTTATCTCTTCATATCTCTGAACATATAATTCTGCTAATAGGCCTGAGAGAGGTCCGCCCATGGGCAATCCATTTGGGTTATAATAAAAATCATCTTTCCATTGAAAATAATTTTGGTCAGTTATTTCCTGTACCATAGCCATTATATCTACAATTTCCTCTGGTAGAAAATTATTTGATCCTTCTAACTTTTGTTGTAAAGCTTCTAGTGCTTCGTTCTTCGGAATATTTCCATTCCATACATGTTGTCAATATCTATGGTAATCATTATTGACTACCATCTACAGGTTTTGTACAGTACAGACCAAAAATGACATGTGCGGGAGTCAACATGGGAATATTAAATGTAAATTTGTTAAGTGTTAAATGTGCTTCGTTTCGTGTTTGTTTATTTATTTTAAATGTGAACTGTAAAAAAAATTTTTAACTGTTGACAACCACTAATGTGCGCTAAGACTGATGATGAATCGTAATTGATTTGAAACCGGTCTCAAGAAAAAGAAAATATTGACATCTATAGGCCTTCATCAATTTGGTGAGTTTTAATAGACTCTCTTTTATACTTGTTCCAGTGTGCATCCCTATTAAAATTAAAATGTTGGTTGGTGTTGACTATTATTTTCTAAATTGCAGATAGAGCCTTAAGGCCCTTCCCAGAATGCATCTTACTAGTGTTAGTAACAGACACGTCCTATTTAATACCTCTCTTCTGCCATGTTCCCATTTAATGCTTATCTATTCTTTCCTTGATTCTTTTAATTTATATTGATAATCCACTAATCCAGTTATAATCCCATTTGTAGGAAATGATGAAGCTGAGATACAAAGACGAGCTTGATAGAGCAGTCGACCTTCTGATGGGCATTTTTCACTTGGACATCGAGAGTTGTACATTGTGTTTGCTACAGCAGGTCCTTCCTCAGTATCTACATAACAGGCCTCAGTATGTATTACTATCATAACTTCTTTAGATGTTTTTATTTTTGTGCATTCAGTTGCATAATGTGGCTAAGCTGCAGAGCAACTTATTATAATAAATTAATTAGATACATCTTGGTCTGTAATCTTCCAGGAAAATAAATCATTTTGGTCACCTGTCTAGGTTAAATGGCAGACAGTAGCCACCAAATAACACCAAATACCTACCAAATAACGCTTCAGAAAATCATTTGCCTTTTTTACAATGACCAAAGCTGTAAATATACAAATTATAGTAATTTTTTTATTTGTGGTAAAAATATATGCACTGAAATCATTGTGATATTTTTACTCTAGTGGGTCTGTGCTTTGTGTCCCACCCTGCTGGACTTATAGTCCATATATGCTACGAGAAATTATTAATGTTAGTGTGTATTGTCAATGGTTTTAGTTTAGTTTTGACAAGAGGTGGTGCTTGTAAGTGGTGTGGGGCATGTGGCACTTGAACTGTGTAAGCCTTTTTGATTTTGAATTCCAACACACACTATATCAATACTGACCTACATGAACTACAGATACATTTAATGAGTCTATCTACTAAATACTGATGTTCACATGCCTTAACCCCATCCCTCCTTTTACTAAATATAAACGGGATATACTTTAAAATATCCTGGCCAGCCCACGTTTTAAAATCTATCATTGCATCGTTTTTTTTTTTTTTTTTTTTTTTTTTTTTCGATGTTGTATGAATGTATCTTCTAAATTGAAGGTCTTTGAGGAGGTTTGAGAGCTTGGGTTTAGCCTATTCCCAGGCGAAAATTCTGGTTACAGTGGACTCCCTTTCGTTTGGACTCTGATGGTTCGGACGAGGAATGGTCTGGAACTTCTGGGAAATGAGTCATCAGTGTGCATACATAGAACACTGTATTAGATATAAGACTTTGCTTGTTGAAAATAATATTGGTTTCTCGTGTTCAAAATTTATAGGATTCAACATGTTTTGTTCTTTTCCGGTCTACAAGTAAATAAAGAACCTCAGTTCTGGTTACGATTGCGTTTGTTCTGGATCGTCATATTACATTTTAGCTGGTTTTACTAATAAATTACACTACTGTATGGTATATTGTTGAGTGTTTTAGTAATGTTGTATGTGAGTTATAGGGTTATTTGTTAGTTGAATAACAGTAATCCATAATAATTTTATGAATCTAAAATAATAACCCGTTTCTTCAAAATATATATATATGAAGTTTTTTTACAAATTTCTTAAAATGTGATTTATAATTATATATTACGATATTAAAAGGTTGTAATTTACCTAAGTAAACAACCGCTGGATGGTCCGGAAGTTTTTTATGTGGACAAGAGTCTGGTCATCAGGTGTCCAGATTAGACACCTTTTATGTGTCTGGGACGGTGGCGACTTCCTGTAATCCAGCTACTTGGAGGTCACGAATTGTAAATAGTTATAAGCGATGGCTTGTGGATGCGATATTCCCTGGTGGGGAATAACGTCCGCACTAGTGAATACTAGTTAATCCATAAATACCATCCTCATAATTAGAACAATTTGTATAATATGAGGTCAAAATTGTGGTTCGGATCCCACGTTAAACTGTAGGTCCCTAGATACCACAGGCTGTTGGCCTATGAATTAACAGTCCTGTCTACGGAGAGTGTCGGCCTTAGTCAGTAACAAGACTACAAGATCGCGCCACAATCATCGTACACTCATCTCTCATTCATACTTGGCTTTAAACTACCTATTGAGTTAGGTCCCCATTTCAGTAAAGGTGTTAAAGGTGTTAGAGGGAGTTAACTGTACAACCGGATTTTGTGCGACAGCTAAAAAATTGGGTTCAAGAGTTCGGGCTTACGTGCGCAGCGGTCAGATTAATAGTGGAGTGAAAATTAGAGGAGCAACAAACAAAAATTAAAAATAACTCCCACAGATAAAATTCTTTTTATACTTTCTCGAGACTCCAAGTTTATTGTATTTTGGTTAAACATCCCATTCCCAAAAATATTAATGCCAGCAAAGTAGGTAATATTTTGCTTTGTTTATTTTCATGGTCTGAAATCCATTAAATAAAATTAAATATGGAGGGAAAATTAAACAAGTGAAGGTAACATTACACACAATATCCTGATTCACAACACCTAAAAAATTTCAAACAAGTTATAATCCTCAACTATATCAACTACCTACCTGCAAGATAATTTTTTTGCTCAGACAACAGGTGCGCCGAGGGGGACTACAACATTCCACAATACATTCCACTGATTAACGAACGCGAACTGTGTGGACTTTCACTCATGGAAAGTCAGTCGCTGTGCAGTGTGCTTTAATTTATATTCTATAAATGGACTTCTGCAGTTGTAGTCATAGTCAAATTATAATTAATACCATGCATTACTTATATTATTAACGATTATCATAACAAAATTATTGATATTAATATTTTGTTATAGATATTTAAAAAAGCAAAAGGATAAGTGGATGTGATAGGCCTGTTTTTAAACAATACTTCTAACCATTAATCACATCACCAAATATTTAAAATTAGGTGATATTGTGTAATAAAATGTTTGTATAGTAAGGTAAAGTTTTTTTTCTGGATTTTTAGTTGGCTTTTTCTTGTTTTTATTTAATATATCAGAATTACATAGCCACCTGTAACTGAAAATAATTTATTGGAAGTATTTAAATATAGTGCGTTGCCGTTGTCAGTGTCGATGACACATAAACATGTTGTGAGACATATATTTCACTCCAGATTTTTATGACACCACTATTACAGTCAGTAACACCAACACAGCGGCAAAACATAGAGCTTTGATAAGAAATAGATCAACTGTTGAGAGAATGTTTGGTCTCCTTACACACAGAATCAGGCGCCAAATAATAAAATAAATTATGAATTGTAATGTTCAAGTAACAAGATAGTTTTTCATAAAGGGTAGTTAGCCATTCCCCCCCACCACCCCCCCCCCTTCTCACTGTATCGCCAATCCCATTGCTTGGGGTGCTTCAAGGTCAAGACGGCCTTTGAGATGAGATGGCCATGCACCAGGGTCGCAGCTGGCCATTGCCAACCTTCCGACATAAATTCCCTGCTTTTCAACCATCAGCTAAAGTTGCATGCAAACTGCGAACAAGAATAAACTCGAGCAGAAGTTACACGTGAGCTCTCAAACCCAATTTTTAACTGCTGACTACGTTAACCAGTGCTTAGAGATATTCCTAGACTACCTGAGCTCTCAAACCGCCTCTTAAGGTTTATGACTGCCAAAATTGCTGAACTGGAAAAAGAAAGTCGTGAAGCTTAACCGATAGATTAATAATGTGTGTATAATTGAGTGTATTGCAGTAATTTTATCTATTGTGGTTGTGGAGTGTAACTAAACTTTTTGTAGAAGTGAGGAGCTTGTAGAGCCGCAGTCTTCATCATTGGCGAAGCTCTGTGCATACTGCATCTTTGCCACTTCCATCTTTAGTGGCTCTGAAAATTCCAGCTCTCGCAAACGGTCGCGGGCTCATATGGAGACTGAGGTTTGTAAATGTATACCTTTAATCTTAAAAATTATTTTTTCTCCTAAACTTATACTTGTTGCCATGAGCCAAGAAGTTTATGCAGCAATCTCAAGACGTTGAGGTACTGTACTGTAGTTATTCTCAGAGTGGTAAAACAAATCAAGCTAATTTAATATTTATTGAGTGCAAAAACTATCCAGTTACAAAATGTTAAAATCTGGACTATGGATAATTTAGGGAATTGATTTAGAATATTCTTTTGATAACAAATGAAAACCCATTACATTTTAGCGCCTCCAGTTCTTAAACTGCTGCAATCAATAGATAACAAATTATTTATTTATCTCATTTTTTTATATTTTAAACTGGAAAACTGCCGATTATCCGGGGGCGGTTAAACCGGGTTGCGGATTAACCGTGGTCACAAAAAGTCAATTTCAATTTTATTTATTTTCTCAGTTTAGACAACAATACCGTCATTTATGGATCTTATCATGTTGAAATTACTTGAGAAGAAACCTCTTTACTAATTATTATTTGATTTATCAATGGAAAAAAGCAATGAAACACGGAAAATAATAAATTATTTGGTGGCATAATTGTTATCGTAGTCATGTGGTCAGGGAGGAACGAGTCAGGGCAATGGCGTGGTGGGATGGGGATGGGGCGCAATGGCTGAGACCTTGACTGCTAAATAACCTTGACTGCTAGAAACAACTGGTCGACCGCCGCGCCGGGATGTGCTGAAAATAGAAACCAAACAAGGTCCTATTTAATTTCCAGTTCAGTGTGTAATTATCGCTCTGATTCGTGTGCTGTTCAGTGATCCCTAGTAATTTTGTGTTATACAGAGTGAGTTTCTTAAAGTGATCCAACAGCTAACTTTTTTATGCTATATTTGACTGTATACTTGCTATGGGGGGCCCCCTTTACTTTTTTATGTTGCTTTCAGGTATGTATTTCTCTTTACAAAACTTTAAAATTAACACCCTACATTTTAAGGTGTTTTTTTAAAATTTTCATGTAATTTTACGACTTTTTTATTCTTTGACATTTTTCTCTAAACCTAATGGTTAGGGAGCTAGAGGCTATTAAAGTTTATTTTTAGTTCCATAAGAATAACATGGGACAAACTTATCTTCCCATATCTCCGAAACCATTCGGTAAAATAAAAAATACTCAAGGATAAAAGTGTCTTAGAATTATGTTTCGAGTACATTTTACTAATAAAAATTATCATTTACGCCTAAATTAACTTCTTTCCAATATGGCGGGAAAAAATTAAAGTTTTCAAAAAGTTTGATTTTATTATAAGAAAAATTTTCTTAAAACATTAATTTTTATTCTTGGGTACTTTTTATTTTAATCAATGGTTTCGGAGATATGGGCAGATAAAGTTTGCCCCATGTTATTCTTATGGAACTAAAAATGAACTTTAATGGCCCCTAGCTCCCTAACCATTATTTTTAGAGAAAAATGTCGAAGAATAAAAAAGTCGTAAAATTACATGAAAATTTCAAAAACATCATAAAATGTATCGTGTTCGATAAGAAATTTAAAAGTTGGCCGCCATATTGGAAAAATGGCGGGAAATTATATAAAGAGATATACATAGGCCTACCTGAAAGCAACATAAAAAAGTAAAGGGGTCCCCCATAAGAAGTATACTATCAGTATAGAAAAAAAATTTATGTATTGGATCACTTTGAGGAACTCACCCTGTATTATGGATTATGCTAAACAACACATTTCAAATTGTTTTGCATTTCAAGAAGTGTTTGATAAAGTGACATTAAAATTTTATTTGACAAATTTATAAATTTATTAGCCTAATTTAATAATTAGCATTAATGCTTGCATACATTTTAAACAATTGGTTGTTCTTAAATTTTTACCAATTAGACAAAAAGATGAACCATCACTTGGTTTTGTATACGTGCTCTTATCTTGAATAAATTATACCAAGCAACTGTATATATTATTTTGACTGTATATATATATAAAACGGGTGTCACAGAAAACCATGGCTGGCTTTGCATATTCATTTTCTACACTTAAATCAAAATAAATAAAAAATGTTCAGTTATTTTTAGCGAATTTCCCTATAGGGAATACGCTATTACGGTAGTAGCCATGGTAAGACCTAAGCCCGGGAAGACTTTATTTTTTCATTTTGAGGTGCCCAGAAGCCAAAATCACCATTCGTTCATTTTCATATATATGTATATATATATATATATATATATATATCTATATATCTATATAGCTATGTGTCCGTGGTACTGATAACTTTTGAAGGAGACCTCCGATTTTGATGAAATTTGGTATGGAGGTGTAAGACCAGGTCTATTTTCATGAGTTCGCGAACCGGCATTGTCGGGTTATGGGTACAGGGTTTTATGGGGTTTCAAAGGGGTCAAAAATGGGTTTTTGGCATTTTTGGACCTTAATTTTTAAAATTCATCAATTTTAACTGAAACCATTTAAAAGAGCGTAAAAAAACAAACAATTTGGTATTTTGAATTTTTATCATAGCATAACTGGTTACGTGGCAAATCCAAAAATGTGTTTTCCATGTTATTCTTGTGGGAAATCAAGAAAACCCTATATCTTGCTTATTTATTGACATAACTTAATCAAATTTGGTATGTACATTATCTATATAAGGTTTAACTTATACTTGCTTACAAAACCCATATGGCGGCAAACCTACATACTCACCCCCATGGGGTTTATGGGGAAAATAAAAAATTGCCAGAGTTTGATACAATTTTGTGTTTACATTCACCAATTATTGATTAACTTAGATTTTCTAACAACACCCAATGGCAGAAAACCTACATACTCGATCCTATGGTGTTTTTATGGGGAAAGTAAATAATCTGAAATTCCATTGGAAATTCGCTGAGTACGCAGGTCTGTTGCGACGGGGGTATTTTTAATTTTGGCTTTGTTTAGCTGCTATCTGCCATTTTAATTTTTACACATATTTTTATTTTTGCTGCGGATCATTGTATTAAGTTCATATTTGGTATAAATCTTCATCGCACCAATGTTCATTTTCAGGAAAAACATGATTTTTTCCTGATGTGTATTTTAAAAATGGCAAGACATTTAAAATTTTGAAACTGAAATATCTTAAAACCAGTTAATTTTATAAAAACTTGACAAGATACAAAAAAGTTGAAAAATTAAATCACCTATCTAATGATATAAAATTTGTAAGGATCTGACAAGAAAAAACAGAGTTATTCTGATTTTTCTATTAAAAAAAACTTAATTTGCATTATAATTCAAAATCAGTATTTTTCTGCAGAAATTTCTCAAACTCTGTTGTTTGTTGTCAGCTCCTTACAAACTTGGCAACATAGGTTAGATAATTTTATTTGACATTTTCTTCTCTTGTCAAATTTTGCTAAATTTTATCGATTTTGAGATATTTCAGTTTAAAAGTTTTAAATGGCCACCATTTTGAAAATGCTCATCTGAAAAATTATTTTTATCCTGAAAATTAACATTGGTATGATAAAGCTTTGTGGCAAGTATGAACTTGACACAATGAACCGCTAACGAAATAATAATTATTTAGTGGGAAATACAAAGTGGTGGATAGCAGCATTTTTTATTTTTATTTTGATGTGTAGAATATGAAAATACATAGCGAGTCAAGATTTTTTGTGACACTCTGTATATATAAATAGAGTAGGGAGTCGATTATCTTAACATCCTTCATCCAAACCACTGAATGGCTTACTAATTCAGTGTAAAGTATAAAAAAAAAAATAAAATAAAATAAAAACAAAACATTGTGTAAAGACAAACATAGTGCAAGTGTCTACAAATACAAAAAAATGTGCACTATTTTTGGTTTTGATCTTTTTTATGGAAACCTATATGTTATTTGGAATTATTTTTTGTTTAAAATCAGTCAATTAACTGTCTGTCATTAGTGGTGTGTCAGTGCTGAAATTTCAAATTCAGAACCGGTACCGGTTCTTTAAAGGATCGGTTCTCGGTACCTGTACCATTTATTCAAGGACCAAGTATTCATTTTTCAATGAGGTTAATTTAATAAGAATGATTTCCTTATTCTATCCTTCTCTTCCATTATTCTTCTATGTAGGATCTCAATAACAATTAATTAATTGTAGGAGAACAATGAACTTTCTCTCATTTAAAAAAAAAAAAAATTTAAACACCGATAAACCGAAAACTGACATGTGTTATCAGATCCGTTTTATTAAAAACCGATAAAACCGACAACCAACCCATCCTTAAATTGGACATCTTGACAACCAAGTCATCACTTGCCATGGCATGTTAGGTCACACTTTTAATTTGATCTTTCTCGGTTGAGAAATCCATTGTATGTATGTCTTTTTCCTTATCTTATTGATTTAAATTTTGTAAACATTTATTTAAAAAAGTCTTGTCCAAAAAGTGTATCAATTTAATAACTGCCTGTTTAAAAAGATGGTTACTTTTGTAGATGGTTGTGGATATTAGTAATCAACTGTATTGTTGTGTGCAGGACCTCGATGAGCTCTGTCCCGCCAGCAAGATACTGAGGTTGGACTCCTCGCTCGTGTTCCTCAATGTTGGTACCAGCGAGAGCTCCTCCCCTCCCCTTCAGGTCTGTACAAATATACAGTAAAGCAAATCCAATGTTCACATCAGTGTTTTGTGTTTATAACTTGTCATATTTAAACATTGTTTTCTTTCTTGAAAAAAAAAATTATAGTTATTTTGGTTGCTGATAGTTTATTTAGAAACTTATAATCAACATTTATGTAGGAATTAATGTTACTTTGTCAACTTGTCAAGACCAGCATGATCCAATGTACAGACTGTTTGGAAACTTTTTTCAAAAACTCCGTGTGGTGATTCCTTGAATTAAACTAAACAAAAAAATTCACAGGATCATATGTCCTAAAATGCTTTGTTAAGCCGCTAGCCGCCATTTCGTTTTTTACACTTAATAATGTTTACTTCCATAATAGATGGTTATATTAAGTTCATATTTGTTATTAACCTTCATCTCACCAATGTTTATTTTTATAGAAGAAAAAATTTGCAATGTGTATATTTTCAAAATGGCAGCCATAGCCATTAAACATTTTTAAACTCATCTCAAAATCGATAAATCTCAAACTGTTAAAAATAGCAATAAAGTTGAAGAATTAAATTATCTTGCCAACCAATTTTGTAAGGATCTGATGACAGATGACAGAGTAATTGCCATTTTAACACAGGAAAAATTGATTCTGAATTATAATTCAAGCAAATTAAGGTTATTGTAATAGAAAAATCACAATAACTCCATTATTGGTAGTCAGTTTCTTACAAATTTGGAGTCTATGCTTGGATAATTTAATTTTTAAAATTTTCTGCTATGTATAACAATTTGATGACATACCAATTTTGAGATATTTGAATTAAAAACTTTAGACTCGGGACCACACAGCAAGACAACAGACAGCTGACTAGAGAGCTTGACCTTGATTCCTCCTCATTCCTCCTACCCTTCAGTTTGTGCATCTGCGCATACGCCACCACACGTGCTCGCAAATGACGTGTGCCAAGTGCTGCTATTGTCTTGTCGTCTGCCATTCTAAGAAAAGAAGCCTACTGTATTAATTTTACTGCAGGTACCTGTTCTGTGGAAAGTATATTTTTCCGCATTCGAATAAAATGTCCAAATATACTGTATCGAAAACTACTATTTCTTGTACTAAAACTACCTTCCATTAAAACTCCTTTTATAGTTAATAGGTTACAAGAAATAAGTGGCCGAATGCATTAAAATGAAATTGTTATCAACTGAAAATTAATTTATAACATGTGTACTATGGCGAACCTATAATAGTCTATACGTACGGGCGAAGGATATTTCCCTATGATATTGTGCAATAAAAACCATTGTGTAGTCGTCGATATGCAAAAATAACTTTGTCACGGTTTATATGGTTTAACAAAGACAAGAAAAATCAGAATTGAATTTGGCACTTTGGCAGCTAAATCCCCTGCTTCCCGATTGATGAATCATTGTAAACAATCTTTGGACGAGTCCATTCTATAACGCAAGGGGTAGAAGCTTGGAGTGGGGCAGTGTTCACATTACATAGGCTATTTTTCTAACCTTCTTAACGCCATTTTGTTTCCGAATTCCTTTGTATTCTCTCCCCGCACACCTAGCATGCACAGTGTGACCAATGCCAGTTTTTCATGGTCACTAATTCTTGTCGTTCGTCCTGCGATAGTTCTATGCGAAAATGCGACATACACACGCTTACTCAATATCGGAGGGCAGGACGGCGCCGGTGGTGGTGTTGTAGTAAAATATTTTTATGTTACATGATAGGCATACATGTTAAATCATTATCTGAGGTAATACTTGGAAAGGACGGTCACGAATAACTTAAAACCACGGTTAAACCATAATACAAACAAGGCAAGCAGCTGAATGTCAACTAAGACCACCTTCCTCTCCCCCAGCCATTTCCCCCTTGGCAAGGACAGGAAATTAGGAAATTAATATAAAGGCCACTAAAAGATTTATTGACTTATAGTGGACTATTTAAACAAAACCATCTGAAAAATAATACAAAAAACATAATTGCATTGGGTATAGTAAGGATAAACACAAAACAATTAATTATTTTTAAAAATTAAACAGGTTACTGTCCAAATCTACAACCAAATAATAACAAAGCCAGAGAGACACTGCTATTAAAGGCTTCGTGTCACTTGACATATTGGGGGGCGATGTTGTTCGCGTCCGCAGCATTCCATTAAAGCTGCACGTACTCCCCAGGTGGTGCTAAACGAACAAATATTTTTGGCAGCTGAACTATTACGCAAGTGATCTTTCAGCTATGCCAGCTGCCAGACCAAATCCTAACGGCCGGTTCCCGGGCCACTTTTAAATGTACTGACGCAGGTGTTTTGCACTGCAGAACATCTTTTATTTATTTTATTATTATTATTTAAGTTGGTAGCTGGCTATGACAGCCATACGATATTTATATATATATACATGACATAATAGTATTGCAAAATGGAGAAAGTAAAGGATTAATGCAGGCAAATATGAAAAATTATCCGAGAATTGCATTGTTGGCATTGTTACTCATTGCACAACAGAGAATAATATATATACAGTATTACTTCTATGCGATTGCGTGCACATCTTGAATTATGCGGGCACCTAGAACAGAAGCCGATTATTTCCAATAACAACAGGCGTTGGACGGTAGAGTGTTTATTGTCCTCCCTATTTGTGGCAAGATGGCCGACTATCATGAGTCTCAATGTGGAACGTGCAAAGTTTTAATCAAAAGTACAGATAAATACATGGAATGTGAAGGTGTATGTAAAGTAAAATTCCATTTAAAGTGTGTTAATATGTTAGTGAAAGAATACGACATGATTAAAAAGTTGGGTAACAAAGTGCATTGGTTTTGTGAAATGTGCCCCTGCAGTACAAGTAACGTACAGGTGAACGTTGACGGTGTGTCAGATAATTTGATGCTACATAAATTGCTGGACGTTATGAAGGGTTTGGTGTCAGAAAATTCGGCCATTACAAATAAACTCAACTTAGTAATTAAAGACTTTGACAGCATTAAATCAAAGTTGCCCCATTCTAATTTAAGTTGTTTACAAACTTCTTCATCGAATGATTCACCCGGTGCCAAAATCGATAATGAAGTTTCGACCCCATCGATTGAGCAGCACACAAATGAATTGAACCTTAACGAGCAAGATCAATTAAATTCTAATAAGTCTACTAAACCCGAGTGTGAGAGCTATGCTGATATTGTTAGTCAGCAATCTACGTCAACTGTTTTAGCTGTGACAACGAATCCAATGACTGATTTTACTGTTGTAAAATCTAAGAAGCAGTTAAAATTTGATAAAAGGGTTGCTAGGGATGATAAACCAATACATGGTGGTGGCAACAGAAAGCGATTTATAACTGGTAATCGGTCTGCATCCGATACTGGCAAACATAACCTCACCACTGTCGGCAAGAAAGTTTTTCTCTTCGTTTCAAGGCTAGGTCCATCTACAGAGGCTAGTGATGTGTCTGATTATCTTAAGGGACATTATGAAAAGGAGAATTTTTCAGTTGAAAAATTGAAGGCAAGATACCCGGATAAATACTCTTCTTTTAAAATCGGCCTTTCTCAGACTTTACTGAAAGATGTCTTCAAACCAGATTTCTGGCCTAGAGACGTTTTTGTTTCAAAGTTTGTAACTAAGAGACAACACCAAAATCCTCAAGCTAAGAATCAAGAACTGAATGATACTGCAGTGAACACCTCAGATGTGGACCCTGACCAATCTGTTTTTTTAGGGTTTCCGAGCCCGAAATAACTAGGCCTAATGTGACAAGAAGTACACAACCTAGGCCTAACCTATCTGGGAAGGTAGGCCTAATTGGTTCTACTAATGGACATAACAAGGTGATTAGGACAAATACGTTGTTTCTTAATGTCCAAGGACTTGAACTAAAAGAAAATTTGCTATCCGTTTATGGGTTAACAAATAAATTTAGCATTTTGTGTTTAAGTGAACACTGGCTCAGTCAGAGTGAATTAACCTACAAGCATATTGATGGTTATAGACTACTAAATTCATTCTCCAGAAAACATTCCATTCGTGGTGGTGTTGGTATTTGGGCATCTCCTAATGTTGGCTGTGAACTGTTGAATACTGATTGGTTAGCTATTGATAAAGACTTTGAGTGTGTGGCCGTCCTTGTCAAAGAGCCTAGGATTGCTCTGGTCTGTGTCTACCATTCTCCTGCAGGTAATGCTGAAGTTTTTTTAAGTAACCTTGAACAACTACTATTATATCTGAGTCGCTATAATGCACCCATTGTTATTGGCGGTGATGTTAATGCCAAGTTTGACGTCACAAAGGAACAGCCTAGTGTACGAAGACTACTTTGTTTGTTAAAGCAGTTTAATTGCTTCTATGTTAATGATAAGCCTACTCGTATAAATGCTTGTCTGGATAATATTTTCACTGACATTCCTCCTCATTCTTTTAAATTTGAGGTTATGTACCCTGATATTGCAGACCACGAAGGGTTGAGGATTGAAATTGAACATTCAACATCAACTGATGAGGTAAACCCTGTCTGTCCTAAGTTTACTTGGATTAGAGATATATCTGAGCCTTGTATTGATGTTTTCATGAATGAACTGCGGAGTGTGGACTGGCACACAATGTTGTATGATGACCACCTTAATGCTGAGGAAAAATTTGACCTATTTTTCAATAAGTTAAGAGAACTCTATGACCTACACTGCCCTATTAAACCAATAAAGAAAAAGCCACACAAAAACCTCAATGTTAAGATATCTTGGTACTCACCAGAACTGCATAAACTTAAGGAAACAGTTATGTCTTATCGGACTGTTTATATGGCTACTAGATCGGATCAGGCATACAATGCATACAAGCAATGTAGGCATTATTATAAAACTAAAATAAATGAAGCAAAACTTGAAGCTAACAAGAATTATATTGAGAACTCAAACAACAAATGCCAAGCTGCATGGGCCACAATAAAGAGAGCAACAGGACTAAAGCAGAAGGAGACGTCATCAGAGGTGTCAGCCCAGGCCGCCTGCGACTACTTTGTGGAGTCTGTCAACCAAGCGAAGAGCCGCATCCCTCAGCCCGCAGTATCAGCCAATGAACTTCTTCAGCGAGCTCCAAGGCCTGATGTCGAGTTTCAGTGGGTTCAAGTGTCCTGTGAAAGTGTTCGTAGTGTGGTGGGTAGCATGAAGTCATCCAAAAGTAAAGATGTATATGGGTTTTCAAATTTCATTATCAAGAAGATTATTGATGTTATATTGGTACCTCTGGTTTTCTGTCTCAACGCATGTCTATCCGAAGGAATTTTTCCTACCTCTCAGAAGATTTCTCGAGTCATCCCTGTCTTCAAAAAAGGAGACAAGTCAAAAATTGAGAATTATCGGCCGATCTCTTTGATCCCAACAATTGGAAAAATATTTGAGCTGGCCATCAAATCACAGGTATGCAAGTATTTTGAAACTTTTGAAATTTTTTCAAAATCACAGTTTGGTTTCCGTCATGGTAGGTCTACCACGGATGCCATGGGCTCTCTTCTTGCTCTGATTTTAGACTCCTTTGAGGACAGACAAATTGCTCAGATCACTGCTTGTGATCTGAGCAAGGCATTTGATTGTATAGATCACAACATTTTGCTTTTAAAACTTGACCACTTTGGCATCCGTGGTATACCTCGTGCTTTTTTTGAGTCATACCTGTCCGAACGAATTCAATTTGTTGAGGTAGAGGGCAAGAGGTCTGATAATGTAGTGGTTAGGTCTGGTGTTCCGCAGGGCTCTGTTCTGGGGCCTCTGCTATTTTTGGTTGGTGTCAATGATCTCCCTTATGGTGTTCTGAGGTCAGTCACAGTCATGTTTGCAGATGACACCTCATTTTTTAGCTCTCACACTGATCTAAATGAATTAAAGTCAATTTCTTTGGAGGCTCTCAACGAGGCCAGCTTGTGGTTTAGTGCCAATGGTCTTGTTCTAAATCACGATAAAACTCAGATTATAAGATGTATGCCAAAAAACAAACAAGTAGGCCTAACCGATATTGACCAATCATTGTATGATGTAAAAATTTTAGGTTTAAGTATAGATAGAAATCTGACTTGGTATCCGCATGTTGATTCTGTTTGTAATAAGCTTGCCCGTGTAATTTATTTATTAAGCAATCTAGTCAAAATTGTACCTGAATCTTATGTTCTGTCTGCATATTACGCTTTTTTTAATTCTATTTTAAGCTATGGTCTGATTTTGTGGGGAAATAGTTGCCATATAACTAATGTTCTTTTGCTCCAGAAAAAAGCAATTAGAATTGTTACTAAATCTTCTTTCTATGAACATTGTAAACCTCTTTTTATCAGAACTAATGTCATGACAGTTATAAATGTGTATATTTTTGTTTCTTTACTTCATGTCAAGAAAAACCTTAGTATTTTACCTCTTAGAATGGATGTTCACTCTTATAATACTAGGAAAAATTCTTCTGTTCAAGTGCCATATAGTAGGTTAAGTGTCTGCATGAGAAGTTTCCCTATTTTGAGTCTGAAATTGTTTAATATATTGCATGATGACACCAAACTGTTGCCTTTTAAAGATTTTAGAAGTAAGTTGCATGACTGGTTAACAGCAAATCCCTTTTATGAAATTAGAGAGTTTTTTGAATCTGATGCTGTATAACCAATGTCCTTGCTTAGTTTCTTGCACTTTTGCTGTAAAAAATGTACATGATTTCTTGCATTAGGCCCCATGTTATATATTTTGCTTGTTTGCATTTGGCCCTATATTGTACGGTAGCATCCTGCTTGTTGCATTAGGCCCTATATTGTACGGTAGCATCCTGCTTGTTGCATTAGGCCCTATATTTTTGTACCTTATTTATTTATTTTAGGCTAAGTATTTATTGTATTAAGTATTCATTACTTGGATATGCATTTTTTCTATTGTTGACCATGTCTATAGCATTTTGTAATGTTGAATGACAATAAACGATGATTATTGATTATTGATTATCCTCCCTTCTTCCTTCCCATTGTACTTGCCCCTCCCCCCCCCCCTACACCTTGTGTGCAGCTGTGCGTTTTTCTTCCTCTCTCCTTCGTCATACTCCCTGCCCAGAGGATGCGCATTGTCTAGTGCGCACAACTCGTTGTCATGATTACATGGCATCTCATGTCACTGCACATGTTCCCTGCTTCAGAAAGCCGCACAAGGACAAATGAATGCGTGGGCAACAGTGTCATTGATTGAGGGCTATTTTGCACCCGCTGCGTCTTTGCTTCGTTTGTGGCCCTCGCCTTCGAACAACAAATATTTCATTATTAGTGATCAAATACGATTACGACTTAGTTCATGGATTAATGAAAAGAAGTGCATTTACTAAATTTTAGTTTATTCATACGCACACTGTGTAATGTCTATAATAATTAATAAAACAAAAATTATTAACAATTTTGTAAACATCCTCACTTTATCCAAATTGAAATTTATCTGTATTTGATTAGCGCAGGAGCCTTGAATTTAGACTATTTTTGCCGGGAGGACCGGGAAAGATGCTTAAATTTTTCTGAGGCCATTTGCTGGCAACCCTGAAATTATTAAGTGTAAAAATTAAAATGGCGCTTAACGGCTTAACAAAGCATTTTAGGACATATGTTCCTATGAATTTTTTTGGTTATTTTAATTCAAGGAATCATTACACCGAGTTTCGGAAGAGATTTTGCAAACAACCTGTACATATAATGCTAAAATTCATAAACAGGGTGGAAAAAAGTCTGGAAACGACATATTTTTATAAAATATTAAGTGATAAATCTAAAACTTTGCAAATTGATTTTGAGTCTCAAAATGTACTACCTAAAGTTCTTATTGTCCTTGAACCTCCAAGGTGGGATGGTCCACAAGGAGTCAAAAGAAAACCTTAGATGGAAGCATAGGTCAAAATGTACATCAGGTTAAAGGTTTCTATGAATAGAGAACAATGCCATAAACACGACCTCAAAAGGACGAACATGTCAAAAATGGCAGGTAATCAAACTTGGCAATAAATAAATAAATCTTTATTTGCAATTTGACAATTTTACATGTATCGGCATTGTAATTATTACAGCAATAGCCACAGTCAGATTTTAAATCTATATAGGCCTACCATAAAAATCATATTGCTGACATCATAACTCTCCATACACTCCAACCTTAGAGGTTGTGTTTGTGGCAACTTGCTTGAAATGCAAAGCCCTTTAAAATTATGTATCATATGATGTAAGCCAAGGAAGGATTTCCAAAGACTTCCTTTAGGGGACGTCCCTAGTGGAAGTCATCAAGGAAACCGCATTGGTCTACCCCATGTGACACATTTTAAATGGCTTTGTATTCTGAGCAATTTTCCACAAACCCGACCTCAAAAGGTCGCGTGTATTGAGAGTTATTACAACGTTATTGCATATTTTGTTTTGTTCAATGTGATTTTAATGCAAAGTTTGATCGCCTGCCGTTTTTGATTCAGCCGTCCTTTTGAGGTCGGGTTTAAGGCATTGTTCTATATTCATAGAGACCTTTAATCTAATGTACAGATTGACTTATGCTTACATTTTAGATTTTCATCTGACTTCGTGTGGGCATTGTATGAGAATAAGTACTTAAGGGAATAGACTTTGAGACTCAAAATCTATTTGCAAAGTTTTAGTTTCATTATTTAAATACTAAGGTATTATATCGTTACAAGACTTTTTTCCATCCTGTATTTTTAACAATGTCTTCAATTTTGTTGGCATAAGAATTATCCAGTGTTGTGCATTATGAGAAATGGCAAATGTTATTACATCATATTATGAAGTTACTGAACAATTTTTCATATGCTTCTGAATTAATTATGTTATTTTGTGATTGATAAGGCCCAACAATTATTTTTTTAAAACCTTAAGTTTTAATTGCAGTGTCAATATTAAAAGCATAAATCATTAAAGTAGCTTATATTAGAATGATTTTTAAAAACAGCATTCTATAATCCGGTTAAAAAGTATTTTAAAACACTATTTTAGGCTGTATATTTTAATTTTGAAAAACTAACAGCAAAAATCATAATTTTGGGCAACAATGTGAATAAAACCCTCTCCCATAATGTGAGGTTTATGGTTTTGAATTCATAGAAAAACCCTTACTGTAACATTAATTATATCACACCTATCTTTCTTGCTTTATTAATGGCAACCAATTTTTCTCACAGGAGCCCCTAGCATCTGCCTTACGTGAAGTGTTCAAAGCGTTGTCTGTCATCGCTGAACGCACGGCTCATGTATCACAGCAGACGCATTTTGTGTTTCGCTTTCTGGAGTATGTGGTCCGCTGCGGCAAGGACAGAGCAAGAGTTGTTTTGCAGGGGATGCCCAATACTCTGGTAAGTGGTATTTAATATGAGACAAAATGCATTTTGTTAAGTAGTCTGGGGCAATATTGTTTGTACAGTTGAAATTACAATTGTACAATCAAATAGTTTTCCGACTCATAATTATAAATATTTTAATTTATGCTTTTAAAGTAATTTATGTGTAAACCTGTGTTGTTTTCTCGAAGCAGAATAGTTAGACATCCAAGTGCCTCTGCACACCATTGTAAAATATCCAGAAAACCACCCACTGGGAAAAGCAGGACTCAGGATAATCCAGCAGTGATTCTTGAGGCATTTTATTTTTCCATTTAGAGTATTATTTAAAACACGGTTCAATTTTTATCTGCCAATGTAGGCCTAATATGTTTTTGGGTCCAGGTGCCATGCTTGGTGCGGGCGCTGCCGGACCTCTTCACCACGGATCTGATCCTGCGGCTGTACGACATCGGCACCAAGACCGGCCGCCTCGCCACCGCCCGCGACCTCTGTCTGCTGCGCAATATGACCATGAAGACTCCCGCTTAGTCCACCCGCCACCATTGTACATACCTTCTAATATTATTTATTGTATTTTTAAAAAGAGTAGGTTTTAGAAAAGATTTTCTATGATTTTAACTTATTTCATGTACTATTAAAACTTTTTGTACTTATCGATATATTTTTATTTTCTGTTATAAAAGAGTGTTGATGTAAACTTGTGTTGAAATTTATTTCCTCTCTTAAAACTTTTAAGTGATTATTAAGAAGAAGGTTTTTAAAAGTGTTGTCTTACATTGGATCTTTAGCAATGTTATTGTTTGAAATAATCCCACTATGGGTAATTTTCAATAAGACTGAGATGAAAAACCAACTAACACAGGAGCATTTTGTAAGTAAAAGAAGGATAACAAACTAGAATGCAGTGGATCCACCAATAATAACAATTTCAGCTGAAATAAAATAATGTAAAGTAACCAGACGCACAAATAATAACGATGCCAGGTGACATAAGGCGTAGCGTGGCGGCGGTGGTAACCCCAACTAGTGGTGGGGGAAGTCTGCTTGTTTTTTTCCTATTCCGCCATCTCAGTTAGTTATCCAGGTGTTAAGTTTATAAATATATTTCCACTCTGCACTCAGTTTAGTACAACGATTACATAAGACAACAGCACATGTGTGTGCTTGTTTTACATGGAGCACGTCAGGCGCGAGCTGAAGCCCGAATATTTCACTGGCCTACGAGAAGATGGCGGCTACCGGCCATGACTCACTGTAGTGCCGAGCGCCTAAAACTCTGTTGGATTGTTTATTTTTACTGTTAATTCAGTATGGACAACATTTTAAAATCAGTCTCACTTCACTGGTAAATTAGATACTAAATTTTAAATAATTCGGACAATATCTTAATTGTTTAAGCAAACCAGAATAAGCGGCATTTAAAGCCTCTAGATCTACCCAGGGTTAACTATTATTATTGTTATTATTTATGGTTTTCATATGGAAATAAGGTATGAAATCGTTAAAAAGGCGATTAAATATTGTTGTTATGTTTTAAATAATTTCTAAAAGAAAGTAGCAAAAAGTGTAATAATTAATACATAAGTAACACCTTCCACAAAAAAGGCATCATCTAATAAAAACAAGATTTTACAGGCAGTAAAATGAGGCTGCCGAGATAATTTTTTTAGCTTGGGGCAGAGTTCAGGTGTGAGGCCCCTCGCCACTCGGCGCATCCCTGCCCGCCGTCTGTGATTAAACCCAGATACAATATACAAATTTTTATTTTTATTTTTATTTCTTTGGGTTATTTTTTTGTATTTATACACACAATCTGCTTTCTTATCTGTAGTGGTTTATAAATATATGAATATGTTATGAGTAAGTTATTATTGTAAGGTACAGATAATAATTGTTTTTAGGTATACAGTATATGAAATATTTGATCTAACCACTGCACTTTGGCTATGTCCGAGAATCTTTATTGAAGAGCTACCACGTGGTTTTAGGTCTAACTTTTTTATGGCTAAACTTACAGGGAAAATTTTATATACAATTCATTTTAAAATGGTTTATTAATTACCTAAGTAATAGGTTAACCGAGCCTTGCTAGTTGGTTTTCATTCAATTTAGCTATAGTGTAATGGTAATAAAGCTATTAAATTTACACCAACAACCAACTACACCTCTTCATAGTTAACAGCTGTATCAAAAAGGATGCTTAACATTATTGATCCTGTAGGAGTGATTCCCTATAGGGAATACGCTATTACGGTAGTAGCCATGGTAAGACCTAAGCCCGGGACCATGTTACTTTTTCATTTTGAGGTCCCCAGAAGCCAAAAACACCATTCATTCATTTTCATATATATCTATCTATTTATCCTATCTATCTGTTTTATTTATTAAATACTTGGATGAAAATTTTACTGTTATTCTTTTGAACTATTTATATTATATTGAACAGACTTAGATTTAGTATGTTAAATTTTGTTACCGAAAAAAAAACACCTGAAGACGAGGCCCCCTGTCTGTTGAGACCCAGGGCAATCTGCCCCCCCCCCCTTCACGGCGGCCCTGGTAAAATGTCACAGCTTGTATAACATATAACAGGATTTTCATGATATGTTCATTAAATAAGTTCAGTATTAAAACAAGTTTCAAAATAATTCATCACATTCCTTTCATGTTTGTATAGAGTAACTTAATGGACACCAAAAATTGTAATATACTCTAAGGCTATTTTGATCCAAAAGATCCAACTAGGCATTCGAACATTCTTTATAATGGAAGTAATTAATTCAGTGAAATTGCTTTATTATATGAATTCTAATATAATAAAGCAAAAAATGCAAATACAAGTAGGCCTATTTTTGAAATTTTGAGTATACGGTATTATAAGTGTAAAGTTTTCTTCTTTAATTTCTTTAAAAAAGTTATTTATACTCGTGTTGAGTGTAATCTGTAACGATACTATAACACAACCAGTAACATCTAACAATATTTAATAATTATGCTTAAAACTGTCAAATTAAAACCTCAGTTGTGTATCATAAGTTGGAATTCTGCCGGCACGACACAGCGGTCGCGGCGTGGCGAAAAAGCCTCTGGTATACATTCATTTTCCAACCAAACCACAGAATCTAATTAAAAAAAAAAAATATGATTCAGAAAGTTTTACTTTTTGCTACAAAATCCACTGTTTTTAAACTTACTTGACCAAAAATTAAAAAAGTAGTAGCCGACCAACTTTTTTTGTCACATTTCAAAACTCATTTAAAAGTAAAAATTTTATTTTAATATTAAAAATAGAGAAAAATTATTATTAAACTTTTAATTAGAACTAATAGTATCCAAGACTTATTGAATTCACTCATACAAAGTTTCATCACTTAACTTTTATTCTAAATTGGCTAAATGTTGAGTTATTTGTAAGCGAAACATTGAGTTTTTTGCGCCAATCTCAGAAAATTTTGCGTCTGTTGACTACGAGATGATGGCCGACCGTGCTTCACTCGTTGTAATGCTAGTTAGTCGTTGTAATGCTCGTTGTTAGCTAGTGGCCACCCTGAGTTCAACCCTGAAAGGCTAAATCTCTGGAAAAGTCAACCCTAGAGAAGGAAGAAAATTGACAATTCCCCAATCTCCTACGATTGCGGCAAAGAGGAAATAAGTGACAAAAAGTAACAAAGTAGATAGGCATGCTCCATCTATTAATCTTATGTGATCGTTGGTTTAATATTTATTTTTATATTTAATCAGCTGTTTATTTCAATTGTTATTTTATCACATGTTTAATTTTATTAACAAAACTTTTTGCACTTTTTCTGTTAACCTTTTCTAGGAATGATTTTTTTCTTTGGTATCTTTCGAAATTAATTAAATCTTAATCTCTGTAAACTGTTATTACTATTTTTCATTCTTTGTATTACTTCTTTTTTGTCCCAACTACATTAACTTCATTCAATTGATCATTTCTTGTATGAGATGATCCACATTGGAAATGAAGTGGTGCAGGATAGCAATGATGAAGAGAATGTTAATCACTGCGGGGGCAGGTAACAGCATGAAAACAACTTTTTTTAATATAATTACAAATTTTGAAATATTTTGTTAAGTGTTTGTAATCTTAGAAAACATTTTGATAAACTAATTCAAATGGTCTGTGTGTCAAATATAAAATCATCATTCTGGCAGGGATATGAATAAAAAGTGGTAAGGAGGGAAAGTTCCAGATATAGGACTATGACACGATTCTGTAGGAATGTCTAGATAAACAGGCCGGCGGTGTTGCTGTTTACATCCACCCCGCATTCCATCATTCATATAAACTAAATCTCTTCCCTTCAACCATAGGCGTCATTTGGGGGGGGGGGGCAAGGGGGGGCAGTTGCCCCCCCAATAATTTCGGTGGTTTTTTTTTTTTTTTTTTAATTGGAAATTAAAATGTTAGGTTATGTAATATGGTGAAATATTTCTATATAACAATTATAAGGTTCTGAATCAGACTTTAAGAAATGTCTACTTTGTATTATTTATACAAAACACTTAAATTGACTCATTCTGCAATCGTCATCTGTAGCAGGAAGTCCCATCTCACGTCTGTTGAGTTGTTAAGGCTCCGGTCTACCTGCACGAACGACGTTACCGAATGCCGCCTCTCGGCCGTAGCGCTAGGCGAGTTCCGCGAGCTTGATGGCTGCAGAGGTTTACGGGAATCGCGTTTTAAAATTAACTAATTATGATAGAGATTGACTCTATGTAAAAGTACTTTTACATAGAGTACTGAAACTTTTTAAAAAATAAACTTTTTGTAAATGTAGAAAGACGGATCTCGTCTTCTCTGGTTTTAGAATTTTTAAATAAAATTTATAATTTCAGTTATAACTGTCGAAAATCCGTTTTTTTTTTTTTTTTTTTTTTTTTTTTTTTGAGAGCCTTCAAAAAGGCAGAGGATGTCATCCAACATTCCAACAGAAGAAACTGTAAATATCCTTAAAAATGAACTAACAGAAAATGGGAATCTAAATAGAAAAGAAATAGAAGAATTAATAAAACTAACTAAAACCACGTTAAAACAAAACTACTTTTCCTACAATTCAGTTTTTTATATTCAAAAAGATGGACTTGCAATGGGTTCTCCACTTTCGGGTCTCCTAGCCGATATTTACATAAATAACATGGAGAAAACCCAAATCATAAATAATTCAAATCCTTTTAACAACAAAATTAAATATTGGTTTAGATATGTGGATGACATCCTCTGCCTTTTTGAAGGCTCTCAAGATGATGCACAAAAGTTACTAGATTATTTAAATTCGTTATCTAGAACAATAACATTTTCAATAGAAATTCAAAATCAACAAATTAACTTTTTAGATCTCAAAACTTTAATGGAAAATTCCAAACACACATTTGAAATTTATAGGAAACCTACAACTTCAGACCAAATAATCCCATCAAATTCTAATCACCCATGGCAACAAAAAATGACAACCTTCCACAGTATGATTCATAGACTGACAAATATCCCAATGAAAAAAAGTGCCTTCAACAAAGAAAAAGACGTAATAAAATATCTAGCAGCAAAGAACGGCTATAAACCGAATTTAATAGATAATATGATAAAAAAGAAAATAAAAAGACAGAAAGAGAAGATCAATCAAGAAGACAAAAACCAAAAACAAAACTTTATATGTCTACCATATAACACAAGATTTAATAGAGCAATAAGAAAAACATTCCAAAAGACTGATTTCATAATAAGTTATAGAACAAGAAATAATGCAATGCAAATCTTGAACAAGAAAATCACGAAAACAATCAATCCCAATGAAATGAACCTTGAAGGATCAGGTATTTATAAATTGCAATGCTCAGAATGTAAAGATTATTACGTTGGACAGACTGGTAGATCCTTCAAGACAAGATACAAAGAACATGTTCAAGCATACAAATCAAAAAACTTAACGAGCATGAAATCCAACGTAGCCGAACATATGCTGAAAAATAATCACAAGTTTAAAAATATAGAAGAAGATCTGACTATTTTAGAATATGGCAACAAAGGTCCAAAACTTGACACAAAAGAAGATTTTTACATTTATTCCCATTATAAAAGAGAGCCAAAGAAAATAATAAATGCGCAACAAATTGGGAAACAAAATGTATTGTTTGACAAAATTATCAACTTGAAAAACCAAAAGCCCATGAATGGAAAAGTATAGAATAAGAAGTAAGACAGCTGAGAAAAAACATATGTTATATCAGTATTTAAAAGTATTTATTTATTGGACTATAAGGAAGGTTAGGAATTATGTAAAATATTAAAGACCGTGATCATGAGCTAATGCTTGAAACATGTAGGTCAAATTAAATTATTAAACAGAGTGCTGTGTTGAAATGATTGTTTTAATAAAATGTATATATATATATATATATATATATATATATATATATATATATATATATATATGTATATATATATGTATGTGTCCCTAGACACGATAACTCTCGTAAAAATGGTCCGATCGACACCAAATTTGGTAGAGATGTGTAATCCTACGTTTATTCGGATGAGTTCGAAAACCAGACATATCGACCTACCGGAAGGGGTAGTTTTGGGGGGTTTTGTACCCCAAAAATGGGTTTTTTTGCATTTTTCATATGTAAATTTTTAAAATTTAAAATTTTTATTTTGACCATTGGATTTAGCTCAAAAAAACACACAATTTAGTATTTTGAAGCTTTGCTCTATCTCCATTGGTTACCGAGATAATACAAAGTCTAAAGACAGTACATTGTCTTTTGGGGCTCCAATGTTAATCTTATGGAGAATAAGGATGTGTTAATATTTCACTTATTAACCAATATTTTTGGATGAAACTTAGTATTTATCTTAATTTGGTTGAGATTCATCCATTTAAGGCAAAAGATCTTGGTTTTTGTACTTATCATGGCAGCAAACCTGCATACTCTTTTCCCATGTTAATCATATGGAGAATAGGCAAACTCTTTTATTTATGGACAGATATTGATGAAACTTACTATATGGCTTTATATGGTCGAAATAAATTTTTTCTATGCTAAAAACCTACTTTTAGTGTCCCCCATGGCAGCATACCTGCATACTCTTTCCCTATATCTGAAGGAGAATAGACATTTATTTCCCTATTTATGAGCACGTGATGAAATTTTATTTACAAGGTTAGCTGGTCAAAATTAATATTACTAATTTGGAAATTCGCTGAGTACGCAGGTCTGCTGCGACGGGGGGTATTTGACAATTTTATAACTGAAACTAGAAATTGTATTTAAAAATTCTAAAACCAGAGAAGACGAGATCCGTCACTCTACTTTTAGAAAAAGTTAAGAGTCAATCTCTATCTTAATTAGTTAATTTTAAAACAAGATTCCCGTAAACCTCTGCACTGTCTGCAGCCATCAACCTCGCCTAGCGCTACGACCACGAGGCGGCATTTGGTACCGTCGTTCGGGCTCAGGTAAACCGGAGCCTTGCCTTGGGCCTTGGATAAACATAACCTCTTTCGTGTGAAAAGGTAGATATAGTACTTTCGCTGATGTCCGATGATTACACTTTACTGTTGTTTACTTGAAAATCAATCATTTTCCTTACTGATGGGTAATCAAATGGAAAAATTACAAACTTTAAGGACTTGTAGGTCCCCTCTTTTTAGTGGACAATTTACCAATTCACTTTAGAAACAACTTCACGCCGAGCTCTATCCAATGGCACTTAAATCATTAAAATCTATTGCAAATTGTGGGAAGAGTTTCTCGTACAAAAATCCGTTAGCGTATTAAATATGTATAGATGTTTTTGTAAATCATTATTTATCTTTTTTTGATCACTTGGTAATTTTTTTACCTTTCTTGTCCTCAATAGCAATTTAATTTTTTAGGTAATGTAATGGGCAATATACCGTAGCTGTGCTGATCCTAACCAACAATAATTAAATGTTAAATGATATTTTTGCCCCTTATACGGCAGGCGGCAAAGGTGCTTTGTCAAAAACTAATTTATGATAAAGATAAAACAATATGTTTTACTATAAAAGCCTATGGAGTCGGTCTATGTATCCGACTGTAAAACTTTAGAGTTGTAAGTAATATACAATAAAAATAACTAAATAATTATGAAATGATGTTTTTTATTTCAACGATTTAGCATCCATTAACCAATTAAATCCATTAAATTTCTTAAGGTGTTTTACATCGCAGTAACCACTGGCAGTTCCAGAAGAATAATGACTTTCTACAAATAGAAACATGTTATATAATCAAATTTTACATGCATTAGGGTATTGTTTTCATGGGTTTGTGAGATTATATTATAAGTTCACATTTTATGGACAGCTTAGTGTCACAATGTAAACTTAATTAGCTTTTATTGACATAGTTTTTAGCGAAATTTAAGATGTTTGGCGTATTTGTGGGAAGGGGGGAAGGGGTATGACCTTATGAAAATCTTGCCCCCCCAATCAGAATGCTGAAATGACGTCTATGCCTTCAACTGAAATAGTTAATGTTAGTATTAATTTACAAACTGAGAAACCTGAAATTTAATGTAAATAGTTTATTGTGTTTATAGGCACTGAGTAAATATAATTTAAAACAGATTAAAAATGATTCTTGTATCAATTTTTACGAGTGTTGTAAGGACCCTTCAAAATAGAGCTCAAAACCAGCATGATGGGACCATGCGAATGTGGTTTTATGGGGTTCTAAAAGCTTAAAAATGGGTTTTTGCCCTATAATTTGAAAATTTGACATTACAAACTAAATGAATACAGTAGAGACTTTGATCATCCAAATTAACTGACACTGTGGGTGCGGATAATTTTTTCAGATAATCAAACACAAAAATGACACTATTTGTAGTAAGTAAACTATTCATTGAATGTTTTTCAACAAAAAATACTTCAAAGTCATCCATGGGCTTTGATATGAAATTAGTTGTTTTAGAAATTACTACTACTAATTCTAATCAAATATTTTAAATGTAACACATTAATCTGCAAGAATTTTAAATGTCTTCTTCAAATATCTGCTTATGTGAAGTACAAGCGTGCACTCTTAGTTAACAATTTTGACAGTACACTTATGGGTTTCAGAATTCAGACGCATACAAGATGCTTTAATCAAAATTAACCTTAGAAGCATTTTTATTAGGAAGAAATCATTCACACGCTGTTATAAAATATAAGTCCAACAACTTTATTGTCAACATGACTTAGGCAGCTGTTGATGTTTTTGAAGGCCTTCTTTCATAAACCTTGAATTCATAGGGAATTCCATTTTCTTCTTGAATTTCTCCTGGTACATTATCATCCCTAAAACAATATTGTTAGTTAATTTAGTCATTTTAGGTTTTAAAAAGCACTAAAAGGTTCCCAAGAACATTCTTTACTAATAGCTTCAATCAATCAATCAATCAATCAACTTTATGTTTCTTTGTACATATGAAATACAAGAAATGGCATCAAAATAAATAAAACAAACGTGATACAAAATCAAAACAGATAAAACTATTGAAACTTACTAACATTTACTTTTATTCATAAAACTCTTCAATTGAGTAAATGGGTTTGTCGATCAAATAGTTTCAATTTATGTTTTAATTTATCTTTGTTTGTTTCTAATCTTAGTTCATCGGGAAGTGCTTTAAAGAATTTATTTCAATTCCAATCTATGTTTGTCAAAAGGTTTTTCGGTTTGTCTTCTTGTGTTATATTGATGTGCAATTGGTTGTAAATGTGTTTTAGTTTTAAAAAATAATATGCATTCAAAAACATTCAGTCCATATACAGTTAAAATGTTAAGATTTTTGAAATGTTCTTTTACGGAATCATCGTGTTTAAGTTTGAGCATACATCTATATCCCTTTAAAGTGTGAAGATTGCCTCAACCTCTGTATATTCAACGGCGGATCTTACATGGTCAATACAGATTGGGTGTGTAAAGTCAAATATTGATGTATGATTCATGGATCACACATCAATATTTGACTTTACACGCTCAAACCGTATCGTGATCCAGGATCACAATCCAAATATCACGATCCATATTGACCATGTAAGATTCGCCAACCAGCTGCAACTCTGCTTTATTTGTGTGCCAACACACAATTCTTTCAGCTTAGTTTTTATTGAAATTTGTCCTCTGACATTTGAACATTGATGTGTCATTCTAATAAAACAAATTGTTCTAATGCTATATTTTTAAAAATAGTAAATTTAAAATGTGCTAACCATATTTTGTTTATGTATAAATTCTTCACACAATGTAATATAGGCTACACAATTGCTGCCCCCAGGTCTCTGCCAACTTTCATCTGATCATAAAAAATGGTTTTTTTTATCTAAAAAATAAAATTGAAATAAAATAAATTATTTGACTTTCTACGAAACTTTGATATACCGTACAGGATATCAATTAAGTCTGGAACAATTTTATTTTTCAGGGTGTCTAGTTTATTTCTCTTTCAAAATTCAAGACTAATTCCAGACTTTTTCAAGACTTCTTTAGTTTTTTCAAGACTATTACACTATCTGACATATTAATTTCTATTTTACATTTTACAAAATTATTTATACAGTTGCCGCTAACATATTTGTTTTAAAATAGTATACACATACCTTCCGTCAATCAGCTCAAATTTTATTGTTGAATATAATCACTACATGTTTTGACGAGAATACGACATTGTCAAGTGATACAAGAACATACTATCCATTTAAGGATTGGTCAAGGATCAAAATAGACAAACTGAACTGTGCTTGTGATATGTTTTGTCTATTTTAATCCTTAAGACCAATCCTTTGATGGATAGTATGTTCTTATATCACTTGACAATGCTGTATTCAAGGCAAAGCATGTGGTGATAATATACAACAACAAATTTGAGCTGTTCGACAGAAGGTATGTGTTTACTATTTCAATCTTCAATAGCAGTTCAGCGGATAATAAATTTTAGGCTTCAATAGCAAATCAGCGGCTAATACAATGAATCTTAATATTTTTTGTCAAAAACTATTAAAATGAAACCATAAAATTCTAACAAATTAATAATAAGCAATATTAATTCTGCAACAACATTGAAAATTACAATGTTTTAAATTGAAATAATGCACAAGTGTGTAATTCTATTTTTATTAAATACTAGCTATGTGCCTGTCCTTCGTAGGGCTGTTTAGTTTTTTATTAAAATAAATAATATAAATAATTCCACAAATTCAATAGTGATATCACATTTATAGAAAACGTAAAAATTGAATATATTTGTTAATAATTAAAATGTTGCTTCTCCTTGTTTTTCTTTAGCTTGTAGGCCAATGATAGTTAACACCATTTTTAGGCCATTCTTCAGCATACACTGAATCAAGAGTCAATACCAGCGTCTCCGCACAGTGATCGCGAGCATTTACTGTGTACAGTCGCAAGCGTTTTGATTGGGTTAATAAGCGTCTCCAGTTAGCAATCTTGATCGGCGATCACGAGCGTCTCCATAATTAAAATTTTTTATAAATTTCAAGACTAGAAGGTAAATTCAAGACTAATTCCAGACTTTTCAAGACCATTGTTAAATTCAATACTAATTCAAGACTTTCCAGATTTTCAAGACTACTAGACACCCTGTTTTTACTTTTAAACCATAAAGAGAAATAGAAGAAGTTAACAAATCATTTTTGGTGTTAGTGACCTACATATCTCCCCATTTACAAACCAGGTGACCCCTTTAGGGAATAGTCTTCAAGGAGTTTTTAGAATAAAATCTCAAATGTAAGAAAAGGTTTCATTATCATTTAGTGTAAATAAATGACAGCAGCCGTAGATCAGTGGTAGAGGTCTAGGTTATTACCCAGCGGGCCCGGGTTAAAATCCCGGCTCGGGGACAAAAAAGATCGTTCGGACGCTCCCGTGGTTCGGAAGTAACGTTAAGATGTTGGTCCTCCAGCATAGAAAAGAAAAAAGTGCAGGCTTTTCAGGCGAGGAGAACTATCAGTTATTTGCTGATCTCCCTCCACTAAAAGCCATATGATAATTATATTTAGTGTAAATAAAACTAAAGATTTACATTCAGGATTAAAATACCTTTATTATGTATTTTAAGATATAGACTCCCTCTGAGACTTCCTCTAAGGAATATCCAGTCTTATTAAAACCCAATGGAAAAATTATTGGTTTATATCATAGTTTTAATGGTCATTGAATCTTAATCAATACAAACCTGACCTCAAACATTTCAATATATTGAGAGCTATCACATTTTAAATTTTTTGTCACATGGTTTTAATGCAAAAATGAATTGCCTGCCATTTTTCAGCTCAATTATCCTTTTGAGATTCAGTTCTGATCTTGTAAGGTGTAATCTTAATTTTGATGAGCTCATTAACCCATTTATGCCCAAATTGTTTCTTACGAATTGGGTGCAGTGGCTTAGTGCTGCGCTCTTGTAGCGAACTCGCATACCAACGCCCTAAAGTCTTTCCCGCTAGGGGCGCGCACCATTCAAAACCCAAATTCTCATGTCTAGGCTGCCGGTCGTGATAGCTCAGATGGCTAAGGCATAGGCATCCTTGGCCAGGATGTCTGCGTCGGCGCAGGTTCGAATCCGCTCACGACCAAACCCTGACCTGGTGGTGCAACTCTTAAAGGGTTAGCCGATCTGTGGCAAAGTTGGTGGGAGGGCCCTCGTAAAATAAACGGTGGCAGGCTTGCGTGGAAGTTGACGGGATCGGTTAATTCTTTGAGAGTTGCACCTTGGTCAACACTGATTTTGCTACTTTTTACTTCTGTTTACTGTGTGTGTGCCACTACGGGCTTTAAATACGAAAGATAATTATATTTTCACTCCAAAATGCCAATATTAATAATGAAAAACCTTAAATTCCATGGACTTTCATAAATTAAAATACAGTGTCGACAAATGTCGACAGTGGGCACAAATGGGTTAATTCACCCCCAGCCTCTGTTGGGGTTGACCCCTGTCACCTGGTTGTCATTTTCACACATGAATGTTTGTAGCCGTGACAAATATTGATGTATGGCCATTGGTATTTTATGTGCAGTATTTAATACCTATAATATCTTTATTGAAATGGTGACCTAACTAAATAGGTAGTTTAAGGCAAGTATGAATGAGAGATGAATGTTTCGCGATTGTAGTCTTGTTACTGACTTAGGCCAACATTCTCCTTAGACAGGACTGTTAATTAATAGCCCAACAGCCAACGGTATCTAGGGACCTATAGTTTAACGTTGGATCCGAACCACAATTTTGGAACCACAATATATACGAATTGGTCTAATTATGAGGATGGTCTTTATGGATGAACTAGTATTCACTAGTGTGGACGTTAATCCCCACCAGGGAATATCGCATCCACAAGCCATTGGTTATAACTTTCCACAATTTGCAACATACAAGTAGCTGGATTGGACTACGTCATCGTCCCAGTCCAGAAATTTAAAAAGTTAATAAAGGAGGTTACAGAACTAGATTGTATCAGGGCAACTTTGAGAGATAACAAAAACAATCTGAAGAAAATTTCATTTTTGGCTATGATTTTTCTTAACCTTATTCAATCAACAAAATTATAATTGTAAAAATTGTTTGCATTTTTTGCAAAAATAAAGATACAGTACATTTATGTTTTATAATGCAATCTAATTTACGCTATGGTATACCAATTTATTTCAAGCTATTTTGAGACTTAAGCCAGGACTGTGGAGAACATAATATAAACAAAAGAAGAAAGAAGGGCTGTTTCATTCCTTTGATGTTGGAAAATGCCGCTTTTGAGTCAGGCCGGTGACGTAATCCATCTGATGTCCATAAGAATAACATGCACCAGCTGATCAGGCTAGTGACGTTTTAGGTACTAAGTTTTACATCGTTTTACCCGCTAATGAAACAGCCCTTGTCTATAACATTAGTCAATATGAGAGGCATTTATGAGACTATGCATTAAAAAAAAGAATACCTACTTAACTTCCATGAACTCTTCTGGAACTTTTGGAAAGAATGTATCACACTGAAACTCTTTTTTTATCCATGTCAAATACAATCTGTGGCACAAGCTACTCTGCATGGCTTCCTGTAGGAAAGAACACAAATTTAAAAAAAAGACAATACAATAACTTATCTACAATGAGTAATGTTGAAGGTAGGAAATTTAGATTGTGATTTATTTGCCAACTGATTATACTGCTGAAAATACTTAAAACTTATTTAAATTCATTGGTATCTAATTTAAAGAACAAAACACTGTTAATGGAAAATTAAAAGTAATACAACAGCAACTACGAATACAAAATTAAAACATACTACTAATAGTTTGAGAAAACATCCTTTTCATAAGTTAAAAAATAACAAATTTAATAATACACAGCAATAAGTTTAACAAATGTGCATTAGTAACAGAAACACCAGGTTACTAAGATTCACTACTGCAAAGCATTAACTGAACACAGGGTATGGAAGATCAAAGGACTAAAATGAATATAGAACATTTATTTGTGTGGATTGATAACGGACAAAACTGAATGAAAACCTGTTCGGTACGGAGGAGAGGGTTTGTGTGACAGGTACTATAATGTTGAGCCCACTTGTACTACAAAGCATCCAACATTATGAAAATATTATATTTCTGTTTCTCTAGGAAGTCAAAATTTTTCATTAAATATTGTTTAGTTTGTTTTAGTAAAATGTTTGGAACCATAGTCTAAATATATTCTAATTAAAATTAGAGGTGGTATGAGTCAAGGAGAAGAGTGTCTCAGAATAGAAAGTCCACATTAGGCTATGAATTAACAAACTGTTACTTCTAGACACATGGGACATAGTAGACTCCCAATTATCTGGTAAAGCCCCAGTTATCCAAGACTCCAGGTCGTTCTAAGCTGAATTTTTATCTTTTCATTTTTATTCGGAGGAGGGTAAAAAACGTGCGTAACTTATGTTTTTGTCTAAGTTGAAGTAAAAATATTAATATTTTATATTTTAATTAATTACTTCAAATAAACATCAAAAGTATTATTTTTAATGTATGAGAAATAAACAATAACCTTTCAAAAGCATGGTATACGTTCTGCAACTAGCCGTTTGCAGAATGTAAAAACTGTTTGAGTGACAATGGATATTTTTGTCTGCGCTCAGAGACCTTCAGTGTGCCGTGGGCCTTTCCATGCAGTCATAGATACACATACCGCATTCAAATCTATACAGTCACGAATATTGAAACTACTTGTATCAGAGTGTCGCCAAAGTTATAAATGCTCTCTAAGCAGTGTGTTTTGTAACGAATTTTAGGAATTCATGCGGATTGAATAGAATCAACCAGATTTTAACAGTGTTGTGATTAACTGTTGAGTCCAAACGCCAATCACAACGAAAGCTATTGAATTTTCACTGGCTCTCAAAGCTATTTTAGTGCAAAGTTTTGACGAGGGGTTGCACATGCAGTCTGCATCCTGTTTGTTTGATTATAGGAAGCAGTGTATTTTAGACGGTGATGTTATCATGTGTTGGTGTGAACTGCATTGTGAGTTTAAATCATAAGAAATGGTACTACATTACAAATTTTTGTGACTAGAACTTATTTTAAGTGTCCTAAATTCCCTATATATTCATTAACGTATATTTTACGGGGATATTGTGAGGATAAGGTCTTGTAACACCCTAACTTTAAAATAAAAGTAACCTCGGATTATCCAAGGTAGCCTTGGTCTTGAAGCCCTCAGATAATCGGGAGTCCTGAACTTCCTTACAGTATCTAGTGATTGAGAGCAGCTAAGTAAGGGGTTAGCATTAATCATCAAAATCTCTTACAAAGCACCTTCTTTGATGTGGCAACAAAACTAAAATGGCCTTTAAAAAAAATTCAAACCACAAGAGTTAAAATGATAACCAAATTAAACAGCATTCCTGAGTACAACCCCAAAATTTAAACAATTGTATTGAAAATAAAATAGTTATATTTTTTTCATTTGACAACAGCTAAATTAATTTACTAGCTTTATTTGTCAACCACTTACTACACTTATGCAAGAAAAATTGGTTAACACTAAAATTAGTATCACTTAAACTCCGACTTCAGGTAAATGCCCTAAATACCGACACCTTAGGGCTGAATTCCAGTTTATATTAGTAGAAAACTCTTATAGGTTATTTAAAGCTTTACTCTTATGAATTTTGCCATTTCAAAAACTTTCAGATTACATCAAAAGATCAAAGAAAAACGATAATTTTGACAGTTTTTAAGCATCTAAAAGTAGGGGAAACAAGTTGTCACTTTTCTAAAAATACCAATTAAAAAAATACCGACATCTCATGTCCTAATTATTGACATTAACATTTTAACTCCATTTTGAAAGAGAATATAAAAATTATAGAACTAATAAATATAATTTTGTGTTTGTTTGTGTTTTCATTTTCCCATTCCACAACTTTAGTTTTCATATTTCGTTTTTATCCATCTTCAACAATCCATTACTTGATGTATGACCATTCTCCAATCGGGTTAGCACAACTTAAATTTAAAGAAAAATAAGATAAAAAAGTTTAGTAGAACGGAACTTGTTTATGTGTGGCAACTGAAAGTTCAATATCTTCAATAAAAATGCCGATAACAACAAACACGCAATTTTACGTGAGAATAAAGAACAACGAGAAATTGCCGAGATTGGACGGTAGCTGACAGCACTGAAAAATGCCAACTGCCGACACTCACTTGCCAACCTTAAAAAAAGTTTGGTAGAACTTGTTTATGTGTGGTAACTGAAAGTTCAATATCTTCAATAAAAATGCCGATATTCAACGAACACGCAATTTTACGAGAGAATAAAGAACAACAAGAAATTGCCGAGATTGGACAGGACAGCAGCCGACACCACTGACTGCTGCCGACTATCGACACCCAATTTTCAACCTTAAAAAATTATTAGAATTGTAAGATACTAAGTTATGATTAAATATAATGGAATTGTTTCAGTATTCCCATGAGGTATCAAAGACCACGTATGCGTGGCATTTTGCAGTAAGAGGCGTGACAGACAACCCCTACCATCACAGTCACGTGTAATGCCATGTGCCTGGTCAGCGACCTTGGGAATTTCGCGGGCTGCGCCCCCATCCCCGAGACACTACCTGCATTCCTCTCCACTTGCACAAGTGTCAATGGTTAGTTGGAATTGTCTACTGTGATTGACTGGACGTTTTGTGTTTTCGTTTTTTTTAGGTAATTTATTCAACTGTTCGTTTTGAATCAGACGCTAGTAACTTGCAACGATGGCTTCAGATTGTATAGTAATTTTCATTATTTAAAGTTGTTCTTGAATTTCCTTTGTTTATATAGTAATTTTCGTACTCTTAGGTTGATTGTTTTTGTTAATTTGCTTCGTTTTTAATTGCATTTTTCGTGATGTCAACTTGATCCAGATGCAATTTGGATGTTTTTTTTTAAATGTAAATAAATTTATTTTACTTTTTTTGCCGTTTTTGTGTTATCCGATATTCCTGTTTATCCGACTTTGTGGTGGCCAGTTTAGGTGGGATATAGGATAATCAAGACTCTACTTGTAATAATATATTATTTTGTATTCATAATACATAAAAATATATTAATAACATATAATAAAAGCACCAGAATATTTGGGGGTTGAAGAAAAATAATACCGACACCACCATGTTGGTATTTGGCAAAATAGCAAAATTTTGTTCCAAATATGGACAGCAAAATTCTAATTACAATATATAAAGATAGGTGTGAATGAGTTTATAATTAATTAAGAAACCTTATTTATCTGGTTTCCAATGAATAAATAAGTTAATCTAAGCACATAATAATTCAAATTCTTATTCCCTAATGAAGATCTCTATGTTCCTTGTGGAAACCAAAAAGATTCCTAGCTTAAATGACTATAGATGAACAAAGTCACTTTTAACCTCCTAGCACTAAGTAACAAAAGGAGGAAACTTCTTTCTTCTTCTCTCACGTAGGAAAAAGAGATCGTAAACTCATCTGACTTTTAAAGTAGCCAGTACAGACGACAAGGAGATTATAATCAATGATTAAATGTAACTGTGTCGGTATATGGGGCATTTACCTTAAATAATGTTAATCATGGTAATGATCAGTTTACATGACCTTTTAAACAGTCACAGGAAAAGGGCAATAATACAGTCCATAGAATAGCTTGACAAGAAAATTCATAATACGCACTGAGGATCAAATTAACATTTTAAGTTGTATTGCACAAGATTTATTCCCCATTTATGCATCACGTCAAGCGACACTTGTTGGGTACGCGCCTGACATGCATCACTGCATAAAAGATACCTTAGATGACGGGCAGTGGGCGACTGTCAGCACGAAGTGTAAATGCTTCTATCTAATGTGTTTATTTTACACGCTATAAAAGGGGCGTACCTGATAAACAGAACTACCTCCAATCACCCAGATGTTCTCTATTGAGTCAACAAGTGGGGGACTGCCTAAAACTTGCAGAGCCTCTTGAAAGGAATGGCACACTACTACTCCGGATGGATAATCGCTTTTGCTGTGAATAACAGTGAGAATATGCTTTTAGTAATAGGATTCTCAACTTACTGAAAATGTTATACTAAAAATTGGAAAAACTAAAAAAAATATAAAAAACTAATCAAGAAAAACAACACATATAATTTGTACAGTAATATTCATGTATCTAATTTGCAATACAGTAGAGCCTCGCTACCACCATTCTTAATAACATAACTGCCTCGATAACAAGTAATATTTCCTAGTCCCTGTGAATTGCCCATATCAATCAACTTTGATAATAACCCTATCGGGGGAATTCTTTCCATATAAATAGCACATATTTTGCCAGTTGAAATTACCGCACAATCAACCTCTGAAACATGAATTTCAAAATATCTGAACCTCTCTAGCACAAATTCACCCTTGGTGACACGAATCTTTCACAGGGTGTCTACTGATATCTGATTTTAGAATTCCAGTATATTTCCAGTATATTTTTTCAAAAATTCCAGTATCACTGGTGAACTATTAATTCAAACATGGAGTAACAATAATGACAATTTATTCACATAATCAACATTGAAATATATTTTTGTATAGAGATAAAACCCTTATGATTATGATTAATAAGTACTTTCCAACAATAATATTTGTTTATATTTTTTGAAAATTTTTTTGTGAAGGGCCCTTAACTCACTCTATAGCCCTCTGTTCCTCCCACTTTGTTTGCGTTTATATAATATGAAAAGTAATCATAAAAGAACATTTAACTACAAAAAGTAATGAAATAGGTTAATACTTAAAAGTAAAAAAGAAGAATATGATTAAAATTAAGAAAGAAAAACAAATTTTTAGTATAACATCAAACATTTTCTAGGCTCCATCATTACACAAATGTTTACATTTCTTGATTAACTAGGCCTATTTGAAGAGAACTACAAGTTTTCTGATTTTGGTTTGCAAACATACTTAAACAGCAAAAATGACTTGTAAAAAATTTTTACATTTTAATGTACGGATCAAATGACAAAATCTATATATTATGCAATTAAAAAAAATACACATTTAAATAAAATTCTAAAATTCCAGTATCTATTTTGAAATTCCAGTATAATTCCAGTATTTCCAGTATGGAAATAAAATTCCAGTATAATTCCAGTATTTCAAGTAGGGCCTATTTCCAGTATCAGTAGACAACCTGTTTTAGTAAATGAGCTTCTTAACACACATAACTTCAGTAGCTTGAAATATCTCGTTAAGGAACCTTTATAACACGAATCACATATGACATGCGCATATACATCATACAGTCGTACAGTTTGGACGGATATCTTAGACACATTCGCTTCAAAGCGTTTTTTGAAGACCAACCCTCCCATCCTGAGATTAAAAAGAATAAAATCTTACTTTAGTATGAAGTGATGCTACTAATACAATTTTGAATAACTTACTTGTATTTTGTTTCCGGATATAAAAAATTACGTCAAGTTCCGTGGATACATCTGTAGCCACCAGCACTCTGGTAGTGACTTTAAACTTAACAGCTGTGAATACTAGAGGTTTTATCTTGTAAATATTATTTTGGAAAACTATACCTACTTGTGTTTACTTTTAATATTTAGGCCTAGGCTACTTAAGAAAAAAGGTCCTACCCATAAAAAAATTATGTATGATTTTTTGGAAGTCTTACTCCGGATCGCCAGGGTCCGGCATTTTATGCACCTGGTACCACTAAAACAAACACCTAATGCAAAATACCAGTAAAAACCACTAATAATAACAAACACAACAAAGTGATATAATTAGTTTTGCACACGAACAACTCGCGACCAGGTCATGGTTCCAAAATGAGCCACAGAGTTCAGGTTGCAGCACTGTCCAGCAGGGCATTCGATAGGAAATAGCATATCCTCCTTCTTTTTCTGTCTAGTGCTGTACCGGTACCAAGTTTCTGATCCTAGCTCTAATCCTAACCTTATAACTATGCAATTTTTAAAACAATAGGACATGGCTACAAAATGTAGCCACCCAGGTTAAGATTGAAACCCTGATGCCTACAATTGTAGCAACATAGTCGCGAATGTGTTAAGTATAGTAGACGCCACTATAAACAATGTCTTTATGATCGGTTCTAGGAAACATCTTCCCTACACTTCTTTCCAGAGACACCTTTTTTTTATCAGTTAGTTGAATGTCTACTGTAAAACTAACATTACAGATTTTATTTACGTCATGCTTCCCAAAGCTTCTAGATGCTACCGTTCAAGCTCTGTTTACGTAAAATTTTATGTAGAAATTTTCGTAGAAGTGGCTTTAAATAAAGATCACAGAAAAAAATCTCAAAAACGTTCTTACACCGTGAATGGTTGAATTTGAGAATATACTATTTTTCAAAACCATAAAAAATATGTTTTATCGGTAGGTTTTATTTAATGGTTGATTATGTCAATTTTCTATGAACTCTTCCATGGATGAAGTTTTATTGAAATTGCATTTTCTATAAAGATAAAAAAAAAAAACATGCCACCTCCATAAGTTGAATGACTATCACAATGACCATGATAGCACGACACTCATTAAGACGAGCACCTTTAGGCCTATAAGATGTCTGTTTCGTAGGAAAAGACAAAATTACATAGAGTACAGTAATGGCGTCAAAATTTCAGTTTCATCAGTTAGGTTGACTTCTTTGCTCCAGGGCCCCATGAGAATTGTCTTATTGAGGTTCTACTGTATTCGCCATAACATGACTGGTTTATAAAGAGTGAATAGGTTTAGGATAGTATTATTTATCAAGCTATCTTATTTGAGATTTCTCACTAAGAATGTGTCAAAACAATGTTGGTTCTTCCTTTAAGTGGCCGAAACTTTTCAGGAATTGATTCCCAAGTTTTCCTCCCCATTATCACAGCATTTTGTTTCCCAACTTCTTTTACTGTAGAGGTAACTTTTGCAAAGTATGCCAATTCATTCCTGGAAAAAATACGAGACATCAATAATAAACCTCAGAGAATCAGAAATCATTTACAGTATTAGTCATATTCCTTAAGAACATATTAAAAGTAAAAAATAGTATTTGTGTTATAATAGTTTGTGTATTGTGTCTTTGATATTTAGTCTGTCCATGGTTCGAGATCCATCATCAGGCCTTGAAATCTTGTTTACTAATTTCAAAGTTTGAGTTATTATGTAACTTCATAAATACAAACTCCCTTGACTATATTTGAAAGGAATTTGCATAATTTAAATCAAATGGGTTATTTTCATTACGGTACTGGCAAAATTATTTTGACTATACACCTGAACAAACTTCTGGGTTTCGTTTCGCAACAGACACCAAGTAGGCCTACCCATCACACAAAAACCTGCTGCCTGCTGCAAGTCTAAGTTAATTTAAATTTAAAATTTAAATTAAATTTAAAGACTCTGGATTTAATTTACTTATTTTAGGCCTATTTCCAACGCGTACATCCATTTATAATCATTGTACATTAATAAAGTACTGTAAGGCAGTTTTTAAAATAGTAGTCTCTTAAAAGGTACAGAAACAATATCAAAAAGCAGAAATCCACATGCAAAATTATAAATATTTAACATATACCAAAATACGAACAACAAGTTTTATAAATAATCCAAACAGGCATACGCGCTTCTTTAAGCAATAGAGCTAAACAGACTGATTGTGGTCGGTATTACTTCCGAAAAGAGCTACAGCGGCCAAGGGGGCGGAGGTGAGCGTATGAGTTAAAAATTAAAAAATTGCACCCAAAAGGGCTGGTCAACAATAACTTATTTTGTATCTCGATTGTACGGAGAATTGAATGAAATCATCATTATTTCGAAATAACAATCAGGACAACCAATATTTCTGTTTAAGTCTGCCATATCGATATCGGCGGCCGACAATACCTATATAAGTTAGTTGCTTCACACTTTTCGGATGAAAGGTGACGCACGATAAAACTTATATCCTTGCTTACCATTTATCGGCAAAAAGGCAATCAAAGATGTTTCGTTCCAATAGCACTGGAAGGGTTAAGGGAGCGTCTACTGTGGGCCTACTTAAACTAGGCCTACTTAATGTGTTCATTTAACTCACAGCTTACCCTAACTTAGGTAGGTATATAGGTAAGCTTACATTTATTTTAGGTCTTAACAAAATTATGGAAAAGACAAATTTAGCTCAAATTCTTACTTCAGCCTCCAAGGAATATTCCCCTGTAAACCAATCCCTAGGCTATCACTAACAGCTGCAACAATCACATTATATTTTTTCATTGCTGCAATATCCATTGATTAACCGTATGGATGTTGGATGCACCCTTTGCAAATTAATTAAGACAAAGCTCGCTCGGACTCGGAGAGCCGGTATGATCACTCAGTAACAGCAATAAAAACTATTATTTTCAGTAAGATAACGGTAAAACAATAAAAAGAAAAACTCCTACCAAACTGTAAAAGTTATGTAAAAAAAGAATTTTTGGCAATCACAACAAGAAAGTTTCACACACACTCACACAGAAAAACAAAAATTAAACTTCTTTTCATTCATTTTTCAAGTTTGTCTGCTAGTAGCGCAGACAAAACAGCGGGAAAACCACTGACGTCGACGTCTATTTCCCTCAGTGCTCTTTTTGTTTGAGGGCAAATGGTGACGAGGAGTGGGGGCAGTGCCGACAGTGTTACCAACACTGCAAATAGAACGTGTTGTAAACAAACTGTCTTCTCTAAATTTTTTTCCAACTTCCCAGCTTGTCGTCTGTTCCGTTTGTGAGATGAGAGGAGACGGATTGTTATTATTGTTTTAATAATTTGTTTGGCATTTTGTGTTAATGTGTTTGTATCGTGTTGTGTATTTAGAAATAATCTTTTTCCAAGATTATTTCATATTGTGTATATTCATATTGTGTAATTAAAATGAAATACATTATTTATTACCTTACCATTTCAATAATGGAGGATCTAGCTATTTTCATCATAGGCCTAAACTTACTGCTTGAAGTTAAAGGAAATCGTTGAAAAGTGATCTTCACACTACATTTAAACCATGTTGCACAACATATTATAAATTTGCCAATTTTAAAATATCGTTTAAACTTAGCGGTTACTGCAAGATTTGCCGTTTATTGCAAAAACTCTCTAAAAGCACAAACGGGAAATTCTCCATTAGTGACATGGTCCTGGACGTAGATCTAGGCCAAGGTGTTTAAATAAAATACTTATACACCTTGGATCTAGGAAACCATGTCTTTAAAAAAAAACTATGGGTAACTTATTTCGTATGAAATTCACTATAGGCTTACATGAGTTATTGCTAATTCCAAGAACTTACCTTGAATAAAAAAACTATTTCTTCTTCCGAGCTTAACAATTAAATAATAATTTTGAAGGAACAATTAAATAATAAAGTCGAAAGGATGATTAGGGATGATGGGGGGGGGGGGGGGTACGAACGAGTTCAACACCAATAAAAATAATTAAAGGAAAATAAATTATTTAATGAGATGAATAAATTATTTAATATTTTTTAGCCGGATAGAATAATAATATTTATCAATAAAATGTGTTAGGGAATATTATTCATCTCATTAAGTCTAATAAGAATTATTAAAATTATTTATAACAATCTTCGGAATTATTAAAAACAGAAACTGTTAACTGACCATACATGTAATGGTTTGCCAAATGACACAGTGTAATACAGATAAATTTGGTAATGTTGTTGAATATAAATTTTGTTATAATTAATTATTTGACCATTATATGTATGGTCTATAGCTTCTTTTACTTTATTTCATAATTTACAAAGTATATTTGTTATACAAATGATTTATTAAGATATAGACGGAATTTTTCAGAATCGTAATAACTAAAATTTTGTCTGTTGATTTTGGAATTTTGAATTGTTTTCTAAATTGCACATAGTTTGAGGTTAAAGTTCCTCGTGCTCCAAACATAAGGCCAATCACACTTAAATTTTCAATTTCATATTTTGATTTGAAGAACGGGATGGTTGGTTCATAGATTTCCTTTTTTTCTTTATTGACTTCTTCAGGCTGATTTATAGAGTCTTCAAATCTTATCGTGGGATCTATAATCCACCCTTCGTTCTTCTTACGGTTGATAGCCAATATGTCAATTCTCCTAGTACTTCCAGTGTCTGATATACAAAATACCTCTTCATACACTTCTAGGTTTTGTTTTTTCAGTTCAGCTGCTAGGATTTCCCTGACAGAGTTGTGCCTTTTGTTTCGGAGGAGTTCACCTTGCTTGCAGGATCCCAACACGTGTGCAAGAGTTTCAAACTCATTGCAGTGTCTGCAATGGTTCGTGTTGGGTCCGCGCCCGGGAACAGTCCTCACTGAAGCAATATTGCATGTCATCTTTAAGCTGTCGCGCCATTCTGAGTCAGAAAGACCCTCTTTTTTGAATAACCAGAAATTGGCAGACTTCACTTGGCTGTACAGGGAAACTCCTTTTCCTTTTTGAGGTAATTGCATCCAGGAATTAAATTCCCTTTCTTGGAGTTTCTTCCTAATATCCTTGCTAGAAATTTTGTCTTTTGGGATGTTGGTAAATTCTGATATTGATAAATTTAGAGCATTTAAACATTCTTCTTTTTCTCTTTCAAATGATGGAGGTATGTATTTGTTTTTAGATCTTTCTAGAACTTTATAGCTGTTAAATTGTTGGATAAAGGTCTCCCATTCTAATTTCATTACATTCAATCCTTTTGAGTTTTTGTTAGAATATAAAAAACTATTAGGTGCATCGTTTGGGAGTTGAAGAATTTCTTTTATACAACTTCTGATAATTTTCTGATAATCACCCGAAGTAGTGATGGCAAAATGTCTTGAAAAATCGATTTTTCGATATATCGATGTATCGAAAGAGTAAAATCGATTTCGATAAAAAATCGTGGACAAAAAATCGATGTTTTAAGAAAATCGATTTTTTATCGACGCTTTTAAATTGACTTTAAGTTATACCAGGAAGTAAAAATATAACCAACAAACATTTAACTAATACTATTAATATGTCAGTATTTGTAGTCAATGGTAACACCTTTGATTATATCATTGATTTTGTACGTAAAATCAATGATTAGCTTATATATCGTCTACGCATGTAAGGAATACACTACATTATTTGGTTTGAAATAAAATAGAGTTATGAAAATAAACTATTATTTGTTTATTGAGAAGATATATTATATCGTAGACTAAAACAAAATGATTTAAATGACTTCAAATGCTGTAGGAGCTAAATTGCGTATAACATCGCAGGACTGAAACAAACAGTTTTTGTTTTGAGCTATAGAATCAACATGTATTGGAAAGCTAGCTGAACACAAATTCATATAAGTTCAATGGAGTCGGGCGAATTTATACATTTTTAACGTATTCAAGGACTATTAAAATATTTTATTTTACAGTAAAAATTATTTTACTATCGTTATTTGCCGATCTTGAACAGAACCGTAACAGTCTAACCTTCAATAACCAAGCCTCTATTTTTCAATTAAATTTTAATAATAGCAAATTTTAACAAAATCAAAGTATGGGCCCTATTTTTAACAGCTTTGTATAAAACGGTATGATAGAGTATACATATACTTTACATGATATTTTGGCCGATGCGAAATGAGTGTAGCGATAGTCATAGAAACAATCACGGCCATCTCTATTTTCTAGTAAACTCTCTACTAGAAATGGCCTTGCACCTTGCAATACAACCAATACTAAGTTATTTGACTTTGATATTTGGCTCTAATGCAACAAATTTGGTAAATTTAAATAAAAACTAAGGTTAGGATCTTAAAATATACTGTTTTGGAGGAGTAAAACCGCAATTCTTTGTTTTTTACCCGACCGATTTTAAAATCGATATTTTTAGTAAGAAAAATCGATCTCAGAAAAATATCGTCTTGAAAAAATCGATGTCAAAAAATCGATGTATCGAATGGTAAAAATCTATTTTAAAAAAAAATCGATTTTATTTTGCCATTACTGACCCGAAGTGGGGCAGAATCCGCCATGTTGGCCGGTCAAACGGGCTGAGGTCTCGGCCGCGGCAGCTCAGTCCGCAGTAAAACACACCAGCAAATATACTGTCATTAAAAATAGTAATACTGCAGTAATATTGTTGAAATTTTGCATTTACATGCTGTAGACCCTTAGGATAACGCTAGTAAACATTAAATTTTTTAACACATACATAAACTTGGTAATAAATATTTTAATGTGGAATTATAATTTAAATGTTTCAAACAAACATTAAAAAGTTGTCCTGCGGGAAAGTTTTTTATTTTTTGGTCTGAGATTTTTTGTCAGCGGGAAAGTTGTTCATAAATGACCTGATTTAATTTTTAATTTTGCCTTCTTATTCTACGATGTATGGTCTTCTCAAAAATGCAGGTTTAAGAGCAGCAAACGCCGCCGCGCCGCTTAGTCGGTTGACCCGAGCCGGGCCGGCCGCTGCCTTATCACTATGCAGTATTTTTCGTTGCTTACAATGTTACTAGCAGGCTATATGTTTTATTTAAAAATCTTCTCATTGGAATTAGTAAAATATATTATCATTTAGGAATAAGTCAAAAACCGTACTTAAGTAAAAAGGGTTTTATTTACGAATCAACTTCACCTTTACGTCTAGTAGCGCAGTCTTCTATGTTAACCATATACGTGTTTGCTTTTAGGCAAAACATGGTATTTTATTCCCCTGTTTCGGATTCCATTTTCAACCGATTTTCTTTAAATTTGGCATTCGTTAAGTTGAATACTTATATTAGGTCTCTCGTACCTTTAAAGATTGAAAATGTTAAAATATTACCCTCATCAGCAACTTTGCAAGGTATCTCAATTTTCCTTACTATTAAGATTTTTTCTACTAATACAATTTTTTTTACCGCTATGAGGAACTATATCTAGCTTGAATTTACAAGAAAACATATTTCTTACCAATAAATAAAAAACAAAAAAACAAAAAACAACGTCATAACAGGGGAATGCTAAGGCATGTTTTCCGTGATTTTTCAAGGGCGAAGACGACTCATATAACTCTCGTTTATAAAATTAAATACGTAATTTTGGTTAAATAAGTCGGCCCATTTTTTTCACCAATCAACATTTACTGTCCCAAAAAAGCACAGTTTTGTTCAGGTGTTGTCTAACCTTTGACTTATGAAGATTTTCATTACTTAACTTACAATGATGTTTTATTCTTACATAAAAATACTTATTTGCTACTAGATTTATTATTAAGGTGCCTCGTCGAGTTAGCACCTTTTGTTGAAGTTTTGTTAAAGTTAACAACAAAGTTTTGTTAACGCCTCGTGTGGTAGCGTAGTCAGCGCGGCGGTGTGGCGAAGACGCTCGGGATAGGGCCGAGCCGCCATCTTGGTCCGCTTAGTCCCGCCGCCACGACTGCCCCACTGCCGCGCTCAGTGTAGGTGCTCTATTATGTTATGTGCTCGCTGGGGAAAACTAAAGCCCCCCACACACTATCAGACCAGACCTTCAGACACCAGACCAGACGGTCTGGTCTGAAGGTCTGGTCTGATAGTGTGTGGGGGGCTTAAAAAAGTTTGATCTTTCATACTACACATCAAGATAGTAAGGGATGTAGTGCCAGGTGAGCTACATCCCTTAAGAGCGATGGTGTCACTTTCTGCGACATCCGTGGATGTAGCCATAGAGGTTTTGTTGGTTAAAAAACCAAAATTTTAATAATAATAATAATTATTAAAATTTTGGTTTTGTTGGTTAAAAAACCAACATTTTAATAATATAATAATAATAATAACATTTATTCCGCTGACAATATTTAACATTGTATGAGAATGTACATAGTTTGAGGAATTTACGTAAGTCTTTTACTGTGTTTCACAATTTAAACATTGCATGCCAAATTTTATCTCACTAAGTCTTTTCAATTATTTTTTCCATAGTTTTCTTTCATTCTTCTTTCTTCTTTTTTCTTTCTTTCTTCCTTCTTCATTCTTCTTCTTACTTCTTCGTTGACTTTTTAATGTCTCCTTCCACGCCTTCGAGGTCTAGTTTGTTATAATTTTGTTTCCAGTTTGGGCGGCTTAAGTGGATACCGAGAACAGAACAGACAGGACGATAGAGTGTGTAACATTGTTATTTAATCATTAAAGATTATTATGAATATCATTTTTATTTGTGGATAAGTTTATTACTATGTTGTTACGTTAAAAATTATTTATGTATATTGATTTTTTACAATCATATCTTTAAGTTTAATTTTATTTTGCCTACTGATTGATGGGTAATAATCAGCATCACTCTTTATTACTCTTTCTCTTTAATATTTTACTCTTTGTTACCTGCAAGTGTTGCCAACGCTGCAGGAAACAACTATCGTTCTCGTTTGCGTTCGAGATTTTTTGTCTCAACTATTACTAAAATAAGGAATTTCAAAGCAAACTAGGGTATAATTTATGGATTTAGATTTACCTTGATTGATAATTTGGTCAATACCTAATGGTTTGTTATTAACTAATAATCCAAATATAAAATAGAGTAATATGTGTCTTGTGTCACTTTGTGTTAGAGTTGTCCCTGGACTCCGAGGAAGGTATTGGCTGTGATGGGAAGTGCCAGAGATGGTTTCACAGGGTGTGCCTAAATATAACGAAAGCTGAGTATCAACGGATATCTGCTGATTCTGCCATCAAGTGATTTTGTTCCAGAACTGGATTGTTTGAACCCATCAAATCAACCACTTACTGTGCTCTCTTCACAGATGTCTACTGTCCTATCCAAACTGGATACTTTTACTCGATAAAGTCAACAAAATTGACAGCATTCCTAAGGATGTTGCGGAAATAAGAACTGAGGTGTCTTCCATTAAAACAGGACTAGCCGCCCTCGAACCCCGTGTTGCCAATGTCGAGGGCAGAATCCCCACTGTCGAACTACAATTAGGTGCTGCTAAACCAGTTTAATCTGAGTCGATTATAGCTGAACTAAATGATCGTACGAGACGCTCTAATAACATCATCTTATTTAATTTGGAAGAATCGAAAGAGAGGGATGTCAATGCTAGAGTGAGATACGACTTGGATATGTTGAACAAACTCTTGTCCCCAATTCTTCCGTCTTTTACACAAACAGGGACCAAGGCCTTCAGGGTTGGGAGAAAACGACCAGGAAAGCCCATACCTCTTAAAGTAGTGCTTAGTTGCCCGTCTGATGTCTCCACCATTATGAGTAACTTTCGGTCGAGTCGCAGCGTATATTGATCAGAGGCTTGCTGGGACCAGGTTGTCCAGAGATAGAACCCCACAGGAAACATCATATTACAAGTCTCTCAAATCGGAATTGGACACCCAAGTGGCGAGTGGCACAGGGTGAAAAGGGACTCGCCATAAAGTACATAAACAATGTTCTCCAAATTGTCAATACTAGTTCAAAAACGATTGAAATTTAATCGTTGATATTTAATATCAACGGCACACCATTCCTGCTCAACTGTTATTTCCAGAACGTTAATGGGCTCAAAACTAAATTTAAGGATTTATAAGTCAGGGCTGCAACTGCCTCATATGACATAATTGCCCTTGTCGAAACTAACCTCACACCTGATATCACCGAAGCTGAACTTAACTTACATAATTTTAATGTATTTAGATGTGATAGGTCTTCACTCACCAGCAGCAAATCAAGTGGTGGAGGATCCTTAATAGCTATACACAACTCTATACCATGTCGTCATCTCACACCTTCTACTTCAAATACTGAATGTGTCCTCGTGTCCTGCTTTTTCAAATCGCCTTCTTATTGGTTGCGTGTTTACATACCTCCCAACCAACCTAGCTCTGTTTACGCTGATTTTCGAGACATCATTGATAAGACAGTGGTCTCCCTCAAGGACACCGAAAATATTCTCATATTAGGAGACTTCAACTTACCTGATGTTGACTGGAACATAGTAAATCTTTTGCAGTGTACTGACTCACCACGACACTTGCTCGATATGACCAACCCAAATTCCCTCGAACAAATAAATTCAAAAACAAACTATCCTCAGGTCTACTTTGTTTTCTCAAACATCTATGACTCTAAAGTCACTCCAGCTGATGAACTGCTTGTCGAGGAAGGAAGACAGACACCATCCTGCTCTCACCGTATCGCTAATTATACCAGTTGACAGCACTCCAAGCTAATACCTGATTTTCGAAGGTGCAATCTTGATGGAATTTTTCACCGTCTTCAGGAACGTGGGCTCCCACTTGTTACCAACGTTGCTAACGCCAAGCTCAAATTCAGCGAATTTTTCTCATGACTGGGATTGTAAGTTCGCCACCATACCCCGTTGAAAATGGTCAGATTCTCCTCCTTCCCAAAATGGCAAACTAATGATCTCAAAACCCTAGTCATCAGAAAGAAGATTGCCCACAAACGTTTCAAGCAAACTGGGAGGCATCATGATTTCTCGATATTCAGTCAGCTTAGAAGAGAGAGAGTAAAGCTCTTTCAAGTCAGCGCCACGCTGAATACATAGATAGGATTGAACAGAGTATTCCTGAATACATCAAAGCTTTCTGGTCTCATGTGAATGGTTTGAGATCCAACCCTTCGATCCCCCCGACAATGTTCTTTGTTTGGTATTCTCTCTGCTGGTGATGCTCCTGGAAAATGCGAGCTCTTCGCCAACCATTTTTCTTCTGTGTTTAATGATGCAGCTGTGGACACCCCTTAGTTGGACTTTGGTTGGAATGAGTCCATCCCTCCGTGTGTTATTACTGCTACTAATGTTCAAGCCAGATTGGAATCCCTCGATCACAACAAAGGTGCAGGCCTGGACGACATACCGCCCTTGGTTCTTAAATATTGTGCTCCAGTTCTGGCACCACAGCTTGCTGTGTTTTTCTCAGCTTTGTTGTCAGCTGAAGTGCTCCCCTCATGTCTCAAAATTGGCTATATAGTTCCCATCTTTAAGTCTGGAGACCGTTGTGATGTAAAGAACTACAGGTCTATTGCCATCTTGTCTGCACTGGCCAGTCTTCGAGAGCATCGTCTGTGACCACCTATATTTTAATCTCAGAAGGTTTATATCAGCCGAGTGGCACGGGTTTCTCCGGAGCCGATCTACGATTACAAATCTTCTTGAATTCCAGGACTTTGTTATGTCAGCATTCATGAACTCACGTCAAGCTGACTCAGTCTACTTAGATTTCTCTAAGGCTTTCGACAAAGTAAGTCATCGTCTATTGATCTCTAAACTAAAGGCGTATGGTGTAACAGACCCTCTGCTCATGTGGCTCAAATAAATGGAAGATTGCTCATGGTCAAGTGTGATGGCTCTACTTCTGCTCCTTTTCCCGTTACATCTGGTGTGCCCCAGGGATCTCACCTGGGCCCTCTCTTGTTTTAACATTTTTATGAACGACATTGGCCAGGTCATTCTAGTTCACCACCTTCCTTTTGCAGATGACATCAAGGTCTTCTCCTGCAACGAATATAAGGAAGATAAATTTCTCCCTTGACCAAGAACTTCTCCAGCTTTCCCTCAATAACATCAGTGAGTGGCGCAGGTTCAATGCGATGCAGCTCAATGCATCCAAATGTTCCAGTTGTCTCATTCAGAATGGTTACTGATGCCATTCCAGCTGTATATAATATCGAAGGCTCGATTTTGAGGCAACATACTACAGTGAAGGACCTAGGGGTAACCCTGAATCCAACTCTGAGCCCAACTGACCATCTATCCACCATCGTCTCTCGTGCCAACTCCTTGCTAGAATTTATCTTTAGATTTACAAAGGATTTCAGATCACCTACGGCTCTAGTAGTTCTTTACAAGTCCCTGGTTCGTCCAGTTCTGGCGTATGGTTCTACTGTTTGGTCCCCGTTTCAACTAAACCACATTGGTGCTCTTGAAAACATCCAAAAGCGTTTTGTGAGAATGTTGGGTCTTAGACTTGGTTACTCTTACAGAAACTCGCCACTCAACATCATCGAGGGGCAGTTTGCCCTTCTCCCTCTGCAATTGAGACGCAAACATGCTGATCTGATCTCCTTGTGCTCTTCAAGTTGGTAAATGGTCATCTGGATAGTCCTTCCCTGCAAGCCAAAGTGGACATCACAATCTCAATAGGAACTCGATCAAACTCGCTATCTTCAGAAGGCGTTATCTTCCGACTTTGTACGCATACCACAGCGGCTTATCGAGGCTCCTCAAGTTTGGTAGTGAGGCCCCAGAAGACATCGACTTCTTTGGAGAAACTACCCAATCCTTCAAGAAAATAAACGGTATCAGTTAACTGACACATACTTTCTCCCAACAATATAAAAAAGATGTTAAAAGCTTCAAACATTAATGTCTTGATGACTCAGTCGGATAGCTACCAGCTGAGCAGCGCTCGTTTGACCCTACGCGCGACTGTGACTTTTAACAACGTACTGCGTTTACCGCTAAACGAAAATTTGAATTTTCTCCGCAACCACTTGACGTAGAGCAATAATTTAAAATACTGGATTATTTAGTTTTTTTAGCTTGATTTAATGGTGATAAGTAAAATTTATTTCGAGACAACAGCTATTTTGAAAATTCAAAAAATTGATTTTTGAAACACTTTTTACTCTATAACTTTTGAGCGCATTTTCTCAGAGATGCGGGTAGTGTCATTTTATTCACCATTTTAAGCTTAATAAACCACAAAATTTTAATCAAAATCGTTAGAGCCGTTTTTGAGAAATTTTGATTTTTGACGATTTTTGAGGGTTTTTGGGGGTAAACTACCCTTAAAAATCAAAAATTCAAAAAAATGAAAAAAACGCCTGGAATTATCGTGGGTTTGGACCTACGTACCAAATTTCACCAAAATCGGACCATTGGGGCATTCTCTAGCTCTGTATACATCCTGACACACATACACACACACACACACACACACACACACACACACACACACACACACACAGACATCACTCCGAAAACCACTTTTTTGGACTCAGGGGGAACCAAAATGGATAAATCCACCAACAACTCAAATTCGAAAATTTTGACGAAAACAATACTTTCTCCATATACTATGGTATAGGGGGAGAAAGTAAAAAGTGGCCCTGGCTATTAAGTGAAGAGTCGTATTTATTGTGTGTTATTCGCTTTGTTATTGTCAATCAAGTTCCATTCTAGTTAAAGTGCCAATTGTTTCACTTGCCTGCATGTTATTGTTTCACTGTCATTATTATTGTTGTAATGTTGCATTTTTTACTGTTACACATTGCCACACTGTTGCTTGTTACCATGTCATATATATTTATAGATGCATTTTGTTATTGTTACCTGTTATTGTTACTGCTATTGTTACATTGGTTTATTCACATCGTTGCACATTTTGTATTGTTACGTTTTTGTTTGTTTCTTTTTTGTTTCGCCATCTTGTAATGCTATGTTTTTTCACTTTTGTAATTATTATGTAAAGGGTGTTTGCCGTTGAGAATAAATAAATAAATATGGTGTCTTTACGATAAATATCGTACCCGTGACAAGACTGCTTCATTCTCTTTTTCAATCAGCTGTGTAATGGTAAATATTATAACGTAACTTGACTTCCGTTTTAGTTTTGACCAGCCGGAAAAAAACCTATTCAGATTCAGCTGACCCTAGGAAGAAGGTATCGGTATGCTTCTTCCTCTACAGACCTTGATCAACACTGTCATTTTAGTGCCTACATAAACATTCAAATTGTAGGTACTTTGAGCGTACGGGCATTGAATTTACATACTTTAGTATGTAAAGTCAATGGGACAGGCATTGACTTTGGACATTTTTGGATCAAAAGTCAATGTTAAGGGCTTTCTTAGTCTTACTGGAATTTTGAAGAGAAGATAAGTACGGAAGCCCTGAAGGGCCAAAGAGTAAGCGATCATTTTTTTACACCGCCGTGTTTGAAACACGGCTAGCCGTGTTTGGAAGGCAGCGAGCCGTGTTAGAAAGGCGGCGAGCCGTGTTTGAAAGTCGGCGAGCCGCGTTTGTAAGTCGGCGAGCCGTGTCTGCAAGTCGGCGAGCCGTGTTTATAAGGCGGCGACGGCTCGCCGACTTTTAAACGCGGCTCGCCGACTTTCAAACACGGCTCGCCGACTTTTAAAGACTGCTCGCCGTCTTATAAACACGGCTCGCCGTCTTTGAAACACGGCTCGCCGTCTTTGGAACACGGCTCGCCGTCTTTTAAACACGGCTCGCCGTGTTTCAAACACGGCGGTGAAAAAAATGTATGCTTTCTCTTTGGCCCTTCAGTACGGAAGCCCTGAAGGGCCAAAGAGTAAGCGGTCATTTTTTACACCGCCGTGTTTGAAACACGGCGAGCCGTGTTTAGAAGACGGCGAGCCGTGTTTCAAAGACGGCGAGCCGTGTTTCAAAGACGGCGAGCCGCGTTTAAAAGTCGGCGAGCCGTGTTTGGAAGACGGCGAGCCGTGTTAGAAAGTCGGCGATCGCCGTGTTAGAAAGTCGGCGAGCCGTGTTTGAAAGTCGGCGAGAAGTATATGAAATTGGGCGAGAATTTTGATAAATTAACTAAGACTAATAATTAAAAGCTTTTTTATTGACTCTTAAATGGATTTTCATCCTCTTATAAAATTGAAAATAACCAAAACAATCAAATCTCTGGAGCAAAAATAGTCTGTGCATTTGTTATGATGACCATAACCAAACAGTTTTCTTTGTTTTTGGGACCTCTGATTTCATAGAAATCTGGCATGAAAGTAATAATATTTTTTAATTAGTTTGCAAATGAGATTATATCTGGTCATATACCTAACCTAATAACAGATATCTATAATTATTACTCTTAATTACTTTATCAAAATACTCGCCGAATTTCAAATACATCTCGCCGACTTTAAAACACGGCTCGCCGCCTTTCAAACACGGCTCGCCGCCTTCCAAACACGGCTCGCCGCCTTCCAAACACGGCTCGCCGCCTTCCAAACACGGCTCGCCGCCTTCCAAACACGGCTCGCCGCCTTCCAAACACGGCTCGCCGCCTTTAAAACACGGCTCGCCGACTTTTAAAGACGGCTCGCCGTCTTTCAAACACGGCGGTGTAAAAAATGACCGCTTACTCTTTGGCCCTTCAGGGCTTCCGTACTTCAGGGCTTCCGTAGATAAGAGAAGACAAGTCGAGGCTATCCTTTTTTTTTATTAGTTGACTCGTTGCGTTGATTGACTCTGTTTTTTCCCGCCAAAGTTGGTAGTAGATTCTAGCTACACACACAAGCTGTCTAACCTAAAATTTAAACTTAATCACTTCACTTGTTGATTATTATACTTGGTGGTAAATGGTAATTTTAAGTACGGTATTCTGTTTTGTAATCTGATTTGCTGTATTTTATATTTCAGTATTTTTAATTTGATATGTCGAAGTTGTGATCAATCCTGTATCAAAATTCACATTCTAGGCTCCTACTCAATCAAGGCTTAGGCCTACTATTTTTACTAATTCCGAAAAAAATGGATGAAATAGATTCATACTTATCCAACATTGAAGAGTATGTTTTTGATGAAAAAAAGATTGTAAGTAAGCTTATAGACTATTTAACATCTACGAGCCTATCTATAATCGTTATGTAGCGTAGGCCTATAATAATTACCAAGCATTTATTTTTCAAAACTAATGTACCTACCTACTGTCAATAATTTGCTTGCATTGTAGTCCCTAAGGGTTAAGTTAAATGGAGCGGAATGGGGCCAGAGTCCATTACGGTATTCGACTAGGCCTAAGTTTACAACGCTGTTACTGACATGGTACAGTATTGATGTCTCGTCTTGGTAGGCCTACTGTAGCGATAAGTTATTACCATCTTATCAGTAGGCCTATCAAGAAACTTAATTAGGCCTAATTTTATAACCCACCGAGCGTTCACTATAGCAACCCTGGAGCAAACACATTTTTTTAAGGTTTTGCATGGTAGGCCTACTTTCAAATAAAAATTTGTAAAAAATATAATGGATGACCTAGCACTATAAATGTACCGGTATGTTATGAAAGTACATAAAATGGACTATCTAACAATACAAAAATTTTTACCCTTACTTTTTGTTGCCAAAATTAGGCTAAAGGTTATAGGCTAAATAAAAAAAAATACAATAAGTTAAGTGTTTTATGTAACTTTGCTCTCCCCTAAAATAATTTTAGATAACGGTACACATAATCAAAATTCCAAGATATACAATTTTATGTAGTTCAAGAAAATATAGGCCTACAGGGTGTCCAGCTTCGACTGTCCGAAACTTTTCCATGTTGTTCAGCAAGCCAAAATAAACAAAAAAGTTGATATAAACATATGTCCTAAAATGCTTCGTTAACCCGCTAGCCGCCATTTTGCTTTTTACACTTAATAATTTTTATTTCCATAACTAATAAATGGATTGTGTTCATATTTGGCATGGACCTTTACTACAAAAATGGTTATAAAAAAAAAATATATATTTTTTTCCGTCACATATTTTCAAAATGGCGGCCATTTTAAATTTTTATCCTCAAATATCTCAAAACGGTAAATTTTATCACAACTTTACAAGACACAAAAAAGCTGCAAAATTAAATTATCTAACCAATAATACCAAGTTTGTAATGATCTGACAACAATTAATTAAGTTATTGAGATTTTTCTTCCAAATTAACCTAAATTTGCATGCATTATAATGGAAAATCAATGATTTTATATACAAAAAAATCTCAATAACTTAAATAATTGTTGTCAGATCATTACAAACTTGGTAGCCTATTATTGGTTAGATAATTTAATTTTGCAGCTTTTTTGTGTCTTGTAAAGTTGTGATAAAATTTACCGTTTTGAGATATTTGAGGATAAAAATTTAAAATGGCCGCCATTTTGAAAATATGTGACGGAAAAAAATATTTTTTTTTATAACCATTTTTGTAGTAAAGGTCCATGCCAAATATGAACACAATCCATTTATCCGTTATGGAAATAAAAATTATTAAGTGTAAAAAGCAAAATGGCGGCTAGCGGGTTAACGAAGCATTTTAGGACATATGTTTATATTAACTTTTTTGTTTATTTTGGCTTGCTAAACAACATGGAAAAGTTTTGGACAGTCGAAGCTGGACACCCTGTATAATTAATATAGGCTAGAAGCACTTGAAAAAAATGTATGTTGAATGAAACCAAATTTATCCTACAGTACGCAGATTAATCCCACAAGAACATATGTAAAATCAAGCTAGGAATATTACACCAATTCCTACTCATATTTATGATTATAAACTCAATAAAACATATTAATTTATTCCAATGATGTACATTAACAGTATTAGTAACACTTAATCATTCATAACCTTAAAACCATTGGCAAAATACGTATTTCGTTGTTTACAAAGTTAGCAGATGGTACAGTTTTTCCATGTTTCATAGCATACAAACAACCTAGGCCTAAGTTAGTTCATTGCATATTACAAAAAACCATAATCATAATATAAGTTACTAGTGGCTCATAGGGGTGAAAGCCCCTAATCATAAAATTAAAATAGCATGAATGATAGCGGATTACCAATTCTTTACTACGACAGTTTCCAGAAAATTTAATTTGAATTTAAATAATAGTTTAACAATACCGTTTGAACAGACCATACGCCCCCAAAGCACTCTTTAAAATCCTGTACTATTAGGCCACCCGTTTGTACATGCTTCATTTTGTCTGTTGTTAAACTTATATCGATCTATGAAAAATAAGTTTTGAGAGAAATGATGATTCCTTTGAGCTATGACGGCTTTTTAATATGACATAGAAAAGCGGCAATGAGAAATATCCATGACAGATTTTCAGCACCCATTTAAGATTTAATAAACTTTCGATACTTTGTATTTTACCCCTTTCATTGTCTTGTTTGTCCTAAAATTGAATGGATTTTTTTAGCACCTTTCATATTTTTTTTGTCTCCTAATTTAAACAAAGCGCCTCAAAATAGATCATCTTCACTTACTGTCAATATTCGTCCTTCCTGATAAAAAATCTTTATTTTGTGTAAACAAAGCAGACTTTTTTAAAATCACTATAAATGGAGAATCGTTAAGGAGAATCTTCCAGAAAATAATCTTTCTTATAAATTTCTTTTTTTGTAGTAATGTTTTTGACCTGCTACATTTCCCCCTAGTATGTAGGACAAACACCTCTCCTATAATTCTGCAATGTATGAAATGACCAAAAGGTTTCTGGGAAAATTCAGCTAACAGAATACTAACACTTCTTTGACTGATACACTTTAAGTTTCAGTTAATGTATCTTCGTCACTCAACATGATCATTTGACACTTTTCGTCTTAAAATAAAACCAAAATATTTTTTATGTTATTAATGTAGGCGTTTCTCAAACCACAGTGCATCGCCCATTGCGTCAATATCACGATCAAAATGTATTTTATGATTTGCATACACACTCAGGTTTTTACAAGTTTAAATTATTATAAGTCAGTTTGTAATAATTTGTAAGATTGGTAACACTCCCAGTAGAATGTTTAGTTGCCACAAAACGTCTTATTATAGTACTACCACTTTAGGTATATTTTTTGTCATTAGGTTATTAAAAGTTGTTCTTCACTTAATATTATCATATGTCTCTCGTTTTAAAATCAAACCATAACATATGTTTAATGTACACAAAGCAGACTTTCTTGGAATCCCCATGCTATTCTTATCGAGAACTTTTACATGATATTTCATTTCATGTTAACATTATGGACACGCCGATGATTTTCCTTTGTTTATGGGACCAAGACCTTTAATTTTAGACCCCTCCCATCTTTCTGCGATTTGTATAACGCTTACATTTTTGCTCAAGAAATTTCGCTTACAATTATACATATAGGTATATATAGATTGCTTCTCTTGGTGTGAATTATTTTAGCATCTTCACTCAATTTTATCATCTGTCTCGTTTGAAAATTAAACCATAACACATGTTTGAATGTACACAAAGCAGACGTTTATCGAATCCCCATGCTATTCTTATGGAGAACGTTTTACGTGATTTCTCATTTCCTGTTAACACTATGGACACGCCGATAGTTTTCCCTCGTGTATGGGACTGAGACCTTTAATTTGAGACCCCTCCCATCTTTCTGCGATTTGTACAACGCTCACAATTTTGCTCAAGAAATTCGGCTTACAGAATTATATATATAGATTCTTAAGTTTGTGACGATGCCAATTGCATGTACATGCCTAAAGGAAAATAAAGATTTTGATTTTGATTGATTTGATTTGAACCAATTTCGTTCCGCCATTTGAAACGGGTGTTTTCGGATAGCTTAGAATCTCCCGGTAACAGTGGTAGCGTTTTCAAACCGTTGAAAAATCGACCCTAACGCTCAGAGGTCGAAAAGCTGGGCTAAAAAATCAACATTTAACACTCGGAGGGGTAAATGCCCTTATAGTCTATAAGTTAGTTAAGGTAACATTGGTTGTGATAAGTATAAAATTCTTGAATGAATAACAGCAGAATAGCCTAACCATGTCGTAGGCGTTAGGTGTTGTCAAATATGTGGCCAGTGACCAACATAACCAACCTCTTTTGATCCGTGAGGAATCAGGAGGTAGGAAAAGAGCAAGGTTGGTAGAGGGACAGGTTGACGCATCCGGCTATGAGCGTGGTTCAGTAGCAGCAGGCGCTGTGATGTCAGCCAGTGACCGCGGTGCGGCCCTACCCACATACCAAGACCATGCCTTCCACCTTCCATACCTACAACCTGTTACTACTGTCGATATATTGCTTTGTCTCTGTAGTGTGTGCTGCCATATATATTAACTAATTGAACAATATAGCATATCCACAGTTTACCTTTTTGTTCTTAACTTTATATTAGATAATTTGACTAACAAATTTTTAATCAATTGTGTTTGAAAGTTAAAATGTTTTATAAAATTAGCACCACCAATGTGTGCATCTGTACATCTTGGGCTTTCTGCAACAGTTAGCTAATATATTGTATTTCCCACTTAGAACAAGAAAGTGATGGTTGCCTACAAATTAAACGACATGAGACTTGGCCGTTGTGCCATTTGTCGTACATTTAAAAAATAAATAATAATTATTAAATACATAGGGGGACCAAGAATTGACCTACATGACATTTGGACGTCGTGCCATTTGTCATACACTCGAAATTAAATATTTCAAATTAAATAAATAGGGGAAACCATTAGTCCTACATGCCATTTGACCGTTGTGCCATTTGTCCTATATTTAAAAATTATATAAAAATTATTAAATACATAGGGGGCCACCAATTGACCTACATTACACTTGGCAGTTGTGCCATATGAACGCATTACGGAAACGCCCCCCCCCCCCCCCAACAGAACAGCAACCAATGATCATCGTCGTATGTCCGTCATGACCGTAATTTAAATGGTCACATGACTGATATCTTAGGAGTTATACCAATATGTATGAAAATACTTCCCCCTTTTATAAACTACACCGGGACTTGTGGTGTATGGAATAACTCAGTAACGTAGCCATATCTTGATTTTGTAACAGTATGCAGCGTTTACGGAACTGTTTCAAACTCGCTTTAATCTTTTGTGTCCGGATGTGGCTCCAAATGTTTTTTAGTGTATGTAGTGAGATTTAATTTGTTTTACTTGTATTTTATTTTGTTTATACTGTATAAACTAATTAATTAGCATTGAAAACAATTATTATGTTTTTCATCACTGATCAACACATTTTTTTTTGTAAGTTTGTTTTGTTTAGACCAGACTGTAGAACTCATTTCTCACACACAGGCTTTGCCTTTGTGGGAAAATTTTTTCCTATGTAGTTACTAATGTGATGTACTTATGTACTTGTGTTCTTATTATTGTATTGTATTAAGGAAATAAAGAATTTTATTTCATTTCATCTAGACTGAACTGTGTTGGATTTAGTATTGGTAACACAAACCAAGATGACTGTAGTGCCACAGGTGAACTACATCCCATAGAGCAATGGTGTCAGTTTCTGCGACATGTCGCCAAAGAGTTTTTGTTGATTAAAAAAGTGTTAAAAAACCAACATTTTACTCTTTGTTATCAACAAGTGTTGCCAATGCTGCAGGATACAACAATAGTTCTCGTTTGCGGTGGATATTTTTTGTCTCAACTTTTCAACTATTACTAAAATAAGGAATTTCAAAGCAAACTACAGTAGAATTTATGGTTTTAGATTTACCTTGCTTAATTAATTTTAATGTAATTTTAATGTTAATTTGGTCACTACCTGATGGTTCTTTATTAACTAATAATCCAAATGTAAAATAGAGTAATATTGTGTCATTACGATAAATATCGTACCCGTGGCAAGACTGCTTCATTCTCTTTTTCAATCAGCTGTGTAATGGTAAATATTTTATAACGTAACTTGACTTCTTTTTTTAAATTCTTTATTAAGGCTTGACAAAGTCATGACACCTATGATACATCCAAAATACAGTTAAACACTACTAGTTTCAGTACAGCCTACTCACATATTTCTAGACATCAAGAAAATTGTATTCCCATAACTTCTTAGAATATTATCTTCATCACATCTGGAATTCCTATTATTTGTGTTTGACATGAATTTACGTAACAGTCTCTTTCTTAAAGCTGTTCAGTTACTATACTTAGTTAATTTTGATAGATGATAAGTTTATTATTTTAATTCACATCCTGATAATTCTATGAAGAAATATCCTCGTCACAGCATACCTGAGCACTCTAGCAAATTCCCAACTTACTTTGTATATTATTTTATTTTCCCATAAACCTCATGAGGGTGAGTGTTGTTTTGCCGCCCTCATCTATAGGTTTTGTAAGCAGATATAACTTAGTGAATATACTTAACCAATTGTAACAAGTTCTGTTATTTTTTATTTTACCCATAGACACCATGGGAGTGAGTACTGAGATTTGCCACCATGCACGTGGATTTGTAAGCAAACATACAGTTGAAATTTTTTAACTAGAAGCTATCAAGTTTAGGTGGGCTATCTTTGACGCTGAACTTATTTTATTTGTAGTATTTACTGGCGTGTATCCTGTAAATCTTTGTTTATCACCAAACCATAAAAACAAATATACCATTGACAGTTTGTTTGTTTTGATTGAACGTAAAATTTGAAAAGTATAAACTTATGAATATACAACAAAAAAAAGGTGAGCGTCAAAAATGGTCCACCCAATCTTTACAGCTTCTAGTTAAAACAATTATACTGTAAGTGATTTAGGTCAATGTACACTGTATACATTGATTTAGGTTTAGGTGGCGAGTGGGTAAGTTGACGAGTGGGATAGTCATCAACTAAACTGTTCAATAATAGCAATTAGGGCCTAGGTGAAAAGTGAGTTCTAACTCAACTCACTCGTATGAAAATTTGGGCTCCCAGTAACATCAAGGGAATTTTTGGCTTGTCGGGAATTAATACTTGCCACACCTGCGAGTCCCCCCATCATGTGCCTTCTGCTGCTCTAGTCGTTATATACGATGCTATTGGTCGAAAAGTATTCAAACTGTGGGGCGTTTCCGTAATACGTTCAAATTACATGATGGCCTAGTGTCATGTAGGTCAGTAGGTTTCACCTGTTTATTTAATTTATAATATTTAATTTCGAATGTAGGACAAATTGATAAACGGCCAAGTGGCAGGTCGTACACATGGTTTCGGCTATTTATTTTATAATTATAATTTAATTTTAAAATGTAGGACAAATGGCACAACGGCCAAGTGTCATGTAGGTCTAGTGGTTTCGCCTATTTATTTAATTTTAAATATTCAATTTAGAATGTAGGATGAATTACAAGACGGTCAACTGACATATCGTACACATGGTTCGGGCTATTTATTGAATAATTATTATTTAATTTTAAAATTTAGGACAAATGGCACTACAGCCAAGTGTCATGTAGGTCAATTGATGGCCCCCCGAAAGTGATAGTTGTAAATAATCATTAACTTTAATTAAGATCAAGCTAAAGTACCTAATATTAGGCTATTTGGATTGGTTTTATAGGTTAACCTGTAACTTATAAGAACCATAAGAAACATATTTTTCGATCCAGAGCCCTTAATATAAATCTCAATCAGTACTAATTTATCATATTTTACGGTAAATAGAAACATCAATTTTACTGTAAATTAAATTTTATTCATACAAAATTAATACAATTTACACATTACGTCAATGTACAGTAGAACCTCGATAGTTCGACTCTCAATAGTTCGACACTCCTGATAGTTCGACATGGTCCATGACAACTTAACATGTTAATAATGACTGATAGTGTCCATGTTGTAGCCTGACAAAGGTGAAAATGTTAACAAATTGTCAAATGATTTGAATGTTGTTTATTAAAGTTCAATTAGCTTATGGTTTCACCAAAATTTAGTGTTTCCTAAATTCAAATTATGAGTTTTATACTACCAGTGTTAAAATTTCCCATATACTCCCTATAGTTCGACATTTTGATAGTTCGACACTCTCCAAGTCCACAAAGTGTCGAACTATCGAGGTTCTACTGTACTTAGATTTTATATACTCATGTGACAATCTTCTTGACTCTAGCCAAACGTTTTCTGCTTGCATCCGTCGAGCCTTGCCTCTTCTTCATTTTTGAATCGCTTAAACTCTGGTTTAAGTTTTTCATCCTTATTATGGTCCTCATTTTTATGTTAGACGAAATCACTTCAAAGGGGATGCTGTCAGACCTCTCAAAAATGTTGGCAGCTAAAAGCTTTACTTCTTGTTTGTCTTTTTTTATGAATTCCAGTTCGAAAACTTTACTAATTTTTGACCATTCTTCGGATGGCTCCACTAGTCCACCCTGCAAAAACATTTACAATAGGTTTTAAATATCTTGCAAGAAGGGTTAGTTTTTGTTACCTTGTTGCAAGCTTAATCACAATATAAATATCACAAATATAAAGCAATTTCATGCAATGAGTGTCAAAAATTATTAAAGTAAATTTCAGCAAATATGTTAAGGGTAACAACTAACAAAGCAAATATGTTAAATGTTACACCCTAGGTGTATTGGAGCAAATAAACGGTTGTTTTTAATCATGAAAGAAAAGGCTAGAATCTAGATTTTATTGACACTAAATTATTGACTAAAATAAAATAAGCATATTGACGGTGGTGCGATCTCGTGCGGCGTCCATCGAAGTACACGTAACATATGATAGATAAATCAGTATTACCACTCTTCTCAACCAAGGATGAAACATTTTACTCCTGAAAGTTATGTTTATGTTTAAGTAAAGTGTTTTTGCAGCACTGTAAATTCAGCTGAATAATAACAACATCGATGGCAGCGACCTCGGCGCTGCGTTCACTGAACTTCCAAAGTTTTGCCTCAAACTAAATGCATTGGATGAGAGTTCTGTTCACGTTAATGTACATAGTCAATGGTATTATGTTATTGAGGGTATCAAGTATTTCAAAATATTTTTAATACCACTACTGATTTGTTTTTAGGTCACATGTAGTTGGTTGTCAAAAACTCTTGGAATACACATAAATTTAGCCAAACAGTAAGTAGACTGATATTTCATAATTTTATTCTTAAATCAAAGTTTAGAGAATATGTTTTGAAATAAGAGATTGATTATATGATCAGGATTCACTATATAATAATGATACCACGCATCTTTTGTAACACTAGATTGTACTGGTTCTAACTGTAAGGGGGAACTGGATTAATATTGTTTTATTTAATTATTAACTATTGATTGTTGGGTTTTAAAATTGTTAGTTTCAGGCGAGGTCAAGGCAGTAATGTAAGGAGGAAGTATTTGAGCTTGCTGTTGTATGAGTAGACTGGAACTGTTATTAAACAATAGCTTGTTTATGCTGACCTATTGGTAGCTCTGGCTTAAATAGGTCAGCAGACTTAGACTCGGGGGAGTGTGTCTAGTGCAGTGATGTGAGTGTAATAGGTTTGGGGGGTTAGGTTCGAGGGGCCATGGGGCTCAAGGCCTGGGGCCCGGGGTAAGTCTAATTTAGACGGGGTTTTCTAAATTGGGGGTTCTAATTATATTGATAATTTATTTAAAGTTTCTCTAGTTTAAAAGTTTGTATTGTTTCTTTTGGAGTTCCAGTCTACTTAACCCTAACATTAAATTTAATATGTATAAGTTGAATTCCGTTCTTGTTTATCATTAGTTTGAAACTATTGTATTTTCTGTTTGTTATGTTGATTTTAATATCTGTTAATTATATTTGGTCTGAATCTTAACATGTCTCTTTCATTTAATGAGCTACGCCCTCAGTCATGTAGTGTGGCTTCTCAGTCTGGCCAACTGGGAAGTCGCACGCATGACATAACCATGGACTATCTCAGGACAGGTTATTTGTTCTATTCCTATTAAACAGTGTCCAACCAATGTGGTAGGCTATATAAAGAAAATATTTATCTGTACAAATAAACTTAACCTTCTTACAATAAAAATTAATAATATACAAAAATCTCTAGACAATAGTTTTATATTTTATGGAATAAAGATGGCCTTTCTTATTGATAGATCTCACTGATAATAAGGAAATTAAATCTAAAAAACATATAATGAAAGATTAAACCAACGCCTTATAGGGATGTGGACATCTACAGCTTCTTCTTTTGACTGTGTTGGTTGTATATTGTCATTCCAAGAAATTTGTGATTGTATTAATTATAAGTTCACTAATATAACGAGGGACCATAATGTACACTCCGATCTTTATGATTAAGTACTTGAGAGCCTGTCCACATGTTTACCTTCTTTTGAATTTACACCAGTTAGGATCAAAGAGATTAAAGTTATTGTAAGAGGGTTTAAAAACAAAAATTCAGTAGGATGGGCTAATATACCATGTACAATTTTAAAACAGGTTGTCGATGTAATAGTCAAGGCTCTTTGTTTGATAATTAATGAATCTCTGTCTAGTGGTTACTGTCCAAGTCAACTTAAGTATGCTCAAGTAACGCCTGTTTTTAAAAAGGGAGATGCACAGGATGTTTGGCTGCTTCTAAGCTTGTCGAATCAGTCGCTCAGGCCTTGGATGATCCACAGAGGATAACTGGTTTGTTCTGTGATTTATCTAAGGCCTTTGACTGCGTAGCTCAAACATCTTATTGGAAAAATTAAAGTTTAAATAAAATTTTTCACAAACAATAAGAAACTGGGTTAAATTATACTTAGAAAATCGCAGACAAAGAGTTGTAATTAAACTAAATTTAGATAAAATCGTCTCTGAATGGAGTGATATAGTCATTGGCGTTTCTCAAGGATATATATTGGGTTCATTTTAATTTTTGATCTATATAAACGATCTTTATTATTGTGTCAACTCAAATATTATTTTGTATGCAGTAGTGATGGGTCAGTTGCAAAATTTATCCTTTTTAAGTAAATGACATCACTGAGAGCCATATTTTCACATTTTCATGTATACGAGGTACATCATAAGGTATGAGGGACCTAATATAACTATTCAACTAAACGATTACTAAGTTTAAAGAAAATCGGTAAAAAAACGGCGTCCGAAACAGGGTAATAGAATAGTACCATGTTTTGCCCGAAATCCCTATGGTTAACATAGCCGACTACGCTACTAGCCCAAAGGTGAAGATGACTCTTAAGGCCTTAAATAAAGTCAACATAATATTTACATTATTGTACATGATTTAAATAAATGAAATTGTTTTTGATTAGTACGAAGTTTTGTTTTTAGACAAACATAAAGTTTGAGGTTAGAACATTAAAAGTCTTTCTACTATGTATTTTTAAGGTGTAGATAAATGCAGATTTTGCGGGCTAATAATAAGACTGAAAACCGAAGTTTTGCGTGCAGTGTGATGAAAATGAATATGTTAGACCTACTGTTATATAACCTGATCCAACATAACCTAAATTAACCTGCAAACTATCATCTTTATTTTCTATATATACATATATTAACTTTCTTTGATTCTATTTATTATACATTTTACACCAACCCACAGTTGCAATAAATACATCTTGATGGAAAAAAGTTCTACGTAGGAAGGTCCAGAATTGGCCCGATTGATACGCTCGCCTTAGCGCCCATTACTTTTTGTGTTTACCGTTATTAAGCTAATAATAACAGAACTATAATACAATACCAAACAATTTGAGGCTGTGTGTGTTATACTTATAGTATACATTTTGAAACTCCTAACTCCTTCTATGATCTTTTGTTTTAGATTATTACATACATTTTATGAAAGGAGTCAAAAGAAAGAGGAGCTATCAGTTACCTATTTATTAATCGGATCAACAGGAGAAGATGAAAAATGTCAGATTTCAATTGTAAAAGGGAAGGATTTGGATAAATATGAAAGCAGATGGAAGATAGTTACTTCTAAACACATTTACAGTGTACAAAAGTGCATAGATCTTTCTGATCTTAATGCACTTTACTTAGCACAAAAGGATGAAACGACCAGTGTTTTATCTAAAGGGTAAGTTCTTATTACTATTATTTTACTAATAGTGAATATGTTGCTCAAAATCAAGCCAATTAGTTTGGAAATTGATAAAAAAATTTAACTTTATACATGGACTTTTTATTGTTAATACTATTTTAATGCAGTTTGTTAACCAATTAATCCTCTATTAGAATATGAATAATTTCATTGCCTCCTTATAAAAATTCGACCAAAATTTCAGTTAATCTTAATCTGATCAGTTCAGTTAATCCAAGAACTTAAAAAAAACATTTTATAACTCAGACATCTGTTCTTCCTGTTGTTTCTATCAGCAGTTCTGTTGTTTTTACAACAGCTGTCTAATGATTCAATCAATTATTGTTCCTCCATAAGCTTAACATTGGAACTTTGAAAGCCTGTGGGGCATAGCCCTAGAGTTCGATGTGAATTAGGATGGGATTCTGCTCATCTACAGGACTATACCTTTCTGTATGCCTGTAGGCCTACAGAAAGGTGTAGTCAAGGCACCTATGGCGCCTGCAGGCGCATACCGAACGGTATGCGCGGGTTTCTCCTGCAATGCACATGAGCTGAGAAAAAAGGAGGAAACGAAACATGCTTGGCTATTCATATATAGAAGATGGTTTAACATAACCTCTTGTTACAACTCATGGAATATAGTGCCGGTAATATATATGTAACAGGTAGTAATTAATTGTTGAAAATTATATGTTTAGTTCTATATAAAAAATTATAAGTTATAGGACAAAATAAAACATACAACTAAATACAGTTAAAATATTTTCATATAAAGATAGGCCTATAATGATCTCTATAGTCAGCAGCTGTAATCAACTGTACTGATTTTTTTTCTGCATTTTTATTACAAATCATATTTGATTTGCAATAAAAAAAAAGTTTATTACAAATCAAATATGAATGGTGAAGCCATGTTAACTTTCCATCCAAAACTATACCCAACAATTTAACATTACTTAAAATTATAATTTAAAGTATAATTTTGAAAGAAATTTTCCAGAACTGGCGGTAGCCTTGTTGTTCAATGACTACCGGTAGAAGCCACTTGTTTAATACGTTAAAAAGTTTACAGTGATTATCATTTTGGGTTTTTTCCTTTAACATTGGTTGAATTTTAGCGAATCTCCCCTACAGGAAATACTTATTAGGGTGATAGCCATGGCAAGACCTAAGTGTGGTACAGTACCATATTACATTATATTTTTAAGGTCCCCATAAGTCAATACCCCCCGTCGCAGCAGACCTGCGTACTCAGCGAATTTCTAAATTAGTAATATTAATTTTGACCACATAAACCTGTAAACCAAATATCATAACATGCTCATAGATAGGGAAATAAATGTCTATTCTCCTTATGATTAATATAGGGAAAGAGTATGCAGGTATGCTGCCATGGGGAACACTAAAAGTAGGTTTTTAACATAAAAAATTATTTAGACCATATGAAGCTATATAATTATAAGTTCCATCAATATCTGTCCATTGCTAAAGGAGTTTGCCTATTCTCCATATGATGAACATGGGAAAAGAGTATGCAGGTTTGCCGCCATGATAAGCACAAAACCCAGATTTTTTACCATTAACAGTTGAACAATTAATGGTAATCTTACCTCCGTCAATCATCCAATGATAAAAGGTTAAATTCTCCTACTTAGCTGACATGTTTCGTTGTTATTACAACATCTTCAAAGCATTCGTAGTCGTCAAAAGTTAAAATTACACAACACAAACACGAACATTGAGACACACACGCATACGAACAGTGACATGAATTGATAGGCCTATCATAGCGACACGGACGGTCCCGGCGCGGGTAGCAGACTGCAGTATGCAGTTAGTAATATTGGTTAATAGCAGTATGCAGTCTGCTACCCGCGCCGGGACCGTCCGTGTCGCTATGATAGGCCTATCAATTCATGTCACTGTTCGTATGCGTGTGTGTCTCAATGTTCGTGTTTGTGTTGTGTAATTTTAACTTTTGACGACTACGAATGCTTTGAAGATGTTGTAATAACAACGAAACATGTCAGCTAAGTAGGAGAATTAAACCTTTTATCATTGGATGATTGACGGAGGTAAGATTACCATTAATTGTTCAAACATCATCCAGGGGCCACAAAATGGATTTTAACAGTTGAATCTCAACCAAATGAAGCTGAATACCAAGTTTCATTCAAAAATATTGGTTAATAAGTGAAATATTAACACATCCTTATTCGCCATAAGATTAACATTGGAGCCCCAAAATACAATGTACTAGATTTTTTAATATCTCGGTAACCAATGGAGATAGAGCAAAGCTTCAAAATAATAAATTGTGTGTTTTTTTAGCTAAATCCAATGGTCAAAATAAAAATTTAAAAAATGCAAAAAACCCATTTTTGGGGTACAAAACCCCCCAAAACTACCCCTTCCGGTAGGTCGATATGACTGATTTACGAACTCATCCGAATAAATGTAGGATTACACATCTCTACCTAATTTGGTGTCGATCGGACCATTTTTACACGAGAGTTATCGTGTTTAAGGACACATATATACATATATACATATATATATATATATATATATATATATATATACACACACACATATAAATTTTAATGACTATTATTTTTGGTCTCAGGGCACCTCAAAACAAAAAAAGTAACATGGTCCCAGGCTTAGGCCTTACCATGAGACCTACGGTAATAGCTTATTCTCATGGGAAATTTGCTAAAACCACCATTTGTTCATTTCTCATGTACAAGCTGTTTGGCGTAAAGTGTTTCAGTTGATAACTTTGTTATTTTTTGCCTGACAGCATACTTTTTATTTATTTTTTGCATTGCTTTTAGGTAATGGTCATTTAACGTGAAATTACGGGCTAATGGTTATACCATTAATATAAAAGACAGTTTTTAATTTTGTTATAGCATTTCAGCAATAGATTTCAACTGCAGTGAAAGAGATAACACTCTTCTAGCAAAACTTAGGTCAGATGCTTTGCCTGTGCCTGTAAAACAGCCATTGGGATCAATTAAGAAGAATGCATCATTGCCACCTACAAAGACAAAGGTATGCAAATAGTTTTTTATCTGTTCCTAATTAGAGAAGTTACATATAGTCTGTCTTTACTGTCTGTCTGTCTGTATTACAACTCTATTATGCACATGTACATTTGCATGTCCAGTTTGGCCTAGTCTTGTGTGGATGAACATTACCAAATAAGCTCTAAAAAATTTGGCTTTGCAGAAAAAGGCAATTAGTGCCATGTTAACTATAAGACCTAATGAACTGTGTAGAAATAAATTTATAGATCTAAAACTTTTTACAATTTTTATTCTTTTTATTTCCTTTCCTTTTTTTATTCAATATTATTTCCCAGAAAATCATTTTTGTAATGAAACGGACAGTTTAATTTAAAATTAGAAGATATTCACACTAATAATACACGAAATAGAAATACAGTGGTACCTGGATAATTCGAAATTCTTTAATTCAAATTTTTCTCTTGGTCCCTAGCATTTTGTATCCATACAATGCTAAAAAAATCGTGGATTGTTCAAATTTTATTTGGGATAGTTTGAGTTTTTGGCGTGTCTAAGTAAGGTATAAATTTTAAACTGCGATTAAAAATAACTGTAATTTTATCGGGAAATACATAATACTAACAATATTCGGTAAAGGTGTTGCGTTATAACAAATGCGTACCAGCATAAAATCTGATGACTCATTCTTACTCTTTCCCCTCGTCTGCCGCGCCACATCGACCGTCCTATCCCTGGGTAGCATCAAAGCAAAAACTTGTTATCCGCAAGATCATTGTACTCACCCTCGCCCCCTCCTCTACCTGCTAAACTGACTTCCAAATTGCAGTGACGCATTCCATTGTATCGGTCATCCGGGCAACTGCATATTTCGGTCTTTGTTGGGTTTTGAAATTGTCTTTTATTTTGTTGTGGAAAGTGATTATGTGTATTGTAGTTTTCACTTACAGTAACGTTTAGTGAGTGTACTGTGTGCATGTAACACACGGTACGAGTACCGCGTTGGTAGTACTAGTTGGTAGTACTTTGGTAGTACCTAGTTGGTAGTTTACAGCAGTTTAGATATTGCTGAACACATTTAAGTTAAGTAATTTGTTAAGATAGAAAATTTCTGTTTTAATTTTATTTTAATCTTATTTTTTTGCTTTAATTTATGCATTTATAATTAAAAAGTGTCATTTAATAAAGAATTTTGATTGAAATATTAAGTTTCATCGTTTCGGCCCTATTTATTAAAAACTTCCTTAATTCAAATTTTTGGATAGGCTAGTTTGAAGTTTTTACTAGTCCCTTGAGGTTGAAATTATCCAAGTTCTACTGTAACTTTGTTTTTGAGGCTCATAGGAGGAGTTTAGATTTTCTAAACAACCCTCTTATGCAGAAAAAAAATTTCATTGCTTATCGCAACAAATAAAAAATATAAATGAAACATTTATATATAAATAAAAATATGTGAAAACTTTTACCAGTAACTCAGAAGGTTAAAAATTTTAGATTAAGGTTGTTAGTCTTAAATTTCCGAGCTTTTTACTTTAAGGTCTATTTAAAGGTCTAAAACTTTAAAATTCATGTTAAAGTAATTGTAAGACAGCCTCTACCTAAGCATCTAGCAGACTACTCGACTTAGACAGCTGCAGGGTGTTAAGCGACGTTTAACCAGTAGATTACGGAGTAGTCCAAGGTTCGAAACTTGGCCCTGCCTTTTTTAAGTTTATATAAATAACATTTAAAAACTTCACATCAGTGGAATATAAACTTTGTTTGCAGACGATACACTCATTTTTATTACTGGAAACATCTGGGCGGAGGCAAAAACAAACGTGTTTTTTATACAGTTATCAGCTGAATTTGGTTAAATTGTAATAGAAAACAAAAATTTCCATACCGTTAACATGGGTACTTTGAAACCAATTTTTCTCCTGACTTTATAGTGTAGTAAAATTAGTCGGGAAGCATGAAATAGTTTTGGATAGCCAATTTCTTTTGAAATGTGTTCTATGGCATCCTCTGACCTTCCTCCAAAAGTCCCCTGAAATCCCATATGGGGATTATACTAAAAAATGGGGTATTGGCCCATTAAGAGTTACAATAAAATTTGATAGGTTATTAAGAATACTAAATTTAAATACATTTAAAAATCTTTGTCTATTGTCAAATAAAATTTGATATTAAGCATTATAAATTTAAACACATTCCAGAAGGTTTATTTATACCAAATTAAAGGTCTTAAAATGTAGAATACAATGACATAAACTTGACCTCAATATAACAATTGGGAGGAAAAGGGCAGATGTTCAAAATTTTGATTAAAATAATATCATCAAAACTTTGAAATGCAATAACTTTCCACATATTTGATGTTTTAAGGTGTGGTTTTCGGCTATGTACTCTCGTTACCAAGACCTTCAAATTATGTATAGCATGGTTGTGGACTGACATTTTTTTCAGGCCTTTCTCTTTTGAATGTCCATGTAGAGGGTGGTTCGAGGGTAATATGATAAGCATATGCTAAGCTAGCCGCGTTTTCAAAGTTAATTGTAAAAGCAAGTTTGCCGCCAACCGGACCTCAAAAGGTCCAGTATTTAGAATATTATTACATTTTAAAGCGTTTAGATTAAAATTTGATTTTTATTTAAAGTTTGACAGGATGCCATTTTCAACTCAGGCAACGTTTTGAGATGAGGTATGCAGCATTTGATTCTACTACTTAAGAGCTGTAACGTGATATATATTAGGGGTGTGCGAAAAGGGATTTTTCTGCTCGAGCCGAGAGGAGCCAAGCTGAGCTGGTAATAAAATATTCGAGTTTCAAGCCGAGCAAGGACAGCAAAAAAAAAAAATAAATATATATATAAAAAAAATTAACATTTTTTTTTTTTTTTGTAAAAATGCCAGGTTTTATCTACTCAAAAGATTATTTTTTCTCATTAAAAATGAAAAAAGTATAACAGGAAATAAACAAGTTTTAATTAGGAATATGAGAATTTCTCCTAAATTATAAATTCATTATTTTTTAACCACCAAACTTCTAAGGAATGAGTAAACAGCTCTTGCAGTTGACTGAACATAGAGCTGGACAAACAACTAAAAAGGGTCTCTATTTTTATAAACCCGGCTCTGGGATTGGAAAGAGAGGGAGGAGGGAGGGTCACAGCCGGCAGGTGGCAGGGGGAGGGGGGATCGCTAGGTTTATTCATTTATTCAATTTATTCAAGATAAAAGTCATATATCGATTTCTAAACTAATTGTACAAAAATAAATGGCTCATTTTTTGTTGAATTATGTACAAATTGGAAGAAAAGTCAACCAAAGTTGTAGACACCCCAATGGTCAAAATTTAGGCTAATTAATGAATTCCAGGCAGGCCAATAAATTTATAACTTTGGCACATAAATTTATAACAATTCATTAAACCTTTCTTCAAAAGCATTTAGCGTAATACAAAACAAAATTACTAGGGGATTAGAGCGATAATCAAGCACTGAACTATTAACAAAACCCCACCTGTTTAGGTTTGTATTTTTAGAACATCGTTTTGCCGGGCGAGCGAGCAGTGTGAGTGTGTGCACGTGTGTACGTGTTCAGTAGTCAAGGTCATACCCCGCCCCCATTCTATTGCGTGTAGACCTCACGCCGCCCCGCTCCACCCCGCCATCCTCTTACCTCCCTGACCCCGTACAACGATGATCACACTGCTCAAGTATAAATTGCCGTGTTTCTCTGCTTTTTTTGCATTAATTAATAAATCCAATAATTGTAAGTACAGAGTTTTCTTCTTAAGCCTTTTTTTGAGCGGCTTTGTTGCTTCTGGAACCATTTTCAGCTTGACCACTCGAATAGTTTTGCATAACCTTGAGCTGAGCCGAATAGTGCTAGTATTCGACCACAACTATTCGACCACTCGAGTACTCGCACACCCCTGATATATATAAGCCCAGTAGTCGAGGAAAGATTTATTTCTGGCTCCACGTGGGCTATCCCATCATTTTTAGGCATGTTCCCCACTGGGGATTTACTATTACGTCTACAGAAAAAGGCAGTCAGAATCATGGCTGGACTGGCATTTCGTGACTCATGCCGGGGGGAGTTCAAAAGGCTGAAACTACAGACAGTAGCTAACCTATACATTGCCGAGGTAGTTACCCACGTTGTTAACAAAAGACCCATAATAAACTTCTCAGAGGCCCATCATTATGACACCAGAAACCAAATCAACTACATACTCCCTGCACATCATCTGTCAGCCTATGAGAAAAACCCAGCTACATCGGAGCAAAACTATTCAACACCCTTCCACCAGCACTGAAAGAACAAAAAAACAACAGGAACTTCAAAGGAGCTGTTCTCGACTGGCTACCGAAAAAATAATTTTACTCTGTTGAAGAATGCCTGGAGGGACGAGGCCAACCTCATCACTGAAGAAGAAAAATAATGACGCCATGACTGTACTTAATGTTCATGTCAATAAAGAGTATTTTGTCTTTTGAGAGTATTTTGTCTTCAGTAGAATTTTCTGAGGGAGGTCAGGGGATAACATAGAACACAATTCAGCAACAATTGGCTATCCAAAAATTTTTCATTTTCCAGCACATGTTTTGGTTCAGTTTTACTTTGAGACACACTATTATTGTTTATGGATTCCTTGCAGCCTGGATCCCCTTGTAAACATTTAAAAAATCCTTGGAAGAAAAAATAATAAGTCTGTATAGAGCTTGTTTTAGAATTTGAATTGTTTTAGGAGATAAGATTTTGATCAACAAAGGTATCTGGGTACAGTTTAAAAACCAAACTATAAAAAGACTACAAACTTTTCTCTGTATCAAACCAGTAACTTTCAGATTACTAGACAAGTTCAATCACTTACTCAATCCAATATCTTTATTTTTTGTATCTGCACAACTGTTGCAGATGAATTGTGTTAGATATTGTTATTAATTACAACATATACAAATTATTCTTAGCTATTTTAAAAAGTATTAACATTGTTATACAAACTTCAAAATAGTACAGGGGACGATGAATAAAAGTTTTATAACCATTTAACTACTTTGAATATTTGTGTACTACTTGTAGCTACTTTATTCATGCTTTATTTGTGTATTTCAGAGTCCAGCTAAAAATGAGGAAGATAAAAGTTCTGAGGAAGAAAAGGCTTCAAAAACCAAAGAAAAAGTGTCTATTCCATCGATGTTTAAAAACAGTAAACCTACAGATAGTAAAAAAGGCTTAACAAATAAACCGACAGAGAGTAAGAAAGGTTCAACTGCGACCTCCAAAAAAACACAAGGCATTGGATCTTTCTTTAGCAAGACTACAAATAATCAAAGTAATGACTCAAAGAAGCCAGCAAAAACTGAGAAAGTGAATGAAGAAAATGAACCCAAACCCACTGAGAGGCACTCCCCTTCAAAAGAAAACAAACCCACCCTCAACATTGTTGAAGAGGATAATATCAACAAAAAAGATGAACCGAAAACGAAGCAGTCCTCATCAAAGTCTAAAAAATCTCAGGTCAAACAGAAAGCCGTCGCCAAAAAGGTAATTAGAATAACACAACCAATATTGTGATTGACTCGTCATAATAATAAATATGTTGTATTCTAAAATATACCTTCAATTTCCATTCATTACAAAGGTTGTATCGACCTCCAATATTATCCCTCAATTAACCAGGGATCTCTATTCCTCTGAAACTATAACCAAATTTCAATTTTTTCATGATGCGATATTAAAGAGTACCAAACCAGGTATTCAATGTAGCAAAAAAGATCTAGATAGAAACACTGATGATAAGGAAATTTTGATTTTGAAAAAAGACTTTGGCATCCATGCATTACCTGAATATAATTTTGAATGATCATCTATGTAAAGGCCCACAATACAACAGTTTTGTAATGCATAACACTTAATTTTAAATAATAGACAAAATTACATTAGAGTACGGTAACTTCAAAATTCTTTCAAATCGCAACAATTAATTTTTTCTTTTTTTTCTGTTTGTCTTAATTTTTTATTACAATACTGCACTGTGACATTGTATGTTTTAGTAAGTACATTTGACTGTATTTGATAGGTTTTAGCAAAACACCTTTACTAAGTGTCAAAAGAAATCAAACACTTTGACTAAGGGCGGAATTCACAAACCTCCTTCACCTCTAACCGTCCTCAAACCGGCCTCAGACCTTCCTCAAACCGGCCTCAAACCTTCCTCAATTGAAAAACGGAATTCTCAAACCTCCCTTAAACCTTCCTTACAGAGAGAACTGCCACCTGAACAAAACAAAATACTCCTAAAAAAATTTTTATATCAACAGAAATAGACTACTAATCTATTTGTAACTCTTCTATTGGCTTTTAATTTAAAAAAAAAATTAAACTAAAATTAATATTATATGACTATTGCTCTTTAACAATTAAAATAGTGAATTTAAAATTCACCCATTGTTTTGGGGAAATGTGAGACAGTTGGTAGACATGGCACATATGCTACATGTTTGGGAAATAGAAGTGCTTTCAATATTTGTTTACAAAGGTAGCGTGTAAAGTAGCTTTCAGTCCATAAGCTGCTATTTATAAACTAGGCAAAGGCTTATATTTCTCCTCTAACGATTTGTTTTAAATTTGAAGAAGATTAATTAAAATATGTTTTATTCATATTTTAAATAGTAGGAATGCAAGGTTTATGGGAGTGCATTAGTTTTTACCCATATTAATAAATTTAAATGTAAATTTTTAATTTACTTGTTTATTTTTCTATTAAAACATTAATTTTATGGTAGATTGCACTAGAGGCAGACTAAGTTAAGTTGGTTGCACGAGACATGAGACAGCCCGCCAGGATTTGTGCTATATATGGGCAGTTTAACAGCCTGAATTTGAAATGAAGACCTTAGTATTGATTTTACTGTATATCACTAAAATGATTAATCCACTCCATGTTGCACAAGATAGATCCAATTTTCCCATATTTAGAACAAATTCTGGCGGGCTGTCTCACGTCTTGTGCAACCAACTGTATGCTAAAATTTGTAGTTGGCCAACACAATTTTATAGGCCTGTTTCTATGTATTAAAAGAATATCGCACGGTCAAACGGCAATGCATAGCGTTCTGCATTCGTAAAAATGTTGTTTTGTTTTTTTAGTTGTCTATATATGTTCATGGACCTTAAAGAAAGTCATCTTTAAAATTAAATTTCTCTGTTGAAGTTTTTGTACAGCATCGCCCAATCAGGTTTCATGGCCGGGCTGGATTTAAGATTGTGCAGTCAAAAATTTGTTTCCAATATTTTTCCTTAAGTACGGTATCTTGTTATGTTGTAAATATGACACAATTTTTTTTCGGACAACTACTTTGAGGGCTATGGAGGTCAGAAGTAGAAGAAAGAAGAAAGAAAGAAAACGTGTTTTATTATACATTTAAACAAAATACATCAAATGCCCTTTACATAATAAAAAACTTAAACTAGTTTTATAAAATAAAATATTGGTAGGCCTATGAAAAAAACACAATAGGACAATGGTCACTAAGACCGTCTGCCCGGTTGACCCCATTCTTTAAAACATCAGCTTATCTTAAACTAATTAATAAAACAAAACTAATTGATACAGAAAAAGTGTAAAAGTAATTCCTGCAGCTTTATTTCTATAGGTTAAATTCAGTGATCAGATCCCAGCGATATTTCCACGCATCCCTCATAAACTTTCCGAAAGCACGCCAATCCCTCCCATTCATGTATTCATTAAATTCAATATCATACAAAAGATTTTTTCCAAAATAATACTTTCTTATATTTTTAAGAACCGGACAAATTGCTACAAAGTGATATACGTCTTCAGGTTTTCTTGTATTACACAAAGAACACAGGTAATTTTTATTTACAATCCATGGTTTATAATTTAGATCGACAAGCTGCCCTCTCGCCTTGGAGGTCAGAAGTACTCAAGCATATTTTGGTGCAATTCTTTCAAGCCTACTTCACCTACAGGGCTGAAATTTTGGTTGTGTAGGCCTACTGGATCAATAAATCTTTAGAACTTAACATAAATTTAATTACAAGACCGACAGACGGTAAATAAAATACCAAAAAATGACAGCTTTATTCAATACACTTTTCCTTGGAGTATAACAAAAAATTGTAAAACACCTCCTCTATTAAGGTGGATCACCCACGCTTTTTCTAATACAAAATGCATGAGAAACGTTAACACCCACAGCGGCGCACGGCGTCAGGGCCTACAAGCCCCCGCCATGCGGCTACACAACCATAAATGACCTTATTTTATTTTTTACTACACCATTTTCATGTTTCCTTAATTTTTTCAATCTAAATGCTATGGTCTTGAAGGTCCACTAAAAGATAAATAAAATAATATCCACATAATTTATTCAGGAAAAATATAAAGAACGAAAGTCATTTTAATAAAAATGTAGGGTAAAATATAATTTTCGAATTAATTCCAAGGTAAATAAATGTCCTTCCATATAGTTTCATGAAATTTAAATATTTTTATAACAGGTAAGACAAACTTTCAAGTACCGTAATTTAACGTTTGTTGACACAACAACATAACCTCAAAATACATTTCTTCACTGTGTTTTGTTGTAAACAGCTGTTCCTTAAACCGTCCTCTAACCTCCCTCACACACCTACTTGAGGGAGGTTAGAGGAAGGCTGGAGGAAGGTTTAAGGAAGGTAAGAGGAAGCTTTGAGGGAGGTTTGTGAATTCCGCCCTAAGTAATGGTTCTGATTTTACTGTTTTAGAGAACATAAAAAATCTACATGTTATTATTTGAAGATTTCTTGTATTATCTCATCAATAATAGCAAATATAACCATTCTTGGTTGTCTTAATGACGCAAATGATGATTAATGGCTTACTCCGCTTTATCCGAATTTTTGAAGTCCGAATTGGCCATCTGCTATATTAGTTTGGATGAATAAAAGTTTACTCTAGTTATGTAGGCTTATATTAATTATTATCTATCTCAGTTTACATGAGAGACTTCTAAAGGTGCGGCTACACATAGCAGGAAAGGACACGGACAGGACAGTTTCTGATGAATGCTCCCTGTGTTATCAAATGGGAGCGGCTACACATAGCAGGAAAGGACACGGACAGGACATTCGCCGTGTCGGATGGATCGCAAGACGAGCATTCATCCGCCACTGTCGTGTCCTGTCCGTATCCCGTCCTGGTATGTGTAGCCACCCCTTCCGACACTATCAGAAAATGGTAACGGTAGCTCAGTGTAGTGAGTGTGGCGGACGGCGGAATGAGCAGTGTCGGACGGCTTCGCGCGCAACCTTCCGACTCAGAAATGTCCTGTCCGTGTCCCGATATGTGTAGCAACCCCATCAGAATTTTGTCCGTGTCCTTTCCGTTTCCTTTCCGTATCCTTTCCTGCTATGTGTAGCCGTACCTTAAACCTTCTTTCTTCTAACTTCCGTTAAGTTTCAAAATAAACATTCTATTTTTATACAAATTTTTATGAATGCTTAGAGCATCATTCCTCAGATTTAAAAACAAGGGAGATTGGACCATGGCAATTTGTTTATACAAGATAGTTTTAAAAGATTTAAAAAGTTTGACTTTTTCTGATGTTCCTTCTGAAAATTTTAATTTTCTGACAAGCAGTTTATCATTCCGCATCCAAAATTTATCAATAGAAATAGTCTCAATCTTAATAATATATGTTATTTATTATTGGCCTAAAATTATGTATTTTCCAGGGGAGCACTAAAAAAGGATCATCCAAAAAAGTAGAGAAAGAACAGAAGAAAAGAAAACGACTAGTGGTAGCCAGTGACAGCGAGTCAGAAAATAGCAGTGAAGGTCAGTGAACTTCTTGTATTGATATTAATAAATCATTTCAACTAATAAGACTGGTGTTTCAGTCTGGTAAATTTTGCAATTTCATGTTGTATCCTAACTCTTATCTCCATATCTTTCAGAGTTTTTCATTAATTATTCCTAAAATATTACCAGTAATTCAAATAATGCAGTTATAATGTTAGTACAATAATGCCAATGAACCATGTTATCGCAAAATGTAAGGTTTTACTAAAAAACCTATAAAAAATTTATTTTTTGAAGAGTAGTAATTATAAAAGAATTTTACGTAGAATATTAAAATGGCTAACTTCCTATTGCAAATTAAAACATATATTACATATTTTAGGATAGTAAAATTATTTTACTTAAAAAAAATTCTCATTATTTTTTAACGGTTAAATATTTTTGTTGAAAAATATCTAACAACATATATATCTATATATATAATTCCGTAAGCGAATCGGTCCCCACGAAATATCTCGAGTTACAAAAAAGATAGGGTAACGTATGATGGCTCATTTTAAAGCTTGAGTGCCAAGGACGCAAGGAAAAATAGCAGAATTATCAAAAGTTACTTAGGCTTCGCCCCATTGGACCTTGAAGTTCCAATGTTAATCTAATGGGAAGAAGATTTTTACATCTACACGTGTGATTAAGCAGATGTTCCAATATTTTATCATAAACTCAGCTGGTTATTGGACAGATATTTTGAGTTTTAAAGATAACCGTATTGTTATAACTTTAAAATTGGCAATGCACTATAAAAAAGGAGAAGACTAATAGTAGAATGATTTTTTATGCTGAATATACTAAAGTTAAAATTGGCTTAGACGTGGCACGGTTGGTACAATGGTTAATTATATTTACTCTGTGAATGTCGTTTAGTTCTATTACGTTACTGCTTTATATATTGGCAGTAGTTAGTATTTAATAGTTAAAGTTGAAGATTTAAATCATTTTGTTGAGTGTTTGTTTATTTTTGACTGAATCGTTATTTTTATATAAACTATTAACATAGGATAACCACCGTATGAGTAATATTTTGTTTTGGTTTCATCCATTCTCTGCTTCTGTTGTATGTAGATCGTAGCGAAACAATAAACGTCCGTTAATCCATGAAGACGGGGACCTTTTCATGTAAATGATAGTGTGCGAAAACTAACAATATATCGATCTGTTTACATTGACGAAAAGAAAAAAATAGACCAAAATTAAAGTACGAGGGACGTCAGTGGCACGGAGGGTAAGGGGTTATGGGGGCACGGGGGAGATACGGGGGAAATAGAGGGCACGGCGGGGGGCACAGGAGGGCATGGAGAAGGAAGGACTGGGGGGGTTGGCAGCAAGGGACCATGAGAAGTCCAGGGGGTTCGGGGATTTGTGGGATTTCGGGGAAGAGCACGAGGGGCACGAGGGGTGTCGATGGCACTGGAGATAGGGGGCATGAAGGGCACGGTGGAGACAGGGGCACGGGACGCATTTTAGTGAACGCATGAGGGCACGGGAGTATAGAGGGTACAGTGGTGCGGGGGCATAGGGCGCACTCTGGGGAGGCATGGAAATGCACTGGGGCACGTGGTCGTGGGGGTGGGAAGGCACAATTTGCACTAGGGGTGTCGGTGGCACGAGTCACGGGGGCAGATGGGCGTATGGGCACGGGAGTACCGTGGGTTTGGGGGTATGGAGGCAAGAGGATTGTCGGAGGCACTTTGGGGGGGGGGGGGGGTTAGGAAGGCATGAGGAGCACGGTAGAGGAATGGGGAACATAGGAATGCATGAGGGCAAGGGAGCATGGAGGGTATGGGGGTGTGGGGCGTAGGGGGCACTCTGGGGTGGAATGAAAATGCACTGGGGCATTTTAAGGGGGGGGGGGGGGTGTGGGAGCACAACGAGCACTAGGAGCGTCGGTGGCAAAAAACGTAGATGGGCATGGGGGGCACGGGGGCCACAGGGAGAAGCTTCGGGCATGGGGGCTCGGACACATAAGTGGCCCGGGGGCACGTGGCAGCGCGGTGATGGGAAGACAAAATGAGGACTAGGGGCTTCGGTGGCACGAAACAGGGGCTTCAGATGGGCATGGTGGCACGGGGGGGGGGGGGGGAGAGATTGATAGACATATATGGTATGGGGAACACTGGGAAGGACGGTGGGTATGTGGGCACCTCAGTACCGTGGGTGGGAGGCCATCGTGGCACGAGGGTTGTCGGGGGCACTGGGGTTAGTGGGGCATGGGGGCCAAGGTTTAGGCATGGGGAGGAATGGCGGGCATGAGGGCACGGGGGTATGGGGGTATGGGAATGGGGGCACAATGGGTACTAGAGACATCGGTGGCACGGAAGGTGGTTGGGCGTGGCATTGGGGAGGAATAGGAAGATAAAATGAGGCACGGGGTCACGGAGAAGAACTGCGGGTATGTGGGCACAGGAGAATGATGAGGGGCACAGGGGCATGGGGGGGCAAGGAGTACGGGGGCATAGGGGTACTCGAGCCCCAGGGGCATAGAGGTACAAGACACACTAGTCAGGAGAGGTGAATGGGGGCATGGGGAGGCATGGGTAACGGTGAGTGTGGGGAATGGGGGGCACAGGGGTCCAGAGTAAAGGAGTGTACAGTGCTAATGGGCTTGCGTTGTATTGAACTATTATCATGAACATGTTTAAGGTTAAAACTATTTTTACCGCGTTCGGTTGTACAATAGTACAGTAATTTTTCTTTTTTCCACAAAATAGATTACTGTATTTTAAACAGGGGAAATTGTTGGTAAATAACTGATTTGTAACCACCAAAAAGTTTTGTCAAGATTTGGAAATATTTTATTTGAAAACCCAAACCTGTAAAATCACACTACAGCTTGAGAAAAATACAGTAGTTCTGCAAGGAGGTGATAAATTGAAACTTAGTTCTACAAGCCACTAGTATATATATATATATATACAGATATTTTTTGACAATTAAAAACATTTTCAAAAAAATATAATAATAGGTACTTTTATTTATAAAAATAAATTTTATATAAATTTTTTCTAAACCCTTGCATTTTTCACAATTTTAATACGATGACTCAGTGATGAACGTATGCAAAAATATTCATAATCTAATGGGTTAACTGATATTTGCTTCCAACACGCATACTGCGGCAAACCTACATACTCGCCCCAATGGGGTTTACGGGGAAAATTAAAAGTGCCGAATATTGATACAATTGCATTTTTACCTTACCGTACCTAACCATTACATTTCCTAACAACTAACATTTTTTAACATCACATGACAGTAAACCTACATACTCATTCTTTTGGTGTTGGTGGAGAAAATACAAAACATCAAATACCTTTGGAAATTCGCTGAGTCCGCAGGTCTGCTGCGACGGTGGTATTTTAAATTATTAATGTAAGTAATTAATTTTATGTATAGCTGAAAAAAAGAAATTGTTCAGTTTTTCACTGGTGCCTATTTGTAATATAGCGCAATTCCCAGGTAAATAATGTTTTAAAAAATTTTTAAAGGATCTTTTCCAAAAAGCCATGCAGACAATCTGTTCATTTGAAATTTGAAAACTTCTGATGTAAAGGTACATATTTCAATAATTACTGTATCACAAAGGGAATTAGTGGTAATGCGCAAAATGTCGGATAAGAGGGGAGAACTATATGTCATTTGACAGCGAGGCAGTAGTGTGGGCCGGAGGGTTGTGGACTACGCCGGAAGGGTGAAGGATTATTGCGCCCCGTTACAGAGCACACTGCTGTGTCCTCCTCTAGCTGACTGGGCAACACACACTGTACAACTCTGCAATTGTCGCCTGGTATATTTGTAATTTACTTTATTAGTTTTTGGCAGTAAATAAAAACTATACTGTAAGTGATCGTAGACAATCGTCGTTTTTACCGGAAAATTTTGTATCTGTCTGCTGCAGCTTAATAATTGAAAACAGGGCTGATCTTTCTGCAGGCCTCCTCCTCCTTCTCCTGTGACAACTGCACCTTGTTGTTCTGCTTTGGCAACAATAACTAACTCCGAAATATACCGAGCAAACACATATACTAGTTTACTTTAATGCACTACAAAAACAAATCGTGATGACCTGACTAAATTGCCACCTCGCTCACGACACTTGACCTCTCAGGATTTCTTTATGTGGTGGTTTTGCTAAGATTTTCTTTAATCCTTCCCCCGTTCTGAATTTAGAAACTCTAAAAGAAAGAACAATAAATCCAAGAGTGACATACATTACTCAGTAAAAGTTATCTAAAATAAAAAAAACCTTTTGATAATCAAAAAAACTAATATAAAAGTCGCTAAAGATTTACAGGCAATCCAATGTGCATATATAGAAGTGTATTGAGTTGTGCGTAGCTATGAAAAACGTATGAAGTCACTTGTTAAAACTGGATATTAAACGTCATCTTACCACCAATAGTTTTCATACTATTTGGTTTCTTTATCAGGGCAACACTTTATGGACACTCGGTAGTCAAACAAAATTAATAAACGGTATCAGTTAACTGACACATACTTTCTCCCAACAATATAAAAAAAGATGTTAAAAGCTTCAAACATAAATGTCTTGATGACTCAGTCGGATAGCTACCAGCTGAGTAGCGTGAGTTTGACCCTACGCGCGTCTGTGACTTTTAACAACGTACTGCGTTTACCGCTAAACGAAAAATTGAATTTTCTCCGCAACCACTTGACATAGAGCAAAAATTTAAGATACTGGATTATTTAGTTTTTTGAGCTTGATTTAATGGTGATAAGTAAAATTTATTTCAAAATAACAGCTATTTTGAAAATCCAAAAAATTGATTTTTGAAACACTTATTACGCCATAACTTTTGAACGAGCATTTTCTCAGAGATGCGGGTGGTGTCATTTTATTCGCCATTTTAAGCTTAATAAACCACAAAATTTTAATCAAAATCGTTAGAGCCGTTTTTGAGAAATTTGGATTTTTCACGATTTTTGAGGGTTTTTGGGGGTAAAATACCCTTAAAAATCAAAAATTCAAAAAAATGAAAAAAACGCCTGGAATTATCGTGGGTTTGAACCTACGTACCAAATTTCACCAAAATCGGACCATTTGGGCATTCTCTAGCTCTGTATACATCCAGACACACACACACACACACACACAGACATCGCTCGAAAACCACTTTTTTGGACTCAGAGGGCACCAAAACGGATAAATTTACCAACAACTCAAATTTTAAAATTTTGACGAAACCAATACTTTCTCAATATATACATTTATAGGGGGAAAGGGGGCTCCAAAATGGATATATACATCATCAAACTAATGGGAAGTGTTTTACGAAAACAATACTTTCTCCATATACTATGGTATAGGGGGAGAAAGTAAAAATGTATCGAAACAAATAGCCCATCCCTTTGTTTCAATTTTTGCCCATTTACATGAGAAATCGATTTCTTCCTAAAAAGCTTAAAAAAAAGGTTCAAAATTGTAATGATCTCAAAATGTTATTTTACTTTCATTTCATTCATAAAACAGGTGATTAAACAAAACAAAATTAATTACCCTACTGCCATATTAAAAATAATAAAAAATGTGGGATGTGTCAATTTTTTTTCAGTTTATACAAAAAAATGACAGACAAATTTAAAAAAAATAAAATTAAAATTCATATTTGCGGTTATTTCTAAAAACTAGGCTATTTTACGTTTTCTGTATTTATCTTAGTTTAGGATTTACCAATGTTAGCCCAGTCTGATCACCCTGTATATCAAGCTACATTATAACTTTTTTAAGTTGTGTAGGCTTTTCTGCAAACTCTTTCAAAACTTCACTGTATAATTTCTTTGGCCAAAATAAACAAAATTTATTATACAGGGTGTTTCAGAACTCCCTACCAATATTTTAGGGCATTGTTCCTGAGGTAAAAACATATCTAAATATCATATTTAAATTGTCCGGAAGTCTTAAGTTACTCACACAGCCGCCATTTTGTTTTTTACACATAGTAATTTTTATTTCCGTAACGGATAGTTGTATTCAGATCATATTTGGTATAAATCTTTATCATACCAATGTACATTTCCAAGAAAAAAAATTAATTTTTTCCATTGTATATTTTCAAAATGGCGGTCATTTTAAATTTTCAAACTCAAATATCTCAAAATCGGTAAATTTTATAAAAATTTTACAAGACACAAAAAAGTTGCCAAATTAAATTACTTAACCAATAGTGCCAAGTTTGTAAGAATCTGACAACAAATAACGGAGTTATTGCGATTTTTCTTCATAAAAACATTGATTTTGCTGTTAAAATGGCCTTATTTGCATTAAATTCAATGCAAAATCCATGTTTTTATAAAGAAAAATCACAATAACTCCGTTTGTATTTTTCTGTTAATACAATTTTTGTTTAACCAAGCTCAAAACTAAAATAAACTGTTTCAAAAAGATAGATATTTAAATTATTTATTATTCAATACTAAATAAATCATATTGTGAACTAATATTTTGATAGGCCCTACCAAGTAATTTTTAGCATATTTGATCACTGATCGAAAGACACCTCACTTTGAAATTGAATGAAAAAAGGCAGAAAAATTAGTTTTACTAAAACTAGTCATGGGTGGTCAAGGGTTGTCCAGCATAAGAGAGTTTGGCTGCAAAGGTCTAATCTGTTCATAAAACTATGGTGGATCTCTTATTTATCATCCAATATTTGAATGGTTGAAATGTTTGATTTTAAATTTCCTTCACATTATTGGATGTTATAATACTCATACTGTTTATACTACGATTTTTTTTATATTGCATAATAGATATTTTAAACATATACTATTTTGGAACAGTTTAAACTAGAATTTTTAATGAAATTAGACAATAACTAATTAGTTCGGTGTACCAAGTTCAAGCAACGTCATATGCTGTCTTAAAGTTATTTTGTTCTTATTACAGTATTAAAACAAAAACACATACAGACAGAAAACACATACAGACAGAAAACACATCCAGTAGAAGAAAAACTGAACAAGATAAGAAATACATTACAAGACAAATTTTGTTTGTTTTCTCTCAAGAAATTATATCATTGAGTTTGGAAGGGAGTTTTCCAACACTTTCTATTCTATCTAGTAAATTTATCTTTATGACCCGCATTAACTTTTCTAATTGCTTTTTACAACAAAGGCTTTTAATAACCAAGAAGCAATTGTTGCTGTTAGGTTAGTCACCTACAAAGTAGTCATACAAAGAATTTCGATGAAATGTTAGTTCATATTCAGGCTTTGAATACATCGTTAGATATTATTAGTGTTGGGGAAGCTACTTTTTAAAAGTAGCTAGCTACAGCTACAGCTACTTTTCTTAAAAAGTAGCTTAGCTACAGCTACAGCTACATTTTCAAAAATGTAGCTAGCTACAGCTACAATTAAAAAGTAGCTCGCTACAATTTAAGCTACTTTGCTACTTTCGCAATCTGATCCTGTTTTTCTTTTGTGATGTATAACCACCCAATTTCCCCCCTTAAAAGTAAAATTAAGTTTTATTTTAATATAGGCCTATACCTTTTTTTGGAATTGATTTTTAGACATTTCATTTTAATATAATAATTTGTGACTCTTATGGAGCCTAGATGATGTAAACAGAATAGTGGTATGAAAATATAAATTGTCGAATAAAAAGACTTACATCAAAGACGTAAAAAGCAATTATTAAGTTATCTTCACAAGTTAAAACACTTCTCTTAGACTGGAAGACTGGCCACGGTAGGGTTAATGCTGGCGTATACACACAAGAAGGACTAGCTTCTTCAGTTTTGTCAATCTCGCTTTTAGGCCTACTAATTGCCATGATGTCGATTGTTAGATTAGATACTACAGAAACAGAATATAAGTATGAAGCACTCTGTAAAGTATTAAGTACAAATTTACAGAGTTCGGGAAGTACGGTAAACGTTCACATCAACATCTACCATCAATCAAGGTTGTTGAGTCGTTATGCCAGTAGTAACAATTTGCTTATTTGAAATCGTTGACGTCACATCGTTTCTCATTATTGTAAACATTCCTTTCCTTCATTCCTGACCTGAGCGATCCTGGCGGTGCGCAAGCTTAGTGCAGCAGTTTAGTTTCTATTCCATAATATAGGCGCATAGTAGTAGAATATACTACTAGCGCATCTAGTGGTCAGCAAACAAAAAACAAGAGTCAGGGAACAAGAGTGGTCTGTGATTGTCATTTTGTGGTTATGATACTCAATTGGAGCGTCTGGTTGTGGCAGTGGATTGAAAGTAATCTTCAATTCCAACGAGTGAAAAACATAACAGCTGATTAACCTTCTCTCGTGTTTATTTGGAAGCCATGAATGATGAAATGTAAACACAATTATTATGTTTTATTGAAACCAAAGTAGCGAGTAAAGTAGCTAAATAATCCGCTACAACTACTCTAAAAATGTAGCTCGCTACAGCTACAAGCTACTTATTTTCAAAAGTAGCGGAGCTACACTGACGCTACTAAAAAAGTAGCGGCGCTACAGTAGCGCGCTACAAGTAGCGCGCTACTCCCCAACACTGGATATTATAATATTTACGGAATGCTGGTTGAGTTGTTCGGGAGGGGGGGTGGGTTTGGAGGAGTTTGATATGTTCAGGACTGAAATGCAACTTAATCAAAACGATGGTGTCGTTGTTTACGTAAACAAAAGACTTGCTGCAACGTGTGAACAGGTTACTTTAGGAAATGTTTATGGACTCTCGATTAATTTTACATTATTCAACGAACGATTCAACTTACTGTCTCTTTACAGAACCTTTGATAGTAATATGGACACATTTCTAGATAGTTTAGGAATTTACTATAGTAATATCAACAAAAATAAAATGTGTATACTCATTGGTGATTTAAATATAGATTTACTGAAGACCGATAATTTGACAGACTTGTACTTGAATACTTTATTGGAGGCAGGGTTGGCACAATGTATAAATAAACCAACCAGGGTAACTGATAATAGCTTATCGTGTATCGATCATGTGTTTGTTCGATATCGAGACATGAGTTCCGTTAAGTCAGCTGTTCTGAAGACCGGTGTCACTGACCACTACTCGACGGCCCTCACTATCACTGGCACACAAGACCACGTGACCACCGGTCTCGACGCTGACGCCACCCTGCAAACTCGCACCTACATAGACTACGCTACTGTTACTGATTTACTTACTAATTCCGATTGGTCGGCCGTTTTAAATTGTTTTGATGTTAATACCTGTGCTACAAAATTGATTACTTTATTAAACAATGCTATTGATAGTTCAAAAAAATTGTTACCATCCCGTTCTACTCGGTACCTTAAACTCAAACCTTGGATTACAAATGATCTAATTCGTTCTATTAGATCACGTGATAAGCTAAGTAAGAAACTAAAAACCCAACCCTTTAATATTAACTTAAGAGAACGTTTTTCAGAACTTAGAAGAAGAGTTAGCAATGAAATAAAAACTGCCAAAAGGGATTATTATAGAGCAAAGGTTAGACAGTATGAAAACAATCCAAATTATTTTGGTCTCTTATTAATGAACTTTCAGGAAGAAAATCTAAAAAAGAACAATTTCCAATAGAAAAATATTTACCCTCCAATTCCGTTATTTCACATAATTTAAAAGTTCAAGTAGCTAACGAATTTAACACTTTCTTTGCCGGCGTTGGAAGAAATTTAGCCAGCACTATCAACACTGTTGGTGGCCAAATCGTGAATGATTCTGACTATCGAACAGAAACCACTTTTTCAATTAACCCTGTGACAGAACTCGACACTATCAAACACATAAACAGTTTGCGGGGAGGGTCCGCACCTAGTGAAGATGGTGTACCGGCTGCTATTCTCAAAGACAATTCATTAATAATCTCTAAGCCGCTCACTCATCTTATAAACTTAAGTTTGCATTATGGAGTTTTTCCAGCTGCTTTTAAAACTGCAAAGGTATTCCCACTTTTTAAATCTAATGATATTAAAGATAAAAATAACTTTCGTCCTATCTCCTTGCTTAGCGTTTTTTCTAAGGTTTGAGAAAGAGTGGTTAAAGATCAGTTGTCAGGTTGCCTCCAGAATAACCAAATTTTATTCGAAAACCAATATGGATTTAGGCAGGACTTAAATATATCGGACGCTCTTTTTGATGTCAGCAGAGAGATAAAAAATTCAATTTCTGAAAATTTGCGCGCAATGTTAACTTTTCTTGATCTTAAAAAGGCCTTCGATTCCATTGACAGAAATAAATTACTGGTGAAATTAGAGGCTATTGGAATCAGGGGTATAGCACACGAGTGGTTCAAGAGTTATTTGACTGAAAGATTACAGCTGGTTTCAATCTGTAGTGTCAACAGCACTACAATGCCAATTGGTTATGGGGTCGTCCAAGGAAGCACGCTTGGCCCAATTTTGTTCCTGATTTACATAAATAATATTTCAAAATTAAATTTAAAGAGCAAGTTGTTTTTATTTGCAGATGACACTCTAATTTTATCTAAGAGCAAAACGTGGGAAGAGGTACAGTCAAACGTTTCATGGGACCTTATGCAGTTGAAAAAGTGGTTGGATGACAATACTTTTATCTTTAAATGTGTCAAAAACTAAATTTATGCCAATATCTCTTTCAACGTATTCTGATTTTCATTTACAAAATCTAAAAATTCACACCTGTGGACTCCATCTTAATAATAATTGTAACTGAATTCATAGAAAAAGTTTCCCATTATAAGTACCTAGGTGTAATTTTTGATACAAGGTTAAAGTGGACGGAACACATTGATTTTTTAAAGAAAAAGATTCAAAAATATATATTTGCCTTCAAACAACTAAGCGAAATTCTCGATGAAAACGATGTAAAACTAGCGTATTTTGCATACGTTCAATCTCTTCTTTCATTCGGTATTATTGCCTGGGGCGGAGCGTTACAAACAGTACTTCACCCTTTAAATGTCCTTCAAAAAACTATTTTAAAAATTGGATTTAAGAAATGCAGACGATATCCTTCTGTTAATCTTTTTCAAAAAGTGGAATTCTAACAATAAGACAACTATTTGTAAAATTCCTTTCACTCCATATTTATAAAAGAGTCAATTCAATTTTTTTGGTTGTACCACATTCATATAATACGCGTTATTCCCAGAATATCGGCATAGTTTCCCTGCAATTGGTTAAGTCTATTGAAATGACAAATTCATTTTATATTGCCCATGTTTTATATAACGCCGGTATTACAATGAGTTGAACATTTTTAATTGTCTCTCAACTACAATTTTTAAGAAAAGAATATATGATTTTCTTATGAGAATTGGATTTGAGGAGGCCGAGTTGATAATTAGAACCGGCTACCGGCGGACCTGATCCCCGCACCGACCACGACTGCCCCTCCCACCCCTCTCCGACCAGGACAGCACAGCAATGCGTCTTCTTTTATCATTCTTTATCTCGAATATTTAGTGTTCCAAATTCCTTCCTTTAGTTTGAGAGTGACACTGATAACATCCTAACTTTCTTTTATTTGTGAACCTTTTTCATTAAATATTTTATTATCAATTTCAATAACCTATATAATTTTTAATCGTATTTATTATTAATAAAATATAGTATTTTATAATATTTCGGAAATGAATAATATTTCAAAATATTTATAACTTGCCATCGACAGTCGCAAAGCAGCTCATCCGGTCTGCGCACGGGCTTTTCGCCCATGCAGACCATTTCCCGTACTGGCATAATTTTTTATTTATTTATTAGTAATATAAGTAATTGTTTATGTAGGCCTATCTTTGTATGTATTATAAGTTAGTTTTAGGTTAACAACTTATGTCAATGTTAGCAAACCTGTAATTTGTATTATTTGTATTTTTTTGGGAAAATAAATCATTTCTGATTTCTGATTTCTGATTTGACCTATAGGTAGGAAGTCACCATTGTGTTTTAGAACAAGTAAAGAAATATATAACAAATATTTTTTTCTATGAACACATGCACTGCCAATCATTATAAGGCATTTTGTCAAACACTTAAAACAGAAATAAAATATATTGATAGAAATATCCTGATCAAAAGTTGAAATGTTTTTATATTCAAGGAGAGGATGAAGAAATGAGAGAACCAACTCCAGAACCACAACCAACTGTAGTCCCCGATGACGATGACGACGATGTCATTTGTGCTACACCAGAGCCTGCAAACAGGAAACGCAAAAAGAAGCTCATCAATAAGACGTTCAAAACTCCTGATGGGTATATGAGTAAGTGAAGTTTTACTAATTCACAGTAATTTTTACTGTACCGTAGTGGTTTACCTTCTAAGGATGATGGTAATATTGCATTTAACCTTTTGGCTGCCAAGAAAAATTTAAGATTTCATTTTCAAATTTCCACGCAAAACAACATTTTAATTTTATACAGCCATTGCAAAAATACTAAGTCAGTCCGAAAACGGACAAAATAAAACAGCTGATTTTACAATAAAAATAGTTTGGCAAACAGTAAAATTTTTCACTAATTGGTACATCAAATCAAAAGATTAATTCATTAACTTTCATGTTTTATCATTGGAAATATCAACCGTAAGTTGTTCTTGAGATGGAGTTAATTATCACTAGAGCTGAGAGCCGATCACATTGGCCACTGGCATCCAAAGGTGTAAAGGAGAGGGAAGTCCAAGATAAGTTAATTTCAGTTATCTCTCACTAGACCTACTGTGTCTCTGTTGAGCTCTGTATGGATTAAGCTGCGTCTGTACTTTCTGTCCACAAAAATTCAATAGTTACCACTTGATTTGTATTCAAAATAATTACAGTGGAGTTCCCGATAAACTGAACTTCGGTAATCCAAAAGACCGCTCAGTCCAAAATTGGAAATTAATATTTTTTAAATATAAAAAAAATGATTTATAACAGTTAAAACCGACAAATTTGTGGCTGGTTTTGGGAGGAGACACAAAATTAATACACCTAAAAAAACACGTGATACCTGTGGGATACACGCCAAAAATAAGCCAAGAAATGTTTGTAAAACCAAAGTGAAAACTGTATTAATGACACAAAACTAATTATTTTTCCAGTGACTAAGAAAGAGTGGGTAGATGTCAGCTGTAGTGAAAGTGAAGAAGAAACAGCTCCTGAAAAGAAGTTTAAAGGAAACGAAAAAGAAAGCAATTCAGAAAATAAAATTCAAGAAAGCAATGTTGCAGCACCTGCAAAATCTTCTACTGTAGAAAAGAAGGATGTAAGCCTCCCCAAAGCTTCAAAGTCCTCACCACAGAAAACAAAACAAGCCTCTCTTACAAGTTTCTTCAAGAAAAAATAAATAAATACATGTTTTGTCCCATAGGTTAATGTTTTAGATTTTTCCTGTGATTAAGCTTTTTTATTGTAAATGTTAATATAGTTATTCTTTTAAATTTTTTTCTGCTTCATTCCCCACAATTCCCCATAAAACCATTTTTGAAAACTAAAAACCACCACCTTGCAAGTTTGACGCATTTTGGAAAAAGTTACCTAAAGCAAAAATTATTTAAGGGCTAAAATAATTAGTCTAGTCTTTTACAGGCAGCAGGTTGTGTCAGTGGAAGGGACTAATTTGAAGCCCTTGTGTTAACCCATTCGCCTACCCTTTTCCCAGTGGCCTTAAGTGCCCAGGAAATCCTATTGTTTTTACTGTTTTAAAGGGATTTCATATACATTTTTTAACTTCTCTTCTACTGGTTATATTTAAATGAAATTTTCACCAAATCTTTATTGGTAACCTAGCATTATTTTAAACCTAATTTTATTTATTTTTATTAAAAAGTGTCCGTCTGTCTGTCTGTTTATTAAAAATTTTAGGAAAAACTTTGTTATATTGTTATTAAAACACAATTAGGAAATACTTTTTAATTTTAAAATCAGATATATTGTTGAATTTAAATACCTGCAACATGATACAAGTATTTTATATCTTAGTTTGTAAATAAAAATTATTCTGTGGTTCATCTAACCCTTCTTCATTTAGGCCTATGTCAAGCACTTGCCTCACCTCATATAAATTTAAAGGATCAGTGATAGGATCAGTTAGGTCTACCACCATATCATTGGATCTAACTCCAAAACAATAATTTTCTGGATTATTGTGTGGACTGATGCCCACCTCAGTTTCTGCGTTATCAAAACAATCATTTTGTGGTTCAACTAGGTCTACGATAGCCGGGTCAACCGCCTCAACTTCAACCTCCATTTTCACATCTTCTTCGTCTTCGTAGCATTCGTTGTCACTTTCCAGGGCCACATCATTTTCTCGAATGCATTACAGTCAACACTATTTTCGCTAGTATCACTGAATAAAAAACCGTCTTCGTCAATAATTCGGTCAATTTCGCTACTCTGACAACACTTGCGCGCCATGACAAACACTCTGTTTACATTTAAATAGCTGCAGCTAAACAAGCTGTAGAACACAAGTTATTTTTACAAAATAACAGTTTTGCCAACCTGAAAAACCAAATAAATATGTCCACAAACCATTCAAGAAGTCGGAAATTAAGTTTGGTCCGTATTGTGCTCCTATCTGTTGAGTAAACACAGAACCACTACGACACAAGCGAGCGGCGAAACCGTTTTGTCAAAGTATTGCCGGGTGCTTGGCAGCAGCGGCGAGAAGGTTTCGTCAAAGTAGGAGAATGGGTTAAAAGTTTGGAGTGCCACAGGGCTCAGTTATTGTTGGTCCTTATTGTTTCTGTTAATGATAAACAACCTGGATAGGGATCATAACATCACACTCTTTGCCAATGACACAACTCTTGTGCTAAGAGATGTAACAATCGACCAGGCGCAGGAATGGGCAACTCAACGACTGACAGATGCCAGATTGTGGTTTTAAGAGACGGTCTTCAGCTGAATCCAACTAAGACACAGGCCCTTTTTTGTGTGTCTATCTACGCAAGTGGCATTTTTTGTTTTGACAGGGAATGGTCCAAACCCCAGTCTTGTTACTATCTAACATCGACTAGTTGTTAGAAAGCATCATTAATAGCCCAGTGACAAATGGTAACTGGGTCCAGAATAGTACCTTTAAAAAGCTACTAACTTTTCTCAGGATCCAACCGGCAACCTTTGGCATTCAAAGGTGATCCTGTCTTTAGTATGGCGACAAACGCGCCTCAGGAGCCCTCTGTCAAACTGTTAGGCTTCATTCTGGACCGAAAGCTCATATGGAAAGACCATGTAGTATATGTTAATAGTAGACTCTCCCATTATCTGCTATTTGCTTCTCAAACTCCACAATCTTGAGACTGAGCCGTACATAGTGACTGTGTGTGCACAATGTTTCATTGCCACATCATGTATGACATTCTTCTTTGGGGTCACGCTACAGTCTGTGAAGAAATCCTTGAACTGCAGAAACAATCAGAAAGGCTAATGACCATCAGCGAGCGATTGGCACACTGTAGGCCACTTTTTGTCAGGCTGGGCATAGACAGTATATTCTAACTTGCCTTCTGCATGTTAAGGATAATATAGCCGTACCCCCCACAGGAGCAGTGCATGGTTACAACACAAGACAGCAAAAGCATCTAGATATTCTCAGGGCAAGGTTAAGCAGGACACAACACTCTTATGCTGTTGGCTCCCTGAAACTTTACAACAAACTACCATCAGCTGTCAAAACTCATGACAGGGACCCTGACCGTTCTTCTGAACTGATTTATATGCGGGTTGTATCAAAACAAAGATGAGATCCTGCGATTACAGCCATAGGAAACTGGCAAAAGTCCGTTATCTGCCCACAACTGTTAAAATTTTTGCCTTTGGCTATATTTATATTTATAAAAGAGGACGTTTGTGTAAATAAATAAATAAATATATATAACTATACATCTCTTTCTTATAACTATATATAACTAATATATAACTATATATAACTAATATATATAACTATATATATTTATTTATTTATAAAAGAGGATGTTTTTAGTTTTTATATATATTCGTTTGTATGTTTGTATGTATGTAGGCCATCGATCACAAACATACAAACAAAAATATATAAAAACTAAAAACATCCTCTTTATAAATAAATAAATATATATAGTTATATATTAATTATATTTATATAATTAATATATAACTATATATTAATTATATAAATATAATTAATATATAACTATATATTAATATATTTATATATTACTATATATAACTATATATATATACTGATTCATATATAACTATATATGAATCAGCTGTTTACAAACAACGAACCTCTCAAAAATTTATCTTGATATTTTTAAATAGTTTTAGAAAACTATATTTATTTTTATGAAAATTTTTATTTAAAACTCAAGAAAAGCATTTTAAAATTAATGTGTGTTGCATAAATATCAGTAATTTCTTCGAATATTTAGAGAAAATAGTTGTAGAAGTATACCTAACCTCAAGATTCCAATATCGATACCTGAAGATTTAAACTATCTCTCATATAAAAATAGAAAAATGGCTGCAAATAATAAAATGGTTACAAGATCACAAAAGCGATCCTTACTGAACGTTAAAAATGCAAACCAAACCAAGGACGCAGATCAAACTCAATGGAAATTGCCACAATTTAATTGTGCAGTAGCAAAAAATGATGATTGCTTAAATCGTAAAACAACAAACTCAAAAGCAATAAATGATACCGGTACCACCTCTGAAGAAATTTACAAACTACGTAAAGAGAATGAAGAACTGATGCTCCATAAACAGAATATGGAAAGAGAGTACAATAAAATGAAAAATATTCTTGACATTAACAAAACTTCATGGATAAACGATGACGTTATATCCTTTTATTTTGGACTGCAAATGGACATGGTGCTCAATGAAAACAGTAAAATACACTTATTAGACTCAACGTTAGCACATGCTATTAAAAATACCAGCAGTTAAAATGAGTTGCTAGATCCTTTAAAACTCAACACTAAAGATCACCTTATAATGCCAATCAATGACAATATGAACTTTGCTGCAGAAGGAGGGTCTCACTGGAGCCTCCTGGTGTATGATGTATCTGGAAAAATATTTTACCACTATGACTCCTTAGGGGACTACAATTATTCAGCCGCAAAAATGACAGCAAAGTTAATATTTAAATATTTTGGACAATCTTCAACTCCATGGATAATACCATTACATGGTCCCTTGCAGACAAACTCTTATGACTGTGGAGTATTGATCCTCCTTGCAACTGATTATATAATACAGCAGTTGAATGATGGATGTGCAATGTCAGATATACAAGTCCCCCATCTAAGTACAATCGATTGTATAAAAAAGCGTGCTTTTTTAACATACCTAATGACAAACGGCTATAGTATAAACAGAGACACAATAATTTCGTTTATGAATATTAACAAAAAATCCACTGATATAAATAAATTGGTTAATATGGAGTGTAATAACAGCTATTCAATATTGAATGAGACTGAATTGGAGTCAAATTTTTCAGACTCTACGCATACGTTATTCACTTTCCCTATGAACACACTTCCTAAAGACTCTTCCTCCTTCCAAATCAAAAACGGCATTGAAAGCCAAGAGTGTCCAGCTCAAGAATGTAAATCAACTAAAATTGGGGAGAAAAACAAACAAAGTAATAGGATTTGTTATACACCTCGAATGAACAGAACACAAAATATTGAGAATGAGAAGAATATTGGCAACAGTACCAATGCTACAAGAGGTTCTATTGATAGTTGTCACTCTATAACTGAATCACCAAAAAGTCCTAAAATTTTGAGAAAACCTAAAATAACAATTTTGGCTGATAGTCACGGGAGAAATCTCAGTAGTATGATGTACGAAGAACTGAAAAATGCATATGAAGTATTTGGAATTTTTAAACCAAATGGTACCATTGATCAGATTTTTAACAGTCGGAATACAGTAGACCTAACCGGTATGAATAAAAATGACTATGTCTGTATAATAGGAGGGACAAATAATATATCAAACGACATGAATATTGACAGCTTCATTGATAATATTGTAGAAAAACTTAAAACAGTTTCACTTACAAATGTGGTCTTAACTGCCATTCCATACAGGTATGATAGGATAGACCTAAATAGGAAAATCAAATTGATCAATAATCGACTTCAACAGTTGTGTTTTCTTTATGATAACGTAAAGTTTCTTCATTTATATCGCTTACGACGCGTATATTATACAAGACATGGACTACATCTCAATAAACAGGGAAAAGTCGTACTTAAAGAATTAATTATTAACACTATAAAGTCCCCGCAAGTCAGTAATATTCCTGTTTTAATAAGACGAAATCATTTTTTAGGGGTCATTCCAAAAAGAGGGGAGGAAAGGTTTTGATAAAAGTATCCAAACGTAATTTTAAGATGAAAAACAACTCCTTACAGTCTATAACGGTTATTCACCAAAATGTTGATGGTCTACTCAATAAATGTAACATAATGGAGGTCATGTTAGAATGCGAAAAACCAGACATACTTATAGTGACCGAACATAACTTGAAAGAATTTCAAATAAATTCTTTGTGTATCAGTGATTACCAATGTGCTTCCCATTATTCCAGAGAACATATTAGGAAAGGGGGTGTTGGAATATTTGTAAATAAAATCGTAAAGTTTAATGAAGTTAATGTATCTGAATTCTGTATGGAGTCTGTCTGTGAATTGGCATCGATTAAATTACTTTCATCACCTAAAAATACACTTATAATTGGAGTTTATCGTCCACCAAATTCAAACTTAAACCGTTTTTTCAGTTTAATTACAAAATGTTTTGAAAAAATAATAGATTGTAAGTTATATGTTTTAGTAATGGGCGATTTTAACATTGATTTCTCTAAAGATAAACCAAACAAAAAAAGGCTTAAGTATATTTTAAACAGCTTTGGATTACGGGACACTATATTTAAGTTCACACGAGAATACAATGGATCCAAGTCAAGAATTGATAATGTATTTACAAATATACCAAAAGAAAACTTTTCAAGTGACGTGTTAATAACTGCCATTTCCGATCATCATGCCCAAGTTGCACTGTTAAAAAACTGTCTAATAGCAAAAAACAATACGATTTTTAAATACATGCGAGATTTCAGTGAAAAAAGAATTTTAGAATTTAAAAAGTGTTTACAGCAAGAATCTTGGAATAGTGTGTATTTAAATGGTATTTCGTTAGATGAAAAATACAATTGCTTTAATAATTTAATTATAGACTGTATTGACAAAACCTTCCCTCTGATAAAAAAGAAAATTAAGTCTTTCAACATAAAAAATAAAATAAAATTATCAGATGAGGCACTAAACATTCGCAAGGAAGTTCAAAGATTATATGTAGCTACGAAAGATTTGATTAAATCAGACGAATTAAAACAAACCTATCTTAAGGTGAAAAAGTATTATAAGAAATTGATAAAAAAAGAAAAATTACACCTTGTTAAATTTAGAATTTGTTCTTCTATGAACAAAACAAAAGAAATATGGAACATAATTAATGAAAACACCATAAAGAAACAGATCAAGTCAAACAATTACGAATTAAGGAACAGTAAAGGAGATTTTATTGAGGATCCAGTTGCAATAGCAGAACATTTTAATCAGCACTTCATTAATATAGTTAAATCTACAATGGAACAACGCCAAGAGATAAATAACGTATATGAAACAAAAAGTATTACAGAATCTCTTTACTTAGCACCAACTACAAACGAGGAAGTCTCTTACACAATAAGTTGTCTCAAACCTTCAAATTCTTGTGGATTTGACAATTTGTCATCAAAATTAATTAAGAGATGTTGTAATGAAATTATAACACCTCTATCGTATTTGATTAATATATCTCTCGCAAGTGGCCAATTTCCATCAATTTTAAAAAATGCATTAGTAACACCTATATTCAAAGGAAATGACCCTTTAGATTGCAATAATTATAGGCCCATTTCAATCTTATCAACCATGAGCAAAATTTTTGAAAAGATTTTTTACAATAGATTATCGTCCTTTTTGGAATATAACAGCACTTTAGCTCCAAACCAGTTTGGATTTAGAAAAGATCTGTCTACGTTAGACGCAATTTTTAATCTTGTGGATTTTGTAACTACGGCATTAGATAAAAAAAGACATGCGGTGACATTGTTTGTTGATCTGAAAAAAGCTTTCGATACAGTACGTCATGATCTTCTGTTAAAAAAATTATTCAGTATTGGCATAAGAGGAGTTGCTTTAAGCTGGGTTGAATCATACTTGGCAGATAGAACCCAAATTGTTCAAATTCCCATCAAGAATCAGGAAAATTGTATTAAAATCGTTGAATCAAAACCACTCAAAATTCATTCAGGAGTGCCTCAAGGCTCAGTTCTTGGCCCAATTCTGTTTATACTTTACATAAATGATTATAATCAAAATTCTAAATTATCAAAGATTACTTTTTTTGCTGATGACACATCTATATCTCTATCAAATGAAAGTGAAGAAGATTTGGAAATTGAAACTTTTCAAGAATCGAATAAATTGACGGAATGGTTTTCAGATAACTATCTGACCATAAACACAACAAAAACTAAATTTATAGATTTTAGCATAACTCCTCAAGATAAAAAATTGAATGTAATTATTGAAAATCAAATGATAGAAAAAACTGGCACAATTAACTTTCTTGGAATAACATTGGATGAAAATTTAAATTTTAAAAATCATGTAGAAATGTTGTGCAAGAAGCTGAGTAAAATAGTATTCATTATAAGAAGGCTGTCCCAATTTTGTACCAGAGAAATCCTCATTTCAGTATATCATTCTCACTTTGTTTCGCAAATGAGATATGGACTGCCAATATGGGGAATGGCTAACTGTCATGTTAAAAACATCTTTTTATTGCAAAAAGCTGCAATTCGAGCCATTTTTAAATTAAAAAGAGGACAGTCTTGTAGAGAAATCTTTAGGCAAAATAAATTAATGACATTTTATTCCTACTATATACATGACATATTAGTATTTATGAGGAAAAACAACAAACTTCATCATATAGAAAACAACTCCACTAAAATGAACTTGAGAAAAACAAATAAAATCCCAGCCATCTACCATAGAACGTCATTTTTTGAAAATCACATTATATATAACTATGCGAAAATTTACAATAATATTCCTATTGAAATTCTAAATATAAATTCAGACCTAATAACGTTTAAGAAGAAATTAAGAAGTTATATTACTGACAAGTGTATTTATTCTATGGAAGAATTTTATAAAACAAAATGAACAAATGATGAATTTAAAATTATTTTTAGATGTTATATAAGTTTAAGTTGTATAGGCTAATGCAATTTTTCAATTGTCAGCCAAATAAATATTGAATTGAATTGAATTGAATATATAGTTATAAGAAAGAGATGTATAGTTATATATATTTATTTATTTATTTACACAAATGTCCTCTTTTGTAAATATAAATATAGCCAAAGGATATAATATATATATATATATATATATATATATATATATATATATATATATACACAATGTCATGGAGAAGGTTAGTAAGCCATTATAGTTTTTGTACAGAGTGTTTCAAAAAGGACTTTACAACTTTGAAAGTTCATATAAATTTTATTAAACAAGGTACAGAGCTGGTTTTGGTGTTATTTTAAAGGAAAAAACTTCAAGTTTTTTTTTACCTTAGACTAAAGGTGTTCTATGTGGATTCCGTTGGTTATTCTGCAGACATCCGATCGGTAGTCGATTTCTTCCCAGACTCGCACTAGCATTTCAGGTGTAACTTGCTCAGCAGCAGCGTAAATTGTTGCTCTAAGTTCAGGTAGAGTACCTGGCAAAGGAGGTAGTCCACCATATCTTTTATGAAAGCCCAGAAGAAAAAATCGAGCGGTGTCAGGTCTACCACCACACTATCTGACTGACGTCCAGGATTTTCTAAATGACCACTTCCCAGGTCAATGGATTGGCCGTGATGCGCCAATTGCATGCCCCCCCCCCCCTCCCCCCGTTCCCCAGACCTGACACCGCTTGATTTTTTCTTCTGGTGTTTCATAAAAGATATGGTGTACGTACCTCCTTTGCCGGCCACTCTACCTGAACTTAGAGCAAGAATTTATTCTGCTGCTGAGCAAGTTACACCTGAAGTGCTAGTGCGAGTCTGGGAAGAAATCGACTACCGATGGGATGTCTGCAGGATAACCAACGGAATCCACATAGAACACCTTTAGTCTAAGGTAAAAAAACTTGAAGTTTTTTCCTTTAAAATAACACCAAAACCAGCTCTGTATCTTGTGTAAAGTCCTTTTTGAAACACCCTGTATAGCCCTCAGGGCTTAGCCCCAATTCTGTCATAAATGTACCCTTGTCAGGGTTTAAAACTCTCTTCCAGCGGTTATCATGGAAACAATCAAACCAATTTTCTGGTTGGCATTGCAAAGCATACCGGGTATCAGGTAGTATATATTTTATAAATATTAATTTTTTTATATATTTGTGATCGATAGACTCTGAAACCACTGGACTATTTGCTATTAAAACTCGATATTTATGTATGTTTTAAGGTTTTATATTAAAAAGCACATTTTAAGTTTTTCTTTTTATATTTCGGGGGAGTTATACCCCCTTTGTCAGGAAGAAATAACTTAATAAACTAACAAAATTAAAACATGACAAATATTAAAATTAAATAAATATTAAATTAAACAAAGAAACTCAAGGTGTCAGCTATTGATAGCAAATTGATATATGTACATATGGAAAATTTCATTTAGGTTTCTAAGCCAAAAGTTTTTGTAAAGCCCTTGGGGCTTATCGTCAGGACCTTCATAAGGGTACCCATGTCAAGATTTTTTTAGTTTTTTTATCTGAGTTGTTTAAGAACAAAACATTTGACCAATAGTATATTTCGTCACAAGGGCCGAAAGTGGCGTTTTGCCGGCTCCGAGATCGTGTTTCAAGTTCGAGACAAAGTCGAGAACTTTGAAACGATCGAGGGTTGGAAAAACGCTTTCAGCCCGAGTTACGAACGTATTTTTCATCACACTACACAGTTCAATGAATTCTAAACAAGTGAAAAAATTACTTTTCATTCATAACAAACAAAACATAACCTCAACTAACCTAGAGAAATGTACTGCTTGTGTTTCTAGTTGCAACCACTTCCCATCAGCTAAGGCCACCGAAACTAGAATACTCTAATGGTAGGTGTCAACTACAGCTGATTCCAAGGGAAAAGCACTATTTTCCCATCTACATTTAACATATAATATATTTAACAGTTGCTATCAGCAGAACTACCAACTATGTCACTGATTTGTTATTTGTTGTTGTTGTTGTTGTCACCTATCTTCTTATATTCTATATATCTCTGCTGTTATCGTAGGCTGGCAAAACAGGTGTTTCATCGGTAGAAGCAAGGGTCAGAAAAAGGTGATATCGATGTAGTGTGATGAAAAAATGCTTCTCTGTTATTAATTCCATAATCAGCTGCTCTTATTTAAAGTATTGGGGGAAGTTCTCTTTTAAAGTATTGAGTGAAGATTGGTATTAAAAAACTAGAGGATATTATGGACTTGCGGGCGAGTGAGCTTAGCGGGCGAGCTCACCTTACCTGAAATGCAAAATATTCTCAGCTTGCCGGGTAGTAGCTAGTATGCTACCTATATATTTAAGCTTGTGGAAATTCATTTTATTAAGTGTTTAATCTAGTAAATATATCATTAGCCTTGGGTTTGTGGGAAATGATATATTAAAAATTGAAATGGCAAATGAAAAAACTACACTTCTGCTGAGGCTGTAGATCCTGTAGTGAACAATGATATTGAGCTATGATGGTTCAAGTAAGGGTGATCAAAGTTTTATCAACTTAGGACCATTATAGCTTAATATGGATCCAAAATATTTAAAAAATCAAAGTAATTAAATAGCCCAAGTCTTTATCTTTTATTTAAAACCTCTCCCACGTTTATCAGACTTAAAATAAAGGCACAAAACGGGAGCAGGTGATGAAAGTACTGCATGACGTTTTGAGAGAAGCCCAATCCATCCTTTCTTAATAGATAACTCCATTAAATATCATCTACGATATTCAGTCCCCCCAGTGTTTGCAACATATCAACAAAGGGATTCTTACAAAGACAATGCTAAAAATATTAAACACAAATTCAATTTTATAAAAAAAAAAATTAATTTAGCTTTTTATACTTTGTATTGTACTGTTGTATTACTGTGAGGTAAATCGGGGAGTTTTAAAGTGTGAAGGATATTAAAGAATCTTAGATCAGATTAATATAAACTTTATATTTCACAAAAATATATACTAGAATACATTGCAAAGCTGAGGTCCCGTTACATTTTTGATCGCAAAATAATATCAACAAGCCGCGAGATTTGAGTTTGCACAACATTTTGTTATCAAATTACCACTTTCATGAAAACAAAATGTACATTTTTAATAATTGAATTTTTAGTATATTGAGCTACGTTTTGTTTAAATTAAGTTCCATTATTATGTTTTGATTAAAATAAGTTTTTGTATTGTAATAAAAATTAATTGCATATGCTTCTTAAATTAACCTAGTGATTTGTAACAGCTAGACCAATTATAGCTAGAAGGCCAAAGAGTTACATTATAACTACACACCTTATGAATAAAACTTAATAAATACTATGACTGGTTTATTGCATTTAAGTTTAATTTGTCTGGTTAAATTAATCTGTTCTCCTGTAAATCAATGATATTTTATGCAGAGTGCCCTGCAATGGTTTCCTTTTTGCAGATGAAGTGAAGATTTCCAAGCATGAAAATTCTCTACTGCTCCAGGACAAAATTGTTGATTGATGCCACTCTAACGTGGCCCATCAATCGTAATAAGTGTCTCTGTGTCTTATTCCACCGTAACAAATCACCCTTATTGTTTGATTATTTTATAGAAGGGAGCTCCCTCAAGAGAACTGAGACAGTAAAGGACTTTGGTGTAAAGTTAATTTCTTCATTATGGTTTTAGATTACCTTATTCGTCTCCAGTTCGTGTGGTTGAGTTAAGCTACAACCTAGGTTTCGACGCTAACATTGCGTCATTTTCAAGTAGATCGTCAAGGTTGAAAGCAGTCACATTTTCGGTCGGGAAGACGTCGTCATTGATAAAATGTACAAAAAAGTCACACGAAACACGCACTCACACATTTTGACAGACACGAACAAAGGGAACTTTCGAACTAGTTCGTGTCTGTCAAAATGTGTGAGTGCGTGTTTCGTGTGACTTTTTTGTACATTTTATCAATGACGACGTCTTCCCGACCGAAAATGTGACTGCTTTCAACCTTGACGATCTACTTGAAAATGACGCAATGTTAGCGTCGAAACCTAGGTTGTAGCTTAACTCAACCACACGAACTGGAGACGAATAAGGTAATCTAAAACCATAATATATATTCAACCAGTTCAGGGGCAAATCACCATGAGTTAATTTCTTCTTTAAATTGGGATGTCCAAGTTCGCCTTGCATGCAGTAAAGCCGTTCATAAACTTGATTTAGTTTACAAAGTGTGTCGAAACTTTACAAGTGTTACCCCTTTGAGGATGCTGTACTATGCTTTTGTCAGACCACCTTTGGAACATTGCTCAGCAGTACCTAATCAACTATGTATTGTAGAGGAAATTGGGAAGATTCAACATAGAAATCTAAGTCTTGTTGGTGTCCACCCGGGTTTCTTTTATTTGGATGTGCCTCTTCATAATATTGTCACCTTTCTCCAATAACCGACACTTCAACATAGGAGATTCTGTCAGGACATCATGTTCTTATATCGTATTTAAATAACGACATTGATTGTGCTGAGCTCCTGGGTGAAATCAACCTCTGAGTTCCTTTGACTTCCAGGAGATCCAAATTCCAGTTTGCCACTCCTGGAGAATTAATTTCATAAGCTCTAAACAGCACTTTGCCGAGATTGCAGCACAATCAAAGAAACCCACTTCCAGATAATTTGGATCTCTTCTACATCAGCCTTTCATTCCTCAAATCAAGGCTCCATTCTTTGAATCAGTGAAGAGCACCAATTAAAGTGAATGAAATAATTGTGTGGAGTGACGTTTAGGGAATTCAATTGAATATTTTTGAAGTTTTTATTTTTAATTATGTGACCTATGTATGCTATCATAATCATCTTTTTTGCTTTTGTTTGCTTGTGGCATGAGTGCATATGGATTCAGAATCTTGTCAGTAGATTGCTTTTCATTTTAAATTTGAATGTCTTGGTAAACATTTTTTTCTTTCTGTTCTTTCTTTTTTACTGTGGCATGATTGTAAAAGATAGTTTGTATTTGCTTTGTTTATAATTTTAAAAATGTTTGCCTTTTTAACTTTATATTTTTATTTTTAAATAATTTATATAATGGTTACTTTTGACTCTTTTAGGGCCCAAAACTCAAAATTAAAGCCCCAAACAGGGGATTGGGTTTACCTAATTTTGTTATGACGGTGAAATCAGCTGCGTTTTTGGCCCTGTTTCAGTCAATATTGATTTTTTAACGACTTTTCCTTCTATTTTTTACATAGTATGACTTATGATTGCTTTTTTTAATGTGAACATTATAGGGCAACATTAAAGGGGCTAAGGACTAAAAGCTCAAGAGCGATTTGCCTGGACTTACAGGAAATTGCACACCTTGTCATATCAACTGTGAAAAATTCAGCTCTTCTGGAACTACTTTTGACCTCTTTTGACTGGGCTATTAGTATTTTATTAAAAAAATTATAGTTTAAATCAATAAAACTTGATCACACAACTTTTATGAGTAAAACTTACTTTTTGAACGTTATGTCAGATACAAATCAGGAATCAGAGAAAAATCTTAAATTTAAGAATATGTTGATGTTTACATAAAATTTCACATAGCAGACTTCAATGCCACTAACTGTATAACTAATGTGTGACTAAAAAAGAAATGGCAACCAATCAATCATTTAATCAAAATTAAATATTCAATAAATTCCGAGATACTCGGTCATTTGAGGTTGGGTTTGGGGATTATTGCCTTGAATTCAAAGACGATTAATAATGATTAGTCAAAGACCTTTTAAGCTTTCTGCAAGCCTTCCTTGGGGGATGTCTCTTGGATGATTTTTTTCTTAAACTTCATAAGCCCTTGTCACACCATAGATAAACGTCTTTGAATTCAGAGTAACATTCCACAAATTAAATCATAAATGGTAGAGTATTTTGAAAGTTAATGCATTAAAAAAAATTGTGAATATGATTTTATTGATTTTAAAAGAAAGCTTTATTTAAAATCTGTAATTTCCACCTAGGTTGTTCATTTGATGACCGGTTTGAAGGATTGTACCATAGATTGTACTGTGCTAAATAGGAACTTTAATAATTGATATGCATATCAACCTATGCTTACATTTAAGATGTTCTTTTTTACTCCTAAAAGAAAGTCCCCCTAACATGAAAGAAAACTGATAGTGCCTTTAAAACCTGTTAGAAAACATTGAGCTCTTACAGGACTTATTGTCCTACCTGTACCTATACGCATTTAAGATTTGCTTTACTATTCAGATACAGGTGGTAGATCTATGATCAGTCAGTTTACAGTAGCAGCAGCATAGCCTAGCCGATGGCAGTACTTAATTTTAATGATAAAGCCCTTTTTATGTTTGCAATAGAAATATCTCTTGCTATGCATGGGATTTCTTTAAATGCAGTAAAAAGACAAGTTCTTTAATTCAATTTATGGAATAGTTTATTTTGTAGAAAATGTAATCAATAAACACTTTTTTTTATTAGCATCATACGTTGTTTGCTATCAGAAATGAAAAACAAACATCTACAACACTCAAAAATATATTTACACTTATTGTGCAAAGAACACAGAAGGTAAATATATGAAAAGATGGAAAATGGCAATGGGTTTCGACTGGACACACCGATCATCATCAGGCCCAAAGAGAGAATTTGTTTTTCATTTCTAAATGTAATCAATGTACTGTATAAATTGCTTAATTGAGCAAGTAATGAGTTTATTTATCACGGTTTTCTGAAAAGTGATTAATAAAAATACAATATTAGTCTTGTTTGGTAGTCTTGAATGCAAAGCGAGACTAATGCAGCACTTTATATAAGATACAATAGGTCACATCGTAAATTTATACTCGGCTTCTAACAATTAATCTTTTTATACTTGTACGTACAACGTAACATTGAATATCACATCTTTTTTACATCCTTCACATCTCTATACAACTCATTGGCTTTTAAGTATCTGTACCAGCCTTCCTTACTCATGTTTATCTGTATCTATAGTTATGTTATCTATAGCATCCCTAGTGTCAGCATCATTTATTGGTGCTGTCGTTAAATATTCACTATTAGCTCCATTTCCAATGCTTATGTTAAAATTAGCAGATTCATTTTCACAATTGACTTCATCCGAACCATAGTCACTCCTTCCTTCAACAGCAACACCATTCCTAAATGCCCCATCTCTGTTGACAACTGAGTCTGGAACTGTTGCACAACAATTTCTAGTTTCATTCTCAACAGTATCACATTTGTAGCTGACATTGGTATTGTCTTCACAACTTGCAGGCCTCGTTCTAACATAATTTAGTGTTTCGGCTCCGTCACTAGAAGTTCTCGCCTCCAAAGAACTAGCTCTCCGGTTCATACTGATGTAGTCTCTACTCATACCGGTGGAAGTTGTCGTACTCTCATTTGGTAACAGTTTCTTAACCTCATACTGAGATTCTTTGTCACCCGCCGGCCCTACATTGCCACCGTCTATATTTATTTGCACGTCGTTCTGGTACTGGTTGGATGGTTTCACCCTCAGCACCGTGTAATGCTTGTGTCCCAGGTCGTTAAGTCTCCCCGTCACCTCCGCCTCAGCCGAGGACCTCCGCAGCGGCCTCGGGTTGTCATAGGCCTCCGCCTTGTTGCTCACCATTTCGTTTGCGTACTTAACCAAAGATTTTCGGTTTATTTCCTTCTCCACCTTCACTGGGTTTGGAATATTGTAGCCAAAATCTCGTTTTAAAATATCTGAAAAAGAAGGAATATTATTTGTAAATTCATATTCGTAAATTCGTTAAGATGCTATAAACTACATGCTGGTTTTGCCAACCCCGTAAGAGCCAGGGAAAAGTTAGGGATGGTTAACAGAGATACTGTACGATGACCTAGCTCTCACCGATATCATCCTCCGGGGAGAAGTCCGCCAGGTATCCCTTGTTGATGACCAGCCTATTCTCCATCTGGAGTGGCAGGTAGTCGGTCTCTTCCTGCAACATCTTCTTGAGCCGTGTGGAGATCTGCCAGAAGGGCGGCCTCTCCAGCGGGTCCTCGCGCCAGCAGTCCCTCATCAGCTCATACCTGCCACCGATATAAGCAATTAACAATAAGGTACTTGTCCAATTATCTGCCCGCAAACTGTATAAAATATATCACTTCAAAGTTTTGTCTAGAAATAGTTCCAAACATGCTAAGACGTATGTAACATTAAATAAGCAATGCTAGAAAATATTAAAACCATTTAAAGATAGAGCTAGTTCTGTACAGCCAATAAATAAAATAAAATAATAAATTCTGCAAAAATTGGGTATGTGAACTCTTATTGTTTTAGGCCCCCTTCCACTGTGATAACGTAACGTCGTTAAACTCTCTCTTGTATGTCCTATGTTGGTGGATATAAAAATAATTCAAAGAGCTTCTATTTCTTAGGAATATTCTATGTGCAACCTAATTAATAAATTATAAATATTGTAAATTCATTTTAGTTTTATAGTAAGTCTTCCTCAAGATTTTGTTTTAACAATGTCAAAGTAATACCTTAGAGGTGATAAAGGCTCTTCTTCCCCTGCAGTGCTTCCCCTGCTCCCATTTTCTGCCTTTATTTAAAGTCTGATAAGAGGTTTTTTAAAGAATAGTCCAGGTGCTAAACAGGTTGAGCATGCACTAAAAGTCTAACAAAACTTTACTTTTGATTATTGTTGGAGAGATTTAGTAGATATAAAAAATCTATATTTGCCACATTTCCAGAGTGGGCACAACATTGGGAACACCCCCTAGAGGAAGTCGCAGAGGAATATGTATTGGCCTATGTCATGTTATATATAATTTTAAAGGTCTTTCAATGTAGATCAAAACACCACAAATCCAATCTCCAAAGGTCAAATATAACACGAGTTATTGCAATTTGAAAATTCAGTAATATGCTTTTATGCAAAGTTTGACTTCCTGCCATTTCTGGCTTAAACGTTCATTTGAGGTTGAGTTGGCAACATTGTTTTCAGTTCTATTTGTATTCTATTTATGTCTTTTTTTTTCAAAGATAAATAACACCCAGAAAATTAAGTTAAAAGTTATCTTTTAAAATCTTATTTGCTGTCTCCGATTGCTGTCCAAAATATTATGATTACTTTATGATTTTAAGCCCGATTTGGGACAGCCCATGAAAATTTTAATGAAATATTTAACCTAAGCTTTAGGACCCTGTTTAACAGAAAACAATGCTGCAAAGCAGACTTCAAATGAACGTTCGAGTCAGAAATAGCAGGCAGTCAAACATTGCATAAAAGCATTTTACCGAAATTTCAAAACACAATAACTCGTGTTATATTCGACCTTGAGATCAGGTTTGTGGAATTTTGATCTTAATTCAAAGACCTTTAAAATGATATACAACATGAGATAGGCTAATACAGTTTCATCTGCAACTACCTCGGGGCGTCCCCCTTGTTGTGCCCACTCTGGAAATGTGGCAACATTGATTTTTCACATCTACTCCGAATGACAATCAAATTTTGTTACAATTTCAGTGCATGCTCAACCTGATTAGCGCCTGGACTCGAAAAACGCTTGGGCTATTTGATTTGCTTTTTGATTGTTTACAACTTTAGATCAACTTTTAGATCATCATAGCTTAATATCGATTCAAAATATTAAAAAACCTAAAAGCGAATAAAATAGTTCAAGTCTTTATCTTTTATTTAAAAACTTTAATCTTTTAACCTTTAAAACCACTTTTATTGGGCTTTAAATAAAAGGAAATATTGGAGTATGTGAAGCAGGCTGGCACTGAAATTTTGACCCACAAACCTCAGAATGGTTGTGCAACAATGCGAAACGTATCCCAATAATTACCTCAATGGCCACTTGACAGCGCAAACTCCCCCTCTTAAATACTGGTCATTATCCTTCAGAAAGATTTGAACTAAGTGGAAAAATAGCATGTTTATCTTTAAAAGAATTTGAGATTATGCATAACATGTTTCATTAAGATTCAAAAGCGTAGAACACAATCATCAAGTTAGTTGCACAACCTATAAAACCGGATTAATACAGTGAGATGAAGGATTAATTATAGCATTATAAGAAGGCCAAAATATGTCCTGTTTAGAGGGAATGAATGGTGCCAGTTTAACGTACAGGGAGTGGGTGCAGGTGAGGGGGCGGTCCATGCGGTAGCCGGCGCGCAGCAGCGGGTAGAGGCTGTGGACGGCGACCCCCGGGTACGGCGAGCAGCCCAGTGTGACCAGCTCCCACAGGACCACGCCGTAGCTCCACACGTCGCTCCGGGTCGTGTACACGTGGTCCGACAGCGACTCCAGTGCCATCCACTTCACCGGCACTGCAGCACAAACAGCACATTAGAAACAAGCCTCATGACCATGGACGGAGTTAGAGTCTGGGCTTCTTGGGGGAGCACACGTTAGATTCCCGTACAAAAATAAATAGACTAAAGTGTAATTTTTTGCCAATATAATTGTTTTACTTTACTGCAGTTAAAATAACTACACAGGAATAATTAGAAATCACAAGAAAGGGTTAAACAGGTTGTTGCCAATATAACTATATTGACATTAATGCAGTCAACATAACAATAAGTTTTAGATACAAATAAATACCCCCCGTCGCAGCAGACCTGCGTACTCAGCGAATTTCCAAATTAGTAATATTAATTTTGACCAGCTAAACTTGTAAACAAAATTTCATCACGTGCTCATAAATAGGGAAATAAATGTCTATTCTCCTTAAGATAAATTTAGGGAATGATTATGCAGGTATGCTGCCATGGGGGACACTAAAAGAAAGTTTTTAGCATAGAAAAAATTTATTTCGACCATATAAAGCCATATAGTAAGTTTCATCAATATCTGTCCCAATATCTGTCCCTAAATAAGAGTTTGCCTATTCTCCATATGATTAACATGGGAAAAGAGTATGCAGGTTTGCTGCCATGATAAGTACAAAAACCAAGATTTTTTACCTTAAGTGGATGAATCTCAAACAAATGAAGCTAAATACCAAGTTTCATCCAAAAATATTAGTTAATAAGTGAAATATTAACACATCCTTATTCTCCATAAGATAACATTGGAGCCCCAAAAGACAATGTACTGTCTTTAGACTTTGTAATTTCTCGGTAACCAATGGAGATAGAGCAAAGCTTCAAAATACTAAATTGTGTGTTTTTTTTAGCTAAATCCAATGGTCAAAATAAAAATTTGAAATTTTCAAAAATTACATATGAAAAATTTAAAAAACCCATTTTTGGGGTACAAAATCCCCCAAAACTACCCCTTCCGGTAGGTCGATATGTCTGGTTTTCGAACTCATCCAAATAAACGTAGGATTACACATCTCTACCAAATTTGGTGTCGATCGGACCATTTTTACAAGAGTTATCGTGTCTAGGGACACATATATATACATATATACATATATATATATATATATATATATATATATATATATATATATATATATATATATATATATATAAATTTTAATGACTATTATTTTTGGTCTCTGGGCACCTCAAAACGAAAAAGTAACATGGTCCCGGGCTTAAGTCTTACCATGAGACCTACGGTAATAGCTTATTCCCTATGGGAAATTCGCTAAAAACTAAAACAATCTTGAAAAATATAATAAAAAATAACCTATATAATATCTTATATAATAATAAATAAATAAAAATATAAAAAAATTTAATAATCTAAGTATAAAGGTTTAAGTTAGTTTTACCTGAGTCTGCCAACGTGATTCTCTGTCTCCTTCCTAGGTGACGCGTTTCGAGTATTAAATACTCATTGTCGAACCTTACTTACAACAACACTTAAATCATCACTCGTACGAGGTCGTCAAAGTTTTTTAAAATCACAAACATACAAAACATTTAGGGCTCGACACGACCGGCTCGCGTGCGCGCACTTGAATGGGATTGTCATGACTGTCCTAAATAATGTTTTGTATGTTTGTGATTTTAAAAAACTTTGATGACCTTGTACGAGTGATGATTTAAGTGTTCTTGTAATAAGGTTCAACAATGAGTATTTAATACTCTAAACGCGTCACCTAGGAAGTAGATAGAGAATCACGTCGGCAGACTCAGGTAAAACTTAAACCTTTATATTCAATTCAAGTGATTCGGAGACAAAAACTCGAATATATGAATAATCTAAGATACAAAAATTTAATATATAGTCTCATACCAAATCCATTCTTGTGAAACACCTACAAATGAAATGACACAAATGTATAATCATAATTTAAACAAGAACATGTGTTCTTTCGTCCCGAAATATTAAGAGGGTTAGTGCAAATAAATGTTGTGATTACAACTTATAGGCATATGTAAACCCATAGAATATACATCAATAGCGCTAGGCGAGTTTGATAGCTGCAGAGGTTTCCGAGAATAATGTTTTAAAATAACTATTTAAGATAGAGATTGGCTCTTATCTTCTTCTAAAAGTAGAAAGGCAAATCTCTTTTTTTGCGGTAATAGAATTTTTAAATAAAATTTCTAATTTCAGTTATAACTGTTTAAAATCATCAATTTTTTTCCAATTTTTAACTGAAGTTTTCAGTTAGTTTTGTTGAAATAGTTTAAAAAGTGTAATCTAAGAAAAAGGGTACCGTTCTTCTTCAATATGACATCTTATTTATAGCTCTACTACACTGAATGTAGAAGGAGATAACACGATTGTCAAAAACCAAAGCCTTAACACGTTGGCTACCGAACGTCACACATATGTGACATAATGTTAAAAGAAAACCTTAAATATAGACCAGCGTCACATATATGTGTCGCTCAAGGTGATTCCAGTGTACCGACGACACATATATGAAACGCTCAGGTCAAATCCATTGTACCGACGACACATATATGGGACGCAGTCATGGTTGAGTTAACTGACTCGCCACGCCCATTTGGTACACTCAATCAATCTAAAACCTGTTCATCGGTCTATAGGAATGTGTGACACACATGTGTGTCGCTTGGTCTCTGGGTACGACCTCAATTTTTATTTTTTACAGATTTTCAAAGTTGACCATCTTGTCTGCTACCCTCACATGCTACCCTCAGTGTTTGTTTACTACACATTCCAGATGGCGTTTTTTATTGCGTGACACATTGTCCTGTATATTTTAGTATTTTTAGTGTAGTAAAACTATTTTTCATTTATTTCCCAGTCATCCAACTCATGACACATATGTGAGACTGTCGGTCTATAGCAAACAAACATAATACAAAATATTACTATAGACCAGATGTCACACATATGTGACGCAATAAAAATGCTACAACAGTACTGAAATCAATTTTTTTCCTAACTTTTATGAGGAAATATATATTTTACACATCAAATTGTATAAAAATTGCGAAACAAAATTTTTGGTCTCTGGATTAGTGTTGGTCACAATGACTCGGTCTGTGGTGAGAGTATCAAGTACTAGGATCAGTCTGCTGGGAACTCCCGGCGACCCGAATTTCTGACCGTCGGTAGCCAACGTGTTAAGTTTAACATGTTATAAAATATACTAGAAACCGCCTCCTGATCGAAATTTGACCACAATTTCAGTTGATATGAACCAAAGAAGTTTACAAATAATATTTTATAACGGAAACATCTGTTCTTCCTGTTTTGTCTATGATTCAACCAATCACATTTCCTCCATAAGATTAACATTGAAACCTTGAAAGCCTGTGGGGCGTAGCCCAGAGGGCCGATGTAAGTTATAATGGGATTCTGCTCTTCTACAGGACCCTACCTTTCTAACGGTATGCATGGATTTCTCCTAAGATGCACATAAGCTCAGAAAAAGGGAGGAAAAGAAACATGCTTGCCTATTAATATATAGATAGATAAAGCCAGAAATTATACTTAAAAGACATGTACCAAAGCTTAAATTATTTTATAGGTAACGAGTTGCTGTTTGACGAAAGTCTCTAGGTGTAATAATAACTTCAAGATTTGAGAATAATGGATGAGTGTTTTTCAGCCATTTATCCTAGGTTTAGAGCCTTATTCTTAAAACAAATGCCATCCTATTAAGATCCTATTAAGACAAATGCCATGCTTTGCACTGTTGTAGCATGGGTAGTGTGCAGACAATTTTTGGCCGAGCGCGTACAGCTCCCAATACCACTGCCTATACACCTAGACAGGTGTGTGGTGCGGCGAGTACGATGTAAATTTGTCATTCTCAGTAGCTCTTCATCCTCCCAGCGCAGCGCAGGGCTTTGTTGGGGAAATTGAATCACACCGCTACTATCAAAATATTTGATTTCATATATCATTCTGACATTGTATTTTATTCCATTTATCGCTTGATAAAACTAAGTTTAAGATATGCGTCTAAGTAAATACTTCAATTATATTAAAAGCGGATAAAAAAAATAATAATCTGACCAAGCTGGGGGGGGGCATTGATTATGGTTAATGGAGATTAAGGGTTTAACCATATTACTGTATATTTAACCATTTTGAGTTACATACCTCTTCCTTTGCTGCGCTTGAAGTAGGCATCATCTTCATAAACGTCTCGAGAGAGACCAAAGTCTGATATTTTGCACAGGAGTCCAGAAGCCAATAGCACGTTTCGAGCAGCTAAGTCACGGTGCACGAGCTGCAACACGTTTGGTGTTAGCAGAACATCATTAGTGTTTGTTATTTATAAAATTTTTAAAATAAAATTAAATATTTTACATGATTTTTTTAAAACAAAGTTTAAGCATTTCGCAAAAAATTTCGCTAACTAATAAATTCATGGTACTTTTCATGAGGGCACTTAGTTTATAAATATTTGAGTTCTGAGATATCAATATTGGTTGCCGTTTTAAGGCCAGGCCCTTCAAGTGTTTTCTTTTCTGGCTCTTATAAATATGGACAAGGTAAAAAATTGAAACAAAAATATCTGGAGGATATTTTATGAAAATCTAAAAATCAGAAGAAGGCCTACATAAACAGAAGTAATAGATTATGTTCAGCACTACAATAGGGAGTTGTGAATATTCATCTTGTACTCTAAAACAAGCTCCGTTTGTACGGGCAAAGTTTTTTTTTTTTTGCTCCAAGGATTTTTGATTTTTTTATTGAATATGGGGGTTTTGGCCACCAGAAATCTATTGGAGCTGGTCCCATAGATGGGAAAAATCCGGTTTTCGCGCTAGACCCCTTCAAAGTTTCCATGTTATCCTTATGGAGATTTTTAAATTGAACAAAAACCAGCTGATAACTGTAGATAAAATAAACCAATGTGTTACATCTTTAACCTGTGGTTTTAGGAAAATCATACCAATGTGCAGCAAACCTTCCGCCTGGCGAGTGAGCGGAGCAAACGAGCTTTGTGTGAGAAACGAAAGTAATATTTTACCGAGCTTAAGCTCGGTCCCCCTGGTACTGAGTAATAAAATAATATCTCCATCACAGAAGACATGCTTACTCAGTGGCTTTCCATGTAATTTAATGATTTTTCATTATAACACTTCTTTAATAGAGTTATACAACATATCTTACTCACAGTTCTTTAGCATCTGTGGACCTCACAACAAAAAATATAATGTCTCATGCTTTTGTGTATTAGGTTTTACTGTGAATACTTTAGTGGGAAGTAGACAACGTTCATAGAATAAAAGTTTAACCTATCAGATTTATTGGGGTGAAAAAAAATGTAATACACCTACATACACCACAAACACACCACAAAATTCAACACACGAATCTGTAGACCTGATTCCCTTTTACCTTGTTTTCAGCAAGATATGCCATGCCATTGGCAATCTGGCAAGCGAATGTGAGGAGTGTCTTGAAAGAGAGCGGCTCGACGGCCTGGCTGGGGGAACCTGGCGCCGGGGGAACCAAACGACTCCGCCGCAAGTACGATCTACACACATTACACATGCTCACAAGATACAAACTAAAAAACAATACATAGCATTGCATTACACAACAATATTGTATTGAACTGGTTGTGTTTATAACACAATAATTTTTCTTTGTCACAACTTACATAATAAAATAATGGATCTGCACCACAAAAGAGAAAAAACCTCTCACAGGACAGATCGTAAGGCTAGCAGGTCTCGGCTAGTAGGTCTGCCATCTCTGATGATGTTTAGTGACTCACCTGAGAGAGCCGTGCTCGGCGTACTCTATGATGATGTAGACGGGGCCCCCAGTGGACGTGCAGGCCCCCAGCAGTCTGACCACGTGGGGGTGACACACGTCCTTCATCATTTGATACTCGGCTAGTAAGTCCGTCATCTCTGATGATGTTGCGGTCACTTTGAGAGTTTTCACTGCTACTGTGGTTACACCTATCAGCCAAAAATAAAAAATTGTTGACACTGTACAGTTTACAATTAATTATGCCTATATATTATCTAATCAATCAAAGTATACTCAAAGGATCTCAAACTTTTTCATGTGGTCCTCAATTAATTTAACTTTCTTGTTAGATTTATTTTATAAAATCATTCAGTGTTTTATCAATTCTTATCCCTTAATGAGTTATATCAGTTAAAAATCTTCCTTCAAACTAATTGAAAATGTATTCTCAAATTTCCCCTACAGGGAATACGCTTTTTTTATTGTTACATAGCAATAGCGTTCACTCCTGAAACTGAAGATATGACATTCTTGAAACGCACTCATTCTGTGCAATGGCCTAAGTCATGGGGAGAATAAATATTATGTTGATGAGTTCCCGATTATTTTATGGTCAAATTACTAATCTATCTAATCTGAAAAAAGATATGAACTGTTATTATTTCTGAATTTTTTTGTTGACTTTTAGGTAAAGTCCCATTTCTTCGTCCGCCTATACCGCATATTTTCAGCGATCAGTAACTTTAATTTAAAAGTAATAAATTTAACTACATTCTATGAGAGGACACTATAATATGGTTGCACTAAGTACCTTTTACACCATCTATGTTCATCGCACGTGCTTTCAGTACCCTGCCAAACTCTCCCTCCCCTAAACACTGTTCGATCACCAGTGATTCTCGTGGGAATTCCCACCTTGGGTCAGGCTGAAACAGGGTTGGGACAGGTGATGAGTGGTGAATGTTGAACAAGAAGACGGTAACAAAAACTTCTTGGCGGTTCGTACCTATGTTGGTGTAAATATATATCTTTTTGCTCCTAAACAATAAAGAAATATGAAATTACATTAAATTTTATTTTTAACTTTAAGAAATAAAATTTTGAATTATTTCAAACATTTTATTCATTAAAAGGTTATTTTAGTAATTTTAGGCCCATTATTAAAAAAATTTTATCATGCCATAAAAATAATAACATCACCTCAACTAAACACTTCGTAGACGAATTGACAACTCATATAAATATTAATGGAAACTAAATTTTGAAAAGTTTGTACTAAATATTTTATATTTTAAATAATCAATTGCAAACCCATTAACTTATATTGTGTGGTAATCATTTTGAAACTGTATTTGGACCAGAGATTTTACAATGAAAAATAAGAGTAAAGAAGAATATGTTTGCACAGATATGAATATGTTGTGTTGAATATGTTATATATTTGCGATGGTATCCTGCAATTTGAAATGTCTGCTTTGAATATCACTTAACCGGGAGATATATAAATAAGTTTATAAAAAAACATAAAAATTGTCAAATAAAATCAATTTTTTAAGCGTTGTCCGCCTTGTTATCAAAATAGAAAATCATATACAGACGGTTCTCAGTATTACATACAATTTTGTACGCTTTGCTGATTGTACTCTGCACATTACAGTAGACTCCCTCTTAACTGACCACTTTTTAACCGGTCTATACCCTGACACAAAAACAGCATCATTTTATCGGCTATTTTTATCTGTAGATCGCTTTAACCGGACCTGTTTTACCGGTAGTGTTGTTTTCTTATCTACTGTATCATTCAATTTAACGTTATATAATCATATTTACGTTCTTAATCTAATTAAAATATACTGGCCTGGACAGAAATGAATGCCACTGGAAGTCAATGTATTTGGACTAGATATCCATTAGAGCCCAATAAAGAAATTAATTACAGTAGACTCCCTCTTAACCGGCCACCTTTTAACCGGTCTCCGCTTTAACCGGCCTACCCTGACACAAAATAACATCTTTTTAACCGGCCATTTTTTATCTCAACATCGCTTTAACCGGCCCTGTAACGCCGGAAACATGGTTTTCTTATCTACTGTATCTTTCAATTCAACGTTATTTCATATTGGCGTTCTCAAACCATTTAAAATATAACATCCTGGACGGAAGTGAATGCCACCGGAAGTGAATGCGTTTGGACCTACTATCCAGTAGACCACAATTATAGAAACAAATTATTATTAGTTTGAGTTTGTTGTGGATTTTATAGGTGTCGGGTGTTAGTTATAAATCATTTACAGTATGTATTTCAAGTTTTTTTCAAGTGATAATTATATTTAGACCATATAGAATTGTAGGTTGGCGTTCTTAAATGAACATCGGTTTAACCGGCCAATTCATTATCCGGCCGGGGCCTGGTCCCGAGGTGGCCGGTTAAGAGGGAGTCTACTGTATTGTTAGTTTAGATTATTTGTGGTTGTCATTAGTGTCGGATATTATCAAAAAATTATGTACAGAAATATATTTAGGGTTGTTTTTTAAGTCATAATTGTATTTAGGCCATATAAAATTGTAGGTTGGCATTTTTAAATGTACATCTGTTTAACCGGCCAATTCATTTTACAGCCGCGGCCTGGTCCCGAGGTGGCCGTTTAAGAGGTGGCCGTCCGTCACTCCTAGCTGTGATCCTAGCTGTGGATCAGTTGATCCTACCAAACATAAAAGACGGATGTTCTATCAACTCATACAACAACGATCAATCACCTTATAATACTCCGGTTTGTCGATTTGAGCAAATTTCCCAAATTGAAATGAAGGAAGTAATTCTTTCTATGAAAAACAAGTTTTCCTCCGGCTACGATGAAATTCCAATGAATATAATAAAAAAAAAATCACTTCCATTTATTTTAGAGCCTCTCACTCATTTAATCAACTCCTCTCTAATAACCGGAACTTTTCCTCACAAATTAAAAATTGCAAAAGTAATTCCGTTATTCAAAAAAGGGGACCGTACAGAACCTTTGTGTTACCGGCCCATATCTTTACTTCCAGCTTTCTTCAAATTATTTGAAAGAGTGGTTTACAATCAATTTTCTAATTATTTGGAAAATAATAACTTATTGGAAAAAGAACAGCATGGTTTTAGAGGAGGAAAGTCTACCATAACAGCAGGGGTGAATTTTATTCAATCAATAATTGATGCAATAGACAAAAAAGAAAAAAATAATTGGCATTTTTCTTGATCTGTCAAGAGCTTTTGACAGTGTCTCCCACAATAAATTGATAACAACTTTAAGTAATCTGGGAGTTAGAGGTAAAGAACTCAAATGGTTTGAGTCTTACTTATCGGGCATACTACAATGTGTAGAAGTGGAGCATATTTCAGATAACTTTACACCTAAACTTAACACCAAATATATAATTAAAATGTGCTCAAAACTAAAACCAATAAAACATGGTGTCCAACTTTACTCTTTCTTTGCTATGTAAAGGGTCTTCCAAGAGTTCTTCCACCCTTACATGGTGGAAGCAGTAAAGTTTGTTTATATGCTGACGACTCAAATATTCTATTTTCAGTGAAATCAATAGAAAATGTTGAAATTTCATCGTTTTTGGGTTTAGCAATGATAAAAGACTTTTTAAATGGTAAAAATCTTCTACTAAATTCAAATAAATCAAAATTTATTTTATTTTCCACAAAAAAAGCAGTAAATCATAATTCACCACAGATTCTTTTGGATGAAGATTCTCTTGACCAAGTTCAAGAAACAAAATTTTTGGGCCTAATCATTGATGAAAATTTAAGGTGGGACAACCATGTAACCCATGTTGTTGGTAGAATTTCCTCTGGTATCTTTGCTTTAAAACAAATGGCAAAATTTTGTAGCTTGGAAACTTTAAAAATAATATATTTCTCAATGATTCATTCTTATTTGTCTTACGGGATTGGCATATATGGTGCAACATCAAAAAAGAATTTGGACAAATTACTTCTTCAACAAAAAAGAGCTATTAGAACCATGCTGAATTTAAAAACTACAGTTTCTGTTAAGGAAGAATTCACAAATCTGGGAATTTTGACTGTTTATATTATGGGTTGATTATCCTTGAAACTGTAAACTTTGTCAAAAAATTTGCTAACCCTCTGTTACAAAATTCAAATCATTTGTATAACACCGGCTTAAATCGTAAGGTTGAAAAACATAATTTTGAATTTTTTTAAAAGAAAACGGTTTTTTAGGTACTAAATTTCTTCATCACCTCCCACGAAAGTTCATTGTGGAGGTTGATGAATACAATTTTAAAAAAGGGTTAAAGGATTACTTATTGTTTGATATGAGGCTCAACTGATCCACCAGCTCTATGAGAAAATATTATAAGAAATAAAAAGAATTCATTTTGATTTAGAGTTATTACTTAGGGAATGGTTTTTTATAATTTCTGATTTGTTTTATTTTGTTAAACACTTGACACTATTCTTGTACCATGTACAATTTGTGAATAAAGAATTTATGAATATGAATACTATACCAAAATCATGGGCTCCGGTGGAGGTGGCGGCGGCAGCGACAGTGACGGATGGCTGCTGATGGGGTGGGCGAAGGTCTGAAGCAGGGTGTCAGCTGCCCGCTGCGCTTCCAGCAGAGAGTTGGACGTGGCCACCAGTTTGCGGCTGCTGCTTTTCCGTCTACTGCACATGAACAATGATTAATCTACATTCCAATTCAGTTCTCATATTTGTATTAGTAGGTGATGTAATATAAGAGTATCTTTAGAATGATGGAAATATGTATCTCAAACGATTTTGGAGATGGTATTGTTTTAAATTTGGAATTATAGGTTTTAATAGGGGATAATGATCATTTAAATCATGCCTAATTTAATTTACAAACCAAAAATGTACTCCCATCTCAGCAGACCTACGTACTAAGTGAATTGCCTATTTCTATTTCATATTCTAATTCATTATTTCTCCCCCATAAACACCATGAGAATCAGGATGTAGGTTTGCTGCTAAGGGAGTTCTGTAGGAAAATATGGGATGATCCCTCCCCATTGCAGGTACATACTAAATTGTATGAAAATCTGGTATCTTTTTATCTTTTAAATCTTATGGGGGTTAGTATGTTTGTTGCCATTTAGTTGTTGTAAGCAAATACCGGTTGTCCACAAAGTCTTGCCCTAATTTTATAGCTTTGCTATATGGACACCATAATAGCCACTTGCATCTTGGATATCTTGTTTTCAAGTGAATTTAATCTAGTTATTCCCTCATTCATTTGTTAATACCTAAGATCAGCTGAATGACCGAGTTGACTTATAATGCACTACAAAAACCAACCGTCATGGCTGGGCTAAATTGCCACCTCGTTCACGACTTTTGACCTCTCTAGATTTCTTTTCGTAGGAGTTTGTCTAAAATTTTCTGTTAATCCTTTGTTAGTTCTGAATTGATAAACTCTAAAAAGGAGAATAATAAATGCATTACTTAATGGAAAATGTTAACTTAAAAAAAAAAAAAAAAAACTGTTGTTAAACAGAAAAAAATAATAAAAAAAGTCGCTTTGAAGATTAACAGGCAACCCAAGGAGCACATATACAAGTGTGTTGAGTTTGTGTACATCTATAAACAACTTAAGAAGTCACTTGTTAAAACTAGATACCGAATGTTATTAAGTTATGTCAATGAATAAACATTGAGACAATTTAAAGTAAAACTTAAACAATAAATTAAATATGTCATAAACATAAATACCTAGAATCAGAATGTTTAAATACTTACTGTCGTCGAGATGTGAGGAACAACAGAAAGAAGAGACAAGAGGACATGATCAAGATGACGCCGATTGCGGCCTTCGTTTGACACTTGAAGCCACACCCTTCTTTACGGCGGCTCTTTGTTTCGCCAAAGCCCCCAAGCATTTTGGTATCTATATAAGAAATTTTGTGGTAATACAGTATTTGTTTTTTTTTTTTTTTTTTCTTAATTAAACTTCTAGGATCCGAAAACTTGTAATTTGTCTCTAGGAAAAACTATTACAAATTGAGATTTACTTGAAAATATATATTTTTCAATGTAATCAATCTTTATAAAATGAATGATTCATAAGCATATCAACTTCATATTAAGCTTATGATAGGAGGCTTGTAGTATATGTTTAAATTAATGAGGTCATGCATTGAAAACAAAAATTGAGCTTTGACAATATAACAAATAAAAGTAGACCTACATGAAAAGTGTCACGTTTAAGGTTAATCAAATAGCCACTTTTGAACTCTTTGTATTTTCATAGCCTCTTGCTGAAGGTCATCTACAGTAGATCTTCAGATGCTGACCTGGAACCAAGAAGAGGCTGTTGGTAGCGGTGAGGTTATGTGGTGTCTGTGTGGCCTTGGACGGCGAGGTGTGGTTCTTGGTCATCCTGAGCGGCGGAGGAGACAGTCCCGCGCAGACACAGGAGCCGCCGTGGTCGCAGGAGCAGTGCGTGCCTGTGGTGAGGGGCTGCACTCCGTGGCCAACGTCCCGCACCCGCCCCGCGCCCAGCACCGCCACTGAAGACACACATCACAACTAGGCAATGAACACATCCTTTATTTGATAAATATTTTTACACAAGTTTACAGTTGTGGGAAAGAAGTTTACAAAAAATCCTCAGTGCATCTATAAAACAGTCTGCTACATGAAATAAGTAATACAAGGTAAAATTCAATATATGGTAAAATAAAAATTCTTATCGTGAACAAATTAACCTAATTAGAACACAATTTATATAAGACAGTGACAATTCAGTATATAATAAAATCTAAAATAAGAAAAAAAAACAGTAATAAAAATCTTTGGATTCAATTACATACCTATAACTTTGATCATTTAGGAAAACAAACTACAACTTCCCTTCTACCATAAACTTGCTACTTAGAGGATATGGATTTCTTTTAAAAATATAGTGAGGTTGGGTGCACTAAGATTCTTAATATTCATTTTAAATAGTGGCTTCCTTTTATTTAAAATTAAACTATAATACTTTTAGTGAACTACTAACACGAACAACTACATAATCAATTAAAATAACTTTATTCAAAGAAGTACATGTCAGGTACAGAATGGTGTCATACACAACTACCAATCAAATATACTATATATCCTAACAAAACTCTTTTTGGTTGTAAATAAGTTTATTTACCCACCCTACGCCCAGCATCGCCCCTGGCGGCACCCATCACAGCCACTTCAACCAGTTAACTTCAACCATTAACAAATATTTTTTGTTAGTTAAGTATATTATTTTTATGCTTAAATATGTTTACGTCAATAAAAATATTATTTCATTTACAAATGGTTAGTTCAGTATATTATTTTTATGCTTAAATATGTTTACGTCAATAAATATATTATTTCATTTAGATACCAAGTGAAGAAGATTATTCATTAAACAGTTAAGTTTTCAATAATCAACGAGTAACAAGAACTAAATGCCCAGTTGCTTTTTAAAATGCTAACCCTATTTATTGTGATGCCTTGTATCACTTTGATCGTAGACTAAAACCAGATTTCTCCATGTCATGCAGTTCCCAATTCGATTATTTATATATATTTGGGAAGGAACAGGCGAAAGTTAAATTGCTAGAAGATCAAGTTATATAATCTTAAGGTCATCGATATTAAGTTTTAAGGTTGAGTATACAATTTTCACTTTTGGTTTAAGCCACAGTTAGGTTTTTGCCTACTTGTGCAGTCCTGGAGGCAGGTGAGGTTGCGCGAGAGTCGCTCCAGAGGGTCGCACCAGAGGTCGGGGCAGCGCGCAGCATCCACAGTGCACGTTGAGTACCCAACCCCGGCAGCGACGGACCACTCGCACCTTGCCACCCTACCGTCGGCCCTGTGACACCGACTAGTTATAAGTAGATAAACTTAAATATGACAAATTCATTATTTTATTCAAACATTTAAATGTTGGCCTAATCAGTGGTTTATGCACTTTGCTCAATTTTCTATACCTCACAAACTTTATTAATTAATTGTATAATGTGAAAAAGTAAAAAATGACCAAACAAAACGACTCGTTTACCCGGAGAGTCGGCCAAGGCCGTGTGCGCAGCTGGTGCGGCGACAGTCGCGCTGCTCGAGGCCGGAGCACAGGTTGTCCCGGTGGTCGTGGTCGACGCAGGGTGGGCCGGTGGGGTCCACTACCTCCACCGCCACGGGGGTGGAGTCCCGGCGACCATTGGTCTCCCTCCACTCCACCGTCAATCTGCGACACATTTCATATGCACTGTAGTGAAAAGTTAATATAAGAAGTGTTGTAGACTCAAATATGATAAATGTTATGGCTTGAAGTATTTGACTTTGTACCTGTGGTATATTTTTATATTTGTTATCGCCTGATTGTATTTCTCATGTTAATTATTTTGTCAGATTTGTTTTATTCATTTGTTTATTTATTCTTATTGAAGATGTTTTGTGTAAGACAATTTTTGCTAAATAAAGCCTTAATTTTCTCTTTAAAGGTTTATTACAGTACCTGATGATTGGTGGCGCCCTCTGCAATGCCGCAGGGTCCGAGACGTAAATGATACCGGCCCGCTCAGTGACGTTGATCCCGGGCACCGGGTATCGGAGGACGAAGGTCGGCCCCGCAGTGGTGTCCAGGTCGCGGGGGTTGCGGGGCTCTGCTACCCTGGCGTGCTGCGATGCTGCCCGTGACACGCGGACCGCCGTGGGGTACTGCACCACCGGGGATGGCTGCTGCTGCGACAGCGAGATGAGCGGGGCGTGGCCGCGGAACACTACAGGCACGGCCACCTGCAGATGATGATCTGTGCTTGTTATGAGGGTACCTTGATTATCATATTTAAATTGAGGTTACTTTGTCATTAGACATGAGGAATCAAAGATACGTTCTGTTTCTTTTCTGACTTATTAAAGGATTTTGGAATAAAAATCACAACAAATAACAAACACAATTCTTTTGTTAAGGTGATCAAATTTTTACAATTTGTACTAAGAGTAAATTTACTGAAGCAAACCTTTTTTATAAGAAATCACCCAAGGATGTAACATAAAATTCATTCTAAGACTGATTAGGGAAGTTTCTCAGAAGTGCTTATACCAAAAATTAAATTTGTAATAAATAAGACTGAGTTTTTAAAGTTTTAAATTTACAATTATATTTTTATTAAAGGCCAACACACGGATCACAATCTGAAAAGAAGAAAAATAAATCCCAACCTAATCTGATTAAGCTTCAGTAAACTCACTTAATGTCCTTAGATGAGAAACCTATAATTTTCTTGACATTTACAATTCGGCAGAGGAAATGTTTCAGTCTTTTTATGGACATTTCCTAGTTATAATTTACCTGTGCTGCCCCTTCATAACATAAGAAAGAGCATGTCAAAAAAACAGCACCTGGATTACAAAAGGATTGCTTATTGTTTCCAGAGAAAAATTAAAACAACATGTCATTACCGCAAAAACAACGAGAAATGTGCATTTCAAAAATTATTTCAAGAACTACAAGAGAATTTACAGAAAAGTAATTTGAAGGGCAAAATCACATAAAGTCAAACAAAAAGCTGAGAGAAAATAAAAACATTTCAAAAACTGCTGTGGGAGTGATTATGAATTTAAAAGTTGAACAGATCAATTCCTATTCAGCTCAAAATAAAGGAGTTGAACTCAGGACTTTTTGAGAGTGGCAGTGGCAGAACATTTCAATGACTTATTCTCCCGTGTTGCTGAGAATGAAGCCTCGTCATGTCTTAAAGGCTGCTCCGAGAAGATTGAAGGTGCATTAGCATCAATGTTGATGATACCTACCAAAGCAGAGGACATGGCAAACATACTCGGGGGTTCTAGGTCACTTGTGGATGGAGGCCTGTGACGTAACCAACCCAGACCCAGTCTCTGGCGGCCATCGCTAAACCACTGTCTCTTCAGTCTGCTGTTGGGGCTCCATCAAGAGAGACAGAGATGGCTCGGACCGGCTACTCGCCAAGACGACACTTTCATTAATTTAAATTTTGTCATTTGTCAATGATCATAGAATTGAGGTTAATTGTCTGTTTTGTTTACAAAAACACTGTAAAGTGTAGGATATGGATCACCTAGCTGGAGCAGTAAACAAATAGACAAAAATAACGTCTTATTTTGGCCGAAATAAGGTTTAATTTTCATTTTGTGGAGTTATAAGGCATTTTCTAAGTGATTCCATATTATTCCTATCATCTAGGGGCCATAAGAAATCCATTGATAGCCAAAAGGCCATGACATGTTTAGTAGTTTTCTGTAAATGCAGGGTGTCCCTGAACTCTCTCTACCGAACTCCTAAGGTACGGTACTATTCCTGACCTAAAGACAAGCTGAACTATCATATTTTAAATTTCCAAAACCCCATAGTTAACCACACAGAAACCATTTTGTATTTCTTTAATATAAATTTTTACTTTAAGAACGGTTAGTTGTAATAAGTTGAAACTTTACAGATTTTTAAGGTCAAATTAAAGAAAAATAATCAATTTTTTTAAATTCATATTTTCAAAATGGCGGCTGTTTAAAATCTTTATCCTTAAAGTGAATAAAAACTACATAAGGTAGCAAAATTTATGTTGTTATTTGGTTTTTAGAAAATTTAATTACAAATCCGTAATTTCCGCGCGAAATATGCGGTCGTGGTACCAACTCGACAATATGGAACTCATTCCCAAACTGCTCCCGCAGAAGCGGTACGGCCGTGATGTGACTAGCAACTAGCCTGAGTTAAATCCCTCTAAGAAACACACAGAACGCTCGAGGCGCGGCGTATCTTCTACTCTCCTATTCTGTTAGTTTCCTAGATTATTGTAGGCTAATAATAACCTATTTTATTTACCATTGCTATACCGCACTGCGCATAGCGGCAATAGATAGGCCTATACCAATACATGGTATACTAAGAGTCCATCAGTACTGAATGTAAAATTTGTTACATTGCTTTATTTTAACAAGACATAGGAATCTTCTGTATGACAAATACAATTTGAGGATACAAGTATGAAATTTAAGTACAATATGAAAGTAGCGTTGAAGAGAGGATTTACCGTGTTGGGGGGCGGCAGGTTGGTATCAGTGACCTTGACCGTGACAGGGTAGGGCGACTCGGGGAGCGAGCGACCCGCCCGCGGCGCCACATCTGCAACAATCACAAGTGTCACGTGACTGTGCCAGGCTGAACCGGGAATACAACACACAAAGAAGGAGAAGAACTCCTTAAAAATGCGTACCCCGCCGGAGTACCAACAATTTGTTCTGTGTTCCGTGATAGGGTAGAAAAATGTTTTAATAAATTGTTACCTTCAAGTTTAGTAGCATTGACTCAAGGTCGTAGCCAGTGGGGGGGGGGGGGTCAGGGGGTCGAAACCCCCCCCCCCGAAATTTTTTCACAAACCATTAAAAACAGACCAATAAAAAATATGTAGAATTTTTCCATTAAAACACTGTTTTAAAATAAATAATGGCAAGGAACAAACTTAAAAACAAAGTAAAAAATACTCATTTGTTTAATTACAATGATCAAGTCATAACGGAAGTCGTAGTTAATCAGCTGTGTGCGCGTCAAAATGGGGATAATCCAACACCACCTAGAACACAGCAGGTGTTGGATAATCGCGGTTCACGGAGGAGTGTAACAACAAATGAGCGGGAATTTGACATAACCTTAGCATGTGTCAATTCCCTCATCAGAACGTCTGCCGATCGTGTGTGTACGGTGCAGTATAATTTTACATAGTGAACTTTGAATCAGTCTTCATAAAGCTTTGTGTCGTCTGTTTAATTGACATAGACGATATGAATGTTTAGTTAGGTAGATAAAACAAAAACAGTGAAAATATATTTTAATTATGCCTGCTCCTGCATCAACAGCCTCGATTTAACCCTTATATGACATACCACGACGAAGACCAGCCAATATTTCTTCTTGTAATTTTTTCTTGTGGTCAACGCCGTCTGAGCGGCTTAGCACTGAAGTAGGCCTACGATGTAAATTCACTGGAGAGACGGAACGACATAAAAATACCTTAGTTTATTTTTTATGAACCAACTAACTTATATAAGTTACTCTGATCTGATACGATTAATTTATATTTATAACTGTGTATGTATGCACACAGATCTCAAAAACGGCTGTTAACGATTTTCCAAAAATCTGAAAATAACTTAGGTATTTAGTTCTGAGATAAAAAAATATATTATTTCAGGTTTCAGGCTCAGGAAAAATTTTATTTCGTCATAATCTTTAGTTTAAATTGTAACACTTTTAACATTGGTCTTTAAACAAAAAAATAATGAAAACAGCTGACTCAACTGTCAAAGTACAGACCGTGAGTTCGAGAATGAACATGATGCGGGTTTGAATGGTAGCCAGTTGCTGGTAAATTATAGTTTTGAATGCTACTATAATAAATATAATTTACATTTTTTAAATCGCACTTTATATTGGTGATTATGAATAAATGAAATTTAGGTGAAAGGATAAAACAACTTTGCAATTTGTGGGATTGTAATTGATTTTAAAACAAAAGAATTAAAAATTAATTCAATCAGATGTTAACCATAGAAATATAATAATCCACGTGTTACGGATTCAACATGTGGCTAAACAAATATATATTAAAGTGCAGCACACGTAGGCCTTCTTAAAAACAGTCTAAAAGGCAAGGAGAGGAGCGAACGAGCTCGTCTTAAATAGAAACAATCATGTTTGCACTTGGCACTGATATTACTATGAAGAATTATTTAAGTTTCCCGAGCAAATGCTCGGTCCCCAGGTATTTATTATAGACTGAGGAAGACTGAAAATATGCTGATAACGAGTAATATAGTTAGGCTACTGTGGCATTTATTGTGTTGTAAAATAATCAGTTTTAGGTATGTTATTGTTATATATTGTTAGCATTGACATTTAGCGACATTTAATCGTATGTTTTTTGTTTGTTTTTTTTTTAAGTTAGCAAGCTTCCCTAAAAAGAATAATTTAGTTCATATGATGATTAATGCTGTATTTTCTTCAATGCTAATTATAATTAAATTATTATTGTAATTATATAAGTAGGCTCCTATTTAGATATTTAAAACGTCAAAAATCATGCTTTAACATTACATTATAGCCTATTAACAATTGTGTTAAAATGAAAGTTTGATAGTTACGCGGAACTCAAACCCCCCCCCCAAATTTTTTTTCTGGCTACGGCTTTGTTGACTATGTACGGTACACTATCGTGAGTAGACTTCTCATAGCATAGGCGTGTTTGAAACCTATTGACGGTGGTGCGATCTCGTGAGGCGTACATGGAAGTGAAAGAGTCATATGATGGGCAAATCAGTACTAACACTCTTCTCAATCAAGGATTAACATTTCATAATGGAGGTTTTTGTTTGTGTTGTGATGATATGTTTTTGCAGCACTGTAAATTCAGCTAAATAATAACAACATCGATGGCAGCGACTCTGGCGCCGCGTACACGAATCTTCCAAATTTTTGACTCAAACTAAAAGCATTGGATGGAAGTCTATTCACGTTAGTGTACATAGTCAATGCTAGTAGCCTAACTCAACCAACCTCTTTGCCATATTATAATAATTATAAACATTTTATAATTTTAATTGATTGCAATTATGTATTTTCTTACGTTACATTATTTGAAAAGCGTGATAATATGCGTGAAAACAATTTTAGCAAATGCGGTGTTTTTTACAGTATTCCTTTCAGAATGGATGGCAACACTGCTCCTCCGATTTCCCGCTCGCTTAGAATGGCCGGCGAACGACAGATTTCGCGTGAGCAGATCGACGACTGACAATCTACCTGTATTGTATTGAATGGGCCTTAGCGTGTATGAATGAACATTGCCGCTCTATAGTGGGAATGAAATGAAAAGAGGAAATGAACTGTTACGGTTTCGTACTGTTTACAGGTGTGGCAATGTGATTTTTCCCATGCAGTGGTGAAAAAAAAATATCTTGAGTCCGGTATTCTTAGGATGGTTATAATTACTATTTAGACATTTTAATTGAAACAATGTCCCACAAAAAACTTACTTATGCTTATACCCGTCGCTTCTAAGCCCCGTGATTCAACTGTTGTAACAGAAAGGTCAGCCCGAAGAATGTGTGAAACGTCTCCTTCAATCTCTACTTCAAAACTATTTACACCACAGCTGTCCAAGTCTAGAAGATGGATTGAGTTCTGCAACAAGTTGAGTTATATAAAAATATAGAACGGTCCAGTTGAACTTTAAATCTATTCATATTCTTTTATAGGAAAGACACAAACCTGCATCGACCACCGATCGTCATCGCCTTGTTGTCATCGCTCGTCGACGAATCAAAATCTTAACTAAATTTATAAATGAGATTTGTTTGATTTTACTTATTTAAACCTTTAATTCCCCCTAAAAACGTTATAGGAAAATTTTGTTGGACTAAGGCTAGTATAAGAGACGGTCGGGACAATCAAATGACTTGAAAAGTGGCTGTATGGTTTGCGTATGGCATAATTCCTCCTTGAAATAGAGATAAAGATAGCACCACTACAATTTATGTTTATGTTAAAGTGTATGGTTGGGTGGAATAGCCGGCAAGAAAATTGTATTTACATTTGCAAGAAAAGTTTTGCTGACACTGACTCGAATTTTATTTTTTGTATGTTGTAATTTCAACGTGCAAGAGATGAAGAGTAAGCTTTTGTAACGATGTTTAGACTATGAGCACAACCATATTTTTACCATTTCTTTAAACTTGTGAAAAACTCTGGAAATTTAATATTCAACTGCAAAATTAATGAATATAGAATAGTGATTAATAAAGAAAAGCGTCATTGTAATTTTTTCCGCTTTTCCATCATTTCAGATTCAAAATGTAGTGAGAACTCCATTTTGAGATTTTGAATTAGAACGAGCTGAATTTCTAGAATAAATCTCATCTGCCTTAAGAGAAATGCAAGCTTCATAAAAATCTATGGAAATAATAAAGATAAAAAATACGTAACGGCAAATGGAAAAGGAAAAGGGTTTTGACGATTTATTAGGGATTAACTCATAATTGTAGTTTTCATCACTAGGAGCAAAAGTGGCTCTTTTTAGTGCGCGATTGAGTTTTTAAAAAAGATTAAGCACTAAAAAGACACTTTTGCTCCGAGAGATGAACAACTTTTTTTATCATAATGCTGAATTACCACTTTTAATCGTTTAAAATGTTAACTAAAAAGTTGTATTTCAGAGCTGTTATTTACAAACAATGCTTTTTATCAGGACTGGGGGAAACTGTTGCAATGTAATAGACATAAGCATAGGTTTTTATAACGCTTGAATTTCACCATTCTGCATCAGGACCGTGGAGAAAAAATAAAAAATAAGGGTAAAAAATGTAAAAGAAATGTAAAAATGAATGAAATGTTTCATTCATTTGATGTTTAAAATGCCGCTTTTCAGTCAGGCCTGTGACGTAATACGCCTGATGTCCATAAGAATAACATGCACCAGCTGTTTTTGTGATATCACGCTAGTGAAGTTTTGCATATAGTTTTACCTGCTAATGAAACAGCCCTTGTCTATTACATCGCAACATTTTCCCCAGTCCTGATTCTGCAAGGAAAATTAATAAATAACAAATACCAAACAGCTGACTTTTCAGTAATAGGACCTAAAAAATATTCCAGCTGATTTTTTAGTTCGAGGGCAAAAAAGAAAGGTTTCTGAAACTATTGAGAGAACAAAAACAGGCTGCTTTCGTGCAGAATGATAAAAAAATAATTTCTTGGAGTTTGAACCTTCACTGATTGGACCCTTGTATTTATTAGTTCCCTTTTAGCGTTATCTCATCGCCGTATCGTCGCCGATTGATCGTATCGTATCGTGAAGGGCACGCCCCTCGCATGCGGTAATTACTTTGGTAATTGATAGCCACTAAACCGTTAACCGCCTCGCCTCACGTCTCCCTCAATTTGCGGCATGCCTTCATCCACCCACGACATTGTAGTACACAACTCAATCATTTGTTGTTCTGAATTTTTATGATTTATTTTGGTAATAATGATTTGCAAAATGTGTGACCAAAACGATTTGGTAAAATAGGAAATTAATTTAAAACTTCTGGCATAGTTGAAATATAATTGAAAATAACGTAATTCACATCCGTGCTTACAACTTCGTCCAGGCTAGGCACCCAGGGGTAAAAGTTATCTGTCCATCCATAGCCTTAAAGGTGCTCCTTATCTCTAGCCTTCCTCCCATAATTACCAACTCCCGATCCACCTCTCCTTGACCGATGTCCGTGTTACTGAAAACTTCTTACATCTAACTTAGCCCAAACGATAACCGCAAGGTATGCCCGTGTGTCCGTTTCCCCGAAAACTTAGTTCACAAAAAATTAAATACTGGTTTAAAATATTAACTGTTCACTCATGTTTTGTTGAGGAAAGTTAAATGGAAAACTATTTAATTTTTCTCAAAAACAAGGCAGTCACCCAACTGGGCGGCGGGTCAATGTTTCAAACCTTAATGAACTGAATTTTAATCAGGATTAGGATTCAGTATTAATCTGTAACAGTTAGTTATCATTGTTGTTATGATGCGAGTGCTCTACCTAGTGATTCTCAGTATAGCGTTTTATATTAGGTGTATTAAAACACTAACTACTTCATTAATCATTATAACTGTTTACCAATACGCCATACTTACCATGTCTGACGAAGCAGTAACATTAACTAATGTTGGTAGGTTGTCGTCTCTGTCAATGACGGTGATGGTGAGAACGCGGTCGTAGGTGACGTCGCCGCTCACAGCACACGATACCTCCACGGGCAGCGGTCCAGGGCGGGCCTCACGGTCCAGAGCGGCAGCGCTCCACAGCTCGCCGCCCACCACACGTGCCACCATCCCACCTGCGTCATCAGTGACTTTACGGTGATGTCACACGAGCCCCACGGGCAGCGGTCCTGGGCGGGCCTCATGGTCCAGAGCAGCCCCAAACGGGCTCCTCAATGGAAAAGTTTAGCAAATAAGTGAGGGGTTCAAAGATTAATGGCAACAACACAATTAAGATTTATTAATGTAATTGGCCTGAATGTAGGGAATATTTACAAAATAAATTGTTCACTAAACTGTGTACTTCAATTTAAACAACTTACCAAGTCTGGACTTAAACCGGGAATCAGCTGATTGCGGAATGCATATAAAACCACATTTCATTACAGGTTAGAAGCATAATGTACCAATGAAATTTTATTGGGTTCCAGTTGTTTCTAAGGTGCATTGTATTAATAAACAAATGTAAAACCTCATGAAGGTGAAGTCGGTAATACTATTGTTTAATGTCGATATAAGAAGCCGTTTACCGTGTGGTATGGTGTAGACGGGTGGCGGAGCCCCGGCCGTCTCGCGGCACGCGGCGCTGCTGCTGTTGCTGGGGTCCCGGGGGCCGGGGCCGGGGCCCAGCAGTCCCAGGGCCGTCGGGGGAGAGTTCTCCGCGACAGAGTACTTGGCGGACATGCCAAAACACACGTCCTGCGCATCACAACCACCGCATCATCAAACGTATACTGCTACTTTCATACTACAAACACTGTTAAACATTTAATAAACGTGATTATTGTTTAAACATGCAGTACAGTCCTATAAAAATAACGAATAAACCCATAAAAATGAATAAGGCAATAGTTTCTGGAGGATAAACAGAATACACAAAAATTCGCGTTGGTATTGACAAGGGAAAACTAATAACGTCGTTGTGAAGGAGAACAAAAGCCATCTATTGAACTTCTGACAAGTAAACATTGAATCCGTCGCCTGGAAGCGTCTGAGAATTATTTTTACTATGTTCAAAAAATAAATTATCTTATTTATCTATCTATCTTCTTATTTCTATGAGGGTTTCGTCTGTTACGTCCCTTTTTCTCTCGGCCTACTGAACCAATTTTTTAGATTGAGGCGTCATTTTAAAGCTTAGGATATAGCGCAGTGATGAATCGTAATTAAAAAGGTCATATGGTTTCGGGCTTTGCCCCCCTCGCTTTTGATTTATTTCTAGAGGGCGCTTTAAAATGTTGACCAACTGTTATTACAAGTTCTTTAATGTGAATTGTAATTTAACAGCTGATTACCTTCAGATGAATTTTAAAAGCCAGATAGTAAACAAAAATAGATCTCTGTCACTTCATAATCAACATTCACGTAGTCGGGAGATGACTTGTTGGCGACTGAGGAGGTTGGGGGGTGAGGGGAAATTTACATCCGAAACCTACCGGTCAATTGGTTAGCTAAGGAATAAAAACAAACCTTAGACTGTACTATTCCACATGAAAACATTTTGCTAAAAAAAGTAAACAATTATCTTTGTTGACAAACTAGCTTAGCCTAATTCAATGTAGAGAAAAACAGCTGACGGCAAAACAAAAGAAAACAACATAGGGATGCTGAATGTTTTTTGTTTTGTTGATAGCTTAACATATGGTGAAATAAAAAAAACCAAACAAAAAAAGCAAATTGTTTTGGCCAATGGCATGCATCAGTTTCCTCCTCACCCCGCAACCCCTCACTGGCCAACAAGTCATCTCCGGACAAATACTGTACGTGCTGAGTTTCACTCATATGTCATAAAATGCGCAATTAGCGCACGGGCCCCTGTGGTATATTTTCATATTTATTATCAGTTGATTGTATTTCTCTTGTTAATTATTTTGTCATATTTGTTTTATTCATTTGTTTATTTATTCTTATTGAAGATGTTTTGTGTAAGACAAGTTTTGCTAAATAAAGCCTTAATTTTTCTCTTGAAGGTTTATTACAATTTATTTAGCAAAAATTCATAATCATTCAGAATAATACTCGAAAAGAAAATCTATTCTACATTCAATCTTAAAATACAATAAGTAAAGGATGGATAAACTCTTGAGACCTCAAAGATTTGACTGTGAACCAAACACTCAGAGAGCTGATTATGAATTTACACACTGGTTAAGGACTTTTGAAAATTTCATATCTTCTGTTGATAATCTAAATGAAGAAGGGAAATTGAAACTCATGATAAACTACATTAGTCACAATGTTTATGACTTAATATCTGAAAGTAAGACTTATAATGAAGCTGTGACATTACTAAAGTCAATTTATGTGAAACCCCAGAATGAGGTTTATTCTAGGAACATTCTCGCCACATGCAAACAACAACCAGGAGAATCAGTCGACCAGTTTCTACAAAAACTAAAACACTTAAGCAAAGATTGTAATTTTCAAGCAGTTACAGCAGAAGAAAACAGAAACTTTTATACGAGACTCCTTCATATCTGGATTATCTTCAGCCCAGATACGACAGCGGTTACTCGAGAATAACACTTTGAAACTAGAAGACGCTGTAAGTCAAGCTAGAGCTCTTGAGTCTGCTCAGAAACATTCAGAGGTTTACTTACAAGCCCAACAAGGTAGCCTACTTACATCAACAGTGTTGCACAACAAGAAATAAAGCGAGAAGAACAATCAAAAGAGCTAACGCTTGCTGCTTCAGGGACAATCAAATACTATTTCTGTGGAAGAAATAAACATCCTCGAAGTGTCTGCCCAGCAAGAGACTCTGAGTGCCATAACTGTGGGTTAAAGGGTCATTTTTCCAATGTTTGTCGCCAGAAAAAGTCAGGTAAACGCACTAATCTTTGAGCAATGGAGAACGTTTCAGAGCGAGGATTTCTAGCAGCTGCTCCACAATGTCTCTCAAAGTCTGTTGTAAAAGTAAAAGTTAACGATATCATTGCTGATGCCCTCATTGACACTGGCAGTTCTGAAACTTTTATCAGTAAGACCTTTGTTGATAAAGTAGGGTTTGCTTTAGTCCCATTTGGTGGCCAAATATCAGTGGCATCTGTAGATTTACAATCCCGAATCTGTGGGTACTGTTTTGTGAATATTGTGCTTTTGGGACATAATCATTATAATTCTAAAGTTACTGTTTTACCAAACCTTTGTGCTGATATGATCATTGGACATGACATTCTCTCTAAACATTCTAATATCTGTATATCCTTTGGTGGGGAAAAGCCTCCTTTAGCTTTGGGTCCATGCAGCTTGCCTACAGCTACAGTTGAACCCCCTGAACTTTTTGCTAATCTTACACCAGATTGTCATCCCATAAAGACGAAATCTAGGAAGTTTTCTCAGGATGAATCTAAGTTCATTGACGCAGAAATAAGTAAGCTCTTATCTGATGGAATCATTGAAGAGAGTAATTCCCCATGGAGAGCACAAGTCTTGGTTACAAAAAGTGAGAATCATAAAAGACGCTTGGTTATTGATTACTCTCAAACAATAAACAGATTCACAAATTTAGATGCGTATCCACTGCCAAACATAGAAGATCTTGTTGCTAAAGTCTCACAGTTCCAAATATTCAGCACTATTGACCTACGAAGTGCCTATCATCAGATCCCGATACGTGACAATGAAAAGAAGTATACGGGTTTTGAAGCGGGCGGAAAGTTGTACCACTTCAATCGAATTCCATTTGGTGTCACCAATGGAGTAGCATGTTTCCAGCGGGTAATTAACAATATAATTAATAAAGAAAATCTCAAAGGTGTTTTTGCTTACCTAGATGACCTGACAGTTTGTGGTAGAGATCAGGAGGAGCATGATGAAAATCTTTCCAAGTTCATGGCAGCAGCTAACAAGTACGGTCTAACCCTCAATCAATATAAATGCTCTTACTTTAAAAGTTCTATACGTCTTCTTGGGTACCTAATTGAAAACAAAACAATCAAACCAGATCCTGAAAGACTTGAGCCATTGTTAAAATTACCAGTTCCAAGTAATCCAGATCTATTAAGACGAGCGGTTGGAATGTTGGCTCATTATTCAAGATGGATTCCTCGTTTTTTCAGAAAAAATACACACGTTGGTTAAATGTAAAACATTCCCACTACCACCAGAAGTTGCTGCTGACTATGAAAGACTAAAGAATGAGATAGTTAACTCTGCTGTTAGCAGTATTGATGATTCTGTTCCATTTGTTGTTGAAACTGATGCGTCTGAGAATGCTCTTGCTGCTACACTCAGCCAGATGGGTCGTCCGGTTGCATTTTTTTCGCGATCTCTATCAGACAGCGAGAGGAGGCACTCAATAATAGAGAAAGAAGCTGCAGCTATCGTTGAAGCAGTCAGAAAGTGGAGACACTTTTTAATTGGAAGACATTTCAAGATTGTAACTGATCAGAGATCAGTATCCTTCATATTTGATCAAAAACACAGCAGTAAAATCAAGAACGAGAAACTTCAACGGTGGAGGCTAGAACTGTCTTGTTTTAAATTTGACGCAGTATACAGACCTGGCTCTCAAAACACAGTTGCCGATGCTTTTACTCGACTCTGCAGCTCGTTGACAAAACAGAGTCTATTCTATCTACACCAATCTCTATGTCATCCAGGTGTAACTCGTATGGTACACTGGGTTCGAACAGTACACTCCCTTATTCAGTTGAAGACGTCAGGAAAATGACTGCGGCTTGCCCAGTTTGTGCTGAAATCAAACCAAACTTTTGTAAAAGCTCGGGTGGACCATTGATCAAAGCCATGGCACCATTTGAAAGATTAAATGTTGACTTTAAGGGGCCAATCCCTTCAGTAACAAATAACACTTACATTTTAACTGTTGTGGATGAATATTCTTGGTATCCATTTGCATTCCCTTGCCCTGATGTGACCGCAAAAACTGTTATTAAACATTTCTACAAGCTTTTCAGTATTTTTGGAACTCCAGCTTACATACATTCAGACCAGGGAAGCAATTTTATGTCAGAAGAACTAAAGTCATTTTTACACAACTTGGGAGTTGCTACCAGTCGTTCTAGCCCATATAATCCAAAGGGAAATGGACAAGTCGAAAGATTTAATTGCGTGATATGGAATACCATACAACTGGCTTTGAAATCAAGACGGATGAAAATAACACAATGGGAAAGTGTGATCGATGAATTGTATTAGATCCCTTCTTTGCACAACAACAAACTGTACGCCTCATGAACGGATGTTCATGCACCTCAGAAGATCCAGCAGCGGAAGTTCAATCCCAACTTGGCTGACAACGGGAAGACAAGTTTTTATGAAGAAAAATAACAGAAGTAACAAATATGACGCTCTAGTAGAAGAGGTTGAAGTGCTTGATGTCAATCCCAAGTATTCATTGATTAGAAACAAAGATGGAAGAGAATCAATCGTATCCCTCAGACAATTGGCACCGAGAGGGGATGAAAACTACCCACTGGCTGATACCAAAGAAGAAAGCAAAACATATCTAACCAATCTGACATCGTTCTCCAGCCTTTTGATTCTCAAGATTCAGAGAAAATTCAAAGCGAATGTTAAAATCACTCTGATCTTACACTGCCTCGAAGGTCCACGAGAGAAAAGAAATTTATGATAAAAAGAATTTAATGATTATGAAATGTTCTAGAGGGGGAAAATGTGGTATATTTTCATATTTATTATCAGCTGATTGTATTTCTCTTGTTAATTATTTTGTCATATTTGTTTTATTCATTTGTTTATTTATTCTTATTGAAGATGTTTTGTGTAAGACAAGTTTTGCTAAATAAAGCCTTAATTTTTCTCTTGAAGGTTTATTACAGCCATCTAGTTTTTATTTATTAACCATCAGATTGTCATAACATAATAACAATGACAGGACAGTTATAAAAATATTCTTGAAGTATATTCGAAAAATCTATAAAACTTGTAATTCGTCCAAATAAAAAAGCAAATTAGTAATTAATAAACAACTGACCCAAGGACAATAAATATTAACTGTTAAAATACTCACTAAGCAAGTGAAAGTTCTTTATTAATTAGTAGCAATTTAATATTCTCTCTGAGTTGCATTTGCTATAATATAATCAATTTATTACCATTTTGTACCTCTATACTGGGGAGAGGTTTCATATAAAACCAGGCGATGACGTACTGGCCTAATACACCGGTACATGTTTAGTTTGACTTCCCAAGTTTCTCACTTGGGTTTAGTGGGTTTTCTCACTTGGGTTGGGGTTAGTTTGACTTGGTCAAGTTTCTCTTGACTCAAAATGCTACAGTATTTATTAATATATTGGGCCATAAAGGGTTAAAATTTCAAAGCCTTCAAAAAACTTTCTGCATGAATTGCCTTGATAACCTGATTGATGCTATAACAAAAGTGAATTAAAACCAACGAGCAAGGCTCGGATAACCCGGTTCTGTAATGCTGATTAAAGCAGGCTGATATAAAAATAACTAACTACGTAAAACTATAAAACGTGAATTATAAAATGTAGGCCCTACAACCACGTAAAATGTAACATTTAAATACTCTTTAATTAGAAGTATTTGGAAATATTAGCTTTACCTGCAAATTCACTGAGCATTCGTTACCACTTGATAATGCTGGTGCAACATTAAGTGTGTTGTTGGCTGAAACAAATGAACAAGTTTAAATACATTGTAATCTAAGAGGTTACAACAACATCGATGACTGATAACTTTACGGAACTTTTGTAAAACTGTATTAATTTATTTTTACTTTCTTTAGCTCAACAAAATAATCGTTCATTTATCATTGTTACAAGAACAATTGCTTAAAAAATTATTCAAAAGGTGATGTTGACCACCAAATCATTACAAACACACTTAAGCTGCGTCCGCACTTGCCGAACATTCTTGTCGAACGGGGATAGCATCATTGCGCACAGCGGTCAGAAACCTGTCAAACTTTGGGGCACCATTGCGCACAGTGGTCACTTGGGGCCCCGCTTGGGGTTGGCATCATTGCGCGCACGATCAAAAACGAAACTTGTATGCCTGTTCCTATGTTAAATAAATGAAATGGCGATATTTACATATCTGCATATTTAAACTAAACTTAAAAATTGTTTCATTTCACTATTACAATACGTAGTCCTAATTCATAGATCTTCACCAAAATTATAATATCTTACAGTATACACTTTATTCTATAATTACAGTATGTGACGTATATTTCACACGTAATACTTTGGGAAAGAATACCTTATTACACGTAATATTATAACATTTATGCGTGCATGTTATAATTATACGTTAATAAGGTATTATTGCTTCATAATCATTTAAGTTTACAAATGAGAGGATATTATTTTGAAAATAACGATGAAAATAGTCTTAGCCGGTTAAAACATTCTTATTACTGTATGAAGGTTATTTTAACAGATTACACGGTATAGCATATAAAAAAGGTTTAATATATATTTACAAAATTAACAAACATAATGCATTACAAGAACTTTATTTATTTAAGTGAAATGAAGCCTTCTGCATGAAATTCAGGCGGCTAATCTTTCCTTCTTTCAGATACATTTTCCCCAAAAACTTTTCTTTTTTGAGCTTTGCATTAGTTTGATTCTAGGAGTCAACGTGTTAAAATTTTATACTTAGGTAGAAATTTTTACGTTTTTTAAAGCATCGATAAAAATAAAATTTTTTTGTTGGGGAGTATTGAAATGCTTCTGGAAAGCCGAGTGAAAGGATTCACATCCGTTTGTTGTTAGTTTATGATTAAATAGATTAACGGTTGCCCAGAACTGGGAATCGACAATTATCAGTCTGCAAAATTAGTGGCCTCGACTGGTGCGGTACTAATAAATTCTTCGACTTCTTGGCATCTAAAAACTGAGGCCCATTATTACTCATTTCAGCCATTTCCCGCAGTCTGTGTTTTCCCTGTAGTGGGTCGAAATGGACTTTGGTTTCGGGGCGAGTGGTCCGTGTGGCGGCGTGGAGGGTCGGGCAAAACCACAGAAAAAGGAAACGATATCGTTTCGTTTTTCTGTGGCAAAACTGACCGTGTGCGCAATGATGCTCGACCCTTGGGGGGCCATAAAACTAACCCTCGTCAAAAACTTGACCACTGTGCGCAATGAAGGTACGCCCTTGTCGAACTTGTTCGGCGAACACGAAAAATCAACAAAAATTTCTAACGAATAATTACTGACCATAAATACACCCCCGATTATTCATCTAAACTCTTTCAACTTAAAATTAACGTTGAGCCTGATAAAGAAACGTGTTTGAGTGCTAGAGTAGGAAACATACATAAGAAATAAACAGGTGTGCTACTGCCAACACCTGCTAGGTGGTGTTGCTACTGCGCAAGTTTGATGACATCAGTATCGAGAGTTATCAGCTGTTATTAAATTATGTTTATAAACAATCAAAAATCAAAACATTGTCAAAATGTTTGTTTGTATGAAAATGTTTAAGTTTTTTTACGTTTAATTGAGTTTTAGGGCTTATACCTACATTAAAGAAATGTTTGCCTATTTTCTCACCTCAATCAAACTTACCAACTGCCTTATTTATTAACTTCAATACTGAACCAGGACGTCTTAGAACACTTCTTTTCCTACAAGACGCCTATGGGATGCAGTTACTTTCACCCAGACGCATTGCAGTTTCGCTACAGAATACGTTGGTACATCATTAGCAAACACTCATCTAACTCTTTCAACTTAAAATATAACGTTGAGCCTGATAAAGAAACGTGTTTGAGTGCTAGAGTAGGAAGCTACCATCAGTCTGAAATACTGAAAAGGAGTGTCAAACAGCGAATATCCCCATCTGTGTGGTGAATCATAACTGTGAGAACAACTCGGCAGAAAGTGATGATTACGCGACCATTCGAAGAGGAATCATTCAGAAACACACAATTATTCTCAGGGAGTATATTTCCAGAAGACGCCCTTAATTGTGTTGCTGGCTACGTGGTTTTTAAGCTTAAAAACAGTTTCTCAACTTAGGAAGATTCTCTTATGAGCACTTAAAAGCGGCTGATTCACGTGGAGAAGAAATGTCTTGGATTGAGACTGTGTCAAGGGGGGGTTTGTGTGTACCGGACAGTAACTTTTTTAAAGCTGCATTAATTGTGGATGACGTTTTTAGTAGAGTTCACGGAATAAATGATGTTTGTAGGGAAAAACAGATTGTTAAAAAAGTATTTTTACTTTCTAAACCAATGATAACAGACTTTGGAGTGCCGGACGAGTCTATTATTAGACTAATTCTAATTAGGACTTATCTCAGAGTAAGACACCGAAACAAATCCCATGAAAACCTTGATGAAAACAGTAAAATGAAGAAAAAATTAAGAGGTTGAATAAGTAAACAGTGTTGTACCATTTTGCATATGTTTTTCAAATAGTTAGATGATTTTTTGAGTTTCGTAATAAAACATTGGTATATATGCTAGTTTTTTTTCAATTATTTTTAATTAGTTAAGTTTGTTTTGCTAACCACCGTAACACAAAAGATAGACACCAAATAACTTTAAGTTATTTTAATTTTATGAAATTCAAATACACGGTGGTAAGGCCGAAAAATGATAACACAATTTCTCTCTGTAGACCCGAGAACCACTAATACTTTTCATGGTGTAAAACATAAGTTTTTTTTTTAGTTAGCCTATATAACCTATATTCTAGAAATCAACGTGTTGAATGACAAAAGTACTATGAAAGTGCATTAAAAAAATACTCTATTAGGCCCTGCCAATTTTAGTTACTATTGACCAGGTCTGAATTAATCTAAGAGGCATGAGAGTTTCTCTTTGTTCTCAGTTTGCAAGGTCTGTAAAATATTCCGTACTGTGTTTTGCAACGTTAAATTTCACGGCGAGGCAGAATACATGTAGAATAATGTAGAATATTTTTAAAAGAATCTGCCACATTTTAAAGCCACTTAAAATACACTTTTAGGTATACCTACTCAATAGTGAATGACGAAGAACTTTCCTAAATTATTTTGTTTTTGTTCACAATATCATTTTAGTTTCAAAGTTACCTGCGGCTGTGAATATTTATGCAGGAATTTTATTCTATGCTTAAAGACCTGCAATAATTTTAGTTGTAAAATATTTTTCTTAAAGTAAAATATAGGCCTACTATCCTTAAATTTAAACCATCTGAAATTTAATAAAACATAACAATCTATTAAAAGAATAAAGATACAGTATAAAAACAAAATGACACCAATTGCTTTTAATAAACTTAAATGAAAATAATAGTAAATTATTTAAACTTTATAAAAAAAGGGCAAGTTTATCTAACGGCATTTATTAGTAGCATAACCATTGACTATGTACACTGCATAACGTTGGATGCGTATACGGCCTTTACAAGGTGTCTAGTCAATGAAAACAAACACTTGAGTAAAAGCTGACCACATGTTTAAAATAAAAACAAATGACGTCAACTTCGAGGGATGCGCGGAACGAACCAATTTTCGTCTCCGTAAGAACACACCTATGTGTAGTCCTTTCATCACGATAAATACCAGCAAACAAACAACTGTTCGGCAGAACACTGTTCGGCGAACATGTACGGCAAGAGCGGACGTGGCTTTAATTATATATGCTAACCTAGTTTACAATTCATCTGCTTTCAAAACCATTTCTTCCAAAAATATTTTATGAGCTTGTACGATTAGAAATGAAACGATAAATCTTTAATTTTATTTGAAAACCAAACTCTTTTTGTAGCTGAAAGGAAGAAAAGCAATTACACTGCTAATTAACTGACTCATGCATCCCTTAAAACATCTGTCTTGGCTCATGATTGGTCGTAGGTGAAATAATAAAAGGATCCGATAAATAACTAAAATACGCCCTGGTATCGTTGACGTTTTAAAAATTGATTACAGTAGGAAATAGGTTGTCATAAAGTATGTAAGACAGCAATTTATACTTATACTGAGTATTGGTTGCTTCTAACAAAGTCTAAAGGAACATGTTACTTATTCATTTTGAGGTCTCTAGGTGCCTTTTTTTTTTATTTTTTTTTTTATTTATATATTTAACTCCAAACGCAGTGGTATTTTTAACTTGACGATCAACTGATATTTTACCCAACAATGGAAATTAAATGTGAGCATTTATACGAGTGGTTATTATAAAAAAATAAATGTGTTACTGCCGCAAATGTGGTTAGCGCCTTACTAGTTAATAACTTGTAAATAACTGTGGGTGGAGCTTTAGTAAAACATTTGTTCTTCCTGATTTGATAGCATTTTTAATGTCTAGTGATTCAATACATTACCCTTCTTAAATAAAACATTTAAGTTTTACAACAGTAAGGTCATTTTCTGATGAGAGTTGATGCATTGTTGCCAAATCTGTCCAGAAATAAATTGTTATTACTATACTACACATGGTAAACATAACCAAAAAATGACAACATAGCAAGGTGAGAGGAAGTGTGAGGGGGGAAAAGAATCTTGCTCGCCCATTGGAATACTGATTTACAATTACTAAATCTACACTTATTTACTTACGCTAATTATTTTTTCTTTTTATTGAAACTCCTCTCACAATTTTCAACCGATTTTCAATTTTTTGTGTCCTTGGATAGGGCTTGGTTTATAGTTGTTTCCGCCAAAAATTGATGAGAACTTGACTTAAAATAAAGGCGCTATACATCTTTGAAATTAGTAATTTTCCCTTTAGAATAACATTGGGATTGCTTTTAATAAAAAAACATCTGTAAATGTACAGCTGTATACAAGTGTAGTTTTGGGTGCTTATTGATGATCACAATATTTGATTCATCGGGTGTAATTGATTAATAACTAAAATCTAACAATTTTAGCAATGACATGCGACAATAGATATTAAATTGCTCGATTTCGAGCATCACATACGCTAGTAATAAATAAATTCACTTATTTTCATGTTAGCTTTTCATGCATCATAAACTTCCTTCCTCAGCCTGAGGGAGTTTCTCAGACTTGGGGGTTTATAATAATTTATTTGGCAGTCTGTATCAGATCCTTAAAATTAAGTCTTTTGGATGAAAAAATGACATACGAAATAGCGGTGTTACGGATAATATACACATACATTTACTGTTGTAATATTTTCATAGCTGTTGTAATCTAATTTGTAATTAGATACAAATGAGTTAATAGCATGCAATCCACATACCTAAAATACTTATTAAAATTGTAATTTATTATGATCGTTCATATTAATATTATTTAACATTTTCAGATACAATTATATTTCCAAATTTATCTAGTCCTGTGATCGGTAATGCATAGTATTGCTTACGTGAACCTTCTTACTATGAAAATGAATTGTTTTATATTTACTTCTTTCTTTGTTTTAAAAAAATAAACCACCTTTTGTATCTATGGTATAAAAATGCATACTGTTTATTATTATTATTATTATTTATGAATGGTTCTATTTTAACAATCCAATCATTTCATTGTTGAATGGTCTTTTCTTTTTGGCTTTAAATGAAGAAATTAAGTAGATTGTGTATATTGTCGTATTTGATTGGTAAAATAAAATCTAACGACACTTACCTTTGTTAGATGAGCATACGCTTAACAGGAGGAGAACCATCCAGTACATCACAGACATATTTGATCCACTTGAGTGATCAACAAAGACCCAGGCACTTGAAAGCAGCACTGAATTCGGAATATAGAGTCTTGCGCGTAAACTAAAGAAACTTTTTATGAATGAATATGAATATGAAAAGGACAAAAATTATAGACAATTTAGGTTGTCCAATTAAATTGATAAAGTGAAATAAATATTGCTTGATCACGAAAATACTTGAATTGGCTTTTTGCAAAAATAAATTGTCGCAAGATTAAAAAGTATTAACAAGATTCATTAAATCATATAACATTTTGTTCCTACATTATGAAAACAAAAAGTTTATTTATTTAAATCGTAAATATTAAAAGGATTATTTTTTATTAATAAAACAACCACATTTTAACTTATAAAACGTAATAAAATAAGCTTAAAAACTGTTGAACAGTTATGTTTTGTTATGAAATAAATTAATAATAACTATGAAAATAGAATAAACTATAGCATCAGGAAATACTTTTAGCAAATGTATGAATGGAAATGCTTATAAGCAGAGGATGGAAGTTCGTCGAAGGACGCGAGAAGACTGAACAACTAACTGACGGAGCGTTGAAGCGACCATTCCACCCCCTCCCCCAACGACACCCCCTACACTCACACACGCACACGCACTCGCACGACGTGATACATTTTGAATGGAGCCTACATTTTAAAATACATTTTGAATATGATGAACATTAGGTCAAAATGGTCAATTCAATATGGTAAAATTTGTTTTAAATCTTCACTACTACAAGGACGGGTCCCATGCCTTCGTGGTATACGGGACGGACATAGGAGGTAGGTAACAGGAGGTATGCGGTCAAAATTATAAAAGTTAAAGTGTTTGGTTACAACACCCCCACGTCAGATATTATACAGGGTGTCTCTGAACTCCCTACCGACCTTTTAAGGTATTATTCCTGGACCAAAGACAAGCCAATATATCATATGTAAAATTTCTAAAACTCAATAGTTACCCTTACAGCCGCCATTTTGTATTTTTTTAAGGAAAAATATTTAATTTAAGAATGGATCTACGTAATAAGTTGAAATTCGGTACACAGCCTTTTAAAGTGACCTAGATGGAAAAAATAATCAACTTTTTATCATTAATATTTTCAAAATGGCGGCTGTTTAAAATTTTCAACCTTAATTTATGTCCTTATGTATTTTTTGAGAAATTTCATTTGCTATCCAACGATGAAAATATTACGAAACTCGGTTCATAAATAAGCGAGATAGAGCGTTTTAACTGAGGCAAGTTACAGTCGTACCGCTTCACCGGGAGGGTTTAGAGGTGTGCGACACCCATTGTTGAGCTGGCGCAGCGATCTCGCTTTTCGCCGCTCAGATGCGTGACTATTTGTATGAAAATCGCTCTATCTCGCTTATTTATGAACCGACTTTCATAATGTTTTCATTGTTGGATTGCAAATTACATTTTTCAAAAAACATATAAGTACATAAAATTGGCTGCCTTATGTCGTTTTTATGAAATTTAAGGTTAACAATTTTAAACAGCCGCCATTTTGAAAACATCAATGATAAAAAAATGTATTATTAAAAATACAAAATGGCGGCTGTAGGGTAACTATGGAGTTTTGGAAATTTTACATATGATATTTTGGCTTTTCTTTGGTCCAGGAATAATGCCTTAAAAGGTCGGTAGAGAGTTCAGAGACATCCTGTATATACTTTACATAACATTTATGAGAAAACCATCAAATTCCATTGACAATTCACTGGATTGGCAGGTCTGCTGCAATCGTTTGTGATATTGATGTTTCTAATGAATATGATGTAAGCCTAAGTATTTAATCTTTATGGCAAATCTCTTAATTGCATTACCTGTATAAATTCAGTGTTTCTGGAAAATTTTTCAGGAGATCATATAATACAAGGGGTGTTCGCATTGAAATTGTATGCTATTCACTCTCTGGTGAGAAGAGACGTAGCGTCGATTTCCGGCAGGCTGTTTTCAGTATTCTTCGCAAATTGGTCTCAGCAACAAACACTGTAGAAACCTTTTTTATAATTCATAGAAAAAATATTTTTGAATGTCTTAAAGTTAGAATAAACATATTTGGCTATTTGTTTTGAGACTATTTATGATATTTCAGAACTTGTTAAACATTGAGTATCTATATATTAACAGGCAAGCATGTTTCGTTTCCTCTTTTTTCTCAGCTCGTGTGCATCGTAGGAGAAATCCGTGCATACAGTTAGAAAGATATAGTCCTGTAGATGAGCAGAATTCCATTCTAATCCACATCGGACTCCAGGGCTACGCCCCACAGGCTTTCAAAGTTCCAATGGTAATCTTATGGAGGAAGGATACCTTGCTGACGTCGATCCATCATTAGTGATCCTTCTAACTGAAAAGGTAATAAATCTAATAAAAATGTTTTAAGGACTCAAATTCAAACAAAAATCAAGATTTTTAAAATGATCCATCCTATACTCATTTAATACGCTAAGGAATTTTTTGTATTGGAACTTTTGAAATTCTCAAGCGAATTCAAGTTTTTTGTAACGTTATACAGGGTGTCCCGGAACTCTCTGGAACCCTTACGTGTATTTGTTCCTTGCACCGAGACAAGAAAAAAAACATCCTACAAATAGTGGTCTAAAATCCATCGTTAAGCCGCTAGCCACCATTTTGTTTTTTCACATAATAATTTTTATTTCCATAACGGATGGTTTAATCATTGACTATGTACACTGTTGAATTCAGTTCATATTTATTTGAGATAAATCTTTATCAAACCAATGTACATTTTCAGGAAAAAAATTAATTTTTTCCACTGTGTATTTTCAAAACCAAGGTACCAAATTTGTAAGGGTCTTATAACAAATAACTGAGTTATTGCGATTTTTCTATCGAAATGGCCTTAATTTGCATTAATTATCATGCAAAATCAATGTTTTTTTTTTTTTTTTTTGAGAGAAAAATCGTAATAACTCTGTTGTTTGTTGTTAGATCCTTATAAACTTGGTACCGTTCGTTAGATAATTTAATTTGGCAACTTTTTTGTATCATATAAAAATTTTATGAAATTTACCGATTTTGAGATATTTGAGAAATTTAAAATGACCGCCATTTTGAAAATACTGTACACAGTGGAAAAAATAAATTTTTTTCCTGAAAATGTACATTGGTTTGATAAATATTTATCTCAAATATGAACTGAATTCAACCATCCGTTATGGAAATAAAAATTATTATGTGAAAAAACAAACTAGTGGCTAGCGGCTTAACAATTGATTTTAGACCCCTAATTTGTATGATGTTTTTTTTTCTTGTCTCGATGAAAGGAACAAATGGCAGCAAACCTACATATTCATTCCCATGGTGTTTATGGGAAAAATAAAAAAATTTAAAATTACTTTTTAAATTCGCTGGGTACGCAGGTCTGCTGCGACGGGTGTATTTATGTACAGCTGTATGTAAATAAGTGTAGTTTTGGGTGATTACTGATAATCACAATATTAGATTGAACGGGCTAATTGATTTAGAACTAAACGTAACATTTTTGGCAATATCATGTTATAGTTCAAATAAAATAGCTCTATTTCAAACAAGTACACTAGTTTAGTAAAAAAATGTTTCTATATATTTTATGGTCACAAGACAATTATGCATCGAAACTCTACATAATATTTCCAAAATAATCTGTTTTTAAGGATGTCTTTTCTAAGATACTGTGATACATTCAGTAAAAATAGAATAATAAACTCTAAAGCAGAGTGTACAGTAACGAAATTATTTTACGAGGAGTATGAAATTAATAGGCCTATACGAACTGAACGTAACTAAAAACTTCAAGTAAACATAATACCTGTTGAATTTTTTAAAAAAATTTACACAGTTGTATATCATTATATTAATTTGAGATTGGTAGATAAACACAACTGCACAGATATCTCTTACATTCTAAACAATTCTACAATACATAAGCTACTGGTACTGGTACGTACTTTGCCGCACTGGGCATCGTTTTGCGTGGCTGTACCATAGGTATTTTTTTACCTTTGCACCTTTTAAAAATGAGTTAAATATTTCTAGGTTACTTTATCCTAGGGTCTACATGGAAAAATAGCTTATCTATACTTATTGTCTATTCGAAGAATGGGCTCTAGAGTGACTCATATTGCAAATGTAATGTTCGACGATTACTCGCGATAGCAGTCACAGATCAGTCTCAAAATTGAGTCGAATATTCTTTATGCAATTTTTAAGGCTAAGTTCGTAGTTGAAAATATTTGGTTGGGTATTAATCAAATAAACCTAAAATGTACCTTTTTCATTTTCCCCATAATAAATGCATTGGAGTAATTTTTAGCCGTCGGTTCTTGGTTTACATTTAGGCAACGTCTTTGCGAGTCTTAACAATGAAGACTGAGACGTTCTGATTGGTCTACTGGCCGGCTCAATTCCAGTCCAGTCAAAATTTTTGGATTCAGAACAGAACGGAAAACGGGAGCGGAGTGAAGCAGTCGCATAAAAAAAAACAAAGTTATTTTGTCAAGGATCAAATTTTTTGAATGTGTCATTCCTTACTGAAAAGTTAAAATTTCTTCTTCGAATAGACGCTTACGGGAGGTACGAGCGAACTCCTAGTTTAGTACCCTAAGGGGGTTTTTTGTGTAGAGAACTCCTCCTACAATTTTAAAAATATTTTCAGGTGTTTGGTGTTGTTAGATAGGGCTTGGTCTGTAGTTGTTTCCGCCTAAAATGTATGAAAATGGGACTTATAGTAAGGGCGCTAAACACAAATTAATTTTGAAAATTTTCCATTAGAATAACATGGGACTAGATGTAACTTTTGAACGGTATAAAAATATATTGCTCGATTTCGAGCAACAAGTAGACTAGTTATTTGAAATATTTTATAAACAACAGTTTTTATTTTTTTTTTTATTCGTTGACAAAATTGTTAGTGGAACAATGAATTATTCCCTTCGTTTAATAAATATTTAGTTAATATTTATCTACGTGAAATCTCAGTTAGCTAAATCAGTGTTGTGTTGGCGTGGAGTGCACAGTAATGGATGTTGCACAATTCCAGTGAGTCACAGGGTAGCCACCGGCTTCATCTCCGCCGCGCCGCGCCGCGCCGCATTGTTGTAGCTGTGGGTGGTGGTAGTGTGGGGGGGGGGGTAGGTCACGTGACTCACTGGGCCCGACACAAACACGACAATATCACATACCGTCACGACCCTCATCTCCACTCATATACATTGCTGCTGCCCCACATTGTCGCTATATTCGTTTAAATGTTTTTCTCAGCCCATTATATTATATACTTATACATATTTCAACCCTTTTATCTACTATGCATATGGATCCGCTAAATTTATATTTAACACTATCTGTTATGTATTATTATTGAACTCTTGTATGAATATTAAACCATGTGATAATAGTTTTTATTCTACTTTTTTTTGTAAATTAATGTCTGTATAAGACCAGAGCTGTTCTTGTGCGTGCTCTATCCGTCCCGATATTCATTGAGGACATTTCTTTACGCTCAGCTTGATAGGATGGAAAATTGAGTAACAAAATCGTGTACAATTAGCGCTGGCTATTATTTTCAAGACTAAATTATTACTTCCCGAATATAACCATTCAGACTGAATTGAAAGATTATTATTATTTTAATATAAATATTTAAAACATTAAGAAATTAACAAAATTTCTTGGAAATTACAAATACATAGAAGATTAATGGTGACTGGTCTTAGGCCTATCACTTTTGGTAGACGTAATCGAAAATGCAAAGTCCGTGTCTGGATTCCAGGAATCTTGGTTTTAGTGTATCTATTCCACAATAAACTTTAATCATAGTTATGTTAACGCCAGTTTCTGTTCTTTAAACATAGAGAAAAGGTTTATTTTATCTTTTAATTTCAAAGCTTTAGTCGTAGGGGAGTGTTTTATGATATTTCACAGTTTGTAGTGTGACAAATGAGAGAAAATGACTTACTTAGGTTATAGCACTTTTTCTCAAAATATTTTACAAGGCTTTCAGAGGACTTTGCGTAAACAATACTTATCCTGATCGAAATTGTTGTGCTGTTTCCTATAAGGTCATACAATGGTCAACAATTAAATGATATTATGGAGAATATCAAGAATTAAAAAAAAATTAACAATTGTTGTTTCTAGAAGGTGGAGTGAGATAAAACAGGTAAAACTGCATGAATTGAGCATTTTTTTGCATTCTACGTGCTTTAATAACCGCTAATATTTTTTTATACTGACTATGGGACACATGGCATAAGTTTTAAGTTGCCTTCAAATGTTATTAATGTTGGTAGTTCAGTTCAAACACTTGTCTTCTCTTTGACAGTAATGAGTCAAGAAATAATTCGGAATAACAATAATAATATATTATCTCACAATAAGCATAGATAGTCTCGTGCAGGGGCGGCGGGGGCTCGCCGACCGACGCCAGGTACAGCGCCGTACATCGGCTGGTAGGCAACACGAGTGCCGTAGTCAGATTGCGTCAACCGGCCGGCAGGCGTCCTACAGACTACGACGAGTAAACATTGATTGTGACAATAATAATTGAATCGACATATGTTACCTTAGGCCTTTTGTTCCTACTCATTGTACTAGATTCCAATTTCGATTTGCATGAAATAAACCCCTCTTGTATCATGGGGTCACGTGGCTTAGTCTGAGTGCAGTCCTGTGCACAGTGAATTTCCAATAGATCCTTTACATTTGTTTCATAAAACAAAATATTTCGTGATATTATATAATTAATACACCTCATAAAAAATGTATAATATTTAATTTCAACTTATTTTTATATCAGTCAAGCTCGGAAACGCGATCAAGCACAGAAAAAAACATTTTTAGTCTGAGTGATGAACAACGTTTTTTATTATACTGTAAAAATATTAACGTAATAACTATACACCTATGCTATAATAAACACGTCTATGTTATGAGTCTTTGGCGTCTAAGTGTAAATAGTTAAAGGCAATAATAATAACAACAATAATTTTATGCCACTGTCAAAGTTTAACAATGCATAGGGATTTACACATAGGTATTTTAACAATTTTTACTTTACAAGTTCACATTTTGTTTCTATTTCAAAATCAATTAATTAAAATTTCATTATCTGTTTGCTTTCAGTAGGTGATCCTCGAAACTGTAGATTCTAGATACATTGCGTGGATCGAATGAAATGTCAAAACCTTGCATTTAAAAATGTAGTCTACAAGTCGGTTTTGTTTACATTGCCCTTTTTATTACTACATTTTATGCTTTTTCTACATTTTTTTATTACATTCGTTTTATATTACTACAATTTTTGCTTATAAAGCAACTTTTGAGAGTAGTATACGGAAAAAATGACAAGATGTTTTTCAGAGCACCTTTAAGCCGCGTCCGCACTGGACGAACATTATAGTGGTAAACTTGTTCGGCGAACAAAAAAATCAAACAACATTTCCAACTAACTATTACTGACTATATGATTTACATTTTAACTAAATATTTGACAAACAAACTAATGTTCGGCGAACATTGCAGTGCAGTGCGGACGGGGACTAGACGAAAGGTCAACTTTGTTGACTCATTTCAGGCCAGAAAACGGCAGTTCTGCGTGCAGTATGGTGAAAAAGTAATAATGATAGGCCTAATAATAATCCATATTTTAAATACATAATTTTGTAAGCAAACTTTGAAGGGCTCTAGGACGAAACCCGGATTTTCCCAGCTATGGGATCAACTCCAATCGATTCCTCGTGGAAAAAACCCTCATATAAAAAAATCAAGAATCCTTGGACAGAATTTTTTTGCCTGTACAAACTGCTTTTTTGCCTTTACAGTGTTTGTTTTAAACTAACTGAAGACTACGAAGTGTTGCCATTTTGTAGGCAGAATTTCCCCAGTTTAAATTGTTCACATATTGTCGAACGATTGGAGGGAGTTTAAATTAAAGACGTTTGTCCCACAGACTAGGGGTGGATAGCAAGTCCAAAGATTTGTAACTAACTGAGAAATAACATGTAAATGTATGTTTATTTTAGAAAGCGTGTTTTGTTTAGGCCTATACGAAATTGCGTGTTTTATTAGGAGAGCTGAATACTGACAGCGAATGTAAATAATATAAATTTGAGGTGATGTGTTACAATTTACTAAATACAAAATAACAAAAAAATTAAATTCAAGAAATAATTTTCTTGAAGTTATATTCACGTTTAATAATTTATATTCATTCAATTTATAAACTAAGAAGACAACCAAATAGATTTAAAAATACACTTGGACAATTTTATAAATATTCTAAATATATCCTAAAAGATGGTGTATGATAAACAATAATTAAAGTGCATTAACCTGAATAGGTGCTCAGCATCCGCCACATTTTTTCTTATTGCCATTTTTCTACTTATAATAGGTCCTATTAGCCCATCCAAAGATAATGATTTCTTTTTCAAATTATTTTTTATGGATTTATATATGTTTTGTCAAAGAGACAAAAGTGCAAACAATATCGTTAAAATATTATCAAAAAAAATTAAATTTTCTTGAAAGTCGTACAGTGAAGTGAATCCCCTATATGGTTTAGGGAAGGACGTCCCCGAATGGAAGTCTTGAGAAAAATTTCATCATATTATACATAATTTTAAAGCAACTACATAATTTTTACACGTAAATTGAATTCTTAGCAATAAAAAAAACCGAACTCAAAAGGTTGAGGGTACCGAGATTTAAGTCATTACATATTCAAGACCCATAAGATTTAATGCACATGGATCAGGAATGAATAATCTAAATCCTATATTCCTTATAAAAAATATTAGCAGCAGTCTTAATTTTGTATTTTAATTGAAGTATTTTTCTTATATCTACGAAAATAGCATTTTTATTTGGATACTAGTTGACCCTTCGCTCGTTGCTGTGAACGCAAAATAAATTATTTTCGCAAAGAATTATAGAAAACGAAAAGTTTTTTACCATTATTTAGAGCTTCTCTTTAAGACACCCCATTCAGCATGAAAATAAAATAAACATACTGCCTTCCAAATAACCCTCATTTATTATTTCATACTGCTGCGGTATGTAGTTTACTTTCTTCATCAGTTCAGGTTATTCATTCTAGAATAGAATACTTTATTCCAAAACCAAGCAGTTAGAATCTCTCTAGATCTGGTTCCAACCACGCGTGTTATTGCGTGTATCCCTCCCCTTCCCCTGCGGTCTCTTAATTGACCAATAACCGCTTCAATCCCTTATTTATCTGGTTGTTAACTTTGCCCAATTGATTGCTGACTGCTGGATTGATGGACTAATTGTCTGCGATGCCCTTGACAGGTTGGCGGCGAAGGGCGGCGCTGCACTCTCGTGGTGGGAGGGGGTAAGGGGGGCACAACTTAAGTGTACCCTTCAAGAGCGGCAGTGCAGTGGCGGTCCAGTCGCGTAATTTGAATCCTCTATGGGACAATGTTCCCTTAAATTTTGTTCAAAAATATGTTTCCTGCTCCAAATATCTCAATTCTTTAAGCTAACTGTAGTATTAAATTTGTTGTCTCGTCATGGCGGTAAGAGAGCAGAACGTAAGAGCACGTCTTTAAAAGAAACAAGCTTTTTGTGATTGTACTTTGACGTACCGTAAGGAATGGCTAGTAATATATCAAAAACTTGTTTCAGTTTACAGAGCCAAAAGGTACTATCCTAATACCCAAAATACTAAAATTATAAAAACCAAAATTCCTTTATGAAAATTTGGCTAGCAAATATTATATATCAAATAAGTCTACAAAAAAAATTAGTTGCTAAAAAAAAAACCCCAAATCAATGTTGCTATCGTTGATGAAATACTGTCCAAAGTTAAGAAGGATAGGGAAGATGTGTCTTTGATATTTTTGGATATAAGTAAGGCATATGATAATATAGGACACCAACACTTGATTAACACCATAGACTCATCAAATATGCCAAATAATTTAAAAGAAATAGTAAAAGCTTTACAAACTGGAAACAAGTGTATTATTCAATCAGGCTTTGAGCAAACTAAAAGGATAGACTTAAGAAGAGGAGTCATGCAAGGAGCTCCATTATCTCCCACATTGTACAACATGAGCACTGATTTTATTTTGAATGAATTAAGTGAAAAACATATTCAAGAGTGATTTGGGTTCAATCTTATTGAAGGAGAGGACAAATTAACCGTTTTAGGTTTTGCAGACGACTTAGTTTTAATTGGCAAAGATACTGAATCCGTTGAAAATCTATTAAAAATTACCAAGTCTTTACTTGATTCAATCGGACTTAATCTTAACACACAAAAGAGCCAAGCTTTAGTTATTGAAAAGGGGCAGTTGTTGAAAAAAGATATTTACTGCGATGGCTCTAAAATTATTGAAAGTATAGGAAAAGAAGATACAATAAAATATCTTGTAGTAAACTTTTCACAAACAATCGTAATAGACCATGAAGGAGTAATGTCGTCACCACTAGCGATTACTGTTCCACACACTGTATATCACTAGGGACGCTTCACAATAAAACACCACTTCACTAAACAGAATTTATTAATCACCACAATAAACACATACAAAGATTAGTACTCAACAGCACTATATCAATGTAACACCACTGTTCACTAACTGATTCACTGTTCACTCACTACACTGACTGACTACCACTGACTGACTACCACTGACTGACTAATACTCACTATTACAACTCACTACAACTAACTGAACTGACTGACTAACACTGACTAATACTCTACAACCAACTGAACTGAACTGACTGACTCTATGCGGGCGCAGCCCAAATATATATACATTCTAAAACTGTACTAGTCATTTCCAGAGAATTCGAATTTCTCTATGTCAAGTATGTTCGAGAGACAGACGGCTCTGGAACAAAACTTAGAGGTTATGTTTACTAAAGAATAACACATATAAACAATGTCCTACTATATCCAATAAAAGAAATGTATCTCCTATCATAACTAGATAAAAGCGTAAGTACTGTTAGTACTGTTAAATAAACATTAATGCTATCAAACATATATTGAATTCCTTATTCTATCATTTTCTAGACGTTCGTTCTATTAATTTCTAGATCGCTTTGCTAGCTTGTTCCTGAAGCCAATATAGAACTGACAACTAATTAAATAATATGCAAATAATAAATTACATAGAACCTAATAATAATTAATTTTATTTACAAGGTTACTGAATGAATAAACGTTATTGGGATATTGAAGGTTTTAACAAAAGACTAAGGCTAGGTCTGGCCAAAATATTGTAGGCCTAATGCAATTAGGCTAAAGCATACATGCGACAATTATCCCCCCTAAAACCTTCAACCATCAACAAAATTTACAAACTTAACATTTTTCTACCCACGTTTTATTACCATTTTTTTTTTTAATTTGTACCTATTCATTATAATACTAAGGTCCTCGTCATGCTGAACTTCAGGAAGTCTCGCCGGTCGATCTTCAGGATGAAGTATCGTTGGCTGATTTCCGGACTCAGCAGGCTTCTTCGTTTCCGGTATCCCACGATGATCCTCATTACTGATTTGATGCTGAACTTCAGGAAGTCTCGCCGGTTGATCTTCTGTATGAAGTATCGTTGGCTGATCTTCTCTGTAGTCAGTAGTCCTCTCAAGTTGAAGTGTCTTACGTTGATCCGCATAACTGACTTGTTGTTGAACTTCAGGAAGTCTCGCCGGTTGATCTTCTGTATGAAGTATCGTTGGCTGATCCTCTCTGGAGTCAGTAGTCATTTCAAGTTGAAGTATCTCCCGTTAATCATCATTACTGACTTGATGTTGAACTTCAGGAAGTCTCGCCGGTTGATCTTCTGTATGAAGTATCGTTGGCTGATCCTCTCTGGAGTCAGTAGTAGTCATTTCAAGTTGAAGTATCTCAGGTTGATCATCATTACTGACCTGATGCTGAACTTCAGGAAGTCTCGCCGGTTGATCTTCTGTATGAAGTATCGATGGCTGATCTTCTCTGGAGCCAGTAGTCCTCTCAAGTTGAAGTATCTCACGTTGATCATAATTACTGACTTGATGCTGAACTTCAGGAAGTCTCGCCGGTTGATCTTCTGTATGAAGTATCGTTGGCTGATCTTCTCTGGAGCCAGTGATCATTTCAAGTTGAGGTATCTCACGTTGATCCTCATTAATATCCTTTATAACCCTGGGGTTCACAGGTATTCCGGTGGCTGACAGAGAGCCCAGGGATGATTCTGTAATTTTGATACTCTTAGCAAACCGTTTAGATATCTTTTCTAATAATTTCGATCGGGCCTCTAATTTATCTTCCAATGATTTTGATCGAGCTACATGGGCTTCTATTAATTTCGAGTGGGCATCCAATTTCCTTTCTAAAATTGCTGTCCATTGTGCAAACATGTTACTCACCGTATCAGCTGGTTCTTCAAATTCGAAGGTGTCCGGGTTTTCTCCAGTGTCCAGTAAATGCTGCCGAAGACGCATCTCCAAGTCGGTCTTTATTCCCGAGGACGGCAGACCTCGTTCCTCTAACACCCGACGTAATGCAGCCAACGTTAACTTGTCAATCTTCATGTTGTAAAGTCCTGTCACGGTCGCCAATTTGTCGTTACCACTAGCGATTACTGTTCCACACACTGTATATCACTAGGGACGCTTCACAATAAAACACCACTTCACTAAACAGAATTTATTAATCACCACAATAAACACATACAAAGATTAGTACTCAACAGCACTATATCAATGTAACACCACTGTTCACTAACTGATTCACTGTTCACTCACTACACTGACTGACTACCACTGACTGACTAATACTCACTATTACAACTCACTACAACTAACTGAACTGACTGACTAACACTGACTAATACTCTACAACCAACTGAACTGAACTGACTGACTCTATGCGGGCGCAGCCCAAATATATATACATTCTAAAACTGTACTAGTCATTTCCAGAGAATTCGGATTTCTCTATGTCAAGTATGTTCGAGAGACAGACGGCTCTGGAACAAAACTTAGAGGTTATGTTTACTAAAGAATAACACATATAAACAATGTCCTACTATATCCAATAAAAGAAATGTATCTCCTATCATCTTATATAATAAAAGAGTGCATTTAAGGGTCTAGAGAAAGAACTACTGAATGGATCGAGGCCGTTTTGGTGTCAATGGATTTCTTATGACTCCTAGATGATAGGAAAAATATGGTATCCCTCGGAAAATTCCTTATAAAGCCGCAAAATGAAAATTAGACCTTATTTAGACCAATCTAAGACGTGATTTTGTCGATTTGTTTACTGCTCCAGGTGACCATATCTTACATTGAATTTGAAAGCACTGCTGCTTTACAAAGTGTTTTTGTAAACAAAACAGACAATTTATGATAATTGACAGATACAAATGAAATCAAGGACACGTAATGTTGCAGTGGTTTTTAAAGCAGTAAAATAAATATTTAACAGCTGATGCTTTAATAAAATTTTGGTTGCTATACTATAAAGAGAGTTTAATTAATATATATAATTGAATTCATGTATTAAAACTTATGAATTATTTATACATATGTTTTATTACTATCAACTAATGAGCTTTATGTTTTAAAATATATAAACATAATCTTTTGATTGTAAAATTCTTCCCACCGTATTTTAATCCATTAATTTTTGTTATAACTGAGTCATATAACATTCTTATATTGTTATTTTTCATCATTTTAAGGTCGTGTATGCGTATGATTCTACATCTTTAACAGTTGGTTTATTGTTCCCACTGATATAAACAATGGAGTACAAAAATAGAAAATGCGGAACTATGAACTGGAAGAAATAAGTCTTGAAATTTACAAGAAGAAATACCAAAAATGAGAAAAGGTGATGGAAATAAAGTGGAAACAAAAGACAGAGAATAAACATTTTGAATAGTGTTTTAGTGAAGGTAAAAAACCTATTATACGATTGACTTAGAGGACAATGCAGAAATACTTAGTACACCTAAGAATGTACTTCTATACCATTGCGTGAAAACTTCAGGTCAGAACTTGAAAGCAAGGTTCAATTAGATGCATAAACACTGTGGAAGAGCCCACAGAATGGTGCTCAGCGATGGTGGTGGTACCAAAAAATAGTGGGGATTAGACTCTGCTTTGATCTAACAAAATTAAACAAGTACGTAAAATGACAAAAATGCCAGAGGTTGAAGACACACTTAATCAGACTGGTAAATTTCGAGTGTTTAAAAATAAGATACAAATTCCAAATTTTGGCATATTAAATGGACTCTGAGTCAGCGAAATTATACCAATAAGTTAACTGACCATACTACTGGAATGGAATAAATGGAATTACGGTTAAAAAACCTTTAATCATTATATTTTTTTGTAAAGTCTCATAGGCCTACCATATTGTAAAACCATATGATAGTAAGTAAACTATTTAAACTTATAAACTACTAATGACATACTAGAGATCGCCTCCTGGTCGAAATTAGACCAAAAGTTTCGTTAGGATCCAAGAAGTTTAAAAACATTTTATAACTGAAACATCTGTTCTTTCTGTTTTAGCAGTTGCTTTTACAACAGCTGTCTAATGATTCAATCAATTCTCCTTCCTCCAAAAGATTAACATTGAAACTTTGAAAGCCTGGGGGGCGTAGCCCTAGAGTCCCACGTGAATTAGAATAGAATTCTGCTCATCTACAGGACTATACCTTTCTAACGGTGTGCGCGAATTTCAATTACGATGCACAGGAGCAGAGAAAAAAGGAGGAGAAGAAACATACTTGCCTATTATAGAAGACTAGGAAATCGCCCACTGGTCGAAATTCGACCAAATATTTAGTTGATCTTGAGCTAATTAGTTTTAAATTCTTTTAGATAAAACAAACTGTTCTTCCTGATTTGCTATAATTTGTTATTACAACAGCTGTTTTATGATCACTCAATAACCCTACTCCCATAAGATTAACATTGAATCTTTCAAAGCCTGTAAGGCGTAGCCTCGGGGGTCGATTCAAACGGTATGCGCGGGTTTCTTTTACGTTGCTCACAAGCTGAGAAAAAAAAGGATGAAAGAAACATGCTTGCCTATTAATATGTAGAAAATAACTGTTCACATTGATAAATAAATGGGAAAATTTTAGTTTTAATTCTGTGTTGTCTGTGTATTAATAAATTCTATGACCATTTTCAAACGAGAACAATAAATTCATGAATAATCATCGTGAAAATTACCCGTCATTTTTGACGGGCTGTTTGCTAGTAACTAGATAAAAGCGTAAGTACTGTTAGTACTGTTAAATAAACATTAATGCTATCAAACATATATTGAATTCCTTATTCTATCATTTTCTAGACGTTCGTTCTATTAATTTCTAGATCGCTTTGCTAGCTTGTTCCTGAAGCCAATATAGAACTGACAACTAATTAAATAATATGCAAATAATAAATTACATAGAACCTAATAATAATTAATTTTATTTACAAGGTTACTGAATGAATAAACGTTATTGGGATATTGAAGGTTTTAACAAAAGACTAAGGCTAGGTCTGGCCAAAATATTGTAGGCCTAATGCAATTAGGCTAAAGCATACATGCGACAATTATCCCCCCTAAAACCTTCAACCATCAACAAAATTTACAAACTTAACATTTTTCTACCCACGTTTTATTACCATTTTTTTTTTTAATTTGTACCTATTCATTATAATACTAAGGTCCTCGTCATGCTGAACTTCAGGAAGTCTCGCCGGTCGATCTTCAGGATGAAGTATCGTTGGCTGATTTCCGGACTCAGCAGGCTTCTTCGTTTCCGGTATCCCACGATGATCCTCATTACTGATTTGATGCTGAACTTCAGGAAGTCTCGCCGGTTGATCTTCTGTATGAAGTATCGTTGGCTGATCTTCTCTGGAGCCAGTGATCATTTCAAGTTGAGGTATCTCACGTTGATCCTCATTAATATCCTTTATAACCCTGGGGTTCACAGGTATTCCGGTGGCTGACAGAGAGCCCAGGGATGATTCTGTAATTTTGATACTCTTAGCAAACCGTTTAGATATCTTTTCTAATAATTTCGATCGGGCCTCTAATTTATCTTCCAATGATTTTGATCGAGCTACATGGGCTTCTATTAATTTCGAGTGGGCATCCAATTTCCTTTCTAAAATTGCTGTCCATTGTGCAAACATGTTACTCACCGTATCAGCTGGTTCTTCAAATTCGAAGGTGTCCGGGTTTTCTCCAGTGTCCAGTAAATGCTGCCGAAGACGCATCTCCAAGTCGGTCTTTATTCCCGAGGACGGCAGACCTCGTTCCTCTAACACCCGACGTAATGCAGCCAACGTTAACTTGTCAATCTTCATGTTGTAAAGTCCTGTCACGGTCGCCAATTTGTCGTTACCACTAGCGATTACTGTTCCACACACTGTATATCACTAGGGACGCTTCACAATAAAACACCACTTCACTAAACAGAATTTATTAATCACCACAATAAACACATACAAAGATTAGTACTCAACAGCACTATATCAATGTAACACCACTGTTCACTAACTGATTCACTGTTCACTCACTACACTGACTGACTACCACTGACTGACTAATACTCACTATTACAACTCACTACAACTAACTGAACTGACTGACTAACACTGACTAATACTCTACAACCAACTGAACTGAACTGACTGACTCTATGCGGGCGCAGCCCAAATATATATACATTCTAAAACTGTACTAGTCATTTCCAGAGAATTCGGATTTCTCTATGTCAAGTATGTTCGAGAGACAGACGGCTCTGGAACAAAACTTAGAGGTTATGTTTACTAAAGAATAACACATATAAACAATGTCCTACTATATCCAATAAAAGAAATGTATCTCCTATCATCTTATATAATAAAAGAGTGCATTTAAGGGTCTAGAGAAAGAACTACTGAATGGATCGAGGCCGTTTTGGTGTCAATGGATTTCTTATGACTCCTAGATGATAGGAAAAATATGGTATCCCTCGGAAAATTCCTTATAAAGCCGCAAAATGAAAATTAGACCTTATTTAGACCAATCTAAGACGTGATTTTGTCGATTTGTTTACTGCTCCAGGTGACCATATCTTACATTGAATTTGAAAGCACTGCTGCTTTACAAAGTGTTTTTGTAAACAAAACAGACAATTTATGATAATTGACAGATACAAATGAAATCAAGGACACGTAATGTTGCAGTGGTTTTTAAAGCAGTAAAATAAATATTTAACAGCTGATGCTTTAATAAAATTTTGGTTGCTATACTATAAAGAGAGTTTAATTAATATATATAATTGAATTCATGTATTAAAACTTATGAATTATTTATACATATGTTTTATTACTATCAACTAATGAGCTTTATGTTTTAAAATATATAAACATAATCTTTTGATTGTAAAATTCTTCCCACCGTATTTTAATCCATTAATTTTTGTTATAACTGAGTCATATAACATTCTTATATTGTTATTTTTCATCATTTTAAGGTCGTGTATGCGTATGATTCTACATCTTTAACAGTTGGTTTATTGTTCCCACTGATATAAACAATGGAGTACAAAAATAGAAAATGCGGAACTATGAACTGGAAGAAATAAGTCTTGAAATTTACAAGAAGAAATACCAAAAATGAGAAAAGGTGATGGAAATAAAGTGGAAACAAAAGACAGAGAATAAACATTTTGAATAGTGTTTTAGTGAAGGTAAAAAACCTATTATACGATTGACTTAGAGGACAATGCAGAAATACTTAGTACACCTAAGAATGTACTTCTATACCATTGCGTGAAAACTTCAGGTCAGAACTTGAAAGCAAGGTTCAATTAGATGCATAAACACTGTGGAAGAGCCCACAGAATGGTGCTCAGCGATGGTGGTGGTACCAAAAAATAGTGGGGATTAGACTCTGCTTTGATCTAACAAAATTAAACAAGTACGTAAAATGACAAAAATGCCAGAGGTTGAAGACACACTTAATCAGACTGGTAAATTTCGAGTGTTTAAAAATAAGATACAAATTCCAAATTTTGGCATATTAAATGGACTCTGAGTCAGCGAAATTATACCAATAAGTTAACTGACCATACTACTGGAATGGAATAAATGGAATTACGGTTAAAAAACCTTTAATCATTATATTTTTTTGTAAAGTCTCATAGGCCTACCATATTGTAAAACCATATGATAGTAAGTAAACTATTTAAACTTATAAACTACTAATGACATACTAGAGATCGCCTCCTGGTCGAAATTAGACCAAAAGTTTCGTTAGGATCCAAGAAGTTTAAAAACATTTTATAACTGAAACATCTGTTCTTTCTGTTTTAGCAGTTGCTTTTACAACAGCTGTCTAATGATTCAATCAATTCTCCTTCCTCCAAAAGATTAACATTGAAACTTTGAAAGCCTGGGGGGCGTAGCCCTAGAGTCCCACGTGAATTAGAATAGAATTCTGCTCATCTACAGGACTATACCTTTCTAACGGTGTGCGCGAATTTCAATTACGATGCACAGGAGCAGAGAAAAAAGGAGGAGAAGAAACATACTTGCCTATTATAGAAGACTAGGAAATCGCCCACTGGTCGAAATTCGACCAAATATTTAGTTGATCTTGAGCTAATTAGTTTTAAATTCTTTTAGATAAAACAAACTGTTCTTCCTGATTTGCTATAATTTGTTATTACAACAGCTGTTTTATGATCACTCAATAACCCTACTCCCATAAGATTAACATTGAATCTTTCAAAGCCTGTAAGGCGTAGCCTCGGGGGTCGATTCAAACGGTATGCGCGGGTTTCTTTTACGTTGCTCACAAGCTGAGAAAAAAAAGGATGAAAGAAACATGCTTGCCTATTAATATGTAGAAAATAACTGTTCACATTGATAAATAAATGGGAAAATTTTAGTTTTAATTCTGTGTTGTCTGTGTATTAATAAATTCTATGACCATTTTCAAACGAGAACAATAAATTCATGAATAATCATCGTGAAAATTACCCGTCATTTTTGACGGGCTGTTTGCTAGTAACTAGATAAAAGCGTAAGTACTGTTAGTACTGTTAAATAAACATTAATGCTATCAAACATATATTGAATTCCTTATTCTATCATTTTCTAGACGTTCGTTCTATTAATTTCTAGATCGCTTTGCTAGCTTGTTCCTGAAGCCAATATAGAACTGACAACTAATTAAATAATATGCAAATAATAAATTATATAGAATCTAATAATAATTAATTTTATTTACAAGGTTACTGAATGAATAAACGTTATTGGGATATTGAAGGTTTTAACAAAAGACTAAGGCTAGGTCTGGCCAAAATATTGTAGGCCTAATGCAATTAGGCTAAAGCATACATGCGACAGTAATAAAAAAGTTTAAAGAGAAAATTGAAAAATTAACCGTAACACCTTTATTATTGACAAATCAAAAGATCAATATTTTGAATCAATGTCTATGGCCATCAATGGTTTACCCAATTCAAAATGCTCCTCTGAACAAACTTCCTGACAAATTTACAGTTGATCTCGATAAAATTATGAAAAGTAGTTTGAGGGAAATCATTTCTTTACCGACTGATACTCCCGACTGTATGCTATACGCCCCCAAAAAATTTAAAGGGTTAGGACTAATGCGAGCTCAATGGGAGGCCTACATACAACATTTGAATATTATTGACACCTTGAGACACTCTAAAGTCTCGTATGTAGTTAATGAAAATAAATTAAAATTGGAAGAAGATACATGTTATAAAAAATTAAACTTATCACCTGAAAACATAATTGGAAAAAATAAAAGTATAAAAATAAGAAGTATACTTAGGGAACGAGAATTTGAAAAATTGGCCTGTCTGAAACAAAAAGGGAAAGGTGTTGAACTATTCAAAGAATACACCCCAGCCAATAAGTGGATATCAGATATCGGGGGCCTTACCAACTCAGAATGGAGAGAAGCAATCAAAATGGTAGCTGGAGTCATTTCAGTTAGAGTTCTTCCAGGCAGGAATCAAGGCAACGTCCACTGCAGACATTGCAGTGAGATAGAAACCCTTGCGCACGTCCTTGGTTCCTGTCCATATGGAGAACTCTTACGAAATGCTAGGCACAATGAAATAAGATCAATAATAGCAAAAGAAATTAGAAATAAAAACCAAACTTGGGAAGTGTATGAAGAAGTACATTGTATTTCAACAGAAGGCAGCACAAGAAGAATAGATATTCTGGCTATTGACCCCAAGAAAAAAAGTGCCATAATACTTGACCCTACCATAAGAATGGAAACTAACAAAGATCAACCAGACACTGTAAACAAAGAGAAGCAAAGTATTTACGAGCCGACAGCGGATTATATTAAAAAGAAATACAAAGTGAAGGATGTTAAAGTTTTTGGACTGTTAATTGGCGCACGTGGAACGATTCCAAATTTTTTTGTTTCGGTATGGAAAGATTTGAATTTAAACAATAATACAATCAAAACTATAGTAGAAAGAACATTAAAAGGATCAATTTACATAATGAGAAATCACTTATAAGATATAAGAAACTTATATACATACACTTATAAAATAAGAACTAAGAAACCAGTAGAAGGGAATAGCCGGTCCTGGCACAGGTCAAGGTCAGCGGTTGTAACTGGCAGGTGTGTGTTGTTGATTTGGGGGTTTTTTGGGGGGTTTGGGGAGGGGTTGGTAAGTGTGTCAAGGTCATCTGGAGGGGGTTTTAAAAAAGGTGGGGAGTCTGGGGATCAGTGGCGGGCGGGAGTGTGGCGGGAGCGGACGTGGGGCTCCGGGAAATAAATTTATTTATTCATCAAAGCCCACCAGTGATCGTAGGATCGCTTCTACATCGTTTGCAGCCGTACTGTTGATTTCATTGCTCTGCACGGGTCGGGAGTCGGTGGTGGTAGTGTATGTAGGCAAATTTTGTGTGGGAACACCACCATTGTTATCGTTAGTAGTGGATGTCACTATTGAAGATTGTATGGGTGCACCCTGCCGCGTGTCCATAACTTGAAGAAATGAGAGCTGCTAGATGGTTATATTGTGAGTTGATAGAGTAGAATGAGAGATGTGTGTGATGAAGAATGGTTATATAAACCCGGTAATATAGTGAATAAGAATAACCGGATAACATCATCAATAGGTGTGACAAGATTGTAATGTTGATATTTCAGCATATCAGTTAAGACTGTTTGCAAAATAGTGTCAGTAGAATAACTGTCGCGAAGGTTGGATCTTGTAAAATACAAGGGGTGAAAGCTGAACTGTTTCTTAAGTTTAGCGAATGTATTACGAGGTCTTGAAACTGTGTAGTTAGACTGTTTTTGTAAAATATGTTTGGTGCGTAAAAGTTTCAGCTGCAAAGTGTGGGAAGCCATTGTAATAGTGGTGACTAAATGTGCACTGTGTAAAAACCAACTGATAAATGGTTAGTGTTTGTAAATGTGTTTGAATATATAGAGAGTGATTAGCATATTAACCGCGAACACATGTTTTAGAGTAAGAAATGTAAGTTAGAAAATTGTTAGAAAAGTAAAGACCGAAGTTTACTCTACGGAACCCGGGGAATAAATGAGACGCGGGCGGTACCGACCCCGTATTTAAGCAATTTGTGAGTCACGAACAACCCCTCCTCTACCCTCCCCCCTTAGCCGATGGGATAAAAGGGTGGGATTGCGGTCACTCCGGTTATTTGTTTGGTAGCGTTGCGATAGTTTGTATTAATGGGAGAGGCAAAAATTTTAAAAATTATTTAGTTGAAAATATTAAGATAATATTGCAGTTGAAAAAGGAATTTGTTACTTTGTATCAATTGGCTATGAGTTGCACAAGTGTGAGCAATAGTCTGTTAATAAGTTGATGAGGTAAGAGCTAGTAATTGTACAAACATTATAGTTTAGCAATAATTATATGTGTTATTAATGTGTAAAACGGTAAGTTAACACCATGGATAAAACTAATAGTAATGTAATACTATAAATGTTTAAAAGGTGTAAATATAATAAAGAGTTTAATAAAAAAACAGATGTAAATATGAATGATTAGCAGCAGGTGAATATAAATATTAAGTAAAAACAAAATAATGTTGATGCGAGGTTAATTTATGCAGTAATAAAAAAAAATGGTAATGGGAGAGTAATATGTGTTTATAGTAAATAAAAAAGAAATAGTTAAAAACTAAGTTATACATGGGGTGTTAAAAACAAGTAGACCTAATTGGAGTAAGTTAAAAGAAAGCATATATAATATTATTAGACGGTAGCGACTTACCGAGGTGTTGTGTTAGCTGTGGGTCCCGCGAGTGGAAAGAGGCACAGCTGCTCGTGTAATGGTATTTATAACAGCAGTTGGTAATTATTATGAACTTGACAACCCCCCCCCCCAAAATAGGTAATTAAGCCCCCCCCACTTTTACTTTATGTTGAAATGGTAATAGTAGTTAAGCTTGTGTAATACTAATTTGGTGTTACCAAACGGTAACTATTGTGGTTAAGATAATACAACATATATTTAAGATAAATTAAACTGATAGAGTAACGGTAATTTGGGTCTGCTGTTGGCAATAGATAATAACTATAGTTGAGCGGTGAAAGGGAACACATAACTTCCTACCGTTATTAAAATAATAGCGGTGAACAACTATGGTGTAATGCTATAAGGAAAATTGTGGTTGGATTAGGTGGAGAATATAATTAGATGTTGGCCAACATTATTGAAAGCCGCAACACAACACTTAAATTAATGACAACCTACTTGTAATAATCGCCGCTACGTGTATGAAACAGTGTTGCTTGGAAATTTCTATTGAAGTTGTACTTTGAACGTTGTAAGCCCCTCAAACCCCTACGAGTTCCCCCCACCATCTTCGAAGTTTATAAATATTCTGTTGAGAATTTTAGAATCAGTTCGTACTGAAACTTCGGACGCGAAGCTTCAGGACGAACTCAGAGGGTAACTTAAATATATAGGCGGCCGATATATATTTGAGTTATTCTTGCTGTTAGGGTTCTAATATTAATAATTTTGTGTGTGACTGTGTGTGTGTAAAATGTTATTTATTTTTTAGTTTTAAGTTGCGTTATTTTTAAGTTTTAATTTGCGCATTGCGATGTTAGCATTAAGGTGTGTTATAGTATTGCTAATGTTTAAAAAATGTGTTTATGCATTTAATGTTGAGTGTTGATGTAATTATTCTGTATTTGTGTGTGTGTGTATGTGTGTGTGTGTGTGTACTAATAACCTTTCACAGCTAGCTGTTAGGAGGGTAGATTAAATTTAAATTTAAATTATAGAAGTTCTGTTGAACTTCATTAAATATGGGTGGGACATGCGTGTTGTGCCATAGGCAGCGCATATTTTTATTTTTTTTTAATTTTTAATTTTTTGTTAGGAAATAATTATATTTGGGTGGGTTTAGATTAAGGGTGGGAGGTTAGAGTTGCGTTTTGCATTAACTGTTCCAGACTCCCTATTGTAAAATTGGAATTGGTCAGGTCCAGTGCCCAGGCCCGAGGCCGACCGCCCGTATCACAGCCCACCAAACTGGATCGCCACGTGCGTGCGGGCAAAAAATTGGGATCCCTTGCAAGACGTAACTATAGGGTTGGGATTGGGAGTGTTTGAGGAATACAGAGTGGTGGAGACGGCCGTGGCCGCCTCCATCACTTTGGATCATTATTATTTTTTGGTGACCTTGACCTAAATTAAAGTAATTAACCCCCCCCCAAAAAAATACAATTACCCCCCCCCCCCCCCTCCGAGGTCACTTTCACTTAGCATCCCTATATAAGCGGGGCTAGCTAACATGTTTGTTTATTCTGATTCCAGCTGCTAACGCTGCTACTTCAGAACCATGTCTTCATCAACAACTTCTGCTACTACTATCACTACGCCTGCTGCTCCTGCTGCCACTTCTGTGCCTGCTCCTACTATCAATACACCAGCTGCTAACAAGAAACCGGCGAAGAGACTGAAGTTGAAGAACGTCCCGGAGTCGATGCTGCGGCAGATGGATACACCACCATCTACATCTGCTACAACTGCTCCGGGAAATATTCTTCTCCAAGCCATGGCGGTTCTTGGAAGTATTTTTTATCCACCTCCATCACCAACACACCCTACGGCAACTCCACCACTACAACCCCAACCTATACCTACAACGTCACCACAGATGGAGCTTCCTGTTCGTCCTGATACTCCTTCAATTCTAGAATCTATTCATAATTTCACCTCATTACCACCACTAATAACACCAATTCCTGAACCAAAGTCCATTAATCCTATCATTCCTAGTTCTAAAATTAAAAAGTCAGTTTTCAAAATTGCTCCTTCAGAGCGTTTTCAATTATTAAAAGCAGAGCGTCGCAGGGCATTTAAAAATCCTCGTAAATGCACTGAGAAGCTTCTTAGGGGTTCTAAAAAAGGATCGGTCTGTGGTAGGAAATGTGTTTTTAATGAAAAGTATTGCCGTGTAAATCTTGTAAAACATATTTCTGTGCCACAACCGACTGTGATTTCCAGCAAGTCCTACCCCGCTACTAAGTTGAAGAGATTGCGAGAAGGTTTAAGGTACTTTTTTGTAAGTAGAACAGAAAAGAGCAATAGAATTATAATAGGGTGTAACGGCTACAAATGGGTAATTAAGCTCTCTGTACCTATGAGAAACCAAAAAGCGATCAAAACACTTGATGCGAAAGACTATCTCTACAAAGGTGCGGATGGTTGGACTCGCTGGGGTCGTAGTAAAGAGTAATAAGAATTAGCTTTTTCCAAATTTTGTTAGAAAAATAATGGGAGAGAAACCAGCGCTATATAACAGTGCGCTGCGTTTCTCTCCCATTATTTTTTGGTCACTCTAAGTCCTGTGACCTACTTTCACATGACCTTGAACTTAACCCCCCCCCCCCAAGATTACTAAACTAACCCCCCCCCCGACAACTTTCTCTTGCCTTATATAAGTAACAGCTGTGCAATTGGGCATGGAACATTGCCTGCTTACCTGCTGTACAGTGAACATGGCTCCGCTGGACGGTTCAAACTTTTACAACAGGCGACCTGAGCTAGAGGAAATGGAAGAAGTTGAAGAAGTTGAGGAAGATGAATCTGAGCCAGAGGAAATGGAAGAAGTTGAGGAAAATGAATCTGAGCCAGAGGAAATGGAAGAAGTTGAGGAAGATGAACGATTAATATTTGAATATTTGCGTTGTGTAACTTTGGATCTGGAAGAAAGTCTTGACCCATATATGTGGGAAGCATTGGACTGGTTGCAGTTGGGCAGAACAATAGTAATCATATCACCAGTGTTGTTTCTTGGTAGCCCAATTTTGTATGTGACTGCAGACAACGCCGAATACATTTGGCAATGGGCGGAGTTGTTTGAGAATTTTAGGGGAAATGAGGAGTACAATAACTGGTTTAATATCTGTTTAAGATAAGCAGGGTTTTTTTAAACCCAAAAAGGCTCTTTTCAGAGCCACCTAATACACCAATTAAGCATATGAGTTGTTTAACTCATATGTGAGAGTTAATAGTAACTGGTTACTACATAAGTTAAAGTTTGTTGACCTTGACCTTGAACTTGAAGACCCCCCCCCAATTACAATTAGTGCCCCCCCCTTCCATTAGTTGTATTATAAAAGCCCGCAGCTTACATGTTTGCTCAGAATTTAACCAGTTGCTATATAGTGAACATGTCCAAAAGATTGGATTCATTCTTTGCTAAACATACAGAACTTTGGCCACTATTATATGGATTACATAGAAAGATTGAAGAAATAATTTTAAAAGATATGGGTGTAGGGGTTAAAGTGCTTGTATATCGTCGAGGTGATTACAAATTATTGTGTTCATGTACAGTCAGAACTGAAAATTTAAATAATTTATTTCCTTGGATGGTGCAATTACGTAATTTTGTAGAAGAAATGGAGTTTGAGTTGCAAGTAGCCGCAATGCATTACAAGCTTGATAAAGAAGAGTAATCATACTATGTTACAAATGTTTAACTATATGAAATATAGTGGGGGGAAATAGAATATATAAGACAGCAACTTCATACTCAGTATCACTTTGTCATAAGATATTACTTTGGTGTGAAGAGAAAAGGTTAATAATGGTTTTTAAGGATACACCTTTTTTAAATTATTTTGAAGTAAAAAATCAGTTTAATACAACTGAAAATATAACTTGGATAGAAGAGACAAATGAAGGTTCGGAAGAAGAATTGAATAATAGTCTGGATGATTCTATATTGGAAGAAGAAATTTCATCCTTTGAACAATAAATATTTGAAGAGCTAATAAATGATAGTGATGAAGAAATTGTTAAAGAAGCAATTGAAACATTCATTTTAGATTCATCAACTGATACATTGATATCCCCTATACAATCTTCAGACTCTGAATCGGACTAATGATATCCCCCCCCCTTACCCTTCCCCTTTCCCATATTTGCTATAAAAGCAAGAGTTGATCAGGTTTTTTATTCATTATATGCTGTGTTGTTAGTAAAGCCATACACATTATTAAACTATGTCTCCAAGAGCTACTACCTTTATATACATTACTGAAATTATTACACATCGTCAGATACAAGAACAAGAAGAACTAGAACAAGAGATGAATGTTACATTTGGAGAGTTAATAGAAGAAATAGTAGAAGAATTTATAAATTTAAACCAAGAAACAACTAATAAAACTGGAAATATATCAATGATGCATCAACCGGAAGAGTTAACCGAATCTGAAGAAGAAGAATCTGAATAAAATGGTGGGGGGTTAGGTTATTTAAGCAGAAAAGAAAACAGTTTAAAAATCATTTCATAATGGAGGACCGAGAAGCAATGTTTAAAGCTTTTTGTAAGGAAGAACCCTGGGTTCCACGGTGAACTCTTTTACATATTATTTCCCACTTTTAGACATGGAGGATTGTAAAAAAATTCCAGACATTGGTTTTAAATTTCAAAAACAAGGAATGTTAATTGGTGTTACTGAAAAATATCACAATGAATATTCGGAAAGATTGGCGTTTAACTTTATGATGGATAATATGAATATTAAACCCAGTGAGTATCCATATTTTCTTTATAAATTTTTAGTTGAAAATGGTGCCAGTGTAACTATTGAAATATGTATTCAACATTTTTGGCCTACTCGGGATAGTGGTGGGGGAAAGTAGATAAATGTGTTGTTGAACCGGATAGTTTCTCACTCTTGTAAAATCATTCACCAACAATGTATCGTCCAATTTTGTCTGACTTGGCTGCCTCTCATGAAGAAGCCGAAGCTAGAAGGAAGAAAAGCGAACAAGCAAGACAAATTCAGTCTAATATTAATATGGAGTATTATAGGCTACAAATCCAAATCCCAGGCATGCATCTTGGAGAAAACAGAGTAAAGACCGTACATGCGGCTGGTAGTTATATTAAGTATTTGAAATTATTATTGGAAGATAAAGAGTCTAAAATTACAAAATTAGAAGATGAAATGAAGAAATTGAAAAATGAACTATTGCTCTTGAAAAATGGAAATAATGAAGTTGTAGTTGAAGAGGGTGCAGAAGAAGGAAATGAAATATTGGGAATCTGAAGAAAGAAGTTTAAACATCTGTATAAATTTATAAAAAAAAATATATAATAAAAAATAATAAAATAAAAAAATATAAAAAAAATTAGATATAGAATAGAGAGCGGGGAATAGATCACTTTGTGGCAATGGAATAACATGTCACTTAGTGCTCTATTCCCCGTTCTCGCATTAATATAATTTGACCTTGACATATATAAAATATGGTGGGGATAAAGTATTTAAGACGGATGTAACATGTGTAAACACTTCAGTTCAAATATTAATCTCTTTTATAAAACATGGTGGATACTCTATTTGAACTTTGCTTGAGGAAAATTATATGTGATGGTTTTTTATTTAACCATATAATAAGATCAGAAGAACGTGTTATTCCAAACAGCATTAGAGAAGCTATTCATGAATACCGAAGACAAAATTACGGGTTTGGCATTATTGTTGCTTATAAATTTGTGGATGGGACGACTCTTTGTCAAGATTGTGCACGAGCAGCTATAGATGATTGGGATGAATTTGATCTTGAAGGAGGATATGTAGACCATCGTGTTAAGGCACCACTAATAAGGTTTGAAATCATGAACGAAAAATGTACAATCTGTGCACAACTGTTATTTAGATTTATCAGGTGTAGATCATATTAAAAAAAAACTGTTTAATGTTACACTATGGTGGGGAAATTTATTGAATGGTGGGGGAAAATAGAAGTGGGGGTATTGGTTATATATATGTTGCTCGATGTACATTGATTTCTTTAGTCTTGTAATATTGTTTGAAAAAGTAACTTGTAATTTAGTAAAAAATGAATTTTGAACTAGAAGTGACAAGCTTTAAAATAGTTGAAGAGGAGTGGACAACGGTTTCAAATTTTATTCATTCAAAACAAGATAATGGAACTTTAATGAAGGTATTTTGTTACATTTTAGAGGAAGGGGATGAAGAAATAGTTAGAAACTATTTAAGAAATAGAGATATGTCAACTTCCAGCTCGGACTTTGTTAAATTTTTAAAAGACAACAATGTTAACGCGGAATTAGAAGTTTGGTTTTATGTTTAAAGAACTTGGTAGAGGGAGAATAAAAATGGTGGGGGAACAAGGTGTATAAAACAAGGTTTATACGCAGCAGGAGTTATTCGCTTACAACCATTTAAAAGAAGAACATCATAGAAAAATGGCTGAATCTTGGGACTATTCAACTCCTTCAACAAGTGAAAGAAAACCATTAAATTTGTCGAAGAAGACTGTGAATTTGTCAAGAAAAGGTAAACCTATAACACATCCAGAATTGAGCACTTTAGCTAAGGAACGTCATATAAAAGAGAAAACTGAATTGTATCAAATGCAGCTTTTAGTACCTTCATTGGATGTAGGCTGTACAAGAGCACATACATTGAGGACTGCAAACAAGTACATAATAGAACTGTTGGGTAAAATTGAAGTATTGGAAAATAAACTAAAGGCGTTACAAACTCTAAATGTATGGAATCCGGCAAATGAACTCCCTGTTCTGCAGATGGAGCCAAACGATCTTCCTGCTACTTATGCATGGAATGCATTTAATGATATTGATGGAGACTCTCCTGTGAAGTACCAACCTCCTGCTGTGTAAAAGATGATGGGTAAAAAAAATACAAAAAAATAATAAAATATAAAAGTAAAAAAAAATTAGTTGTAGAATAGAGAGCGGGGAATAGATCACTCTGTGACAATGGAATAACATGTCACTTAGTGCTCTATTCCCCGTTCTCGCATTAATTATGTTTGACCTTGACCTATATAAACATGGTGGGGGAAGGTAATTGAGTGGGGGAAACTAGATAAAAGAAGTTCAACGCGCGGTTGGAGTCATTCTTATCCTAAACTGGCGTTTACTAACATAATAAGAAAAGACAACATGAATAGTGAAAACATCATTTTGGATCTTTCATTAAGTGAAAAGAATAAAAAACAATATGAGGACTCTCGAAAAATGAAGATGAAAGAAATGGCAAAGGCAAGAGAAACAAGAATAAAACTAAAATATTATAAACTACAGAGGCTAATACCAGGAGTGAAATTGGGAGAAGTAAGAACCAGAACAATCGACATGGCTGCTGACTACATCAACCAACTACTTATAGAGTTGACTATAAAAAATGAAAGAATACGTCAATTGGAATATGAACGTAAACAATTGTTTCACCAAGAAAAAGAAGAACCTATTAACTGTGTGATTAAAGACAATCAATAAAGAAAAGTTAAACAAAGGAAACTGCAAAATTACTAAAAATATTGAATATTAATTGGTTATTAATTGGACTTGCATTAGAGAGTGGGGAATAGATCACTTTGTGGTAATGGACTAACATACCACTTAGTGCTCTATTCCCCATTCTCGCTTTAAGCGTTGTTGACCTTGACCTAATAAAATAATTTATATAAAAGCAGCTACGAGAAAGGAGCTCTTTCATTTAATCGACATGGCTCCTGTGGATACCACCGACTATCCAAGTAAACCTATTGTAGAAATATTGTGTAAAATTCTACAAGAGGAGTTTGGCATGGAAGATGTGGATAATGACAGTTCAGAAACAGATAGTGTTAACAGTATGGAAGAAGAATTAATAAATGAAGGAAGTGAAGATGTAGAAATGGAGTTAACAGAGAATGAATACACACCATCATTGGAATTTGAAAATATTCATAATGAAACTCCAACATCCAGTCACGATCCAGATTTGGAATCAATACGTGGAAGATTAATTTTTTGTGCGAGACAATTATTTCCATATGAAGAAGAAGAAGATGAAGAAGAAGATTAAAAATAGTGGTGGGGGTAAAAAGTGGTGGGGTAATACAGCATAAAAAGGAGATATGAAAAAGATGCATTTCATTTATATGCCGAATTTCATAGGATAAACATCACTAAAATGCATCGTTGTGATATATGTTTAGAAACTTATGAAGATGAAATATTGCTAGACATTCATAAAGAGTTATATCATAATATAAATGAAAATTTAACACAAAATGAAAATAAAAATGCATCTGCAGAAGAAGAAGAAACAGCGGGACCATCTAATGCATTACCTAATTTAAGGATTCATGCATTGCCCGGAAGAGTAGTAACACATCACAAAATTCAAAATGAAAATTTAGAATTAGACAAATTTCTTGCCGAAGCAAAAACCATTGTAGTTAAACTTTTAAAAGAAGAATTAAAACGATTAAATTTTATTAAATTTGGCTTGTTATTGGATGCTATGTTTATAAATGTTGAAGAAGAATTGTCACCAAGAGGATTTATAACTAAAAACAGAACCATCATGAGTAGTTCAGATATTAATTCAATAGTAGAAGAATGTTTTGATGAGATCATCAATACAATCCAAGAACATGAAGGACGAGGATCAGGTTGGAGTTTAGTTAGTGTAGTAAGTATGGATATTAGAGTTCACAAGCATGGATATGGGGTAATGGGGAGCAGTTATATAGCTCTTCCAAAAAGGATTGAAGAAACAAAATCATGTGTAAATGTTCAAAATCATGATACAGAATGTTTCCGATATGCAATGACATCAAAATTCATATTACGCAATGCACAAAGACCCAGCGAAGAATATGAGAACTATAGATACAGATATAACTTTCAAGGTGTGTCTTATCCGGTAGCCTTGAAGGATATTTCTAAATTTGAAAAACAAAACCCTGGAATATCTGTAAATGTATTTGGTTTGGACAGTTCTAACAAGGTGTATCCTTTGAAAGTGGTAAAAAACGAACTTGCAGACCATACGGATTTGTTATTAATTACAAAGGATGAAGTATCACACTATGTATGGATAAAATCATTTGAAAAACTTGTCAATAAACAATTATCAAGAAGTGAACATAGAAAAATAATTTGTAAAAGATGTTTTTGTTTTAAAGAACCTAGAAATGGAGAACAAAATTGGTTACTGGAGCACAAACAACTGTGTAATGAAAATTTTGAAGCTAAGATTATTCTACCACCATTAAATAAATCATATTTACAGTTTGAAAAAGTTTTCCATCAGTATCGCATTCCTATAGTAATATATGCCGATTTTGAATCAACACTTGTTCCAATTGAAGATGAAAACATTGAAGCAAGGAAGAGTATAAAATATCAAATGCACAAGCCTAACAGTTTTTGTTTATTGGTTAAATCCACATTGGTTGAAGAACATTTGAATGCATATGGATTGTCATCAAAACCCGTGGTGTATCGTGGTGAAGATGTTGCCAGAACATTTTTAAATCATCTATATGAAATAGCTGGCCATGTTGAAAATTTGTATAATAATATAGTACCAATGATACCAATGGAGGAAGAAGAGGAAATTCAACATGAAAATGCTACCCACTGTTTTCTATGTAAAAATGAATTTACTTTAAATAACTATAAAGTTAAAGATCACGATCATCTTACAGGATATTATAGGGGTGCAGCATGCAATGCATGCAACATAAACTATAAGATTACCAGAAGAATTCCTGTAATATTGCATAACCTTAGCGGTTATGATGGTCATTTTATAATACCAGAATTGGGGAGAGATGATGGTGCAATTGATGTTCTTGCAGAAACAACTGAAAAGTTTATAACCTTTAGTAAAAAAATTGGAAATATGAAGTTGCAATTTGTGGATTCGTACCGGTTTATGCCGTGCAGCTTATCAAAACTTTCTGAAAATCTTAGAAAAGAAGATTTAATAGAAACAAAAAAAATTGTAAACAATGATAAATTAGATTTAGTTCTTCGTAAAGGCGTTTTTCCTTATGATTACATTGACAATTTGGAAAAATTTGAAGAAACGTCACTTCCACCTAAAGAAGCTTTTAAGAATAAATTACATGAAGAGGACATCAGTGAAGAGGATTATCAACACGCTTGTAGAGTATGGAATGAATTAGAAATAAGAACCTTAGGCGAATATTCAGATTTTTATGTTAAATTAGATGTGACTTTACTCTGCGACATAATGGAAGAATTTAGAAACACCTGTTTTACAGCATATGGATTAGACCCACTTCATTCGTACACAGCTCCCGGATTGGCATGGCAGGCTATGTTAAAAGAAACAAAATGCAAACTTCAACTATTAACTGACATAGACATGGTGTTGATGATTGAATCCGGTATTCGAGGAGGATTAACCCAAAGTGTAACTAGATATGTAAAAGCAAACAATAAATATCTTCCAAATTACGACGCATCACAACCTAGCACATTTATAGGTTATTTTGATGCAAATAATCTGTACGGATGGGCCATGTCGAACCCTCTTCCATATGACAATTTTAAATGGGTTGATCCAAATTCAATCAATAACATCGCTGATATCCCTAAATATGGGGATATTGGCTACATCTTTGACTTTGATTTTGAATACCCAGAACATCTCCACGACCATCATTATGATCTACCACTATTAGCAAAAACAGAAATATCTCCCACTGGTAGAGGGCCGAAATTGATGATGACACTTAACAATAAGACTAGGTATGTAGCTCATTATTGGACAGTACAGCAAGCGCTAGAAATGGGATTGAAAATTACGAAAATTAATAAAGTACTGCAATTTTCACAATCCTGTTGGTTAAAATCTTATATAGATAACAACACAAGAAGAAGAACTGCAGCAACATCCAATTTTCAAAAAGATTTCTTTAAATTAATGAACAATGCGATATTCGGTAAAACATTAGAAAACAAAAGAAATCACAAAGACTTAAGATTGGTTGTTGATCCAACAAAATTACAGAAATTGGTGCAAAAACCAAACTTTGCATCTTCTATAATTATTAATGAAAACCTTGTAGCCGTTTCTATGAATAAAATTTCAATTAAGATGGATCGACCCATATATGTTGGAATGTCCATTTTAGACATATCAAAAACTCACATGTATGATTTTCATTATAATAAAATGGTGAAATTTTATGGTAGAGATAATATCGGAATAGCATACATGGATACCGATGCATTCATCTATTGGATTATAACCAATGATATGTACAAAGATTTACGCACATTTGTTTATAAAAATGACTGATTTTTCTGACTACCCACAACATCACCCTAATTACGACAATGGAATAAACAAGAAGGTTTTAGGAAAATTTAAAGATGAAACAAATGGTGCACCTATGGAAGAAATTGTGGCATTAATGTCCAAACTGTATTCTTTTCAATTGTACATTAGTGAAAAAGAAGAACATCAAGTTGTAAAGAAGGCAAAAGGTATAAAAACATCATATTTAAAGAAGAATGTACAGTTTGAACATTTTAAAAGATGTTTATTTGAAAGCATGGAAACAACTGCAACTTTTAATACAATAAGAAGCTTTAATCATCAAGTCTACAGTGTCAAGCAAACTAAGTGGGGACTCAGCTACAAGGATGATAAGAGACATATCCGGGAAGACAATATACACACTCTACCTTTTGGACATTATTCTTTAACTCCTATCGACCAATAAAACCTATTCTTCGTCCTTCCACCTGTTTCCTTTTCCTTTCCGTAAAAAAGAGGGAGCATGGCAAGTTCAATGCCATGTTCCCTCTTTTTTACACAAATATAATATGGCCTTGACCCATATTTGTTAATAATATAAAAGGTGATAAACCATTTTGAGGATTAGTATTTTCTCAAGCGGTGTACAAACAACATCTGAAGATGGAAGGATTAAAGGATAAAATTGTAAACGAACTTCATAAGCCGGCAAGAAGAAAGTTTCCAAGAAGAAATACAATTATTAAAGGAATGAACGATCTTTACCAAGCCGATCTCATTGAGATGATACCGCATAGTAAATTAAATAAGGGATTTAAATATATATATTGGCAATTATAGATTGTTTTAGTAAGCTTGCTGACGCTATACCACTCAAGGATAAGACTGGGAAAAGTGTAACAAAAGCTATGGAAGCAGCTATAAAGAAAAATAAATTTGTCATAAAACATTTACAAACTGATGATGGAAAAGAATATTTTAACAAAGAATTTACAGCATTAATGAAAAAATATAACATAAATCATTATTCTACAAATTCGGAAGTTAAAGCTTCCATAATTGAACGATTCAACAGAACATTAAAAGGAGCAATGTATAAAACATTTTCTAAACGAGGATCGTACGTGTGGTACGATATATTACCGAAGCTTATAAAACAATAATAATAATAACAAGTTTCATCGCACTATTGGTATGAAACCTATTGAAGTAAATAGCAATAATGCTAAGCTTGTTTTGGAGCGTATTAAGAAAAATACTACTCCTAAAATTGAAAAATTAAAACCTAAAAAGTTTAAAATTAACGACAAAGTACGTATAAGTAAATATAAAGGAGTTTTTAGTAAAAGATATTTACCAAATTGGACTAACGAAATATTTACAATCTACAAAGTGCAGCCAACAATACCAGAAACCTACATTTTAAAGGATAACAAAGGTGAACTACTTCAAGGCGGATTCTATGGTCATGAATTATTAAAATCGACAGTAGGTGATGTATATCTTGTTGAAAAAATTTTACAAAGAAAAAAGGATAAAGTTAAAGTCCGTTGGTTGGGATTTGATAGGAGTGAAGATTCTTGGATTCCTACAAAAGACTTGGTGTAATACTTTAATAACTCATTATGTGTTTAACCTTTAAACAAGATGGATATTGTACAGCAAAAAGAACGATTTAATATTAATAATATAGATGAATTGACAGTGGATAATAACAATTTAAACCATGGTAAACATGGTGAATTACTACCAAACTCTATAAGATGTTTAATAACTGGCCCTTCTAATTGTGGAAAAACAAATGTTGTTTTTAACCTTATAACTAATCCAAAAGGGCTACGTTTTAATAACATATACATTTTCTCAAAATCTTTGCAACAACCTAAATACCAGTTGTTAGATAAGATATTAGCAAATGTACCAGAAGTAAATTTCTACAAGTTTAATGCTAGTGAAACTATTATGCAACCAAATGAAGCTAAACCATTTTCTATATTTATATTTGACGATGTGTCATGTGAGAATCATGATACAATAAGAAGTTATTTCGCAATGGGGAGACATCATAATATTGACAGTATTTACATTGGTCAAACCTATAGTAAAATTCCAAAACAACTTATAAGAGATAATGCAAATTTGTTGATAATATTCAAGCAAGATGAAACAAATTTGAAACATATATATAACGATCATGTGAATGCCGACATGACATTTGATAAATTTAAAGAGATGTGCGGCAAAGCATGGGCTGAAAAGTATGGATTTCTTGTTATTATGAAAGATGAAGCTATAAAAGATGGAAGGTATCGAATAGGGTTAGATAAATTTGTATTAATCCATTAAATGAATAGCAGTATGTCTAGTAATGAATGAGACTTCATAGTGTAAACATGGTAAATCAAGAAAAACTATTGAAAGAAATAAAATCACTCAGTGATTATATTAGGATAAAAAACCGTGCATTAAGGATGGGTATAAGCGAAAGAGAAGAATTTTTAGAGACTACATTTAAACCTATTACAGAACCTTTAAAACAAATATCAGAAACCATTAGTAAACCTCGTTATGAAGGAGATGTTTTACTACCAGTTTCTAAACAAGAAGTACAAGCATTAAAAAAAGAAGACAATGATGATTCATATACAAGCGCTAGTGACCAAGAAGAAACAAAAGAAGAAGAAGAACCTATTGTTGAAAAGGAAGAAGAACAGCCAATACCTGAAGCAGAACAATCTATTCCAAATTTAACTCAATTGAGTAGCGATATATTACAACACGGACCTCTCGGAAGAAAATATATATTGAAAATGCTACATGATATAAAATCAAACCCTAATTTAAGTAAATCACACGTATATGGAGCAAGAATTGATGGGAATGAATTGAAAATAGGTGATTCAAAACTTAAAATAACTGAAGACGATTATATCATTATTGGTGAGCATAAATATAAGGGAACAAAAGGATTATATGAATTAATTTTTAAAAACATGCCATTGAGATATTCGACCAAAGATTTAAATACTTTTAAGGAAATTTTACAAAATACTAATGCACATGAAAGGAATTACTCAAAGGATGCAATAATTAATCGTTCACGCGCAACAAAATATAACATTGTTATAAAAAAGTTGTTTCCCCCACGAAAACTACCAACATTACGTACCGCACCAGCAGTAAAACAACCGCTAAAAAGAAAATCTTTATCACTTATGGATTTATCACTTCTTGAACAACATAGTAAAAAGAGTAAAGGAGATACTTCAACATCTGGCAAAGGACTAATGAAAAATCTGTACAATACCAATGTAATTTATTACAAAGACATTAATAAATTAGTTGACAGAATGAGACTATTACATGAAGCTATGGAAGCCGGTCATACAGGTTTAAATAATGAATGGGTAGCTCTAGTTGATGAACTCAGAAGTCGAGGTGTCGTCGTATAATTGTCCGCAGATATAAAAGAATGGCAAGCATATAATGTATCATTTTTAACATGAGCGTCGACAAGTTTGGACGGTACTCCGCGTTAGGAGTGCAAGTTGGAGAAGACAGAAAAAGAAGTGGATTGCCGCAAACACCTGAAGGTGACTATAACATAAGTAATAAACGTTTAAAACTAGTTAAAGATCCAGAAGAAGATACTGATGGAGCAAATTTAAAGACAGTAAAAGAAGCTACTTCAACATCATTAAAATTACTTAAGGATACTTACGATGTTAAATCACATAGAATAATTAATGTTGGTAAACCAACTAACAGTTCTGATGCAATTACTAAAGAGTATTTATCATCTGAACTTTTAAACACTTTAAAATTGCAGTGGGGTAACAATTTAAAAGATGGACAAACATATGATGCTGGAAATCATAGGATAACCAATCCAAAAAATGATAAAGATTCAGTTAATAAAGAATATTTACATTCTATAATACCGGAAAAGACTGAACGAGGATTTTCTTTTTATAAGTTTATTATAAATGACATTGGATATCCAAAGGAAGACGGTGATGCTGTAAACCTTAAATACATTAAGGACAACTGTATTTTACAAGATGCTAATGAAATAGATTGTCATGGAAAAGCATTGTCAAATGTAAAATTTGGTTCTCAACCAAAAGACGCTGTTACTATGAAACAATTATCTAAAGAATTAAAAAGAGGAACATCAAATTTTGTAAAACATGAAGATGCCGTGCTAAAGCGAGGAAATACGTTTATACATGGAAATGAAAAGTTTGATTTAATGCAAGGAAGTAATGATAAATGGGATGCGGGAGGTAAAAAAATAACAAATGGAAGATTTGGTGAAAAAAGTTCGGATGTACCTTTAATGATACAAACATTAATTGCGGGCGGTCCTTTATTAGGCACATATGAAGGTAATAATAGAAGAATAAAAAATATAATACCTGGTTATGAAGAAAATGATTGTGTTACAGTGAAACAAACAATAACTTGGGACAAACGCAATGGAACCAAATTTGATGCTAAAATGAAGAAAATAATTAATATTTTACCAGGTGAAGATTCAAATGATGCTGCTACTATTGGACAAGTTATAACAACATCAAAAAATGATTCGACCGCTTACACATGTAATGATAAACGTATTATGCAGTTACACGATCCTCAACATCCAAAAGATGCTGTAACTTTAGATTGTTTAATAAGAATAGTGGGCAATTTACTTATTGATGCCCACAATCATATAGCTAGTACAACAAGTCATGTGATGATTCAACCCGATGAACGAGAAGCATGGATTAAAAATAGAATTATAAATCAGTATATAATTAATTTAAATAATTAATTATTTAAATATAGAATTTGTGCATAAGTTATTCATTTATATAAAGCATCTCGTTGAGTAAACACGCCGGTTATATATAAAACAACATAATGAAGATCGCACAGCTCAGTCGTCGTCAAGTCAGCGGCAAGAAAGGACGTGGTATAACATCGGCTGCGTTATCCCTTCTCAAACGAATTCCTGTTGGTGCTGTTGTAAATCGGGCAATAGACGCTCTACCATACGAATTTCATCTGCCCGGAGGTTATCAATATTGCGGACCCGGAACTAAATTGGCAAAACGTTTAGCAAGAGGGGATCCTGGAATTAATAAATTGGATCAAGCTTGCAAAGAACACGATATAGCGTATTCCAAGTTTGCTGATTCAACAAATAGATCAATGGCAGATAGAGCGCTAGCAGAAAAAGCTTGGCAAAGAGTTAAATCAAGTGACGCAAGTATTGCAGAAAAAGCAGCCGCTTGGGCAGTAACTACAGCTATGAAGGCGAAAACGAAATTTGGTGGCGGAAAACGTCGAAGAGGAAGACCTGCAAAGAAAAGAGCTCCTAAAAGAGGTGGAAACATTAAAAAGAGACGTCGTAGAACTCATAAAAGAAAGACAAAGAAGACTTCCGTTTGGTCAATGGTAAAAAACGGAGCAGGTCTATACCTAAGACCGTACCGTGTGTACTAAATAAGAAAAATCAATTGATAATTCCAAATAAAGCCTTAACAAATTATCAATTATCAAATTATGTAAAATGTTTGAAGATACCATTTTTTAGGGGAGTTTTTATGAAAGACGCATTACCAAAAAACATATGGAAAAATGAAACTGGAATAGTAAATTTAGATTCCTCCTATGGTCCAGGAACTCATTGGGTATGCTATAAAAAACTCGGACAAAGCGTTTATTATTTTGACAGTTTTGGCAATCTACCACCACCTAAAGAACTTCAACACTATTTTAGAAACTCTAAGAATATATTTTACAATTATAAAAGAGAACAACCTAACAATACAGAAATATGCGGACATTTATGTTTAGAGTTTTTAGCAAAAAGCGTCAGTCAGCTTTAAGATGTCATCGTACACAGTGTCACTGAGCGGAAATTCATCTACATTAAAAAGTACTCTTTTCCCAGCATTGCGTCTATCTAAAGATAGATTATGGGAAGCGGCATTATTAGATTTCACTACATACAATTCAATTCCCAACATAACAGAGGGTAAAAACAATTTACTACATTATTATGAAAGTAAAGATGAAAAAGGAAATTATTCAGAATTAAAAATAATCACCTTGTCTACAGGAGCATATGAAATAGATGATATAAACCAGCTATTACAGAAGCAGCTAGGAGAAGAAAATATCTGTATAAAAGGAAACAACAATACTTTAAAAGCGGAAATTACCTCAAAATATTATATAGATTTAAGTTTAGAAAATTCAATTGGTAGTTTACTCGGATTTTCAGATAAGAAAAGAAAAATCTTAGATCCCGGAACTACTCATACAGGTGATACCACAGTAACAATATTAAAGGTTAATAGTATTGATATAACATGCAATATTATACACGGATCGTATAGAGATGGGGTAAACCAACATATTTTACATACATTTTATCCAACAGTAGCTCCTGGTTTTAAAATAGTTGAGAAGCCACAAAACCTTATATACCTACCATTAAACACCAGTTTTATTTCAGACATCGTACTGAATATATCAGATCAGGACGGTAATAGTGTTGATTTTAGAAAAGAAACAATTACAATACGGTTACACATAAAAGCGGTAACTTAACTATAACATGGGATTAACATTTAAACCACAACGGAAAAGCCGGGAGCTCAGTAGCTCTTCAACATTGGACGAGTTAACACCGGACAACATACGTTTCCTACAAAAAATTGGGTTAAAACTAAATTACGATGGACATTCTGGATATATCTCAAGGACCGACGTTCGACGAAACCCTATGGGAGAAGGAATATCACACGCACAACCCTTACACTTCATCAAAATTAAACAATAATGATGAAATAAGGATTCCCATTCAACAACAAGATATTTACACATTACCCTGTGAAAGTTATTTATATATTGAGGGACAAGTATTAAAATTGGATGGAAAAACCGGTTCGTCTGTTCCTTTTATAAATAACCCAATGGCATATCTTTTTGACGAAATAAGATATGAAATATCAGGAGTGACAGTTGATTCAACAAAAAAGGTTGGTATAACAACAACACTAAAAGGATTAACATCATTAACACCTCATGAAAAGAATTCAATAGTCACCGCCGGATGGGTTACCCCCGATAAAGACACCATAACACCAAATTCCAATGGTCATTTTGATTTTCACATACCTTTACGATTGCTTTTGGGATTCGCTGAAGATTACAAAAGAATAATAATAAATGTCAAACAAGAATTGGTATTACTCAGATCTTCAACTAACAAGGACTTGATACTAGCAGCAAGTGGCACTGAAGAAAGTAAACTAGAATGGCAGCTACAATTAAATAAAATCGTGTGGAGAGTACCTCATGTAAGATTAGCCGATGAACATAGAATCGTATTGTTAAGGAAGTTAAAATCTGACCGTGATATAGTAATGCCGTTTAGAAGTTGGGAATTCCATGAATACCCCATATTACCTCAAACAGAACGACAAACATGGACTGTTAAAACATCTACTTATTTGGAACGAGCAAGGTACATAATACTCGGTTTTCAAACCAATCGAAAAGATGTCATAACCGCACACGCAGGTCAATTTGACCATTGCAATATAAAGAATTGCAAAGTTTTTCTAAACTCTCAATTCTTTCCTTATGACAATTTAAATGTCATGTTTAGCAAAAAACGTTATTCTATCTTATACGATATGTATGCAAGATTTCAATCGTCATATTATGGAAAAGCTAATACACCACTGTTATCACCTGAACAGTATTATTCAAAAGCTCCAATAATCGTTATCGATTGCTCAAAGCAAAATGAATCAGTAAAATCGTCAAGTGTGGATATAAAAATCGAAATGGAATTTGAAGATAAAATACCGGAAGGTACTTCAGCATATTGTCTGATTTTACATGACAAAATAGTAACATACACCCCACTAACTGGAATAGTTAAAAATGTGTTATAAAAAACGGTTTTTAGGTGGGGGCGATTGTTATAAAAGGAGGAAAAAGAAGTGAAAATTTCATTATTTGTTTGACCATCATATGGGAAACATCGCTTGCAAAATGAGTTCACTTAATACAAATACAAACGAAGAAGAAACTACACCACTTATAGCCGACAACAGTTCCGATATAGAAAAACAAATTGAACAAGAAATGGATGAGTTCCTCAAGTTTAAACATAAGAAAAAAGAAGAGGAAGTTGAAAAAGAAATTAAAAAAAGAAAAGTCGATGACATTATTTCCACCAATATTTTAGCAGAGGTATTTCTCAGAATCTACTATCCCATCTCATCATGTATGACAAAAAGCGTATCTGCCGGAGTAATAAAATCATTGGAGTATTCACCAACTATTATTTTGAATCATGGATCTAAAATGGTGTTTTTTTCTGAAATTTCCTGGGAATCGTTTATGAAGCATCTACATCTTTTAGAATGTTATTTGAGTAACAATACATATGGAAGAAGAACAAAATTAAGTTTGCTAGAATCAAATATTGAAATCGATATAGTAAAACACCGAGGAGGACAAATTGTTCGTTTTAGAGATTTAACTAAACATGACATAAAAATACACCTTACAAAAGATGAATTCTACACCCTCAGCTGTGCTACAGGTCCTATCACGAGATATTTAAAACAACTAATATTTTCAAGCGCAATCATAAAAGAATATTTAACCGATACATTGGATAGACAACCGTATGTACCAATCCTATACGGTCCCGTAGATACTTCCATTTTCAATAGAATACCTCACGAAGTTGATATGTGGAGACAGTTGCACAACTATCAGACTAACTTTGGTATAGATGAAGAAGCACAAGAAATGAATGAAGAAGCATCTTGCAGCAACCAACCCGCAGTATAAAAAGACGCCCTCCATAATTTTACAAACAGTCCCATACCGACCTTTGTCATGAATAAACAAGTTTCATTTTCAAACCAATACCAAATAATGGAGGTAAAACGAGGTATAATTGAATTTCAAGCGTTTCGCGGTAACGACGGACATTTTATCATTAAAGAGTTAGTTATTCTAGACATGAACACATCTGTCGTTTATCACTATTTATTCCAACCTCCTATACCGTTCAACAGATTAACTACTAAAGCAAGAGTGACAAACAAATGGTTGATGAAACATTTTCACAACCTGAGGTGGGATGAAGGTTTTATCCACTACAGTATGGTGCCGCACATTATGAATCATTACTGTAAGGAATTTAAAATTATCTACACAAAGGGATTGGAGAAAACCGCTTGGATACAAGCATTTACAAACCATGAAGTGATAAATGTGCAAGTGGATAGAGATTTTCAGTGTCACTTTGCCAACATTTGTATCTCTACCAAAAACTTTAAACATCGGCAGTCCCAATGCGCTTTAAAGAACGCTTATCGTTTGAATGCATATCTACAACAGAATGGTGGGGGGTGGGAAGGATATAAAAGCGACAACGCAACCATGACCCAGCATGAGTATTACTCTAGCCTCCGAACAGTCAACACCTCCCACACAGATTCGCAAGACTAAGAATAATATTAACAATAAATAAGAAGAAGAAAAAGTAAAGATGACGTCACAAACATTTTTACAATCTCTTGTCGATCAATTTAACAAACATTCAAAATCTACCGTCTTACCGACTAAAAGATGTTCAGAATTAAAAGAAGAAAAACATTATGTTATACACACCATTAAGAAGATGGAAACTAGTGTTGGGGACGCCATCAACGTTACACTGAGTGAAGCGCCCTACACACCCGGTGATGAACCAAAATTTCAAACATTTCTTCCTAAGCGCTTCGTGCACCTCCTGCAAAACGAAGATCTACGCCTTATCCACCCCGGCTCTCTGTACTTGGCATCCCACGGTCCAAGCGGAAGCAATTCAACGGAACTTACACTTCACGTCATGCCTACTGCCAACAACTAATTTATTTTTTGTAATACTTTTGTACACCTTTGTGAATTATTTTAAAAATAAATAAAGATGAAAAAAATAAAAAAAATAAAAAGCAATATATCACTATGTGTCTTTGCACATGGTGATATATTGCTTTTTAAAAAAATAATTTTAGATGACCTTGACCTAGTTACAAAAACTATATAAATGGAGTAATTTTCAAGGGGATTTCCTCAGTCTACAATTGACTTCCATGCTGTACACATCTCCCTTGGTTGTCCAATTATTTTAAACGACAACATGTCTCTCAAAATCAAATGCGCATCATACGATACCTCCACCATCACAACTTTTGAACAACTCGACAATTTCACTAATGAATTGCGAATACTTCTTGCAGGCGGTTATCACTTAAATGCCGATGTTTCCGTTACAAATAAGAAGATGTTTTCAAAACAAAACTACTGCGATGATGAAGTGTACTTTTCTACACAAACGGCAACAACATCTAGCCCTTCTACTCAAAATAATGTTAAATTCCACAAATACTACTAATGTTAAATTACAATAACAATACTCCATCAACTTGAGGCTTCGCTATAAAAAGGCTATTCAACCCAGACTAAATCATCATTTGCTTTTTGACAACCGCAGCGATAACAACTACAACTACTATGCTGTACCGAATGATGATTGAATTTAATGGTAAAATATTTGGAAAGGACTATCAAACGGTAGAAGAGATGAGCTCCGATCTTGATGTATTAACTAAAGAAGGCTTCCAACCAAAGTTAATTCTAAAATTTCCAGAAGTACATCCACTATCCACTGAAGATCTCGTCGCAATGGCTAGAGCAAAAAAACAAGAACATGAAGTAAATATTAAAAAGGAGAAAGAAGAAAAAAAAGACGAACCTATATCTTAAGTGTGCAACTTTTTAATATTTGTACCCCATTCTTTTTTAAAACTCCATTTGGTTGACCTTGAAATTACCCCCACCACTTTTTTCTTTTAATAAAACTCTCTATTCTATACTATACACCTTCATTTCCCAACTCCACTTAGAACCGTCAACATGGAAAAGAAAAAAGAAGACTACAAACCACGCTACTGTTGTGAACAAAAATGTACCGATATAGGAAGATGGATGGTAGACGGATTAGCTTGTAGAAAATGTGAATTCTTCGGATCCTGTTACTGCAAATGCAAAACAAAACAACTACCACCACCAGAATTGCAAACCTTCAAAATTTATAAATCAAGATACTTCCACACTTGCTGTCCCCAGAGATGTTTTAAATTTCACCCAGAAAGACTTTTTAATTGCCGAAAGTGTGATGCATATTATAAAGACGACTTTTGTACATGCATCAAAAATTTGTGCAAATATAGATCAGATTGGTCTTCTGATCCTATTCAAGCTTCAGATATATAGCTGTAGTCACTGATTGCAGCTCTTTTTTAAAATTTTATTTGGTTGACCTTGAGATTATCCCCACCACTTATTTTACAATATATATTCTATATACCCTTTAACACACTTCTCATTTACACTACATTGCTTGGACTAACACCAACATGGGTGACGGATTTATTTCTTTTGAACATTTAATTACCGAAAGAGATGAGATGGAAACTCTATTTCACAACTTACTCACACTTATGGATAGGTATCCTTTAAGATGGATCAACATCAAAGTAAAATATGTAAATCCTACCAGAATATTTTCATCATCATCATCATCATCATCTTCCAACAGTGCAGGGGAAGAAGAAGAACCAACTTATGGTATTACAATTATTGAATTAAACAGCGAGGAACAAGACAATCAAATTCAAATTATAAATAAACTTAATATTTAGTTTACATAAGTGATTGGTATTTCTATTCTATATTGAAGCTATTATTATTTTATTTCTATACACTTCCCACAACCTACCCGGACGGCGTTTCGCGGCGAACTGCGGTAACCGAAGTTCTCTCGCTTCTCGTTTTGAATTACCCCCACTCTTTTTCTTCCCCCCACCACTATTCCCCGTTTCCATATAAGCGACCGCCTTACCGTCGCTCACCATTTGTTTGCCTACCGCCGAACGATGAGCCAGCCTCAATTAGCAAAGAATACTACTACTTTTGCAGTGACATCGCAACAAGATTTACAAGATATTTTTCAAACTTTAACCGATGTTGTAAACACGCCAAACAACACAGTAACTATTACTGTTGAAATTACCTACAATTGTCCAGAATGTGAAAGAATGGAAAGCGATAATGTTGAAGAATTAGAAATGCCAAACAACAGTCCTTCATCCGCCCACGATTCAACACCAGATGATTAAAGCTAGTCCTACACAAATATTCTTTTTCAATCCCCCCACCACTTTACATTAAATATATATCCTCCCCTTATTTGCTCTCCTCATTTCATCGCCTACTTTTACACCATCTACACCGCTCCTCTCTAACCTGTACACAAACATGATGGACGGCTTTTCAATCACATCACAATTGGAAGACGATAAATTAAAACTCGAAATTAACAGAATACAATTGGAAGCACAAAATCAGGAAGAAATGATCCGGCTGTTAAAGCTCTTCAAATGCGTACTGTGGTTGGTATGCCTCTATCTGCTTATCGCCATCACCATCGGCATTTACCAGACCGTCACCGCCAAACATCGCTTGGACACCACTTCAAATAAAAATTCTACTTGGCTTTCCTAAAATAAATTATTAATTCCCACAGCCCCACAGCCCCCCATCTGCACCCGCCACACTCCCGCCCGCCACTGATCCCCAGACTCCCCACCTTTTTTAAAACCCCCTCCAGATGACCTTGACACACTTACCAACCCCTCCCCAAACCCCCCAAAAAACCCCCAAATCAACAACACACACCTGCCAGTTACAACCGCTGACCTTGACCTGTGCCAGGACCGGCTATTCCCTTCTACTTACCTGGTTGATTCGTGCAAACGTTTTTGTGTTCTTTGGTTGGGCAGCTGTAAAAACAAACAACAAAATTTAAAACATGGGAATCAATATCGACGTATTGTTTACTGTTAATCTGTATTTAGTCTGCTATAAAATTTATTAAATAGTATAGTATACATCAGCAAAACTTCATAATCAGTAATTTGGTGCGAAATATCTTTATGACAATATTATAAGTTCTTAAATTTTATGTAAATAGAACTATAGGACAAAATGTCAATTCTGTTAGATGGTCCCTATCACTTTGAGCCATTTGTAACGTAGAGCTCAATAATCATTATTACTAGGTCTAAAATCCTATGGCCGTTGTAGTGGCGGAGCTTTCTTATTAAAAGACCACAATGTACAATGTAAGCTTGACTTTAGCATTTTATTTATAGATTTTTCTTTACATTCTTTAAAGAATAGCGTTTTTGGCAACGTAAATTGAAATAGCTTAAGTGTGATACTGGTTTCCTATCAAGTGTATCCGGCAAACCAACAAAGAAAATCCCTTATGTTGACAGTAACTTTCTAACTTTTTTGTGCTTTAAAGAGAATTTTCGTTCATGAAACTGAAAATAAACATCAACAGAAGACCTAAGAAAAATATTTAAGGAGTGTAATTATGCAATTTAGTAAAGGAGAAAAAGGTGCACTAAATTTTGCATTGTCGTTAAGTATGGAATGAAAATTTGTATGTATGTTTCTTCCCCAATGGTTTTTTTTTTTTTTTTTTTTTTTTTTTTTTTTTTTTGGACCGGTCCAAACCCCGGTCTTTTTGATAGCATAATTAATTATCAGCCCAACTACAAATGGCTACTGTATCCAGAATCGAACCTTTAAAAAGCTACTGACTTTTCTCGGATCGAACCGGCAACCTAAGCCGTGACAGTCGTGAAATGGAGGTGCCCCACAAAGACCCTGGTTGCGCCGCAACAGTTATGTTGCGCCTAATTTATGTGGCACTACCGGAAGCGAGAGGAAATTACTTATAGAATATTCGAGAATTTCTTCCCCTCGTTCTTTTCTATGACGCCGGCTTCTGTCTTTTCCGCCGTAGACTCGCCCCATTTCAACGCCGGCCCTCTTTGTGTAAAGTTTACTTTAATCGTAGCTAATCCACATAATTCCATCGACATAATGTTTCATTAGTTGATGGCTGTCCTAGTTTATTAAGGATGATTGAGTAGATTATCTCTCACTAAATGCCACGGTCCTAGCCTCGAGGTAGCATCATGAACAATATGGACACCACGTAAGGCCTAATCCTTAACGCCGGACCAGCGGACTGGGTCATCGCTGCCAGCCTCTCGGACAAGTCTAGCATGGACACTGCACAAGGCCTACCGTAATCCACTCTATGGACCAGCGGCCTGGGTCAAGCCTACCGGTATTGGACAACTTTTACTAGACACTGCCATGCTTCGCTTTGACTATTCAGGTGATATCAACTCCATATTTTTATATTTATTAACTTCCGCTGGACTTGCATTCACCGAAAACCGTAGTGAACAGTGATTCAACAGTTTAAACTCAACATATTCATCCATAGACTTTATTATGCAATATCTGAAAACTCCGGAACCATTACTTCAGGCCTACCTCCATTTAACAGTCTGAACTATAATTTGTCCGACGTGAGCTGAAATTACAAACCTCCCAAGGCAGTAAATTTAAACTTGGACTGATTGTAAAACTTTTTGTTTTTGTGTGATTTAGGTTAAGGTTAGGGCTCATAAATATTTGGTTCCGTAGGCACATCTCGGCACTATTGTTCTAAATTTCCAATTCGGCCCACACCTGCGCAAGATTCTGCCTACGGGACATATAGATTTCCACCTCTATTTATCTATACTGATTCCGTTTAACTGCAGTATTAAGGCATTAATTTTGGAGAACATCCACTCGTATCTGTGTAATAATTGTTTAATGTAATTGTTATGTCTATTTATTCATATGTAATTGTAATATCTATTTATTTATTTCTCATCTTGTTTAACATCAAGGTATACAAATTTTTTTCTCACATATTCTCTTTCAAAATATTCAATTCAAGTATTGAGTAGATTTTCTTACAAAATGTTACGGAAATTTCCATATCGATTAATTGATGACCAGTGAGAAGTAATTACCGAGTCAAGGTTTTATCGCGCTTTTTCAAGTTATCTCGATTGCTTTGTAATCTAACTTAAACTTAAATGAATTGCAATCATTCTTTTCTTTTCTAATAAATTGAACCAAGTATTGTTATTACTGTTGTTTTATTTACTATGCCCAGACCTTTGTGACACTCAATTTTCCTTTCAAGTTCTATGGCCTATTTTGGGTCTGGGTTTTCCTGTGCGTTACAAATGGTAGCAGAGCGTGGTTTATCTGGTGTTTGTGGTGCTGATGTCCTGGGACAGTTTGTAAAAATTCTTCATGAGCCTCATCAAAGCCCTCAATGCTCGTAGGACTCGGCTCCCCCTGATCTCTCAGGTTGAGCGTATGCATTGAGGCTTCAACCTCAAGGAACATCTGTCTAACATACCCAATGGGATGTCCATCTGGTCCATAGAAGACTCCTGTGCATAAACTTGGTTGGGGTCATATGTTGTGTCCGCATAGCCGTCTTCCTGGGCATACCCATTGGCTGACAATTCATCCTACGACATGATAGTCCTCAGGTTTTACGAGCCCCCACCTGAGGTTGCGCAGCAAGATGAGGTGGTGATAAGTCGTGATAAGCCATTGAGAAGTTTTCCAGTGGAGTTAACATGTTTCTCAGTTTTCTGAATTGCAATCATTCTTTTCTTGAACCAAGTATTGTTATTACTGTTGTTTTATTTACTATGCCCAAACCTTTGTGACACTCAATTTTCCTTTTAAGTTCTATGGCCTATTTTGGGTCTGGGTTTTCCTGTGCGTTACAAATGGTAGCAGAGCGTGGTTTATCTGGTGTTTGTTGTGCTGATGTCCTGGGACAGTTTGTAAAAATTCTTCATGAGCCTCATCAAAGCCCTCAATGCTCGTAGGACTCGGCTCCCCCTGATCTCTCAGATTGAGCGTATGCATTGAGACTTCAACCTCAAGGAACATCTGTCTAACATACCCAATGGGATGTCCATCTGGTCCATAGAAGACTCCTGTTTCATAAACTTGGTTGGGGTCATATGTTGTGTCCGCATAGCCCTCTTCCTGGGCATACCCATTGGCTGACAATTCATCTTCGAAATGATAGTCCTCAGGTTCTACGAGCCCCCACCTGAGGTTGGGCAGCAAGATGAGGTCGTTCACAAATGAAATCATTTTGTTGTCCAACTTTGACTGATGGATGAACTTTGCTTCTTGCTGGATGCAGCAAGTAAAAAATTTAGGGATTTAATATTGTTACGCATCAGCAAACAATTATAACTTAAAATTATTGTTAAAGGTCTCTATTCAGTCAAACAAAAACAATAAAATCGAAACATCACTGCGGTGGGTTGTTACGTGATGCTGAAACATGGCTTAAAAGCTTTGATTTTCTTGCACTTCCTGACTTGAATTACTGAAGCGGGGAAATTATTCTAACGGGTAATATTGATGTGCTGTCAGTTCGGTTCTCTTGCAGTATAACGTAAACCCATTATTATACCCCATTTTTAATGACTCAATAAGTTTTGCCAGGATTAGCGAATAGAACGAGTTTTTTTTTTTTTAATTAAAATAATTTCCAAATAAAAATGATTATCTTTATGGTAATTAGTCTTTATATTATAATGATTGTTTCGAATGGCAATCATAACAATTAGTTCACTGAAGTAATGCTGAAATAATAGTCATATTACCCACGTGCTACGCTGAGTGTCTTTTTTTATTTTTAATTGATTTAATTGCTGATTGTTTACTGTTTGACGAAATTAGCGTACAAACGGATTAAAAATATGTTTTGTATTAAAAAATAATTGAGAGTGTATGTAACTAAGCATGTTTATTGTTTTTTTCACGGCACAATCATGTTTACTCCACTGCAAAACTTCTCAATGACTTACATTTAAGTATGACTTACACTATTAATTAAGTATCATGTTCGTGTGATTATAACTCACTTGTTATCCTCATGCATTCTAAACTATCTATCCCTACTCTACAGTATCACGCTTGAGCAATGAATAAACATAATAGAGACTTAGTCATAATAACTGAAAAGGAATGAGTTTGCTACCAGAAAGTCTTTAAAGTGCTTAGTTTGAAGATCAATTAGTTTCATGATGTTAGCCAATCACATTATAGTTAATACTAAATGGTTCATATACCTTACTGTCAAGTGATCCAGTAGTAGTTAAAACACTACTGTAGTTTCAATCCGTTAAAGGGATCTTCATCAGGGGTAGCAGGTTGTCAAAGTTTCATTCAAACTGAACTCGTCACGTTATAAAAATCACACAAGAATAAATAAATAAATATTATAAAAATAGCTTGTAATAGTGGCCAATTAGCTCTACATGATTGCCATTTTATTTTCTAACCAATGAAAATCCCCAACAACGACTCATTATCTGGTTCCTTGCGAGTATCTCAACAAATTTCAATCCGTAGGCTATTTAATTGGAGAATTTTCGAGTATATCCATTATTTGATCTTATAAAGATCATTTTATTTAAAGTCACAAGTTCAATGTAAATCTTTTTTCATAAAACCCAAAGAGATTTAAAAGACTTTAGAGGAATTATGATTCATTATCCTATTATACAACTATATAAAAATAATTTGCAGGTCAAACACTACATTGAAAATTCTGATTCAAATATGTATAAAATATTAAAGTGTACTTATTTTGTTTTAGTTTATTATCATCCTTTTTGTCGTAGTGAAAAGGCTTTTTCACTTTAGGGCTAGTAGTTATATGTCCGCCTTTCGGCTTTTGGGTGATTTATGGTGTTTAAATGTACTGTTTTGAACTGAATTTTTTCAACAGATTTGATAAAAATTTTGAAATCAATTATAGTAATTGCATAGTTAAATTATGTGTCTCGTGCCTTAAAAGATTGAAAAAATGAGAAAATCTAACACACAGTACTCAGTGATTTTAAAATAAAATCAATTAGTCGTACTTTTAAAATGTATTTTACTTATACGACTTATTTTAAATTATATTCAAGGTAATAGGGTCATAAATCCAGAATTTTTATATGCAAGAAAACATTTTTTGTGCATAGTTGAAAAATACCGTCAACCGTGCAGTTATAAAGTAAAATAATTTGTATAAATAAATCACTTATTTCCTAAACGTAATGCACTTCTTATTTCTAATTTGGAACAAATCGTTGTGCCTTCCAAATCCTGGTTCATTATTTAGTAGATACAAAATTGGCAATGAATATAGAAAAGTAAAATAAACTTAACTTTGTTCAACATAGACAACAAAACATATCCGTTCAATCAGATTGTAAAAATCTAGCAAGAAGCTAAGATCCATCAATCAATAATCATTTTTATTTTGAAATTATTTTCATTTTTTCAAATAACTCGTTTTATTCGCTAATCCTGTGTACAGGATTCGCTATTCAATGTGTATGGGTGCCCTAGCTTGCCGCCCTCAAAAAGGTGATAGATCTCCAAAGATTGTGCTACCTGGTAATCTTATTCGTATGGTATTCTCATACTATAATAATTCACCTGTTGGTGGACACCTGGGAATCTTGAAAACAATCGCCAAGATAAGACAGAACTTCATCTGGAAGGGAATGGACCGTGATATAGCTGCCAGAGTTCGAGCTAGCCACCTGTGTTCACTTAGCAAACCAAAATACCAAACTAGGATATATTTCGTCTGAAGTTGCAGAAAGGCCCATGGAAAAGCTATTCATCGACTTCGTAGGACCTTTCCCACGAAGTAAGCAGCAAAATTCTTTCCTTCTGGTTGCTGTGGACGCCTTCTCTAAATTCGTCTGGTTACTGCCTCTCCAACGGGCTACCGCCCAGAGCACTATAAAAGCACTCCACAGTCCAGCACTTTGGAGTCCCTACCACTATAGTGACAGTTAATGGTTATAAATTTACCACTCACTCTTCAACAGGATGTGCTTTGGACATGGAATTCTCCACGCTACCTCTTCACCATATTATCCGCAGCCATCGCATGCGGAGAGATTCAATGGAACATTCGAGCCACGTTAATCGCCTTTCATGCTGAAAAACAGTCCTGTTCGTACCAAAATCTCCACTGGTTACAAACCTTTGGATTCAAAGGAGAAAACTCTTAGTAAATCAACATTAGTCTATTGTTAAATTTATAGATACTGTCAAACTTAATTGAAAATAGTTAATTATTTATTATGACCTATCGCGTTTGAAGGATGGCAAGACACGATCAGATGAAATGAGAACTTTGTCAAAAAACCTAATGAATTTCACTGTCTTAGCAATCAAAGGTCTTAATGTTTTGATCGGTGTTTGTTCCTTCATTTTTTACACGTTCCTTAAGGTTCAGATTTAGTCTAGCAATGTTCCTGAATTATTTTTCGATACATGAAACAAGAAAACCATAAAGGTGGTACAAGGGGTGAGCACACATTGAGCGCAGGGGAAACCGAACAATAGAAAAATATTGGTTCTCATGATAACCAGAAAAGAAAGCGTCAAATTACCGATTTTGTAGAATAAATTTAAAGAAACTTAAATGGGGTTTGTTTTTATAGATATATTACCATACGTTTGGTGTCGCTTTTGTTATTGATTTCTTCCAAATTTGGTAAAGTCGTGAACAAGTAGGAGGTATAGAAAATAAGTTTTGAAACAATTTATGAAAATCCAGCACTCTTTTAATATTGGTAAAAGCGCTAAGGGATAGGAAATCTGTGCCATTAAAAGAAATATGTAGTATTGATGTTGTCTGCGAGATCTTCTTACACTACATAAATATTTTGGGGAGCTCGGAAACTCAATAAACGATATTCACCGTCGCCTCGTAAACGTGGGTTTATTTGCGACGCTGCGCCGACCGAGCCACCCCAACATGTCCCTTTAAACATCTATAGCTATCAAGGTATGACGTTTAACTAATATCCCATTATCCCATAGTATGTTTTTGTTTGTTTTTACATTCTTAGGAAAAACAAGGTTACAATAAATAAACTTTACTCTCAATTTGTATATTCTTACATAAAATAATTTCAATAATTAGGTTGTGTGCTGTTAAAATGAAAAACTAAGCGGTTATGGTTTACCAGTAAGCATCGAAGTGAAAATATTAAATTAAGTTTATATAGTTTTTAATTTTATTACATTTTTAAAGGTAATTAAAATATTTAATAAAATTCATATTACAATTACAGGGCAAAATCATATTTAACTGTACTGTCGATTCTGAAATTTGTAACGTTCAGTCATTTTTTTGGATGGTTAGATTTTGCTACCTCTATTTTCATAATTTGTTATACATCTTCCCAACTTCGGTTATAGCTTAAGAAATTACCGACGGAAAAACCAAACTTGAAGAAATGAAAACTAGGAAATAACTTTTAAGCTTGTTAAAAATAACGGTTGAATATAGCTCAGAATTCAATTAAAACAAATTAACATTATCCAAAATGATTTTATCCAATGTAATCATTATTTTTATATTTTCAATGTTACTCAATATACAAAACGTTTTTTATTTAAATTTTTACCAGGGATAACCGAACAACAGAAACGCCGTCTGATTTAGTTGGATTTTTTTTTGTTAATTAAATGCGATTAAGCATTTAATTTGCTAAATTTAACTTTTAAAGTGAATCCAGAAATGCAATTGAAGACACTGAGTAAACCTTCAATTGGGTGTATAACCGGACTCAAAGCTCTTCAGGTCTTTTAAGATTTTGTGCGTCGCATTAAAAATAAATAAATATGTAGTTAATAATTTAACGAATGTGACTTTAGGAGTGACTATTAACACGAAAATTTCCGAACACTTGTAAATAAACACAGAGAAGTTTTGCAACCAGAAGCGTGTATGCTCTAAATACAATCGAAAGTCACAATCGAATTTTCTTTTGACACACTAAGGTAAAATTTTATAGAGCAATAATTAAATCTGTTCCCATATTTGGTGTAGAATCCTGGATCTTTGCCAGGAAACATATAAACAAAATTATGTGAATAAATTTCTATATAGTTCAGGAACCCCCTCCCTGGAAGGGCCAAGTGAAAAAATACACTACCAAGGTGAGTGTAACGGGAGGGAGCGAGAGTAATTATAACACGTGAAAGCAGTTAAAATAAATTGATATTTATTTTGTACTTGAGATACCAAGTACCAACTCGGGCCAAAGAAGTTAGTAGTAAATCATTTACCGGAAGTGTCATGAGAACGTAAAAATGTGTTTTACTGGTTAATATTACGTACAATTTACTTCTGTGGTTCCCAGTTTATGCTTGGAGACGGAGGAGGAAAGTCATGGATCATTGCGAAAGTAAAGGGAAAAAAGTAAAAAACCTATGTGTATAAATCCCGCATCACAACAGCAGGGTAAAATGTAAACGGGATCCCAAAATGTGGCTTAAAGCTTTCCGATGTTTTACACCGACGGAATTTGCAATGTTGATTTCCACTGCCGCTCGGAAAGTGAAATATCGTTTAGAGATTAAATGTAAGCTTCTTTATAACTGTACGCGTCACTGGCCTTGTTGGACTGATATGCGAATCGATGACAATGAATATGCACCATCACTTAAAAGTGATAAAATACATGATAAATGTCTTAAGCTACGTTTACACGTGAGAGTTTTTCACTCTCGGAGAGTTAGTTACTCTCATTAAAATCTCAGACATTTGTTGATAGTACTCGCAGAAAACTGTCTGGGATAAACTATCTTGGAAAATTCGCTGGTTGTGTTAACACCTCAGCGAGTACCTCCTAACAGTACGAATTGTCTATTCTTTTATAACACTTTGTACTGTTTAAATGTATAATTATACATTAGAACAGCTACTTTTGTAATAAATTGACTAATACTTTTTCTAAACTTTTAACATCGTAGTGTCTTTAAAATACACAAATAGGACACCCGGTGTGGTGTCCTAGACTATTCGTACAACCCATTCAAAATTAACAGAATTAATTTTTCACAAAAACAAATCGTACAATGGTACGATTTGTTTGAACACGTTACGTTTTGTCAATTTAAGTTAATTTCACTGTCAAGAGTGTACGAGAAGTGAAAAATCAAAACCGGAAGTCATTAATTTTAAATTCAAACCCCACTTTTAATCGATTTCTAAAAATCTACATAATGTGCAAATCTTGTTATATGTAGGTTGTTAAATGTCTTCACCTGTCTCAGTTTACCTTAGTAATTTTGTTCGTTTTCTTCTCTCACTTCTCAGGTCAATACTATCTCTTCACCCGTCACGAATGCATGTAATTCATTTTATACTTATAGTTTGATCCGTAAAACATCTAATTAAATATTTGAAACCAGTTTTCAGAAGCCAAACATATTAAAGTTTAAGGCAAGTCGTAATACACTTAAAAATCATGTATTACTGCTTCTCACCCCCAACTACTATATGTAAATATAATATGATAGAATATATAGTTCTATAAATAAACGATCTTGGTACAGTAAACAATTAACTTTTATTGACTTTAAATAACAAACAAATATTTGAAAATTAAGGGGCTAACAAATAAGGTTGGTAAAATTCTGGGGTATATTTAATTAATTGGCTATTATAAATAGTATATGAGTGTCTTTAATGCTCCGGCTTAACTACAATTGGTAGATATGTTTACTCTTAGTAGGATAGATAGAAAGGTTTTGGATCGTGGGGACATTCTCTTGTAAAATTCCCAAAATATTAAATATAATAATAATAATGCTTGATATTGATTTTGTTTCTTAGTTACTTAGAAATTAAATTTTAATTGGTCTTTGATGAGATTAAATTTCTAAAATTTGGTCATTCAGTCTGGGTTCAGTTACTAATTTGTAGGCTATCACTATTTGACTTAAAAATTATAATTTAATCTTCTTGAAATGGTTGGAAAATCTTTTGAGTAATAAATTCAGTCTCTTGATAATGTTCTAATCAGTTCATTGAGCTATTTAATTCACCCGATAGGCTGTCTGTTGTATTGATGGCGATTACGAAGATTTAGTTCTTCACCAATAACCACTTTTTCTTTGGCCAAATAACAAAGGGAATAATTCTAGTGCTATTGGCTCTTTTTCCTAACACAAAACTTGGGATTAATTAGACCCAAATACTGATTTATGGGATTATTTTTTAATTGGGATTGGGATCCTATTCAAAAGTGAAGCTAACACAATGAGGCCATAATTGCAAGAGCGAGAAATTGGAGTTGATGCTCAGCAACAATGTAGTGATCATATAAATTTATTTTAAAATTTATTTATTTATTTCTAATAAGAAGAGCTTGTGCAAAATGATAGTGATCATATGTTTGGTCTTCAGGTCTTCATTCTTGCTTTGGAGACACATAACACTTCACTGAATTTATTTCACTATTTTGAAATCACACTATATAAAATTAGAATGACCATGGTTATTTGGAATATTAAATTTGTGTGTGTTTGAAATAGGTTTTGTTTACATTATAAAATATATTTAATTAGGCTATGTTTAAATAAATAGTTACTGAAACTAGGCTTTAATTATTGTTAGGTGAGTGATGAATGGATCAATATTAATATCTAACATCATTACTATAATAGGCCTATTAATATTTATGACATGTAAGTTAAAGAAATATGTAAGCTAGGCTATCTGGAATTTATATGAAATATTTACATGTGGATCAGGGTTGAATTGTTTATTTATTAGTTTATTTACCAACATAATTTGTGGCCTGCTGCATTACATTATTTAATGGCTTTAGTCTAGCACAGTTTAGTAGTGTATGATAGGTTGAGTAGTTAAAGGGGAAAATGTAACCACGAGCCTAAGTAACGCTAATTATAATTGGGTCACTAACAGATTTGTTATATGGTGCTTATCGTCAGTACAAAAGGTTTGGCGTGGGTCTGATATTTGAGTTAAAGCTTACAATTGTGAGTTTATCAAATAAGTCTCCATAGGTAATAGCTAACAAACCGGATGAGCATGATTTGTTTCTTTCAATTAAAACTTTTTGGGTCAGTGTCCTAACTGCGTATCTGTGGCGAAAATGCGTATGTAAATGTTAATAAAGGTAAAATGAGCATACAAAACGGCATTTAAAATATAAAAAAGGGTTTGTTCATTTTGTATATACATTTGTGAATGATGTTGTTTTTTGGAAAATATTATTTTTGAGGACTTTTATATAGTTAATTAAATTATACAGATTTCATAAATATCTTTTATAAATGTAGCTTTGAAATAACTTCCTAATGGTTCGGATCTATTGTTTTGCTTTCACATATAACAATTAATTTAGTGAATCTATCATCAACACCGTTATACCTACTTCTTGGGACTTGTCTGTTCACATGGACGTAAGAGTTAATGAGAGGTAGAAAGACAAGTATAATATAGTTCAATACTTTTATTATATTTCATTTTCCAGAACGATAATTGGCTGTCGCATGCCAATATAACTTGCCACTCCGATCTATATCATCTGGCTATTCATGTTTTAAAATATTAATAAAAGTGTTATACTTATGAACTATAAACAAAAAAGTGTTAAAATGTCCCACAGTTAACTGGCAGTCGTGGCAAGCTGGCGAGATAACTTTTAACTTAAATAAGTTTCACACGAGTTGTTAAACATAAAATATGTGGTTTTCCAAAACATTTGCACATTTGATGGGCTAACCAGTAACCGAGTAAGCCTAAAGAGAATAGTGACGAATGGGGTGAACATCAGCAGCCCCATGTTCAATCCGTCGAAATAATTCATACCCGGGTACCCTGGTCTGCGCCACATCTGTGGTCTGATGTCGCGTGCGCCGCGCCGATCGGTGAACGCCACCGATAAAATCATCTCCACAACCACAACTTTAGTTAAAAGAAAACTATAAAATGTTGTTGAATATCTTTTGTTCTATTTCTCAGCTCTTCTAAAATTGTTACAGTTTAACCCAACTATCGTACAACGTTTCTAACAAATCATATAAAGAAGTAATACTTTGGAAAAAATATAAGGGTTTCCTAAATCCTCTATAAATTATAATTATTAATATTTAATTGATTATTTCTAAATACCACATTAGGCTTAAACGTAAACTCAACTTTGAATATCTAAATTGTGGTTCAATCCTACAGTACCTCAGTAGTAAGGGGCAATTAAAAAATATATCAACTGACTCTCAACTTAAATTAGCATCTCTCGGGATAAGTAATACAAAACAATTGATTTCATAAGATAGTATTAACACATAAATAAGGAATTTTTGTTTTCAGATCATACAAAAGAATTGTATAAAAATTAATTGTAAAAGAGATTGATAAGTGCTAAAGAGTGCTAAAAGATAGATAAGTAACGGTAATTAATCTGGTCTTGATTATTATTCAAGGTGTTAGTGAACTCTCTTAAAAATTGTAAATTTGTTCCTTGGGTGAAGACAAAAAAAACCCCACAAAGAGAGGTCTAAACTCCTTCGTTAAGCCACTAGCCACCATTTGTTTTTTTTTTTTTTTGTTTTTTACATCAAATTCATCAAATTTACATTTTGATAAAGCTTCATATACAAAATGAACTGAATGCAACCATCAGTTTTCAAGTCCAGTGGAGAGGAGCCCTAAAGTGCTTAAAAAGCTATATTTGCAAAACCGTTTCTTGGTGAGTACCTATGAGCAAAGAGGCATGCCAATGACAAATTTTAACCCTAATAAGGTGGCAATAAAATAATTTCGAAGTCCAGTGAGACGGAGCCCTAAAAAGCTTCAAACACTATATTTGCAAACCCGTTTCTCAGTGAGCACCTATGAACAAACAGAATCATCCATCAAATTCCAACCCCGGGGGCCCTAAAGTAATTTTTAAGTCCAGTGGGACGGAGCCCTAAATTGCCTGAAAAACTATATTGGAAAAAACCATTTCATAATGAGCACCTGTGAGCAAAGAGAATTCTCCATCAAATTTAAACCCCGGTGGCCCTCAAGTAATTTTGAAGTCCAGTGGGGTGGAGCCCTAAAGAGCTTAAAAAAGTATATTTGCAAAACTGTTTCCTAGTGAGTACCTATGAGCAAAGAGAATCGTCCATGCAAATTTCAACCCCAGAGATCCTAAAGTAATTTTGGAGTCCAGTGGGGCGGAGCAATAAAGTGCTTCAAAACTATATTTGCAAAACTGTTTGTTAGTGAGTACCTATGAGCAAAGAGAATCGCCCATGTCAAATTTCAATCCCGGTGGCCTTAAAGTAATTTTGAAGTCCAGTGGGGCGGAGCCCTAAAGTCCTTCAAAAACTATATTTGCAAAACCGTATCTTAGTGAGCACTGATGAGCAAAGAGAACCATCCATCAAATTTTAACCCCGGTGGCCCTAAAGTAATTTTGAAGTCCATTGGGGCGAAGACCTAAAAAGCTTAAAAACTATACTTGCAAAAGCGTTTCTTGGAGAGTACGTATGAGAAAAAAGACACGTCCATGCCAAATAACAAACCCGGAGGCCCTCAAGTAATTTCTAAGTCCATTGGGGCGGAGCCCTAAATTGCCTAAAAAACTATATTGGCAAAACCATTTCATAATGAGCACCTGTGAGCAAAGAGAATCGTCCATCAAATTTAAAACCCCGGTGGCCCTGAAGTAATTTTGAAGTCAATTGGGGTGAAGCCCTAAAGTGCTTCAAAAACTATATTTGCAAAACTGTTTGTTAGTGAGCACTAATGAGCAAAGAGAATCATCCATCGAATTTCAACCCCGGTGGCCCTAAAGTAATTATTCCAGTGGGGGCGAAGACCTAAAAAGCTTAAAAAACTATACTTTCAAAACCGTTTCTTGGAGAGTACGTATGAAAAGAGACACGTCCATGTCAAATAACAAACCCGGAGGCCCTCAAGTAATTTTGACGTCCATTGGGGTGGAGCCTTAAATTGCCCAAAAAACTATATTGGCAAAACCACTTCATAATGAGCACCTGTGAGCAAAGAGAATAGTCCATCAAATTTAAAACCCCGGAGGTCCTTAAGTAATTTTGAAATCCAGTGGGGCGGAGCCCTAAAGGGCTTCAAAAACTATATTTGCAAAACTGTTTGTTAGTGAGTACCTATGAGCAAAGAGAATCGTCCATGTCAAATTTCAACCCCGGAGGTCCTAAAGTAATTTTGAAGTCTAGTGGGGTGGAGCCCTAAAGTGCTTCAAAAACTATATTTGCAAAACTGTGTGTTAGTGAGCACCTATGAGCAAAGAGAATCGTCCATGTCAAATTTAAACCCCGATGGTCCTAAAGTAATTTTGAAGTTCAGTGGGGCGGAGCCCTAAAGTGCTTCTAAAACTATATTTGCAAAAACTGTTTCCTAGTGAGTACCTATGAGCAAAGAGAATCGTCCATGCAAATTTCAACCCCAGAGATCCTAAAGTAATTTTGGAGTCCAGTGGGGCGGAGCAATAAAGTGCTTCAAAACTATATTTGCAAAACTGTTTGTTAGTGAGTACCTATGAGCAAAGAGAATCGCCCATGTCAAATTTCAATCCCGGTGGCCTTAAAGTAATTTTGAAGTCCAGTGGGGCGGAGCCCTAAAGTCCTTCAAAAACTATATTTGCAAAACCGTATCTTAGTGAGCACTGATGAGCAAAGAGAACCATCCATCAAATTTTAACCCCGGTGGCCCTAAAGTAATTTTGAAGTCCATTGGGGCGAAGACCTAAAAAGCTTAAAAACTATACTTGCAAAAGCGTTTCTTGGAGAGTACGTATGAGAAAAAAGACACGTCCATGCCAAATAACAAACCCGGAGGCCCTCAAGTAATTTCTAAGTCCATTGGGGCGGAGCCCTAAATTGCCTAAAAAACTATATTGGCAAAACCATTTCATAATGAGCACCTGTGAGCAAAGAGAATCGTCCATCAAATTTAAAACCCCGGTGGCCCTGAAGTAATTTTGAAGTCAATTGGGGTGAAGCCCTAAAGTGCTTCAAAAACTATATTTGGAGAGTACGTATGAGAAAAGAGACACGTCCATGTCAAATAACAAACCCGGAGGCCCTCAAGTAATTTTGAAGTCCATTGGGGTGGAGCCCTAAATTGCCCAAAAAACTATATTGGCAAAACCACTTCATAATGAGCACTAATAGTCCATAAATTTAAAACCCCGGAGGTCCTTAAGTAATTTTGAAATCCAGTGGGGCGGAGCCCTAAAGGGCTTCAAAAACTATATTTGCAAAACTGTTTGTTAGTGAGTACCTATGAGCAAAGAGAATCGTCCATGTCAAATTTCAACCCTGGAGGTCCTAAAGTAATTTTGAAGTCTAGTGGGGTGGAGCCCTAAAGTGCTTCAAAAACTATATTTGCAAAACTGTGTGTTAGTGAGCACCTATGAGCAAAGAGAATCGTCCATGTCAAATTTAAGCCCCGATGGTCCTAAAGTAATTTTGAAGTTCAGTGGGGCGGAGCCCTAAAGTGCTTCTAAAACTATATTTGCAAAAACTGTTTGTTAGTGAGCACCTATGAGCAAAGAGAATCGTCCATGACAAATTTCAACCCCGATGGTCCTAAAGTAATTTTAAAGTCCAGTGGGGCTGAGCGCTAAAGTCCTTCAAAAACTATATTTGCAAAACCGTATCTTAGTGAGCACCGATGAGCAAAGAGAATCAATCATCCATCAAATTTCAACCCCGGTGGCCCTAAAGTAATTTTTAAGTCCAGTGGGGGCGGAGCCTTTAAAAGCTTAAAAAACTCAATCAATCAATCAAATCAATCAAAAACATCTTTATTTCAGGAAAAAAGTTACAGTGATTTAGATACACATTTTTTACATTATGTGTAATAATCCCACATAGGCATAGCCTGTGCGTGGGATTGAGTCTTTTATACTATTAATATTAATTAAACTATACAGTAGATGTTTCTATTCTGTACATTTAACAATAAAAACAAAAGACAAAAAGACAGAGTGACCACAGAAAAACAAGCGCTATATAAGAAAAATATTTTCTCACCCCCTCAGCAATCATTCAACTTTCTCTCTCTCTCTCCCTCCCCACACCCATACACACACAGACACACAACCCTCATACACACTCAAAGTTACCCGCTCCAATCAACCTATAACCTGTAGTTTGAGATTATGACATTTTCTATGTTGGCACTTCCAATGTTATGAAGCCATAACTTGACTTTAAATTATATGTTGATAGCTTACAAGAAAGGAAATCTTTAAGATGATCCGGCAGATTACGGTAAATTATATGAGCTACATAAAAAGAATTAGTTGTCGAGAATGTTTTAATTAATTTTGGAAATTTGATAGCTAAATCAGCTTGTCTAGTCGAATATTGGTGTGTAGAGTATTCAAAAATATTCAAATTCAAATAATTCAAATTCAAATATATTTATTCCACAAGAAAAATCAGTACAGTGTACACATGATATAAATTAAAGGAATTAATTTGCACATAGATTATTGGTCTGTGAGTGGAAATGAGTCCAGTCAGTCTCTTCACTGCTTAACTACACATGATGTTTGTATTGATAAAAAAATACATTTTTCTAAAAGTTGAATACATGATATAAAAACTATAGATATATGTATACAGGGTGAGTCTCTACTGACTACATTAATTTTAACTGTTAATTCTACTTATCAAAAGGAACAAAAAAATGTATATAACCCCATATCGGACTTAAACTGTTTAGCTACAATGGCGTATTTTGTGATTTTTAAAATTACACGACTTGTTTCTATTAGTTTGGTCGTAAAAATCAAAATAATGTATTTAGGACATATGGAGTGATACCATTTGAAACGGCGTTAAATTCCCTATAAATTAAACATAGTACCTAAATAATAACACCTTATACAACGTTTTTGAAATTGCTTAAAAGTTAAAAAACATTTTTTCAGACTTTTTTGTCTAAACTTTAAGGCTTAATTAACCCAGTAAAATTGTTTGTATTTTTATGTTCAGCTACAAAAAAAACTTCCTTATTTATTCATCTTCAAAATGATGCATAAATATTAAGGGGTCATATATGGAAAAAAGTTAGAAATTCCTAAAAATGTTGTCAAGGTACATTAGGAATTCATCGTACTGGTTCTCACCAATACAGATTACATTATCTGTAATTTTTTTACCAGATTAATCTTTTGACAAAATCAGCTGATTGGAAACCAAAATAGTTATAATCAGCTGTTTTATTATTATTATTATTATTATTATTATTATTATTATTTTAGAAAAATAAATACGACATTTTTGCAGGATTTGTTTTTATTACATGTTTTATTGATACAGCGAACAGGAAAAAATAACTTGTAAATATTATTATTTCAAAGGGGTCGTTTTTATTAAATTGATTAGAAACTGGACGAAATCTTTAGTTAGGGTTAGACGAAAAACGTACATGATGCACTGATTTGAGCCGGTTTCATCATTTATGAATATTTTCAAAATGTCCACTGTTTACTCTGATACACATGCGAAGTCTATTTTATAAATTTCCTCACCGTCGCCTTCAAGTTCAGTTCATCCCGTAGGAGTTCAGAGGCGGTCAAAATCCTATTTCTTAAGGCTGCGGTCTACCCCTGGCGCGCACCCAAATGCAAGGGTTTTTTTTAGAATCGTGTTATCTTCTGCCAAATGAAGCCTAGAGCTATAAATAAAGTGTCATATTAAAGAAGAATAACGGTACTAGTTTTCGTCTGTTACAATTTTGTAATTAGTTCATTAAAACTAATAGAAAACTTCAGTTAAAAATCGAGAAAAAACAGATGATTTCAAACCGGTATAGCTGAAATTAGAAATTTTATTTTAAAATTCTAAAAAGATAGCCGACTAGATCTTTTTTTCTACTTTTAGAAAAAGTTAAGAGCCAATCTCTATCTTAATTGGTTATTTTAAAACACGATCCCCGTAAACCTCTGCATCTATAAAACTCAAAAACAGATAATTTTACGGCTTTTGGGCCAGTTCAAGGTCACCCGAGCGATGACGTCATCGATTGCATCATCGATGACGTCATCACCAATGACGTCACTTTCATGACGTCACACCCATGACGTCACAGAAATGACGTGCTGATGACGTCATCACCCCTTACGTCACCAAGATGACGTCATCGATGTCACAAAGGTCAAGGTCACGCTGAAACCTAAAATATTTTGGCACTTTTGCTGTTTCTCGCACTACGCTCCGAGTTTTAGTCAGGTTACCGTGACCTTGACGACTTGGAGCGAAATTAGACGAGAAACAGCAAAAGTGCTGAGGAAACTTGAAGCTTGCAACGTGACTCTGCCTAAACCGTCATGTGACACCGCTCGGGTGACCTTGAACTAGCCCAGCTGCCTTACTTTAACCATTACTGCAACCGCGATGCGCACCCTACGACAGACACCGAGCGACAGACTGTCAGGCTCTGTGTACTCTAGGTATATCGGCTTGAGAGACTAAGACTCTAAACAGTCAGGAATGGGAGTAACTAACTGAACTTTGCAAGGAAAAGTCATTTCATCCAATATTCTAAACAAATCTTCATCAGTAAAACTCACATTAGTCTGTTTGGTATAAAACTTAGGGTGTCCGCGCAACAGTCTGCGCCACTTAGCTAAAGGCGAAACCCTTTTGACTTTGAGTGGTGGACAGTGTGCAACTAATAAAGTCTTAACACGGCTAAGTTTCTTACCCAAAGTATCCTGCGACATGGCTTCCCCTCACAAAAGTCTGCACAATACTGAGAGACTGTTGGTAGCGCATGAGTGAAGGGAAAAGCGGTGGGGGAAACAGCAGGAGTGGGGGAAGGTCACAGTGGTGGGGGAAGGTGAGGTTGAACGCTGGAGTATCGCATCACTTCACCATGAGCTGTCCTACAGTCAACACACTGTTCTCTCGGCCCGAGTAGACACTAGAAGAAACCCTACTGTACAGCTTAGGCTGTGAGGGGCAAGGAAGAAAAGTTAAAGTGGAAATTATGGTAGACTCTAAGGTGAAGAGTCGTCTAAATAAAGTGATTGTAATCTTTCAATCCCCAATAACCTTAGAGAAATACAAATTCATAAAGCGACATCTTACTCTTAGGCAAAACGAATTGGAAATAGAAAAGATGACAGTAAAATTAATCTAACCTAAAATTCGGACTGGACACTCATGGCGATACCACGTGGCGTGCAAACGCCACCCTAAACATTACAAGTTAGGTTATTGAGAACCTCTGGTACGATAACCGACGTGCTAGAGTTAAAGTGTGATGACCTTGAGCCAAAACACTGAAATACTACAAGTCGATATCGTCCCAGAGGTAAAGTGTAGTGACCTTGAGTAAAATCAGAGAAAATCCAAGCCATGTTTGTCCAGAGTTAAAGTGTAATGACCTTGAGGCAAAAATTTGTAAAACACTTACATGAACAGAGTCGAAGAGCAGCGATGCTTACCGCATGCAAGCCTGAGACATACTGGCTGAGCACCATCGCGTAGCTTAGGGACTCGATTAAGGTGGGGGTATTGCCAACACTTAGAGTAGAAGTGTAGTGGGTGACCTTGAACCAGACTTAGAGTAGAAGTGTAGTTGGTGACCTTGAACCACCCCTGAGGGCCCCCCCCCCCACCTCCTTCCCCCCACCTCCACCTCCACCCCCCCCCACCTCCACCTCCACCTCCACCCCCCCACCTCCACCTCCCCCCCCCACCTCCACCTCCACCCCCCCCCCATGGGGTGGACCTCCACCCCTGGGGTGGACCTCCGCCCCATGCCGCCCCTTCGGGGGAGACCGGTGGGGATATAAGGCGGCCCGGCCACAGCCGGCTCGCAGTCCGCTCCCGAGCGTTGAACGTGAACGATCGGGACGGACCGCCATAGGCCTCACTAAACATTGAAAGGCGCCTTCACTGTTTAGCGAAGTCTACTCTAACTTTAAGACTTGTATTATTTTTAAGATATTGCGCTTGCGTTTGGGTATTAGGAATTGTTTTATATGTGAGTGTTTTACTTGTACCCTATGTCTCTTATGTGTCTTGTTCGTGTTTTGTCTTGTTGTCTTGTTTGTCTTTTATGTCATATGTGTTTAATGTGTATATATGCTTGTTCCAGCGCGTACCATGTTGAGCTCAACCTATTTTGTAAGTGTGTGTTATATCTATCTAAAGTGTATACGCTTGTTTTAGCACTCCCCCTTGAGCATTTTTCACAGCTCAAAGTAAATTGTAAAGATAGGGACGGGAGTAGGCCCCCGTGTAAAAGTATTTTATACCAACGTTAGCATGGGTCCTCTCAGGCATGCAATATTGCGGCTGGGTTGGGACTCGGTCCGTTTGTACGCTGGCATGCAGACCACAGCTGTGGCCAAATTGCGGCGGCCTCTGCACTCGGACCGAGGACGTGTGAGCCACTAGGGCTGTCCTCAACCTCTGTTTCCCTTATGGAAACCAAAATTATGTAAATGAATTTTGATAGCTATTTGTGTTTTTGCCCCCAAAGCCCCCGAACATTCATGGTTCGCCATGGATGTACGGGGGCCGAAATTTTTTAATGTTCGTGTGGCCTTGACCCACAAAGATTTATAAAAATTTACTGCATTGCTAAAGTTAAATATTAAAGATATGGGGCGGGAGTAGACCCCCGTGTAAAGCTATTTTAAACCAATGTTAGCATGGGTCCTCTCAGGCATGCAATATTGCGGCTGGGTTGGGACTCGGTCCGTTTGTACGCTGGCATGCAGACCACAGCTGTGGCCAATTTGCGGCGGCCTCTGCACTCGGACCGAGGACGTAAGCCACTAGGGCTGTCCTCAACCTCTCTCAAAATTATGTAAATGACTCTTGTTAGCTTTTTGAAAAAGTTCTTTGTTAGCAATGCAGTAAATGTGTAAAAGTCTTGCGTGGTGAAGGTCAGACAACATTGGAATGTTTGCTGTTGTCCATAGTTGGGTCTCTTCGGAGGCTACAACGATGGCAACCTAAATGCCCCAGGTGGGGCTTTATTTTTTTAAAGTTTTTCCATGACCTTGACCTAAATACAGTAGTGTTTTAAAATCTTAATGGTTAGGTATTACTAACATACAAGTCTGCTGTTGTCCATAGTTGGGTCTCTTTGGAGGCTACAGCGATGGCAACCTAAATGCCCCAGGTGGGGCTTTATTTTTTTAAAGTTTTTCCATGACCTTGACCTAAATACAGTAGTGTTCTAAAATCTTAATGGTTAGGTATTACTAACATACAAGTCTGCTGTTGTCCATAGTTGGGTCTCTTTGGAGGCTACAGCGATGGCAACCTAAATGCCCCAGGTGGGGCTTTATTTTTAAAAGTTATTTTGTGACCTTGACCTAATTATAGGAAAGACTGCTCCAGCATCCCCCCCCTACACCCCCACCCCACACCTCCACCCCACACCTCCACCCCACACCTCCACCCCACACCTCCACCCCACACCTCCACCCCACACCTAAACCCCACACCTCCACCCCACACCTCCACCCCACACCTCCACCCCACACCTCCACCCCACACCTCCACCTCCACCCCCCCCCTCCACAGGGTGGGGTTGCCCTTGGCTGGTGGGGATATAAGGCGGCCAGGTTGCACGCACTTCTCATTCACGCTCCAGCTTTCGTTGGAAGTGGCTGTCCAGGAGCTCATTCTTAAGAAGACCGGTGACCAAAAATGTCTCGTCGTATACCTTACAAACCTTCGTACTATAATCTGATTGGTATTAATAGTATTACAGACAATGAGAAGAAATTGTATACAAGATTTTGTTGTTTACTTGACAGAACGCTAAAACTACCGCCAAATACTTTCACCTACAAGCTACCCCTGATAGACAAGGATGATGTAAGCAAACTATCATCAATTCAACTGAAATTGGTGCAAGAAAAAATTCTTGTTTGTGTGAGAGAAGTGTTTCACAATGAATATTCAAAAAGATTGGCCTTTGACTTTATTAAGGAACATGCAGGACGTGAAACAAAACAGTATCCAGGATTATATTATTTATATCTTTTTGAGAATGGAGCAAGTGTAACGGTAGAAATAAGTATCAAACTAATGTAATTCACCCAACCAAGTGTTAAACTAGGACTTGAACTTGGACTTGATTGAGGTTTTGTAGAACAGAGCGGGGGATAGATCACTTTGCGGCAATGGACTAGCATGCTGCTTAGTGGTTTATCCCCCGCTCAAAGGGTATCTTTACGCGATCTTGACCCACATAAATGCATAGTTCGTGGGGGTATAAAAATGGTAAACCAATTGGATTGGATACACCACTTCCATCGCTCCATCGCAACAGAATTCTTCCTATTCTGGAGGTAATACCGGTGATATTTCACCTTTGTAAGAAATTAAAACAAAAAATGTGATCGGGGGATAGAGCACTTTATAGTAATTGATGCTGCTTAGTGCTCTATCCCCGCTGAAAATAATAATTCCAAATGACCTTGACCCATATAAACTTGCTTAAACAGACATCTTTGAAAAAACTTGTAAAAAGTAGTGGATTTAGACCAAACATCATTGCTTTATCAAGCCCGTTGAAGAATATATTGAAAATGGGTGTTTAAAAGCCAAATCTATTACATGATTGATAAACCGGATGTATATGACGTCACCTTCCCTCACCCTTCAACCTCGGGTATAAAGGGACCCGGTTGAGCGCGCTGCTCATTATTGCGTGGACATTCACCGAGTGCACACTCAAAGCCAAACTGTAAAAATGGCTCTTTGCGATATTTGTGGTGAGTTTTTCCAAGACGAAGATATCTTTGTTTTACACCGAGAATTGCATCATGAAGAGGATAGAAAAGAAGAGATTGTAGTAAGTGAAGAAGACTTGGATGCGATTGATCGGTTTTTGGAAAACCATCAGAAGCAGATAGACGACTGTGATAGCTATCTACAGTTACACCGAGAATTGCATCATGAAGAGGACAGAAAAGAAGAGATTGTAGTAAGTGAAGAAGACTTGGATGCGATTGATCGGTTTTTGGAAAAACCTCAGAAGCAGGAGGACTGGGCTAGCTATTTACAGTTAATGCAAAGAAGAAGACCAAGTGTTATTCAATTTGCCGGAGCTGGACCATCTACAGCTGGAGGATTTATTCAAGAAGAGAAAATGGAAGAAGAAGATACGGAAGAAGTGGAAGATGTAAGACAACTGCGTACCCAAGAAGAGGATATGGAAGATATAAGACAACTGCGCACTACAGCCTTGCCAGGACCAGTTGTAATTCATTTCAAAATTAATAACGTGCAATTAGAATTGGAAAATTTTATAACTCAAGCTAAAAAACTAGTTGTAAAAACATTGACGGAAGAATTGGCAAGATTGAACTTTATTAAATTTGGATTGGTGTTGGAGGCTATGTTTACTAATACCGATGGTGAAAATTCACCGAGAGCATTCATTGCTAAAAACCGAACCCTTACAACCACATCTGATATCAACGAAATTTTAGAAGAATGTTTGGTTGAACTGCTAGTGAAACTTCAAGAACATGAATGAAGAGGATCCGGCTGGACGCTATCATCAATTGAAGGTATGGATGTGAGGGTTCACAAGCATGGATATGGTATGAGAGGAAGCAGCTTTATCCCTCTACCAAAGGTGATCCGAGATACAAGATCATGTATCAATGTGAAAAATGAGGATAATGAATGTTTCCGGTATGCAATGTTAACAAAATATGTGGAAGACCATTCCTGTAGACCCAGCATAGCATACGAAGCTGTTCAACACCGCTATAACTTCCAAGGTATGTCGTATCCTGTTAGTCTTAATGATGTTGCTAAATTTGAAAGAAAAAACCCAGGAGTTTCAGATGTGTTTGGTTTAGACAAATCAAATAACGTATACCCGTTACGAGTTACAAAGACTGAACGTCAAAATCATACAGATTTGCTGCTATTGACCAAAGGTGAAATATCACATTATGTTTACATCAAGAACTTTGAAACTTTCGTTGGACGACAAGTGACTAAAAATAAAATTAGAGTAACAGTGTGTAAGAGATGCTTTTGTTTCACAAATAAAGACTTGAGACGTGGAGGATCAGAGTGGTTGTCAGAACACCAACGTCTTTGTAATGACAACTATGAAGTGAAGATTAGTCTGCCACCACCATCTAGAGCATTTGTCCAGTTCAATAAAACAGTTCACCAATACCGGATTCCACTAGTTATCTACGCTGACTTTGAATCCACGTTAGTGCCACAGGAACTTCCGGATGGTGAAGTAACAAGAAGAACCAAATATCAATTGCATCAACCTAACAGTTTTTGCTTATTGGTGAAATCTACTTTACCTGAAGAACAATTGCAAGACTATGGCTTAACATCCACTCCAATACTCTACCGTGGTGAAGAAGCCGCTAAGTATTTTGTAGACCAGTTGTACGACATTGCTGAAAAGGCGCAACGCTTATACGGTAATGTTGTACCTATGGAACCTTTGAACCAAAATCAACAAGAAGAATGCAATTCGGCAACAAGATGTTATTTATGCAAGAAGAGCTTCAGTGAAGAAAATCAAAAAGTAAGAGATCACGATCACCTGACAGGGTTATACAGAGGAGCTGCTTGTAATTCATGCAATATAAATTACAAACTGCCAAACTTTATCCCCGTCGTGTTACACAATCTTAGCGGCTATGACTCTCACTTCATTATCCCAGAGTTAGGACGAGATGATGGAAAAATTGAAGTATTAGCTGAAACATTGGAGAAGTACATCAGTTTCTCAAAAACAGTAGGTAAAATTAAACTTCGCTTCGTAGACTCTTATAGATTTATGTCATCTAGTTTGAGTAAATTGTCTGAGAACCTAAGAAGAGAAGACCTAAAAGAAACCAGCAAAATTGTACCTGAAGATAAATTGGACTTAGTAATGCGTAAAGGAGTGTTCCCCTATGATTACATAACTTCTGCAGAAAAATTTGAAGAAACCAGTCTGCCACCGATTGAAGCCTTCAATAGCAAGTTAAATGAAAGTGCAATCACCGTTGAAGACTACAATCATGCTTGTAATGTTTGGAACCAACTAAACATTCAAACCTTAGGGGAATATTCCGACTTTTACATAAAATTGGACGTAACTCTGCTGTGCGATGTGATGGAAGAATTTCGAAACACCTGCTTCTCCGCCTATGGACTGGACCCTCTACACTCGTACACATCTCCAGGATTAGCATGGCAAGCTATGCTAAAGTCAACCAACTGTCGACTGGAACTTCTAACAGATATTGATATGGTGCTCATGATGGAATCTGGTGTACGAGGCGGTTTGACACAAGCTGTAACACGTCATGTTAAAGCCAACAACAAGTACATCCCCGGCTTCGACGAGCAACAACCATCGGTCTACCTTGGCTACTTTGACGCAAACAACCTTTATGGTTGGGCAATTTCAAATCCGCTTCCGTACGCTGACTTCAAATGGATCGACCCGGCCACCATCGGTGACATCTCACAGATTCCAAAGAATGGTCCAAAAGGCTATATTTTGGACTGTGATTTCGAATATACGGAGCACCTTCATGACCATCACTACGACTTGCCTCTCCTAGCCAAGACTGAAGTTTCACCGACAGGAAGATGGCCGAAATTGATGATGACGTTGGAGAATAAAGATCGGTATGTGGCTCACTACTGGGTAGTTCAACAAGCTCTTGAATTGGGTCTACGTGTAGTGAGAATTCATAGAGCAATTGAATTCACCCAGTCTTGTTGGTTGAAACCATATATTGATTCCAACACTACAAGAAGAGCAGCAGCAACATCAGCATTTGAAAAGAACTTTTACAAATTGATGAACAACGCCATCTTCGGGAAGACCTTAGAAAACAAAAGAAAACACAAGATTGTAAAATTAGTAAGTGATCCTAAGAAATTGGAAAAATTAGTGCAAAAACCAAATTTTGGAACATCCATTATTATAAACGAAGATCTAATTGCCGTCAGTATGAAGAAAACAACAATAGTGATGGATCGTCCGTTATACATTGGAATGTCGATTTTGGATATAAGTAAAACTCTGATGTATGATTTCCATTACTACAAAATGGTTAAACACTACGGAAGAGATAACATTGGAGTTGCATACATGGATACCGACGCGTTTATCTACTGGATAAAGACTTTGGACATGTATGAAGACCTAAGGAGTTTCCCATACAAAGACGATTTTGACTTCTCTGACTATCCGAAGAACCATCCGAATTACAATGAAAAGAATAAAAAAGTAATCGGAAAATTTAAAGATGAAGCAAATGGAATGCCTTTGGAGGAAATAGTTGCGCTAATGTCCAAACTATATTCCTTCAAGATGTATAAGGAAAATGACATACCGACAGTGAAGAAAGCTAAAGGAGTCAAAACATCGTACTTAAAGAAACATGTGACATTTGACCATTACAAGACCTGTTTGTTTGAAGATTCTACAATGTCTGCAACGTTCAACACTATCAGAAGCTTTAAACATGAGGTCTACAGTGTCACTGAAGTTAAAAGAGCACTATCAGCTCGAGATGATAAAAGGCATATTATGCCGGATAAAATTCACACTCTTCCTTTTGGCCACTACTCTCTAAACCCTATCGACTAATAACCTATTCTTCGTCCTTCTACAACTTCGACCTTATTCCTTTCTCCTTCCGTAAAAAAATGGGGAACACGGCAAGTCAAACGCCGTGTTCCCCATTTTTTTACACAAGTTTGGATGACCTTGACCTATATAAATGATGTGAATATTTAAGACAACATTCATTGTGATTATACATGTGATACATGAAACATTCAAACCTGCAATATGAAGGACTTGAAGCAAGAAATTGTCAACGAACTTCATGAACCTGCAAGAAGAAAGTTTCCACGAAGAAATACAGTGATAAAAGGAATAAATGATTTATATAAAGCGGATTTAATCGAAATGATTCCTTATAGTAAACAAAATAGAGGATTTAAATACATATTAACTATTATTAATTGTTTTTCAAAAATGGCAGATGCTTTACCACTAAAAGATAAAAGTGGCAAAAGTGTTACAAAAGCAATGGAAACAGCTATACAAAGAGACAAACATACTATAAAACATTTACAAACCGATGATGGAAAAGAATATTTCAATAAGGAATTTGCAAATTTAATGAAAAAACACAACATTAACCAATTGAAAGATTCAACAGAACTTTAAAAGGTGCGATGTATAAGATGTTTTCTAACAGAGGATCGCACATATGGATTGATATGTTACCAAAACTTATAAACGATTACAATAACAAGTTTCATAGAACTATCGGTATGAAACCAAGCCAGGTTACTAATAAAAATGAAAAACTTGTATTAAAACGTATAAAAATGAATACTAAACCAAAAGTTGAAAAACTAAAGCCTAAAAGGTTTAATGTTGGTGATAAAGTCAGAATAAGCAAATACAAAGGTGTATTCAGTAAAAGATATCTTCCGAACTGGACAAATGAGGTATTTACCGTATTTAAAGTGCAACCTACAGTACCAGAAACTTACATTTTAAAAGATAATAAAGGACAATTGCTTGAAGGAGGGTTTTATGGACATGAAATGTTAAAATCAACAGTAGGTGATGTATATCTAGTTGAAAAGGTGTTGCAACGGAAAAAAGATATGGTTGAAGTACGATGGTTAGGATTTAATAAGACGGAAGATTCTTGGATACCTAAAAAGGATCTAATATAACGATAAAGAATCATTTTGGGTTGAACCATTACAAAGGATGGAGATAATACCGCAAAAAGACAATTTTACTATTAATAATATAGATGAACTCACAGTGGATGGTTCTCAATTTAACACTGGGAAACACGGTGTTTTGTTGCCAAACACGGTGCGTTGTCTGGTTACTGGTCCTTCCAATTGTGGAAAAACAAATGTAGTATTTAATTTGATTACAAACCCTAAAGGATTACGTTTTAATAATTTATATGTATTTTCAAAGTCACTACAACAACCAAAATATCAGTTATTGGAACAAATACTCAATAATGTGCCTGAAGTAAAATATTTTAAATTTAACGCAAGCGAGAGTGTCATGCAACCGCAAGAGGCTAAACCATTCTCAGTATTCATATTTGACGATGTATCTTGTGAAAACCAAAATACAATAAGGAATTACTTCGCCATGGGTCGACATAACAACATAGATAGCATTTATATTGGTCAAACTTACAGCAAAATACCGAAACAGCTCATTAGAGACAATGCAAACATGTTAATTGTATTTAGACAGGATGAAACCAACCTAAAACACATATATTATGACCATGTAAGTGCGGATATGCCATTTGAACAATTTAAAGAGTTGTGTGGAAAGGCTTGGGCTGAAAAGTATGGGTTTTTAACAATTATGAAGGAACAACCGCTAAACAATGATCGATACAGGATAGGATTTGACAAATTTATACTAATACACTGATCATGATGTAAAACATTCATTGTTGTACAACACGTCTTGCTACAAACATGGTTAACCAAGAAAAGTTAATAAAGGAAATAAAATCACTTAGTGATTCTATTCGGGATAAAAACAGAGCATTAAAATTAGGTATTAGCGAAAGGGAGAAATTCCTTGAATCTACTTTTAAACCTATTACTGAACCCTTGAAACAATTAAACAAAAAATTTGCTAAACCCGTTTTGGAAGGAGATGTAATTGCACCTATTACAAAGTTTGAAAGAGAAAATGTAAAATCAGAAGATTTTAGTGATGAAGACCCGGAATCCTCTACATATAGCGGTTTTACCGGTGGAGAACCCGAAAGAGAGCTAGAATCACCAGACTATAGCGGTATAAGAGAATTATATGAAGTAAAAGCTAAAAGAGGACATGAAGATGTATCAACTGCTAGTGAAGAGGAAAAAGAAGAAGAAGCAAGGGAAGGTCCGTCAAACATAAGCTTGTTGGGTGAAAACATTCATAACAAAGGACCTTTAGGAAGGAAATACATGATAAAAATGTTAGCTGGAATAAATCCTAATAAAAACTATCATAGTTATGGAGTAAGATTAACAGAAGAAGGTTTAATGGTTGGTAATAGTCCGGTAAATATTGATGAACATGATAATATTATTGTTGGTAATCAAAGATATAAGGGCACAAGGGGATTATTTGAATTATTATTTGAAAAAAAAGCCTTTAGAATTGTTAGTTAAAGAAGAAGACATGGAAGCATATAAACAGATTTTGGAACACACCAATGCATATAGGAGAAAATATTCAGCTGACCAACCAGTTTTTAGATCTAGGTCTTTAAAATATAGGGAATTTGTATCCAAGTTAATACCAACAACGAGAAGACAACCAATGCCGATAATGCCAAGGAAACCTGTAAAACGAAGGCTTGTGTCATCCACTTTGGATATAAGTGCTGCAGAACCAAGAAAAAGAAACAAATCTGTTACAGGTACAGGTTTAATGAAGAAACTATATAACACAAATGTGATTTATTACAATAATATCAATAAATTGGTGGATAGAATGAAACTAATACATGAAGCTAAAGAAGCGGGTCATACTGGATTGGAAAACGAATGGGTGGCTTTAGTGGATGAACTCCGAAACCGTGGGGTAATCTCATAAAAATGCGTTACTGCCTAGATTACTATTCAGTTGCACCATGAGTGTCGACAAGTTCGGACGTTACTCCTCGGATGGGTTATATTATGCGAATAGTTTAAAAAGAAGTGCTGGTTTACCACAAACACCTGATGGAGATTATGATATGAGTAATAAAAGGTTAAAAAACATAAAAGATCCTACGGATGAAAACGATGCAATAAATTTAAAAATATTAAAGGAAAAGATATCGCCAACATTAAGACTACAAAATAACACATATGACGCAGAAGATCATAGAATTATCAACGTTGGTAAACCAAATCAAAACGGTGATGCAATAAACAAAGGTTATTTGTCATCTGAATTAAAAAATACGTTAAAATTCAATGGGAAAACGTATAGTGCTAACAATAAACGTATATCCAACGTAGATGACCCTAAAGATGCAAAAGACAGCGTAAATAGACGCTATTTACATTCCTTGATACCTAAAAAGACAAAAGATGGATTTTCTTTTTATAAATTTGTTATTAACGATATAGGTTATCCAAAAAATGAAAATGATGCTGTAAACCTCAAATATATAAAAGATCATTGTGTCATACATGATGTGGGAGTTATCGATTGTCTTGGTAATTGTTTAGCAAATGTAAAAGATGGTTCGGCACCAACAGATGGAGCAACGGTGGGTCAAATGAAGGAAACTTTAAAACAAGAAACATCTGGATTTGTAAAACAAGACCAAGTAGTATCGCGGAAAGGGGATGTATTTGTGCAGGGAAATGAAAAGTTTACATTACTTGAAGAAAAGAATAATGCTTGGGATGGTAAAGGAAAGAAATTATCAAATGTAGATATGGGTACAGAATTATTTGATGTTCCAGTTTTAGCACAAACTATACATTCTAATCCATATAATCATACTGAACCTTACATATGTAGATTTAAAAAACAAATACGTAATGTATTTCCTGGTACCGAAGATTTCGATTGTGTTGTAGTTAGTCAATCTTTGATATTAGATAAACCAAGTGGTGATGTTTTTAATGCAAATGATAAGAAAATAGGTAATTTAAAACAAGGAAGTGATCCAAATGATGCTGCAACTGTAGGACAGGCTATCACAACATCACAAATGGATAGTAAAGTGTATACTTGTAATAATAAACGTATAACAGACCTTAAAGACCCTGAACATGTGGATAATGCCGTCACTGTTAATTTTCTTGTTAAAGTTTTAGGAAATGCATTATTTGATATAAACAATCTTATTGCAACCCGTACACGTCATAGTTGGGTGTCTGAATCCGAGAGAGGTAATTGGATTAAACGGGAAATTTTTAATAAATACTTTACTAACCCTAATACGCAAAAGTTTAGATCATCAGATTGGGGTGATATTGATATATAATATAAGAACGCAATAAACGACCTCATTTATGTCCAACTCGTCATAGAGTTAACACATAAGTTGTACATTTCGATTATAAAAGGACAATAATGACATTCCAGCACATCAGTCCATATCGAGACAGTATACGGAAAGGAGGCGGTATCACGTCCACAGCGGTTTCTCTGTTAAGTAAAGCTTTAAATCGTATTCCAGTAGGATCTATCGTAAATAGAGCAATAGACGCTTTACCATACGAATTTCATATACCGGGAGGTTATCAGTATTGCGGACCAGGAACTAAATTGAAAAAACGACTGGAAAGAGGTGATCCAGGCATAAATAAGTTAGATCAGGCTTGTAAAGAACACGATATCGCATATTCCACGTTTACCGATTCAAAAAATAGGTCAATCGCTGATAAAAAGCTAGCGAATATAGCTTGGCAACGAGTAAAGTCTAGTGACGCTAGTATTGCGGAAAAAGCAGCAGCTTTAGCGGTAACAGCAGGTATGAAGGCTAAAGCAGCGGTGGGAGGTGGAAAAAGGAGAGGTAAGAGTAAAAAAGGATCAACCATGAGGAAACATGGTGGTAATATTAGACTAAAACGACGTTCTCCGAGGAAAAATAACAAAAAACCGACAATATGGTCAATGGTAAAAAACGGGGCTGGTCTATACCTAAGACCGTATCGTGCATATTAAATAAAAGAAATCAATTGGTTATACCACATAAAGCGTTGACTAATGTTGAATTATTTAAATATATTTCCTGTTTAAAAATACCATTTTTCCGCGGAGTATTTATGAAAGACAGTTTACCAAAGAAAATATGGAAAAATGAGACTGGAATCGTAAATTTGGATAATACTGAAGGGCCCGGCACCCATTGGGTGTGTTATAAGAAACTAAATAGCAATGTATATTATTTTGATAGTTTTGGAAATTTGCCACCACCTAAAGAACTTGAACATTACTTTAAATCTGCTAAAAACATATATTACAACTATAAAAGAGAACAACCTGATAATACTTCAATATGCGGCCATTTATGTTTGGAATTCCTAGCTAAAAGTATCAGTCACTATTGAGATGTCTTCCTATACGGTATCATTAACAGGAAAATCGTCCACTTTACGAAGTATCCTTTTTCCAGCGTTACGCTTGCAAAAAGGAAGATTTTGGGAGGCAGCACTGTTAGATTTTACAACTTACAACTCTATTCCCAATGTTACGGAAGGTAAAAATAACTTATTGCATTATTATAAAGGAAAAGATGCCAGTGGGAAGTTTACAGACTTAGAAGAGTGCGGTTTACCCACAGGTTCTTATGAAATTGATCATATTAATGAATTTTTGCAAAATAAAATGGGAAAAGACAATATATCGCTAAAAGGTAATAACAATACAATGAAAGCTGAGCTTACTTCAAAATATTATATCGATTTCACTAAGCCAAACTCAATTGGTGATTTATTAGGATTTCCCAAAGATGGTGCAATTTTAGAACCAAATAAAACACATTCCGGTAAACAAACTGTAACAATATTAAAAGTCAATAGTATAGACATAACTTGTAACATTATACAAGGAGCTTACAGAGATGGAGCAAATACCCATATAATACATACTTTTTACCCCAGTGTACCGCCTGGATTTAAAATTGTTGAAAAGCCACAAAACCTGGTATATCTACCGTTGAACACCACTTTCATTTCAGACATCGTGTTGAACGTATTGGATCAAGACGGCAACTTGATAGATTTCCGAGAAGAGTCTATTGGTTAGATTACATTTAAAATCGACACTTTAATACAAAATCATGGGTTTAACATTTAAAAGCGAACAACCTACGGGAAACCGCATTAGTAGCTCTTCAGCTGTGGAGGAGTTAACACGCGAGAACATTCGTTTCTTAGAGAGAATTGGATTAAAATTAACCGATTATGGATATACTGGATATAGCGCAGGGTCCAACATTCGACGAAACCCTATGGGAAAAAGAATATCACACCCACAACCCTTACACTTCATCAAAATTAAACAATAACGATGAAATCCGTATTCCTATACAAAATCAAGACATTTACACACTACCATGTGAAAGTTACTTGTATATTGAAGGAAAAGTTACTAAAAAGGACGGTACTACTACTGGTACAACAGTTCCATTTATAAATAATGCTATGGCTTTCCTGTTTGATGAAATTAGATATGAAATATCAGGTGTAACAGTTGATTCCACTAAAAAAGTAGGTATTGCAACAACTTTAAAGGGATTAACATCTATATCACCTAATGAAACCAACTTAATACAACCTGCAGGATGGGTTTTACCTGAAAAAGACACAATTACTCCAGATACAAATGGAAATTTTGATTTTCATATTCCATTACGTTTGTTGCTTGGTTTTGCTGAAGACTATAGAAAAATTATATTAAATGTTAAACAAGAATTAGTTTTGTTGAGATCTTCTAACGATAAAGACATTATTAAAGCTCCAGACGGTACAACGGATGCAACTTTGGAATGGAAATTAACATTAGACAAAATTGTATGGCGAGTTCCACATGTTAAATTAGCTGATGAGCATAGAATGCTACTATTAAGAAAGTTAAAGGCTGATCGTGATATTGTAATTCCTTTTAGAAGTTGGGAATTTCATGAACATCCCAGCTTGCCAACTACGGATCGTCACACTTGGACTGTTAAAACATCTAATTATGTGGAACGAGCTAGGTATATTATATTTGGTTTACAAACAGGCAGAAGAGACACCATCACCAAACATGCAGGCCAATTTGATCATTGCAACTTGAAAAATATTAAAGTTTATTTAAATTCACAATTTTTTCCATACGATAATTTAAATGTGTCATTCGCTAATAAAAAGTACAGCATATTGTACGATATGTATGCAAGATTCCAAAATTCATATTATGGTAAAACGAATGCACCTTTACTATCACCAGAAAAATACTTAGATGGTTACCCTATAGTTGTAATCGATTGTTCTAAACAAAATGAATCGGTAAAATCATCAAGTGTAGATATAAAAATAGAAATGGAATTCAACGCGCCTATACCGGCTAATACAACTGCATACTGTTTAATTCTACATGATAAAATCGTAACATACACACCTTTAACTGGAATTGTTAAAAATGTATTGTAAAAGACCGGTTTTCTTACATTCCAATGCATTCCGCGAGTATAAAAGCAGAGCGTTCAGCTCGCTCCTCATCAGTTTGTTGCCTGTTGTTGTATGGGTAGCGTCGTATTCAATATGGCTTCTCCTAGTGGTACACCAGAAAATGTAGTAGATATTGAGAAGGAGATATCCGACTTTTTAAATCTTCAAGGTCAACCGGAAGGAGATGAACACAACCCTTGCGGACAACTACACGCCAGTAATAATGTTGAGGAAAAAGGTAAAAGAAGTGTTAAGTACTGATTTTAAGTTATAACAGACAAGCAGAATTATCATTTCAAATATTGGCGGTAGGCAGAGCGAGAGAGAGAGAGATAGCCGAGAGAACTGGTGAACACGTTCAAAACGGAAATTTACCGATCCCTGGCCTTTGATTGGCCGATGACCCTTGCCCGCCTGTCGCTCTGAATCTCGCAGGCCTCTGATTGGCCGATGACTCATAAACCACTTCTGTTCCGTTTCTTGCGGGTCAGCAGTTCCCTTCACCTCCCATGAGGCTCGCCATTCTGATTCTGGTTCTGTTCGTCTTTCGACCGATTAGTGCTCAAGTGCTTTTCGGCTTTTCTTTCCCCAGGCACGTTATAACTTCTAAACGTGACCGTAGTCTCGCCCATGGTGGCTCCCCCTTTTGATTTATTTTAATATTTTACAAAGTGGTATTATTTTGTTCATTAACTATTTTCTCTGTTCACTAACATAGATTGCAGTGAACCTAGTGTGTGTAAGTGCGTGTCGGGCAACACTCGGTCTCCCGCGTATATGAACATTGGACTGGACGAGAGCTCAATTCATTATTCAATTGTGCGTGCGTGCGAATTCGCAACAAGAGAGAAGATTCCCTGGACCTCGGAGAGACTTTCCTGGCCCAGCAGTTCCCTCGTGCCCTGGCTGTGTTGGCGTCCCTTCGGCCATCTTGGCGCCCTTCCAGCTCCGCCATACGGATTTTCTTGTGAGTGAGTTTAAACATTTCTTTTGACTGTGTTTAAATATTGTTGTAGGCATTTGTTATTCTCTGGTACATAGTACCTGGTCCTTCGAACATTTCAATTTTGAACCAGACTTGTAAATTTCGTAAAATTGATGTTTCACATTTTTATTCAATATTTTCAATATTTTTTCTCAATAAATTAATCCACCCTTTCTCAAACATTTTTTGGTCCTTCGAGCCGGATCTATAAGTGATTCTGTCCTTTGGAATATTGTCCAGTGCAAGACTCTCATTCTTGACCAATCCTCCCGCCTGGGAACATTATCATATTCAATCTTCCCGCCTGGGAACATCACTCGCAACAATCTTCCCGCCTGGGAACATTATTAAGACCAATCTTCCCGCCTGGGAACATTATAATATTCAATCTTCCCGCCTGGGAACATCACTCGCAACAATCTTCCCGCCTGGGAACATTACTCGCAACAATCTTCCCGCCTGGGAACATTATTAAGACCAATCTTCCCGCCTGGGAACATTATAATATTCAATCTTCCCGCCTGGGAACATCACTCGCAACAATCTTCCCGCCTGGGAACATTACTCGCAACAATCTTCCCGCCTGGGAACATTATTAAGACCAATCTTCCCGCCTGGGAACATTATAATATTCAATCTTCCCGCCTGGGAACATCACTCGCAACAATCTTCCTGCCTGGGAACATTATTAAGACCAATCTTCCCGTCTGGAAACATTATTTTGAACAATCTTCCCGCCTGGGAACATTCTTATACTCAATCTTCCCGCCTGGGAACATTACTAAATCAATCTTCCCGCCTGGGAACATTGTCCCTTGTTGAGCTCTCTCTCGTCTCTCGCCATGAATGGGCGTGTATAGCCATTCACATAATATCTCTGCTCTGCTGATGTTGTCTACAACACTTGACAATATCAATTGAACTATTGTTGGCCATTTGTATGCAATATATATTGTGTTTTCAATTGACTGGTGATTTATGCTGATGTATTTAAATGGATTTTATTTTCAATTAAGAAAATAATATTTCTTGTGTTGAAATAATAATTATTTTTGAATTTCTTGAATCATTGTCTTTGAAGCAACATTGTTATTGTAAATAGCAAACTCTGACAATTTGTCTTTGATAATTGTTGAATATTTTCCCTCATTCTGAGGCTTATTACTGTTATTCAATACAGTTTTTCATTCAAATAAGCCTAAGCCTACATATTCACATTGAATTTGTGTGCGTTCTGCAGTTGTGTTAATTCAAGGCTGAAACTTATTTGTAAGATATTTTAAGTAGGCCTAACTTAACAATTTCACAACTGGCGTTCAAGTGCCGAGTATTAAACTCAATTTCTCTGATTGTTCATTATAGTGTGTTTCACAATTTTCTGTACTTTGGTTTCTGTACTTTAAGTCATTTTAGTGTACTGTTTCACTCAAACCGAAAACAATGCCTGCATAGGAATTTAAATATGAGACTTATCGCAAGTCTACGGACTTAATCAAAACTCGTTTCGCCAAACTCGAGGAAGCGGTCAGCAAGTTAATCAGCACACCCCCCTCACCCCCGTGCAGATTCGACAATTGAACACAATCTTTGCCGAGCTGAAGAAAAAACGTGCCGACTTTGAGTTGAACTTGCAACGTCTCATTGAAACAGACACTGATGATGACATTGAAACAGTTTTGTCCTCAGACGTTGATGAGGTCAATGACTTGTATGTCCGAATCTCTAGTGTAATTGAAGTGCACACTGCTGTGGAGCCTACAAGTCCACACTCTTCACACTCTGAAGCTCCTGTTCATTTTCCCTCTGCAGTTGTGACAGGAGTTAAACTACCTAAATTGAGCTTGCAGACTTTTGATGGTACTCCTTTAAAATGGATTTCTTTCATCAATTTATTTGACACCACTGTACATAAAAGTACCTCTCTTTCAAATGTGGCCAAATTTCAATACCTGCTTAGTGTTTTAACAGGTGAACCATTGAACTTGGTCAAATCTCTGAACCTCACAGCGTCAAATTATTTGATCGCTTATCAACTTCTGCGTGATAGATATCACAATATTCGTCGTCTGACAACTCTCCACCTCAACCATTTGTTGGATTTGCCATGCATCTCCCGAAGCAATCTCAAAGCATTGAGATCATTCATAACCACCTTCTATGAGCACTCGGAATCTTTGAAAGCATTGAACTGTGATGTAACCGAAAATAATCCGTTACTTGCTGCGCATTTATTGCGAAAACTTGATACTAAATTGGTCCAACAATTGGAACAATACCGTGACACTAAAGCAGATGATGACACCGAGGCACACACACTTCCCAAGGTCATGGAAATAATCAACTTCTTGAACTTGGAATGCTCCCACATTGAAGATGCGAGTCTGCATGCAACCACGGATTTTAAATCTACCCCTGCTCATTCAAGCAAGCCCAAAACTGATAAAAGGACTCATTACTCCTCTGGCAGTCTCGCCATGGTGGCTACTGATGCCAAGCCCACGAATGCGAAATCTGCAACGTGCTTTTGCTGCCACAAGCCTGGCCACAAAATCTACCAGTGTCAGGTTTTCAAAGGCAAATCTCCTAACGAGCGGTACAAGGTCGTTAAAGAAAATCAAAGATGCATTTCCTGTCTCGGAACCCATTCTCTGAAGGAATGTAATTCGAAGGCTTCTTGCACCACTTGTCACAAGAAGCACCATTCTCTCCTGCATTTCAACAATGCTCAGGATAACTCGCAGCGCTCGCCTGCCCCCCTTCCCTCGTCTTCACCTCCGCAAGGCGCTGATACTGCGTTGACTTGCTCTGTTCAACAACAGACTGTTCCTCATAACAGTACTGTCCTTCTCAGCACGGCTTTAGTGAAGCTCACTGCCGTTAATGGTCGCTCTTATGTATTTAGAGCATTGCTAGATTCTGGCAGCATGTCAAATTTCATCTCTGAGAGAGCCGCTCAACTTTTGGGCACTCGACGACAGCAGTCTCACCTCCCTGTCTCAGGACTATCCCAGGCTCTCACACACACAAATGGCTCACTCAACTTGGATGTTGAATCACTCTCGGGACAATTGGTTGCCCAAAAACACTCTTTCCACATTTTGGAAAAAATCTCGCTTGACCTGCCTCGAGTGACCATCACTCAACAAGTTCTCCAGAAGGTCAAACCCTTTGTTTTGGCGGATCCAACATTCCACAAGCCGGGTCCCATTGATGTCCTCATTGGATCTGCTCTCTTCCCCAAAGTTTTGACAAATGAATGCCACTCTCTGGGCGCTCACATGCCTTACGCCATTGGCACAATTTTTTGATATGTCATCGTTGGAACAGCTCCATGCTCCACTTCGTCTCCAACGAACTCATGCATAGCCATCTCTCTCCTGTCCACTGCGGACATAGACCTCCACTCTTCCTTACAACGGTTTTGGAATCAAGAAGAAGTGCCTTCTTACTCAAAGAAATCCGCTGAGGAAATGGCGTGTGATAAGATTTTTGAGACCACACATTCTCGTGACCACTCAGGTCGGTATACGGTACGCTTACCGTTCTCCTCTGATGAAGCTCCTGCAACTCTGGGCAATTCCAAGCCTATTGCGGAACAACGCTTCCAGTCCCTCGAAAGGAAGCTTCAACACCCCAATAATGCGGAATTTCGCAATCTCTATTCCAGTTTCATGTCAGAATATAATTCCTTGGGACATATGGAAATTTGCGCAAACCTCGCTCTGAATGAGCCTCATTACTTCCTCCCCCATCATGGAGTCGTAAAAGCTCAGAGTAGCACGACCAAACTCCGCGTCGTTTTTGACGCTAGCTCAGAGACCAGCTCCGGTCTGTCACTGAATGACATTCTTCTCACAGGTCCCAAACTGCAGAACAATATCTGTGACATCCTTCTCCACTTCAGAGAGAAAAATGTAGTTTTCTCCTGCGATATCCGCCAAATGTACCGGCAAATCAGAGTACATCATGACGACCAGAAATATCAAATGATCCTTTGGCGTGAATCGCCCTCTCTCCCCATGTCAGTCTACCGACTAACCACCGTCACATACGGAATGAACTGCTCACCCTATCTCGCCATTCGAACTCTCCAACAGTTGGCGGAAGATGAAGGTTCTCGCTTCCCTCAGGCAGCAGAAATTCTCAAACACCACAGCTACGTGGATGATTTGATTGCTGGCGCTTCTTCTGAAGAAGACGCTCTGGAACTTCAAACCCAATTAATTGAACTACTTCGATTGGGTGGATTTGAGCTTAGAAAATGGGTCTCTAACTGTCCCAAACTACTGCAACAGTTACCCTCATCTCACCAGGAGACTCCTGTCTTTCTTCAAGCTTCAGCTGACCCTCACTTCTCCATACTAGGAATTTATTGGTGTCCCTCTACAGACGCCTTCAAATATACTTTCAAATTCACCTGCGAGAAGCCCACCAAACGCAAGGTTTTGAGCCTCATAGCTCGCATCTATGACCCTTGTGGATTTTTGTCCCCCTGCATAATGACTGCCAAGCGTTTTATGCAGTTACTGTGGACTTCCGGGATATCTTGGGATGAACCCTTGAATCCAGAGCTCGCCGTCAAGTGGCAAAATTTTATCTCCGACCTCAACACCATTGTGGAGATCTCCATACCTCGAGCGATACTGCTACCCCAGACCATCATGTGTGACCTCCACGGTTTTTCCGACGCTTCGGAAACCGGTTATGCGGCCGTGGTTTACTTGCGATGTGTTGACAGTGACAATAAAGTGCAAGTGACACAGATTATCGCCAAAACTCGTGCCGCCCCCCTCAAGCGTGTGACACTCCCGCGCCTTGAATTGTGCGCAGCGCATCTTCTCGCTCAGTTAGTTCACTATGTGACTAACCAATTTCTCAATAAATTGAAAATAGACTCCATAGTGTTATGGTGTGACTCAACAGTGACCTTGTCGTGGATACAAACTCTCCCGTATCGCCTCAAGACTTATGTCGCAAATCGAGTCGCCCAAATCCAGGAGCTCATCCCCTCGCATTGCTGGCGTCACATCTCCAGTAAGGACAACCCTGCGGACTGTGCTTCACGAGGCGTCCTACCTTCGGAACTGATGAATCATCCTCTCTGGTGGCAGGGACCTACCTGGCTCCGACTTCCGCCTGCAACTTGGCCGACTTCAAGCTTCACGCCCATCGACACCTGTGATCTGGATGAGGTGAAGCCAACCCCATTGACTGCGCTCATCTCTACACAACAGTCGTCGTGGGATCTTCTCTCCCAGTTCTCCTCCTGGACGAAGCTACTTCATGTCATGGCCTACGTCCTGCGCTTCATCCAAAACAGCCGCCGGCAGGATCCTCGTCTAGGTCCTCTCTCTGTGGACGAAATACAAGCTGCCGAACTGCGTATCTTTCGACTGGTGCAACAAGAGGCCTTCTCCAATGACATTGCTGCTCTTCAAGACAACACGATCTGCTCTTCGCGTCTTCAGCGACTCTCTCCCTTCATCGATCAAGATGGTCTACTACGGGTTGGTGGCAGACTTCAAAACGCCGATCTGGCGGACAACATACGACATCCCTACCTTCTACCAAAAAGGCATCACGTAGTCAACATCTACATCGACTACATCCATCGCAAACATTTGCACTCTGGGGTACAATTGACTATGTCTCTACTGTCCCAACATGTATGGATCCTTTCTGCGAGAAGTGCAGTACGAAACAGAATTTTCAAATGCCTGGTGTGTTTTAAACAAAAACCGAAAAACACCTTCCCTCTGATGGGTGACTTACCAAAGGCGAGAGTGACTCCTGCTCGACCCTTCTTGTCTACGGGCATTGACTATGGCGGTCCATTCACGGTCAAGATCCACAACCTTCGCTCAATCCGCCATATTAAGGCCTACATCTGCCTTTTTGTTTGCCTCGTCACCAAGGCAGTGCACATCGAAGTTGCAACTGACTTGTCCACTGAATCATTCATCGCTGCGTTGAGGCGCTTTGTAGCTCGCAGAGGAATATGCTCCGATATCTACAGTGATTGTGGAACCAACTTTGTGGGCGCAAGAAATGCCTTTCATGAATTCCTTTCTTCTGCTCAGCAACCAATTGAGCGATTTGCGCTTGAGCACCGCATCAAGTTCCATTTCAATCCCCCCGCTGCACCTCACCAAGGCGGTTTGTGGGAAAGTGCCATCAAGAGCACTAAATATCATTTGAAGCGCACCCTCGGGACTCACGTGCCCACCCTCCTTGAGTTCACCACACTAACATGCCAAATAGAGGCGATGCTCAATTCCCGGCCTCTCACTGCTTTGTCCAGTGATGCTAACGATCTTCAGGCCCTGACGCCAGGTCACTTTTTGATTGGAGCCCCCCTAGCCTCACTTCCAGAACCCAACTTTGTCAACACGCCTGACAATAGGCTCTCACAATGGCAGATCATGCAAGCATTCATGCAACGCATCTGGAAGCGCTGGAGCAAGGAGTATCTCCACACATTGCAGCAACGCCTGAAATGGTCCACACCTACGAGGAATCTTCAAGTTGGCGACTTAGTGCTGGTTCATCAAGACACCCCATCTCTCCAGTGGCCCTTGGCAAGGATCACAAAAGTTACTCCTGGCAAAGACAATGTTGTCAGAATTGTTGAACTCAAGACTCAGCATGGTACCTTTACTCGTCCTGCAGTCAAAGTGTTTTTGTTACCTTTCTGGGCGCAACCTGCCTAATCATTCCAATGGTAACCTCTTGTACATATTAGCATAAGAATTGTTTTGATTTTCATTTTTCTGGGTTTGAATATTGTTTCGTTGAATCACAAGTGATTCAAAGCCGCCGGTATGTTAAGTACTGATTTTAAGTTATAACAGACAAGCAGAATTATCATTTCAAATATTGGCGGTAGGCAGAGCGAGAGAGAGAGAGATAGCCGAGAGAACTGGTGAACACGTTCAAAACGGAAATTTACCGATCCCTGGCCTTTGATTGGCCGATGACCCTTTCCCGCCTGTCGCTCTGAATCTCGCAGGCCTCTGATTGGCCGATGACTCATAAACCACTTCTGTTCCGTTTCTTGCGGGTCAGCAGTTCCCTTCACCTCCCATGAGGCTCGCCATTCTGATTCTGGTTCTGTTCGTCTTTCGACCGATTAGTGCTCAAGTGCTTTTCGGCTTTTCTTTCCCCAGGCACGTTATAACTTCTAAACGTGACCGTAGTCTCGCCCATGGTGGCTCCCCCTTTTGATTTATTTTAATATTTTACAAAGTGGTATTATTTTGTTCATTAACTATTTTCTCTGTTCACTAACATAGATTGCAGTGAACCTAGTGTGTGTAAGTGCGTGTCGGGCAACACTCGGTCTCCCGCGTATATGAACATTGGACTGGACGAGAGCTCAATTCATTATTCAATTGTGCGTGCGTGCGAATTCGCAACAAGAGAGAAGATTCCCTGGACCTCGGAGAGACTTTCCTGGCCCAGCAGTTCCCTCGTGCCCTGGCTGTGTTGGCGTCCCTTCGGCCATCTTGGCGCCCTTCCAGCTCCGCCATACGGATTTTCTTGTGAGTGAGTTTAAACATTTCTTTTGACTGTGTTTAAATATTGTTGTAGGCATTTGTTATTCTCTGGTACATAGTACCTGGTCCTTCGAACATTTCAATTTTGAACCAGACTTGTAAATTTCGTAAAATTGATGTTTCACATTTTTATTCAATATTTTCAATATTTTTTCTCAATAAATTAATCCACCCTTTCTCAAACAAGAAGAAAGAATGTACAGAAGAGGAAAAGGGATATTGAAGATAATATTTCTCCTAACATATTGAGTGAGGTATTCTTGCGAATATTTTATCCAATTTCATCCAGTTTGGAGAAAAGTGTTTTAATTGGTGTTATGAAATCGACGGATTATTCACCTACTGTAATTTTAACTCATGGGCCCAAAATGATTTTGTTTACGGACACTGCTTGGGAATCGTTTATGAAACACTTGCATCTGCTAGAATGCTATTTAAGTAGTAACATGTTTGGAAGAAAGACAAGAGTAGGCCTTTTGGATTCAAATGTGGAAATCGATATTGTTAAACATCGTGGTGATCATCAGTTGCGGTTTAGAGACACAACAAGACATGATAACAAGATTCAACTTAATCGAGAAGAGTTTTTTATTCTAACTTGTGCAACTGAACCAATAACAAGATACTTGAGACAACTGGTGTTTTCAAGTTAAATTATTAAAGATTATCTGGAAGACACTTTGGACAAACAACCGGACGCACCTATATTGTACGGACCTGTGGATACTTCTATATTCAATAGGGTTCCTCATGAAGTACAAATGTGGAGACAATTGGAAAAGTACGCTCAACTACATAAGAAATCAGTAAAACGTGAAGAAGAGGAAGAAGAAGGAGGAGAAGAATCAAGTGTTAGTGATGAAAATGAAAACAAGGAAAATGTAAAGATGGAAACCTAAATGACAATCAACTACACAGCAATGGTTAATTTTTAAAACAATATCAAACACTTTGTGGGGTTAGGCCTACCGGGGACGGTGCCCACGTTAAATATACACCAACGCGCCAACAACTGTACGGCCAGGTATAAAAGTCGTACCTACCGTGGTGTGGAAATCAGTTGACCTTTGGACTTCGTCATGAGCAGACGAGTGATCTTCGCAATGGACAAGGAAGAAGAACAAGTAAAGTCCAAACCTGGTATAATTGAGTTCCAAGCGTTTCGGGGTAATGATGATAGATTTATCATAAAAGAACTTGTGTTTTTCGATATCAATACAAGTGTTCCATATACATTTTTGTTCAAACCACCATGTTCTTATTCATCATTAACTAGCAAAGCCGCTACTACCAACAGGTGGATTTCAAAATATTTCCATCATATCGATTGGTATGATGGTTTTGCAAGTTACACGGACTTGTATCACATCATGCATCAGTTTTCAAACAGGTTTACCGATATTTACACAAAAGGACTGGAAAAGAAGAGATGGATCGAAGAATTTACTCATGTTCCGGTTAATGATGTGGAATTGGATAAAAATTACAAGTATACGATGGAAAATGTTTGTATTTGTACTAAAAGTCCAGAACATGAAAAAGATAGACATTGCGCTTTAAAAAACGCCTATAAACTCGCATCTTACCTTCAAAGTGGGGAAATGGGGAGTGGTGGGGGTAACGGGGGTTATATAAGTGAGGAGCAGACCGGGACCTGGCATGAGTATTACTCGAGATTCCGAGACGACAACATCTCCCAGCAAGAAGACGATCTATAACTCGACCATGGCATCTCACCAGTTTCTGCAAACTTTGGTTGAGCAGTTCAATGCTCACTCCAAATCTACCATACTACCCGTCAAGAAGTGTTCCGAACTTAAAGACGAGAAGCACTACATTATCCACGCCATGAAGAAGATGGAGACTACAGTTGGAGAGGCCATCTGCTGCAGTCTTAGCGAGGCACCATTCACTCCGGGGGATGAGCCCAAGTTCCAAGTCTACCTGCCGAAACGGTTCGTCCATCTCCTCCAGAACGAGGATCTGCGCTCCATCCAACCCGGCTGTCTCTACCTGGTTTCCCACGGTTGCACGGGTAGCAATTCCACCGAGTTGACCATCCACATCGCCGACAAGCAGCAGTGTTAGATTTAAGTTTTACTGTTGTACATATGTTATTGTAATGTTTTATAAATAAATAAACCATAAAAGACAAAAAAAATACAAAAGACAAAAAAATGCAACATATCAATATGTGAAGTTTGTCACATATTGATATGTTGCATTTTTTTTTTAAACTTCGCGGGTGACCTTGACCTTTGACCTTTGCATTTCACAGTTACCCCCACCACCACGCTACAAGTCAAACCTGCTTGAATGCAAACACCCCCACCACTTTTTCATATACCTCCAAGCGCTGTGCCTCATCTTCATTTCAACTCCAGCAGCCAACCGAACAACATCAGTATGTCTCTGAACGTAAGCTGTGCCAGCTATGAGGAGGTGGCGATCAAAACGCAACAGGAGCTGAACGACTTGTACAAGGAGTTGCAGCTGATGGTGGCACGAGGCTACCGTATAAACGTGCAAGTCTACGCTTGCAATATACGGAATCTTCGGCAGCCGAAGGAAGAGCCTGGGCATTCCTCTTCAACGACAGCTTCCTCACCGGCATCGATGAAGACCGAGCCAGACAACTTGGATTACTTCAGCTGACTAGCAGTTGTCTTCCTTGTCCTTACAATTGTAGAATATGTTTATTTCTTCATTATATTAAAGAAGTAAAAGAGCAAAACCACCTATCTTGTTACTGACATATATGCTCAGTAACAAGATAGGATTTTTTAAAACACAATTTGAATGACCTTGAAACTTCCCCCTCCACTGATTTGCTACCCCCACCACTTCACTGTTGATATACATGAGACAACACAATTAGATACCTCATTCCTTCTTCAACAGCCAAACCTACAACATCGACAATGGCTAACCTACCAACAGATGAAAGATGTCCTCACGCATGCTGTGACTTCGTCCACGAGTTGGAGAAGAGGATGCAGGAGAGGGCGATAAGAAGAAAGCAGATCCACTCAGAAAATATCATGATAGTCAACGGCTATCTTTTATTGTTCGGCCTTATTATGGTTGTACTTTTCATACTGTATGGCATAGTCACATGTGTCGGCAAGGTTGCAGAAGAAAACGCCCGCCACCATCAGTTGGAAAGTTTCAATGTTACTTTGTAGGTTTTCCTTTTTTTAAAACTCCGTTTGGATGACCTTGAAACTTCCCCCACTACTCTACCACGCTCCCCACCACTTCACCATGTTCCTGCATGAGCATCACATCACCCGTCATTCCTTGTTCGACAAGCAACCATGGCGGACAACACCATCAGCCAAGCTGACTCCACTACTGATGTTGGAACGAGTACAGGTTGGACACTATCCATCGACAGTGTTCACTATTTGGAAACAATTTGCGAACGGATGAAAGAAATACTGCGGGACAACCCTGGGATCATAATACAAATGAATTTCAACTATGATTGGTCGCAAGTTACATTGCGGCAGGAGGACAACAACGGTCAGCACTCACCGCAATACTCACCAATGTCACCGATTTACCCATACAGTGAATCTGATGCGGATGAAGATGTAGGAGACAACGACGAGGCTGATGGGGAGTGACCTTCTTTCCTTTTTTTAAAACTCAATTTGGATGACCTTGAACTTTCCCCCTCCACTCCTTCCTTTTTTAAAACCCAATTTGGATGACCTTGAAATTTCCCCCTCTACTTTTAAATAATGTTACAACTGACTGCAGCTCACCTCATTCCTTGCTTAGCTACCATGGCGGACAGGACTCTTTCTCAAGTTGACTCCACTACGGACGAAGCATTTCCCTTGCGGTGGACCGTTCATTTACAAGATGCGACAGAAGTGGAAGTCTTGTATCAAAAGTTACTCTATGTATTCAACGGGAACCCTGGACCTCTTGAATGTAGAATGGATTTGAATTTTGATGCAACCAGGGTCGGCACAGAACCTTCAACTTCAAGCCAGCCTCAGCAACGAGATTTTACACATTTATACACTCCAATATCACCGGAAGATGTAACTGTCTGCGAGGCTGACTCAACTACACGTTATGTTCAGCCAAAGCCTTGGGTGTTGATTATTAACAATGTGTACAGAGTGGAATTGGTATGTAATAGATTAAAGGAGTTGATGGTACAAGATCCCGGCCTGCGCTTTCAAATAGACATACATTTCATATGGGGAGCACCTGCACGGGGCTCTTCGTCTGACAGCTCTCCAAGTACAACGGACGAGGAGGAGGAGGACGACTAATCATCTTTTTTTAAAACTCCGTCTGAATGACCTTGACCTTTCCCCCTCCAATGAGTTTATTTAAGGTGCACTCTCACTGACTACAGCATCATTTCATTGCGCACCTTCACCGCAGCAACATGGAGAGTCAACTCAACTACTATTGCGAACAGAAATGTTTTTCATGGCCCAATGACATTGATGTGGTGGATGGCCTGGCTTGTAGAACATGTGAAGCTTTTGGTCAGTGCATGTGTAAGTGCAAGTCTTGGAAGAAGCCGAAACCGGGGTTGAAGACATTCCATGTGTACCAAATGAGAGGGCATAAGTACACTTGTTGCCCTGAACGTTGCATTGAATTTAAACTAAACCAGCTAACTGGCTGCAAATTGTGCAACAATCATTTTGCAGGTTTTTGCAAACATTATTTAGGAGCGTGTCAGTACAGATCAACTTGGCATACCGAAGCACTCACTATGAATGAAATCGCTATAGACTCACAAGAGTAGTCTTTCTACTCTTTGACTTTTTTAAAACTCCGTTTGAATGACCTTGAAATTTCCCCCACCACTTCCCCATATATCTAGAGTACGCAGGGCCCGGAGGTCAGTCGCTCGGCGGCTGTCGTAGGATGCACATCCGTGTTGTGCAGTTTTGATTTTAACCAGTTCAAGGTCACCACACTTAAACTCAGGCAAAAACGTCAAGCTGTTAAAGACAATCCTAAGTCCCAGGTTCACAGTCAACCTCAAGGTCATCACACTTTAACATGTAAATTTAAGGTAGCACCAAAACGGTGCTACCTGGCTTGACATTTTCAAGTTTCCCGAGGTCATCGCAGTTCCCCCACCACTTCCCATATACCTAGAGTGCGCGGGGCCGGACAGTCAGTCGCTCGGTGTCTGTCGTAGGGTGCGCATCGCGGTTGCAGTAATGGTTAAAGTAAGGCAGCTGGGCTAGTTCAAGGTCACCCGAGCGGTGTCACATGACGGTTTAGGCAGAGTCACGTTGCAAACTTCAAATTTCCTCGGCACTTTTGCTGTTTCTCATCGCAAATTTGCTCCAAGTCGTCAAGGTCATGGTAACTGTGACTGAAACTCGGAGCGTAGTGCGAGAAACAGCAAAAGTGCCGAAAAATTTTAGGTTTCAGCGTGACCTTGACCTTTTGTGACATCGATGACGTCATCTTGGTGACGTAAGGGGTGATGACGTCATCAGCACGTCATTTCTGTGACGTCATGGGCGTGACGTCATGGATGTGACGTCATTGGTGATGACGTCATCGATTGCGTCATCGATGACGTCATCGATGACTTAAGGCTTGGGGCCTTAAGGCTGCGGTCTACCCCTGCCAAAACAACAACAATGCCGAATGCCGCCTCGCGGCCGTAGCGCTAGGCGAGTTTGATGGCTGCAGAGGTTTACGGGGATCGTGTTTCAGAATTAACCGATTAAGATAGAGATTGGCTGTTAACTTTTTCTAAAAGTAGAAAAAAGGATCTAGTCGGCTATCTTTTTAGAATTTTTAAATAAAATTTCTAATTTCAGTAATAACTGTCTAAAATCATTTGTTTTTTAGTTTTGTAAATGCAGAGGTTTACGGGGATCGTGTTTTAAAACTAACCTCTTAAGATAGAGATTGGCTGTTAACTTTTTTTTAAAGTAGAAGAAAGGATCTAGTCGGCTATCTTTTTAGAATTTTAAAATAAAATTTCTAGTTTCAGCTATAACTGTTTAAAATCATCTGTTTTTCTCGATTTTTTAACTGAATTTTTCTATTGGTTTTAATGAACTAATTACAAAAGTGTAACAGAGGGAAATTAGTACCGTTATTCTTCTTTAATATGACACCTTATTTGTAGCTCTAGGCTTCATTTGGCAGAAGATAACACGATTCTAAAAAAACCCTTGCATTTTGGTGCGCGCCAGGGGTAGACCGCAGCCTTAACTCATCTACATTTTGAACTGGTGTGCGATAAACATTTTACTTCAGGTGACCCCAAACATAGTAGTCGAAGGGTGTGAGGTCTGGAGACCGTGGGGGCCAAGCAATTGTCCCTCCTCATCCAATCCACCGGTCTCCAGACCTCACACCCCTCGACTGCTATGTTTGGGGTCACCTGAAGGAAAATGTTTATCGCACACCAGTTCGAAATGTAGATGAGTTAAGAAATAGGATTTTGACATCCTCTGAACTCCTACGGGATGAACTGAACTTGAAGGCGACGGTGAGGAAATAAATAAAATAGACTTTGCATGTGTATCAGAGTAAACAGTGGACATTTTGAAAATATTCATAAATGATGAAACCAGATCAGATCAGTACATCATGTACGTTTTTGCGTCTAACCCTAACTAAAAATTTAGTCCAGTTTCTAATCAATTTAATAAAAACGAACCCTTTGAAATAATAATATTTACAAGTTATTTTTTCCTGTTTGCTGTATCAGTAAAACATGTAATAAAAACAAATCCTGAAAAAATGTTGTATTTATTTTTCTAAAATTATAATAATAATGATAATAATAATAAAACAGCTGATTATAACTATTTTGGTTTCCAATCAGCTGATTTTGTCAAAAGATTAATCTGGTAAAAACATTACAGATAATGTAATTTGTATTGGTGAGAACCAGTACAATGAATTCCTAATACTGTACCTTGACAACATTTTTAGGAATTTATAACTTTTTTCCACATATGACCTCTTAATATTTATACATCATTTTAAAGATGAATAAATAAGGAAGTTTTTTTAGTAACTGAACATAAAAATACAAACAATTTTACTAGGTTAATTAAGCCTTAAAGTTTAGACAAAAAATTCTGAAAAAATGTTTTTTAACTTTTAAGCTATTTCAAAAACGTTGTATAAGGTGTCACTATTTAGGTATTATGTTTAATTTATAGGGAACTTAACGCCGTTTCAAATGGTATCACTCCATATGTCCTAAATACATTATTTTGGTTTTTACGACCAAACTAATAGAAACAAGTCGTGTAATTTAAAAAAATCACAAAATACGCCATTGCAGCTAAACGGTTTAAGTCCGATATGGGGTTATATACATTTTTTTGTTCCTTTTGATAAGTAGAATTAACAGCTAAAATTAATGTAGTCAGTAGAGACTCACCCTGTATATATTGTTATTTATTTAATAAAACATCACAGCTAATTTTAGGAATATATACAGTATTATGAATAAATTATAAATAAACTTTGACATTGTGTAAAAAACTATGTAGGTATTTGGTAATGTAGGTATAAAGGTATTAAAGGAACAGAATATTCACAACCAGCAGCAAGTATAAACGCGGGAAAATAAATAATAAATAAATAAACATAAATAATTAAAAAAACATACAATGGAAACGTCTCTAGTATTTACTTTAGAAGTAATGTGATTTTATCAGTGCCTCTGCACCCTCCGCCCCCAGACGGATAAGCCAATCGGTCACCTTCCTCTTGTATGCTGTGACGCTATCACCCTCAGCCGCAGCAATTTCAGGAGAAATGTTTCGATAAAGAATGTGGGATATATAAAACGAGGTTGATAAAAAAATTCTATGGATTAATCTAGGAACTTGGAAGCCTGTATTTTGTCTGCTTCTCGTTGGATAATTGTGATTTACTTCAGTAAAAATACTATTTCTGTTAGTTTTAATATATAGAAGAAGAGACTTAATGTAAAGTTGCCTGGTATTTAAGACGGGAAATTCATCATACAGAAGAGTTGTAGGATATCTCAAATTTTTATTCAAAATAGCTTTAATGATGGTCCTTTGAGTTACGTTTAAGGGTTCAAGTGTGGAGGAAGAGGCCGCCCCCCACCCCAGGATCCCATATCCCAGCACAGACTGCACGTAGGCGAAGTAAGCAGTCCTACAGCGATCCGCGGGCAGGACCTGTCTTAGCTGTCTAAATGCGTAGATGAGTTTCCTCAATCTTTGTTTTAAATACTGAACGTGTGGAGACCAACACAGTCTTTGATCTATGATTACACCCAAATACTTATACTGCTCCACACGTTCAATAATTCCACAGCCACAGACAGTCGCCCGCGGGTCGCCGCAGGAGTGCAGCCGCAGCTCCCTCGGACCAGGTTCATGATCAGGTCTTAGGACGATAGGCATGTATTTAGTTTTATCGATATTTACAGTTAATGTATTGTGGTCAAACCAAGTCTTTAGTTTTGCAAGGTCTGAGGAAGCCTCAGCATACACCTTATCCCACGAGCAGCCCGTAGAGACAAGCGCAGTGTCGTCAGCAAAAAGGAACAATTTACCTGATAATGTGATTTTAGAAATGTTATTAATATACAGTGTGATTGAAAAGTCCCGGAACGGTGAAATATATTTTTTACCATTATAGATGAAGTGATGAAACTTGGTATACCAATAATAGTCACAAATATCTGCTCTTTTAAGCTATTATCACTTTTTTATCGCTTAAGGGGGACGGCCCACGAGGAGTCAGTCAAAATTCTTAAATAGCAGCATAGGTTGAATTTGGTATCAAATTAAAGGCCTCACTTAGCAGAGTACAATGCCACAAACTAGACTTCAATCGGATGACTGAGGCGGAAATGGCAGGCAAACAAAGTTTCCATTAAAATCATAAGGGTAAAACTTAAAAATGCAATAACTTTCTTAATTTTCAACCTTTTGACGTCGGGTTTGTGGCTTTTTCCTCCAAATACAAAGACGTTTAAGATGGTGTATGATGTGACATGGGCCAAAGAAGTTTCCATTTACACACCCTTTAAGGGACGTCCCTCTTGGAAGTCTTACAGAAATCTGCTTTGGCCCTTGTCACATCATACATAATTTTAAACGTCTTTGCATTTGGAGTAATAAGCAACAAACTCGAAGTCAAAAGGTTGAGTATTAAGAAAGTTATTGCATTTTTAATTTTTATCCATATGATTTTAGTGGAAACTTTGTTTGCCTGCCATTTTCGTCTCGGTCATCCGTTTGAAGTCTAGTTTGCGGCATTGTACTCTGCTAAGTGAGACCTTTAATTTGATAACAAATTCGACCTATGCTGCTGTTTGAGAATTTTGACTAACTCCTCGTGGGCCGTCCCCCTTAAGAGATAAAAAAGTAATAATAGCTTAAGAGTAGATATTTATGGCTATTATTGGTATACCAAGTTTCATTACTTCATCTATAATGGTAAAAAATATATTTCACCGTTCCGGGACTTTTCAATCACACTGTAGATAAGAAAGAGCAAAGGACCAAGAGTGCTGCCCTGGACAACACCATAGTCCACTTCAACAGTGTCACTGCTGATTCCATTTAAAGAAACAAATTGTTTTTGATTATCAAAATAACTAATAAACCAATTCAAGGACAAATCTTTTACTCCACAAGCTTCAAGTTTTTTTTAATAGTTTTTTACGGTCAACAGAATCAAAAGCTTTGGCAAGATCCAAGAAGGTAATCATAACATAATTTTTTGTCCGACTTTTTTGGATATCAATTTTGTCAAATCAAACAAAGCATCGAATTTATTTTTACCCCTCCTAAAACCATACTGAGAATTGGACAAAATTGATGCTTGCTCAAGGTACGATGTTAGCTGTATTTTGATACATTTCTCAAGGATTTTATCAATGCAGGTTAACAGGGAGATTGATCTAAAATTTGTCATTAAATTACTTCGGCCAGATTTAAAAATAGGAATAACTTTAGCAGTTTTTAATTTATCTGGAAATTGTCCGTTACGAATACTGAGATTAACAATATAAGTAAGAGGTAAAAATAAAATATCAGCGTTTTGTTTTATGAACCTCGAAGGTATATTGTCATCTCCAGGCGCTGAGCCCCCCCTTATCCCCTCGAGCCCCCCTAACTACATCTACCAAAAGTTGGTGACTGACTGGCCGCATCTCGAACACGGAATCCACAGAGTGGTCGGCGTCCTCAACCTCCGGAACACCTCTGGGATGAATGTTGTTGGCAAGGTTTGAACCAACCAAAGAAAAATATTTGTTAAATTGTTGTGCAATTTCTTTAACCTTAACTGGGGTGACAGCGTCAACACCCTGGTGAAAGGCCTTTACTGGAAACCTCACCTTGGTACAGGGACGCCCTGACACGTCATTGACCACTTTCCAGAATTTTTTACTATCCCCTGCAGCTTCGTTTAATTTGTTTTTATAGAAGTTAAATTTAGCTCGTTTAATTAAAGAGTGCAGAAAGTTTCTGTATCGAATATACCTGTTTCGTAAAACGGTATTAAAAGGTTCACGCTTTAGCTGTTTACTTAATTTATCACGTTTCCTTAGTGATACAATTAACCCTTGAGAGATCTATGGTTTGATTTTAAAATATTTCGCATTGTACACTTTTTGCTCGGAGTTATTTTCAATTAAGTATTGAATGATTTTAATAAAGTTTTCTATACTTGAATTTAAATTATTATCATTTAGAACAATATCCCAGTTTTGAACAACGAGATTTTCTCTTAATTTAGCCCAATTAGTAACCGTATATGTATTGTCAATTTGTGTTTTATTTGGATTATTTTTCTGCACCATCATTTGGAAAGCCGTAGAAAAATGATCAGTGATATTTACTTGTACAACGGCTGAAAAGATTTCAATCCGATTTTTTAACTTTACAAAAAAATGGTCAATGCAGCTCCCACTCGACGGACGGGTTATTTTATCGATGCATTGTATGAATCCTAGATCGTATAGAGTGTCAAGGTACCTCTCTTCAGGTGAGTTATTCTTGACACCTAAAATGTCACAGTTTATATCTCCCGCAATAATACATCAGTTCGAGGAATTTATATTTGGCCTAAAATAATTTTGTAATCCCTAGATAAATTGAATAATATTGGAGTTTGGGCTTCTATAAATTGTTAAAAGTTGGCATGACATACCGGCCCAGGCAAAGGTCAATGACAGTGCCGTAGCCACACCGCCCAGGAGCAGCTGATTACAGGACACTGATAACGAGTTATCTATATAGACAACAATTCTATCGCTCTGGTTTAAACTGTTACTAGATTTAAAAGTATTGTATCCATTTATGCTTCCGGGCACATAATCATTGTTTAACCATGCTTCTGTTAAAATAATACAGTGAAATTTAATATTTGTACTCTCTAAAAATACTAAAAACTCATCAAAATTTTTACTGTGGCTGCGAATATTCTGTTGTATAATTCTGAAGGTAAATAAACCTTCATTATTACGATAAAAAATATTTTTTACATTGTCACCAGTACATTCATAACACTTATTAACAATGACATCTTCCTCATCCATTTATGCTTTATCTGTAAATTACGGGTTTGCACTCGGCACAATAAGTAGCAGAAAATAGTTAATTTTGAAAATAAAGACACTATCTAATACACAGTTGTTACTTTTACTGCAATAGTTTCAGATATAATATAAAAGTTCCATATATGAGGTACATTCAAACAAAATTGCGATGATATGTAGACTTAATTTATAAATAATGCGTATAGGAATAAAACAAAAACAATCCCAATAATCATTTTTGCTAGTCCAAATAATTAATCCATTTTAGCTTACTTGGAGTTTAATTTGATATATACTTTTTAATTATTGCATTTTAAAACTACAATCGAATCTGAATACTAATTACTGTAATTTGTCCATTGCGGCATAAATATTTGAAAAAATATTGAAAAAATATTTAACATTCCTAAAGCAAACAATTCTTTACAACAACAAAAAATATATACCTATTTTAAATAATGAAATTCTTTTGTTGTCGTCTTTTGAATTATTAGCAAAGACATTTAATCTAAAACAAATAAATATACAACTTGTTTCACCTTTAAACAACCAAATATTTCAGTTTTCATTTAAATTGAAAAAATATCTATTTATACAATAACAATTTTAAATGGTTGTGCTTACAATATATGATACTAATCTGAAATTATTTAATTAAGTGTCTATGACGACATCTATTTTTCGTCATTTGTGACACAAAGAATGAGAATAAAATAATCTTACTCAATATTTTATGATAAAATGTGTAATAAAAAATAAAATAAGTAAATAAATAAAGGGAAAACACGTAAATAAACTATATCTATAATTGTAAATAATAGTGATAATTGTTAATTACTAAAGTAATAATTCTTTAGAAAAATAAAGAAGAAAATGCTTCAGTAAAAAAATAACAAAAACCTGTGCTACTTTTTTCGTTCACTTTTAAATTTCAGACTAGATAGGCCGATATAAATAATTTTAATTTATCATCAACCAAACATCAATGAGAATTTTAACAGATCATTGAACATAAGATAAGCTAATTAAAAGTGTTGGTACAGTATGTTAAATAGTGATTGAACTTGATTGCATATAGAATACAAGCATATGATCAAAATTCTTAAAAATGTAAGTAACAATTACCTGACAAAACGCTGCCGTACATCCAAAACTCGTATCTCCGCATACAGCGCATCGGACGAGTATCGCCGACACCTTCCTAGGGCGGCTTTTAAAATTGCCTTTTGAGTTATATATAAAGGGTCGAGAGTTGTTCTATAAGCTGCCCCAAACATTATAATACCTCCCTCCAAGAGTGATAGGCCATTCTAATTTCATCTAAGTTTAGAATTTCCCCTAATTGTTTAAATGCGTATATCAATTTCCTAAGTCTATTATTAAAAAATATATATATATATATATGAGCCGCCCAAGTCAGTCTATTATCAATTACAACTCCTAAATATTTGTATTTATCTACCCGTTCCAGAGATTCACAATGACACGTCAAACTATTAATATCTCCACACAAATGTAACTTAATTTTACTAACTATATTTGCAAAATCGTTTCCTAGCGAGTACCTATGAGCAAAGAGAATCCTCCATGTCAAATTTCAGCTCCGGAAGGGGAGGTCCTCAAGTAATTTTTATGTCCAGTGGGGTGGAGCCCTAAAGTGCTTAAAAAACTAAATTTGCAAAACGGTTTCTTAGTCAGCCCCTATGAGCAAAGAGAATCGTGTATCAAATTTCAACCCTGGTGGCCCTAAAGTAATTTCGCAGTCCAGAAGGGCGGAGTCCTAAAGAGCTTAAAAAACTTTATTTGCAAATCCGATTCTCAGTGAGAGTACCTATGAACAAAGAGAATCGTCCATGTCAAATTTCAACAAATGTAGGCGATTATATTATATTTGAGCGTCTTGGGGCAGAGCCCTAAAGACAACATGAACATAAACTTTATACCTCATTATTGGTTACTTCTATGATTATAAGCATTTGTTTGAATGAAACTTTCACGTTATTTAATTACTGTAGTTAATTTTGTAAACACTAAATTTCTAAAACCTGCTACTGCACCATTGTATGCCCTCTGGGTCAGAGCCCTTTGGACAGATTTGCACCAAACTTCACACAAACCATCCTCGAATAATGCTTACTAATGCCTGAAAGTTTCATTACAATCTGTTCAACGGTTTCGGAGTCTATAGGCAACAAACATATGTATATATATATATATATATATATATATATATATATATATATATATATATATATATACTTCCTCTTTTATAGATATATATTTAAGGGATTTAATATTGTTACGTATCAGCAAACAATTATAACTTAAAAAAGGTCGCTATGCAGTCAAACAAAAACAATAAAATCGAAACGCCACTGCAGTGGGTTGTTACGTGATGCTGAAACATGGCTTAAAAGCTTTGAAATGTTTACACTTGCTGACTTGAATTACTGAAGCGGGGAAATTATTCTAACGAGTAATATCGATGTTGAGCTGTCAGTTCTGTTCTCTTTCCGTATAACGTAAACCCATTGTTACTTCTCATTTATAATTACTCAATATGTTTTGCCAGGATTAGCGAATAGAACGAGTTTTTTTTAGAAAGAATTAAAATAATTTCCAAATTAAAATGATTATTTTTAAGGTAATTATTCTTTATATCATAATGATTGGTTCGAATGGCAATCATAACAATAAGTTTACTGATGTAATGCTGAAATAATTGTCATATTACCCACGTGCTACGCTGATTGTCTTTTTATAAATAATTAAATTAATTGCTTATTGTTTACTGTTTGACAAAAATTAGCTTACAAACGGATTAAATATATTTTTGTATCAAAAATATAAGTTTATATGTAACGTAGCATGTTTATTGTTTTCCCACGTGACAATCATGTTAACTAAACTGCCAAAACTTCTCAATGGCTTACACTATTAAGTATCATGTTCTTGTGACTATTACTCACTTGTTACCCTCATTCTTTAGCTATCCCTACCCTACAGTATCACGCTTGAGCAATGAATAAACATAATAGAAACTTATTGATAATAACTGAAAAGGAATGAGTTTGCTACTAGAAAGTCTTTCAAGCGCTTAATTTGAAGATTATCAATTTGTTGTTTCCACGTAGCGAATTATTACTTGCAATTAGATTAATTTAAATTTTGTAATTTTTTAATGAACGTAGCTACACACTATTACTATAGTAATTAAAATTGTTCTTATAACCAGAAATGTAACACATTTAAAACATATTGAAAATAATATAAAGCTTTTTTCCCATGTTTAACACTTAGTTAGTAATAACCTCAAAGGTATTTGTATTACATTTTGTAACTATAAAGGCTTGAACTTTACAAAGTGATAGTGAAACTTTTTTTGTTAAAAAACTATAAATATTCCATACTACTACTAGTACTAATAGTTAAAACCTTGAAAACTCACATTAAAAATATTATAGATTTTTAATAAGACATATTAAGTTTCAATAACTATAACAGTAAAAATCTAAACCACAAAAATACTGTGATAAATCCTGTTCCTGAAACCATAGGAATTCATATTAAAAACGCTGGTTATAAGTTAGCATATGCACGTAAACCGGTATCATCTGTGCTTTTAGCCAAACACAGGATGGTCAAACGGTAAAGCTTTCTTGGTAAAGCGAAAGCCACAGTTGCAGTCTACACTCTGCAGTTTACTGCCAATTAAAATGCTTGTGATTACCTGTTGAATCTAAAATAGCTTATAATCGTGGCCAATTAGCTCTACCTGATTGTCATTCTATTTTCTAACCAATGAAAATCCGCAATAACGACTCATCATCTGGTTCCTTCCATATACAGGGCGCGGCAAAAAAAACCGACCTATTTTCTTTCGCCCACCGCTCAGCGACAGGACGTCTGAGAAAGGTGGGGATAGGCTTGTTGGAACGCACATTTTATGCCATTTTAGTAGTAGTGGAGTAATGATAGCTTGAACAACGCTAGTTCATTTTCAAGATGCATTTTAATGATGGTGATTCAATCATTGCTACTCAGCGGCAGTTCCGTACATTCTTTCAATCATGCCAACATTTAGAAGTTCCATATCCTAGCACAATTATGCAGTGGGTTACTAACTTTAGATCAACTTGTTTTGAGTTGAAAACGAAGCCAAAAGGCCGTCCAAGTTCAGCGCGGACACCAGAGAACATGGGATAGAGTCCATGCTGCTGTTTGGAAAACAGCCCTCGTCGGCCCGCCAGAAAACAAGCTAGTGCTTTGCTAGTGTATATGCCAGAGGCATTTTGTTCAGAAAATTTTACAATGTACACTAGATGCTTTTAAGGTAGAGTATTCAAAAATCACCACATTGTTTTAGACACACCGGGAATCGAACCCTTGACCTCTTGAACCAAAGTCAAAGACGCTAACTTTTAGGATAGCGAGATGCGTCGAACATGACCGACCCCTCGGTTTAACAAATTATGTGGTTCAATCTTAATTTCAATCCTTACCAATTAATTTGCTGCTTTTGTAGTAATTGAAGCCCATTGACAATGTAAAGAGAAAAATATTTGACAAACCAATGATTGATTTAAATGCTGATAAAGAAAATTTTGATGTTTTCTGAAGAGACGCACAAAATACGCCCCGATTACGAACGCTCGTTACTAAACATTCCTAATGTAAACATCTAGGTTAGGCGACCACTACTCCATGACTACTGAAATGGCATAAAATTTGCTTTCCAATAAGCCCACCCCCACCACCCTCAGACTTCCAGTTTCTGAGTGGGGCGAGAAAGAAAATAGATCGGTTTTTTGCCGCACCCTGTATATAAAAAAAATCAATCAGTAGGCCATTTAATTAAAGTATTTTCGAGTATATCCGTTATTTGATCTTATAATTTAAAGTCACAAGTTCAATGTAAATCCTTTTTTTCATAAAACTTACAGAGATTAAAAAAACAGTAGAGGACTATGATTCATTATCCTTTTATACAACTATATAACAATAATTTTCATGTCAAACACGACATTGAAAATTCTGATTTCAATATGTTTAAAATATCAAATTGTACTTATTTTGTTTTAGTTTCTTATCATTTTTCACGAAGTGAGAAATCTTTCTCACTTTAGGGCTAGTAGTCCGCCGTTCGGCTTTTGGGTTATTTATGGTGTTCAAATGTATTGTTTTGGACTGCATTTTTCAAAAGATTTGATAAAATATTTGAAATCAATTATAGTAATTGCATAGTCAAATTATGTGTCTCGTGCCTCAAAAAGATTGTGAATCAGACAATCTAACACACAGTACTCAGTTACTTTAAAATAAAATTTTTCGTACTTTTAAAATATATTTTACTTATACGACTTATTTTAAATTATATATAAGGTAACAGAGTCATAAATCCAGAATTTATATACAAGAAAATATTTTTGTGCATAATTGAAAATACCGTCAACCTTGCCGTTATAAAGTAAAATAATTTATATACAAAAATCAGTTATTTCCTTTACGTAATGCACTTCTTATTTTTTTAATTTGGAACAAATCATTGTGCCATCTTAATCCTGGTTCATTACTCAGTAGATACAAAATTGGCAATAAATATAGAAAAGTAAAATAAACTTAACTTTGTTAAACATAGACAATAAAACATATCCGTTGAACCAGACCTTAAAAATATAGCAATAAGCTAAGATCATCCATCAATCAAATTTGGAAAACAAAATGATTTTATTTGTGAACGACCTCATCTTGCTGCGCAACCTCAGGTGGGGGCTCGTAGAACCTGAGGACTATCATGTCGAAGATGAATTGTCAGGCAATGGGTATGCCCAGGAGGAACAAACCATTGTTTTTAATTTGGAACAAACCATTGTGGCATACACAACTTAGTTAAAAACAAAGGTTTGTTAGTTATCATCTAATATTTTTAATAACCATAATCCTGGTTCATTACTCAGTAGATACAAAATTGGCGATGAATATGGAAAAGTAAAATAAATTTAACTTTGTTTAACAAAGACGACAAAACATGTCCGTTGAATCAGACTGTAAAAATATATTGTTTTAAATATTTTTAAGCTGTCTCAAGTCATTGCTAGCACAGTGGTATTTCTCAAAGATGTTCAGTTCCCTCAGGGGCAGTGGGCTTTCCACTGTACGGGTGTTTCTTGGCGACCCCGGGGTACCTGAGCCAAGCTGTGAGACCCTCCTCACAGTTCTTCCCGAGCTAGGGCCTTTCTTCTCATCTTTCAGGTCTTAGCTCACCGTCTTTATTCTTTTCTGAGCTAACCTTGCTCACCTTCTTGTTTTCGACCCCGAATCAAGGGTGTCTTTCCACCTTCTTTCGACCGGCGCATGCTTGGGGGTCCTGGGAGTGTCCCTGTTGTGTTGCAGGGACTGATGTGTGCCTCGCACTGCCGATGGTCTCCTCCAGTGTGTCGTCAGAAGCCAGCCGCTTCGGACCTTAGTCAGGGAGTGCGGCATGGATGCAGGGATCGGACTCTGCATTGCCACGGTGCGACCCCCAGCACGTCCGGCACATTTTGTGTATCGAGGCTGGGCAAACGGAGGTTCGGGCCCCGGAGTACCGGGGTAGGGGTGTCTTATCTCCTACGGGGGGTAGACCTCCGAGGGTGTACCCGCTCTCGGCCGATGAAGGGCCGCCTCTTGCCGCACGATGCGCTGGTGACATGAAAGCATGGATTCTACTAAACGAAACACGAAGAACGTAAAGGAGAATGAGCAAGCCGCTTTTAGGCGAAGCTCTATTGTGCAGAGGTCTCCGACCTCGAAGACTGGGACGCCGACAGGGGGAATTAAAACCTCCCCCCCACCGGCGCCGTTCAAGACGGTAAGTGACGCCGGATCGCCGTCCGGGCCTGAAAAGAAGGAAGTGGAGGTCAATCTAGTGATGGAGGTGACCAATCCGGTAACACCTTTAGCCAATACCCAAGGGATTCCTCCCAGGAAGAGCCCTCTTCGTGCGGCATTCGAGCTGCAAATGCTTCGGCAGCAGCAGGACGACGCCCACGAGGAGGAAGACTCATGTCTGAAGAAGATGAAAGCTCTTTTGAAGGAGATGGCCAAGGCCCTCTTAATTCAAAAGAACGTGAACAAGGCGATAAAAGAGGGGATCCCGAAACTCGAAGATGCTCTAGAAGAAATTGAGGAATGCCGGAAAATCAGGCTAAAGGCAGTGAAGCAGGAGCGCGATGTCACGAACCGAGTCATCTCTGCTTCGCCTCAAGCTCACCTGGCTGAGTCCCAGACTCAAGCCAGAAAGCGAAAGAAGAGGCAGAGCGGTTCTTCGCCGGGAAGCCCTGAGCTTGTTGAGGTGGACTCAGTGCCGAGACCGGTTTTTGTCACTGCGGCATCGCAGACATCTCCTGTCCAGGCCACTCAATCCGCCCCGGGCGCTGTCGTGATTCCAGCGGCTACTCCTGCAGAGGTTCCTGCTCCGGCGGCTAATCCTGCCTTGGCAGCAAACTCTGCCTCAACATCTTTGGGGGGCTGGAAGACGCGCCTGTCTAAGAAAGAAAGGAGGAGGCAGAAGCAAGCGGAGGCAGCTTCGAAAAGTGCGTCGAGGGTGGAGCGGACGCAATTCTCAAACCCGGTTGGGGAGGCCTCTGGCAAGTCTGTCAGAAAGCCTAAACAACCCAGGCCTAAGAAGCCCAGGACGGAGGCAATCTTGATCAAGCCCTTAGGGGGGCGATCTTTTGCCGATGTTCTGGGTCAGATTAGATTGCAGGCCAAACCGGAAGAGACCGACACCGTTATCAAGTCTATTCGGCAAACCCAGAACGGGGATGTCCTCCTCGAACTGGGGAAGTCGAGTGACAAGATCGGTTTTGCCGCTTCCCTCAAGACTGCACTTGGGGACAAAGGCTCCATCAAGGCCCTAGAACCAAAGTGTTCGGTCGAGATTCGGGACCTTGATGCCCTCTCCACCGAAGATGAGGTGACCCGTGCGATCCAGGTGGCACTCCCGGAGATACCGGCTGACGGAGTGAGGGTATGGCTGACAAAGCCAAACCGAAGTCAACTCCGGATGGCTGTCGCTGAGATGGGCGAAAAGCACGCTAATAAGCTGCTTAGCCTTCAGCACCTTAGAGTCGGTTGGGTCAGTTGTAGGCTCAAACGGAGGGTGGTAGTTTCGAGATGCTTCCGCTGTCTCGGTTTCGGCCACTCCTCCCGAAACTGTAAAGGGCCCGACAGGAGTGCCAACTGCTTCCAGTGTGGAAGCCAGGGCCACAAACGAAGGAATGTTCCTCGAGCCCCTCCTGCTTCCTCTGCAAGGATTCAGGCTCCAGTGCCCTCGGTCACTTACCCGGGTCTGGTCAGTGCGGTGCCTTCAGAGCCGCACTTGAACAGGCAAAGGGCAGCGGACGGTAATTCGAATCCTCCAGGCCAACCTTCACAGATCCTGGGGAGCTGATAACCTTCTAGATCAGCTCGCCCGAGAACTTGGTGCTGACGCGCTCCTTATCAGCGAACAGTGTCGGGACAGAGACCAAAACACTTGGATCTCCGACAGCCTCGGTACTGCTGCATTTTGGGCACATAATACGCAGGATGTCTTGGTGCGGAGTCACGGGCGCGGCCGAGGATTCGTCTGGGTTCGGTGTAGGGACGTGACTATCTTCAGTTGCTACCTCAACCCCAACGAGGCCGTCCAGGACTTCCGCGACAAGATAGATAGTCTAGAGGAGTGCGTTCTCGGCACCACCGGGCATGTCGTCATTGGTGGCGATTTCAACGCCAGGGCCGTCGAGTGGGGAATGCCTTCTACCAGCTCCCGGGGGAAATACATCCTGGATTTCATCGCCAGGGCCGGTCTTGTCGTCCTTAACCAGGGTGACACACCAACTTTTCGGCGCCCCGGGCAGAGAGGCACGATCCCCGACTTTGCGTCTGAGTCGCTCCTTCCGAGGATCTCTGGCTGGAGGGTTGTGGAGGACTACACGGGTAGCGACCACCAATACGTCGTTTTTGACCTGCATGATCAGGCAAATCGTCGAGTTTCCGCATCTCGGGAAGGGCCACGCCGGTGGAACACCAACAAACTGGACGTGGTCAAGTTCACCGAAGTCATCTCTCGGGGAGCGCAGGGGAATCCTGGTGAGGCTGGGGCCGAGGCACTAGTAACATCCACGATGGAACTGATCGTCTCGGCCTGCGACCAGTCTATGCCGCGAAGGAAACCCCGACGCGACAAACAACCCGTTTACTGGTGGACTGAAGAGATTGCGGAACTCAGAAGAATATGTTTAAGAACTAGACGAGCCGCCACAAGAGCGAGAATTCCCGCAGACAGAGTTCGTAAGTCGGAGGCCTATAAAGCTGCGAGAAAATCTCTCCGCCAGGCGATCAACAGGAGCAAGGTGAATAGCTGGAGGAGACTTCGTGACGACGTTGACTCCGACCCGTGGGGCCTGGGTTACAAACTTGTAACACAGAAACTCGGCGCCCGCTCTCCACCTTCCATCATGGAGGGCGCCACCATGGGGAGGATCGTCGCTGCGTTGTTTCCTGAACATCCACAGCGACCGCCGGTTGACTTCGGACGGGTAGAGGACATTCCACTCTTCACCTTCGAGGAGCTGGAAACCTCCGTTCTCTCCCTGAAGAGCAACAAGGCTCCTGGCCCGGACGGGATTCCCAGTGAGGCTTTAAAGAAAGTATTTTCAATCAACGCTGACTTGTTGTTGAGAATGTACAGTGCCTGTTTAGTAGAAGGGGTGTTTCCGGCTCCTTGGAAAACAGCCAGGCTTGTACTGATCAGCAAGGGCAAAGGTGATCCCGAGCTGCCGTCGTCCCACAGGCCTCTCTGCATGTTGGACACGGCTGGGAAGCTGTTCGAGAAGCTGATCCGTTCCCGCCTGACTTCTGCCGTGGAAGCTGCCGGGGACTTATGCCCCCGTCAGTACGGCTTCAGAAAGGGACGGTCAACGATCGACGCTGTCACCGAAGTTCAGAGAGCTGTGGAGAGAGCCGAGAGCCACAACCATTTCTCCCGCCGAGTAGTGCTTCTTGTTACGCTTGATGTCAAGAATGCCTTCAACTCGGCGAGGTGGGTCGATATGTTGGATGCGCTTCGAAACACTTTTCGTATTCCTGCATATCTGTTGCGGCTCATCGAGGATTATCTACGCTCTCGAAGCCTGATTTATGACACGAGGGACGGAACGCGGACGGTGGAAGTCATTTCTGGTGCCGCACAAGGTTCAATACTCGGCCCGGATCTCTGGAACGTTGCCTATGACAGCCTCCTGAGGTCCGAGATGCCTGAGGAAACCACTTTGGTTGGGTACGCCGATGACGTCGCAGCTCTCATAGCTGCACGCAACGTTGAGCTGGCCCAACTAAAGTTGAACCGAGTCATTCGTGTGGTCAACACCTGGATGTCAGATCACGGTCTCTCGCTTGCTCTCAGTAAGACGGAGATTGTGATCCTCACGAAGAAGAGGATCGACACCGTCGTGCCACTCCGAGTGGGAAGGGAGGTGGTCACATCAACTCGTGCCGCCAAATACCTTGGGGTTATGGTGGACACCAAGTTAAGCTGGAGGGATCAGATCTTCCGTACGGCGGACAAGGCCGCTAAGGTAGTCACTTACCTTAGTAGGCTGATGGCCAATGTCGGGGGTCCCCGATCCAGCAGAAGACGTCTGTTGATGTCCGCGGTCCAGTCCGTGCTCCTTTACGGGTCAGAGGTGTGGGCAGGCGCTCTAGATAAGAAGTGCTACAGGTTGCGACTCGCCCGGGTTCAGCGTCAAGCTGCGCTTCGGGTGTGTTCCGCCTACCGGACAGTGTCCGAGCCTGCCGTCCTGGTGGTCGCCGGAGTCATCCCTGTCAAGCTCTTGGCAGGGGAGAGGAAAGCGATTTATCAGAGACAAGGCGAGATCGGCAAGGTCACGGCAAGAACAGAAGAGCGCTCCCGAACCTTCCAGCAGTGTCAACACAGCTGGGAGCACGACACCCGAGGTCGATGGACTGCGCGACTCATCGAGCAGGTCCAACCATGGGTAGAAAGGCGGCATGGCGAGGTGGACTACTTCCTCACGCAGTTCCTGACAGGTCACGGCTATTTCAAGTCGTACCTGAACCGGATTGGCAAGACCGGTTCACCGGATTGCATCTACTGCCCGGGCGTTCCCGATGACGCGGAACACACCTTCTTCCGCTGTTCGCGTTGGGAAAGGCCCCGCCTGGAGGCCACAAGAAAACTCGGCGTTTTTTCGGTGGACACGGTCTGCCAAAAGATTATGGAGGATGAGGGCAACTGGGATTGTTTGTCACAGTTCGTCCGGGGCATCCTCCTGGAAAAGAAAACCGATCAACCGATCTGGACTGCGAAGTGGCCCAGATCCCTTGATCGAGCGGCTGGATAAGGAGGATGAGGGCAACTGGGATTGTTTGTCACAGTTCGTCCGGGGCATAATCCTGGAAAAGAAAACCGATTTGGACCACGAAGTAGCCCAGATCCCTTGACCGAACGGCTAGATAAGGAGCGAGCCCCATGGGCGTAAGCCAAATTTAGGCCTAGCCTGACGTAATGTGACAAACAATTCCAGGTTAGATTCCTAAAGAGTGGAGGAGGTTTTTTAGTGGGTAAACCCGTTTTTAGGGGAGCCCCACACACTACAGGCTGGCCACCTGTGTGCGTAATGCATTTTTCCACCTCTCCCTCAAAAAAAAAAAAAAAAAAAAAAAAAAAAAAAAAAAAATGTTCAGTGAACTTTAGAAGCGTTCTATTATTTCTGTCTAATAAAAATTAAAGATTCATTCCAGCTAGCCCACTTTCTATTAGACATTCGGGTATTTATCGGTTCTTGTTTAACCATTCTTTATTACGAAGAATAAGAACGAATATTAATTCTTTATTAAGGCGAATATTAACCATAACAAAAGGAAGACAAATTTACAAAATAACGTCTATACAGTCTAATCTTTAAATAGAAATTGTTACTTTCGGTTCTTAGTTTGGAGCGGAAGCTACTGACTGAACGATGTCTCTCAGTAGCTGAATAAGTAGCTCAGTAGTAACTAAATGGTCCTCCTCGGCCACCGTGCTGTTCACCATATTAACTTGGGTAGCTGTCCAAGTGGTTAGGCTATGTTATGTTATTTTGTAAATAACACGAAATATATTGGCCTATAAGATACTCCACTTATGGATTCAATTTTATTTTTCTGATTTTTATTTTTGAGTGTATTTACGCCAATGGCATTTTTTAACGCTTTTACAGCAAACGGTCCAAACTCCGAGTCTTGTTACTATCTAACATCGAGCAGTTGTTAGAAAGCATCATTAATTTAGTAATTAAATGGGACTAAAAACTGTTTGCAGCTTCTTTGCTCTACTCCAATTGTTTGAAACTTAAACTACAATAACAGCACTAGATATTCCTTATTATCTGTACTTAAGATTCGCCGAAATGGAAAATTAACTGAACCACCGAGACTACGTGGGGTGAACTGCGAAGACCAGCGAGCACGGAGCACTGACTTTCCCGATCTTAGTCTACGCAACATTGTACAGGCGATTTTCCAAGAATAGTTACAATCTATTACATAGACTGGGAAAATTTGATCTTGAAATAAAACACAGAAATATAATACCATTAGTCATATTATATCATTAAATTAGTGGCTTTAAGTAAACTAATAATTACCAAAATTTGCAAACAAAGAAAACTATTAATGTAGGTGTAATCTTAAACAATTTGGCAGGCTTTTCCATGGTAGGTAATTCATTAAATTCAAGGACAATTAATATGTAGTGATGACAGATTTTACAAAAAGAACAAAGGGTATCCTCGACACAAAGAGGGCCTCGGCTACCACGGACAATATTTCTGAGAGAGTTTGAATTTAACGTAATGTGCGGCTGAAATAACAAAGCGAGATCGCCGAGGTGTCCGCTTAGCAAAAATACGGCCAGCTCGGCGTCCAGGTTTTGGAAACAACAGCGGGCCAACATAAAGAGATGAAAGGATACACATTGTTGCCTTCCTCTAATATATTGCCGTTTTGAAAATGTATTAAACTTTACTGCCAGTTTTACTTTCTATCGTAGCTCTTGTGTCTCTAAGTCTGCGCGTTTTTATACATAAATATTTTCGAATTAATATCACTACTATTGTCACCATTTCCAGATATATAGTTTATAACGCCCCTCTAAAATCAAAGTAGATAATCCTAATTTCAAGGCGTATTGTCTAGTTGACATACATTATATTTTGTTATTATTTTGTGTGTACTTTTTCACAAACAAAGTGTAGACGAAAGAGCTATTAGACATTAAATTTACGTTTTTCGTTTTTAGTCAAAGATAAGACTAGGATATAAGAGAATATGAACTTATCCTATCGATCCAACAGACTTAGCCCTAAATTAGGGTTGAAATAAGTTGACTGTAAAACTACGGGAACTTTTTTGTCTCGGGCTTTCTTTATTTTGTGTGTACAGCATTTTACCCTCAGTTATTACGTCATACGAGTACACCAGACGCCACCGCGTCGGTACCGTCTCAGTCCAGGTGCTGGGGAGACATCGACACGTGTTTGATCTACCAAACATCATCGGTATGCCGTTATTGCTCATAACCTGCGTGCTCACTTACTGTTATGTTCAATATATTTAGCAATTACCCCTTTGATAGGTTGACTGTTTTGAATTATTAATATTACGAATGATTCTACAGTCAAATTGATTTGAAAACCTTGGATAGAATAAATCCGCTGCCTACCAGTAAAAAGTCTCTTTTTCATAAGATTGTTTAACTATTTTGAATCGTTGTAGTTACTGACATTTCAACTTTCTAAATAATTTTAAGAACCGGATGAAAAAGAGGAATTTTTTAAGAGAAATTTCTTAAATGAATGTTTTTAATGCCATATAGAAGTTAATTACCATGGTTCATAAGTGGTTAACGAAAGATATAACAAGAAAGATTTTTCAAAAGTTATGAATCTTTAATTTTTACTAAACGTCAGTGTTGTGCGCTTTTTAATGTCAGTCTTCATAGTAAACGGCTACTCAACGGTGTGTCTGTAGTTTTCAAAACACTATAATTTTCATTCATGCCCTAAAAATATTGTTATTGCTAACTCAACATTAAATTTTATACATTTTTTAAGTATACAGAGTGTCTCTGAACTCCCTTCCAACCTTTTAAGATATTATTGCTTACCCAAAGACAAGCTAAAATGTCATATTTAAAATTTCCAAAACTCCACAGTTAACCACACAGCTTCCATTTTATTTATTTAAAAATGATAATTTTTAATTTAGTAACGGCTTGTAATAATTTTACACTTGGAATTGAAGAAAAATAAACAATTTATAACGATCCATATTTTCAAAATACCGGTTGTAAAAAAAAAAAAAAAAAAAAAAAAACATAATATTTATGTCATCATATGTATTTTAGAAAATTTTATTTCAAATCTACCAATGTAATAAATTATGGAAATCGGTTCATAAATAGGTGAGATAGAGCATTTAACTGAGTCTAGTGAGGATCGTACCGCTTCTTAGCAGTTTGGGTATGAGGCTCATTGTTGAGCTGACGCCGCAGCAGCACTTTTCGCAAGGCCACCCGCCTGGATGAGGGACTATTCGTATTTAAATTGCTCTATCTTGCTTATTTAAGAATCGATTGCTTATTTAAGAAGTTGGATTTGAAATAAAATTTTCCAAAAGCCAGATTTTAACATAAATGTTATTACCTTATTTTTGTAAATTGGTTTACAATTTAATCGTAAAGATCTTAAACTACCAGAATTTTTTAAGTAGAGATTGTAAAAACTGATTATTTTCCTAAAGTTAGACCTTTACCTTAAAAAGCTGAATACCAAATTCCAACTTATTACACCAAACCGTTATTTAATGAAAAATTATTCTTAAACAATAAAGAATGGCGGCTGTGTGGTTAACTATTAAATTTTGGAAATTTTAAATATTATTTTTTTGGCTTGTCTTTAGGTCAGGAATATACCTGAAAAGAACGGTAGAGAGTTCAGGGACACAGTGTATATTTTGAAGGAACTACTAATACTATTAAAGCTGTAAGGCTTCAAAAGTTCAAGCTTTTATAAGTTATTATAAAAATAATTGAAGCTGGGTAAATTAGGTTGAAGATTGATTTTACCTCATATGTACACCGGCAATGAAGACTGTATGTTTAATAAAAGATAGCAAACATCGACTCAAAAATTAAACAGCATATTTTTACATTCATTTTTAATTTGGATAAGATAAAAAGTTCAATTTTAATCTTGTAGTAAACATTTATTTTAGGTTTGAGAATTTTTCAAAGTAACTGCAATGGTTTTCTATAAAGGTAAGCGCAATTTAAAGTAATCGAGAAATCCCGTCAAAATCCACACAGGCCTATCACCTTGCTCCTACTTAGGCCTCACATCATTTTTAGCTATAAGTTTTCGCTTTCGGAGTAAATCACCAAGTCATCTCTAAACAAGGGTAGTCTTACCGGTGAATTTTATAATAATTCCAAAAAAGTAAGAGCCTTTAATACACTTATAAGGGACTTCTCTGTTCACTCGCAGGCAACAAAATACTCAATGTAAGGTGTTTAAAATGTTTTTATTTGTAAGATAACAAATAAATTAATTTGCTTCATTTACTCGTAGCTATTGGGTATTATCTTTTTTCAATAAACCACATTATTGAAACAAAATTTAATTTTTAAACAAAATTAAATTATTAATATTTCAACAAAATGTCTTTCCAACAGCTTTTGATTAGAGTCAAGTCTGGATAAAAGCCAACACGTTAATTACTAGAGTCAATTTGTTGCTGTGTACATTGACAGGTAATTAGTCTTGTTTGCAAGTAATCGTTCCAATGTGGAAGTAACTAATCGGAAAGGAAATAGTTCAGTTTTATTGAAGCGTGACTAAAGTTTGACTTTATTAGTGTACAAATACAGTAAAAACCGTTTCATCCAATAATGGAGTTAATGTAAAATTTTCTTTGTTGTTAACAAGTTAATTAAATTTGTAATGTTGACACATTTTTCTTGTAACCATATAAAGGTAAATTTCATCTCAAAGAGTTTTTAGCACAAAATTTATGCATACATGATTTCCTACCATTTAAATCCATCCATCGTATTCCCAAGATCTCTCAGAGAAACCGAAACACATTTGATTAAGTTTCTCACACTAATACAAAACTGATATACCTAAATGTCATATTCCAGAAAGTCCCAGTTGGGCAGAGGATAATTTATTGCTTTTTACGTTTAACACCAACATGAGAGCACGAACATAGTAATCCTAACAGTTCCTAAACAGACTTGCTCTGCCTCTTCAACCTAGGTTAGTTTGGGACGATTCTATCTGAACACAGTTTCCCTTTTGAGATATATTTACAATTAGTTTAGATCTCAAGGGATCCTGCTATGGTTATATTTGTTTTAGTATTGACTCTAGGATTTGTAACTTATACAGGGTGTCCCGGAACTCTCTGGAACCCTTTTGTATATTTGTTCCTTGCATCGAGACAAGAAAAAAACATCATACAAATAGGGGTCTAAAATCCATCGTTTAGCCGCTAGCCGCCATTTTGTTTTTTTTTTTCACGTAATAATTTTTATTTCCGTAAAGGATGGTTGTATTCAGTTCATATTTTGTATAAATCTTTATCATACTAATTTATATTTTCAGGAAAAAAATTAATTTTTTCCACTGTGTATTTTCAAAATGGCGGCCATTTTAAATTTTCAAACTCAAATATCTCAAATTTGATAAATTTCAAAAAATTTTACTTTGTACAAAAAAATTGCCAAATTTAATTATCTAACCAACGGTACCAAGTTTGTAAGGATATGATTACAAATAATGGAGTTATTGCGATTTTTCTCCAAAAAAAACATTGATTTTGCATTATAATTAATGCAAATTATGGCCATTTTCACAGAAAAATCGCAATAACTCCGTTATTTGTTATCAGATCCTTACAAACTTGGTACCGTTGGTTAGATAATTTGATTTGGCAACTTTTTTGTCTGAAATAAAATTTTTTTGAAATTTACCGAATTTGAGATATTTTAGTTTGAAAATTAAAAATGGCCCCATTTTGAAAATACACAGTGGAAAAAATTAATTTTTTTCCTGAAAATTTACATTAGTATGATAAAAATTCATACCAAATATTAACTGAATACAAGCATCCGTTATGGAAATAAAAATTATTACGTGAAAAAAAACAAAATGGTGGCTAGCGGCTAAACCATGGATTTTAGACCCCTATTTGTATGATGTTTTTTCTTGTCTCGATGCAAGGAACAAATATACAAAAGGGTTCCAGAGAGTTCCGGGACACCCTGTATATAAGTAAATCACTTTGCGGAAGGTTAACAGACTAAAGATAAGTTTTTTGTTAATAATCGCACACTAGTGTAGGTTTGGAGCACAAGAATAGAAAGGAAGTTTTTACGTACAATATATATTAGCCAATCGATTCACTCGTGATCGATTCTAGACCCAGATACTATTTCTCATTCGGATATTATAATCATGCTATCTAACAATACGTCAAAGTCAAATTTTTATTATGAGCTTCAAGAAAGAAGCAAAAGGGAAAGAAGTCAACTGACATTGCGTGGAAAATAAATGCTGGCAATCTAAAAAAAAGAGTCATAGATGAGGAAACGTGCACTAAAAAACGGCAGTGTGGATTGTGGAAGACAAAACATTTCAATATAAACTCAACCAAGAATCGCAAAGTTACTATGACGTAGGCTAGTCATTTCTATAAATTGACCGATTCGTCGGTCAAGCACTGAATTCCCATAAAGGCGAATAATACCAATTTCACCAAGAGTTATGAAAATGATTTTCTCAAACTAGAATTAAATAAAAAAATTATTATTTCAAATTTAACTAAGTTTATTGTGTAAATTAAAGATATAAATATTATTCTTATTATATGACGAAATTCAAGTTAACAAACTTATGGTTATAAAACTTTTTTACTTTTAATTTTTAAAAATTTAAAAAGTCATATTATGTTTTACTTGCCGGCAGCTCGATACTGGCTTGACTTGGCTGATAACAGAGTTGATGAGTCACAGTAGCCGATTACTACTCTGTGATACATTTCAATTTTGAGATCGCTTACCTGTCGAAAATAATCCTAAATATCGTTTGATCTGAACCCAATTAGTTCAAGAAATGTAACTGTGTAACTGAAACATCTGTTCTTCCTGATTTGTTAGCATTACTTACTACAAGACCTGTCGATTGATACAATCAACCTTCTCTTCTTCCTTAAGACTAACATTGAAACTTTGAAATCCTGTGGGGCCCAGACCTGAAGGCCAATGTGAACGAATTATAATAGGATGCTCATCTACAGAAAACTACCTTTCTATCGTTAGCCGCTTGTTTCTCCTACGTTTAACACAAGCTTAAAAAAAGAGGAAAACGAATAAAGTCTGCCTATTTATATATAAACCTGCACACGTTTCGACAGGGAAATGTCAGGAATTGACAATATATTTAAAATAGTGGTAAAGTGTTGAAAACACTCAATTTAAAAAGTGTTCTTAAATTTTTTACCTCGCAAAAAACATAATTATTTTAATTAGACGAGAGAGGGGTTTGCTTACTTAATGAATCAGGATGGTAACAACAAAAATGTTTACGTTACACTGAAAGAGAACAGAACTGACAGCACAACATCGATATTTCCCGTTAGAATAATTTCCCCGCTTCAGTAATCCAAGTCAGTAAGTGTAAACATTTCAAAGCTTTTAAGCCATGTTTCAGCATCACGTAACAGCCCACTGCAGTGGCGTTTCGATTTTATTGTTTTTGTTTAACTGCAAAACGATCTTTAACACCGGTTTAAATTTATGATTGTTAGCTGATACGTGGCAATAATAAATGCGTCATATCATAATAAAAGCAGAGTAACACTTTTAATTCCATTAAATATATTACAATTGATATATTTAATGGAATTGATACATTTAATGGAATTGTATTTGATATATTTAATTGATCTTTACCAAACAGAGTTTATATCACATTTTAAAAATTAACTGAAAGAGACAAATTCACGGCTAAACCATAAATAAATTCTCGCTGAACATCGGTGTCAAAATGACTCGTTTAGGTATTTGTCTATCCGTACGCAAATCATCCCTATAACCGTTTTTCTTCCTAGTTGGCAAATTACAGTAGTAGACTTACGGATGAATAATGTTATACTGTATCAAGTTTTATAAATCGAATTGTTGTTCAGAGCCAACAAATCATTGAGAAAGCTTAGTATTTTTATTTTCATTCAACAAATTTATTTCCAACGCAGCAACGCATACGCTAACAGTCGTACCCTTGAGTGGTTTAATCGCTACATAGATTTTAAAAATAGTACTGTAAAAACTAGATGAAAATATTACATTAACGTCATAACAGGGTTTCTACAGAATTTTAATTTTCCATTTCCCTGACTTTTCCCTGACTTTCCCTGACTCTTCTGTCGAACTCCCCTGACCCGAATTCCACCTAGGTATCGGCATTTTAGCTTTATAGTTAAGTAAGTGCATGTAAAAAACATGTATTAAATGTTATTTTAGCATCTTTTTTGTGTTAGATTGAGATTTTGTAAAGTGAGACAGTAAAATCTACTGATGTAAATAAAAATTACAAAATCCAATTCAATTTTATCTGAACTAGGCCCATCAGCCGTACATTACACCAGCAGTTACCAACCTGCAGTACTTTGGCAATTACCCCCAGTCTCCTAAGCATTAGGTTTGCAAAATAATAATAATAATAATAAAAAGGTCTTAAAATCATCTATATAACTTAATTAAGATTTACATAAAAATGGTGGGATCGTTGTTAAAAATCTTTAGTTGTAGTCACATCAATAAAATGACAGATAAATAAAAATTCGAAAATTACTGCAATAAACAGAACAAAAAACATTGTTAAGTGTCAATTCCTCTTAAAAATCTCTTAATAAAGCAGCTACATTACCTATAAATTGTGTTTTCATAAATATATCAATTTCAATAATTAACCTGTTGCACTCAAAGTGTGTTTATTTAAGAGTGAGTATTATGTCCGTTATGTATAAGTACTTTACTGTGTTTGCGAACTTGTGATGTTTGTGTATTTTAATAAAATTAACTATCATGAGGCAAAACAATTAAAACTGGCTCTATGAAAGTAAAATAAAAAAACACCCATTCTGTAGCTTATAGAGTGCCCATTTAATAAATCCATTACAAGTACATCCCAGGACATAGCAGGTAAGTATGATTAATAATGTTATTAATACCAGCGTCGCAGCAGACCTGCGTACTCAGCGAATTTCCAATCGAATTTCAGATTATTTACTTTCCCCATAAAAACACCATAGAATCAAGTATGTAGGTTTGCTGCCATGGGCTGTTGTTGGAAAATCTAAGTTAATCAATAATTGGTCAATGTAAACACAAATTATTGTATCAAGCTCTGGCAATTTTTTATTTTCCCCATAAACCCCATGGGGGTGAGTATGTAGGTTTGCCGCCATATGGGTTTTGTAAGTAATTATAAGTTAAGCCCTATCTAGATAATGTACATACCAAATTTTATTAAGTTATGTCAATATATATATACATATACATATATATGAAAATGGACGAATGGTGTTTTTGGCTTCTGGGGACCTCAAAATGAAAAAGTAAAGTGGTCCCGGGCTTAGGTCTTACCATGGCTACTACTGTAATAGCGTATTCCCTATAGGGAAATTCGCTAAAACTAAAAAAGGTAGCCCTACAGGAGATTGAAGTTTGATACAGATTGGGAAACTTAAATATTCTTCGGCTTAAAAAACTAAATTTTGGGAAAGGAGGAAACCCAAATCGATTGCGGATATTGACTGGAAAAGACTAAGGCTAGCAGACCAGCTAAGATATTACCCGAAGACAAACTTTAATTTCAATCACTAAAAAAATAAGTTATTAGATACAAAAAAAATTAAGACATAAATTTTTATTTTAATATTTTTTCAGTACCGTTTAATAAAACTATTTTGATGTTGATACCAACTACCCTTACTGTAATGCATTTCAACAATGCTCAACATGTTTTCTTTCAAGCAACACAACAGCCGCATAGGCTTGCGCATATCTGTGCTGATTCCATGGTGGATTATAAGTTGATTTTTTAAGTTACATGTTAATTTAGTTTTTGACCACTTAATCAAACCACTTAATCAAATCACACCAAAAAAAAATATTATTAATTTAAAAAATGTGCAGTGTAGAGTTAAGAATTGCAAATCACATTTCCTATAACCTCGTAGTTCACATCTTCATTTGTAGGATCGATTCATCGTAAAGTAAGCTTTATGACCAAGTTCCCTGACTTTCCCTGACCATTAGGCTGTTTCCCTGACTTTCCCTGACCAGATTTCAATTCCCTGACTTTCCCTGACCTTCCCTGACTTCCCCTGACCGTAGAAACCCTGCATAAGAATTAAACTTTAAAAAAATTAATGCATTCTGCTTTTTTATTCTGATTCAGTGCAACGTTGATTTAGAAACCTGGAACTTAAATTTTTAGCAAATTTTGGCGATCATCCTCATCGTGGGATGACCTGCAGACACTGGAATGCGATAAAGGCCTTGACTAACATGTCTAAAACCATGAACAAGGGTTACTTTGGCGTAGAATAAATATTAACTAATTCCTTATTCGTTTAATACTTGTAGATCTAGTTTTGGGTATATATTAGAAGAGGGCCTCCACTATTAAAATTGCCCTACATAAAGAAATGGTTTAGAAATGAATTTCTAAAATAGAGTGAGTCCTAGATATATGAAAAACAATATAGTGGAATCATTTTGTGAGAAAATATGGCCTAACCCCAAAAAAATTGCAACACGAGCGATTTTTTTTTAAATGATAGCTAATAGTGCCCTTATTAACCCCTCAAAAATCGCCATTAATCGCACCTTGGAAACATGCCCAAAAATTCAAAATGGCCGCCAAGATTGCTGCCAAAATATATATTTTAGCTTATATCTCGAAAACGGTTAGTTTTATCAAAAATCTTTATTTTAGCTAAATTGTAGCTCTTTTAATGCCGATCAGTTTTTATATTTACATTTTGTATGTCAGACGTACGGTATGGCCGCAATTTGCCGAGCCGTAATTCATTAAAATCTGCCTTTTTAGCGAATTTCCCTTTAGTGAAATTAAGCTATTACCGTAGGTCTCATGGTAAGACTCAAGACCGGGACCATCATAACTTTTCATTTTGGGGCCCCCAGAAGCCAAAAACAACATTCTTTTGAAGTTTTTGAGATATATATATATATATATATATATATATATATATATATATATCTCCATATATATATCCATATATATATATATATTTATCTATATATCTATGTATCTGTAAGCACGATAGCAGTCACAAAAATGGTCCGATCATAATGAAATTTGGTATGGAGGTGTAAAGTGGTAATTATTCGGAGTATTTCAAAAATCAGCCCGATCGGATTATTGGAAGGGGGGTAAGGGGGATTTTACCCCACAAAAATTGATTTTTAGCGAATTTCCCATAGGGAATAAGCTATTACCGTAGGTCTCATGGTAAGACCTAAGCCCGGGACCATGTTACTTTTTCGTTTTTAGGTGCCAGGAGACCAAAAATAATAGTCATTAAAAATTATTATATTTATATATATGTATATTTATATGTATATATTTATATATACATATATGTATGTGTCCCTAGGCACGATAACTCTCGTAAAAACGGTCCGATCGACACCAAATTTGGTAGAGATGTGTAATCCTACGTTTATTCGGATGAGTTCGTAAACCAGACATATTGACCTACCGGAAGGGGTAGTTTTGGGGAATTTTGTACCCCAAAAATGGGTTTTTTGCATTTTTCATATGTAATTTTAAAAAATTTTAAATTTTTATTTTGACCATTGGATTTAGCTCAAAAAACACACAATTTAGTATTTTGAAGCTTTGCTCTATCTCCATTGGTTACCGAGATATTAAAAAGTCTAAAGACAGCACATTGTATTTTGAGGCTCCAATGTTAATCTTATGGAGAATTGGGATGTGTTAATATTTCACTTGTTAAGCAATATTTTTGGACGAAACTTGGTATTCATCTTCATTTGGTTGAGATTCATCCATTTAAGGTAAAAAATCTCGGTTTTTGTACTTATCATGGCAGCAAACCTGCATACTCTTTTCCCATGTTAATCATAAGGAGAATAGGCAAACTCTTTTATTTATGGACAGATATTGATTAAATTTACTATATGGCTTTATATGGTCAAAATAAATTTTTTCTACGCTAAAAACTTACTTTTAGTGTCCCCCATGGCAGCATATCTGCATACTCTTTCCCTATATTTATCATAAGGAGAATAGACATTTATTTCCCTATTTATGAGCGTGATGAAATTTTGTTTACAAGTATAGCTGGTCAAAATTAATATTTCTAATTTGGAAATTCGCTGAGTACGCAGGTCTGCTGCGACGGGGGGTATTTTTTTTTTTTTTTTTTTTTAGAAAAAAATTAAAATAGTCAAATGTTATTTGACACCATTGAATTCAGCTTGAAAAAAACAAACAATTTTGTAACTTGAATCATTGCTCTATGTCCATTGGTTGCCGAGATATTGAAAGCGGTAAACACAGAACATTGTCCAAATGTTAACCTTATGGGAAATATATAAAATGCTATATATCCATTATTTCTCAACATATCTTAATAAAACTTGGTATGTGGCTTCATCTAGTAGAGATATACTTATAGCCTAAAGTTCCCCATTTTTGACATTTCAGTGGCAGCAAACCTGCATACTCGCATTTCCCATGTTATTGTAGTGGAGAATATTCTTGCATGCTTATTTATGAACACACGTTGAGAAAATCTTGATGTAAGGCACCATTTTAATTATTTATTGAAGCATTTGAAATTCGCTGAGTATGCAGGTCTGCTGCAACGTTTTTTTACTTGGAAAATTAAAAAAAATCAAATTTTAGTTTACACTGCATTGAGTTTAGCTATAAAAAAATAAATAAATAAAAAAAGTAGGAAAACACATCGCAAACAACTCTTAAATAATATGATGTTTTCAAGTAAAATTTTTATTTTCAAACATTTCGTCATCAAAAATTAAAAATTAAGAATATTTTTTTAATAAATACCCTTGTTGCAGCGAAATATTCTCCACTAGAATAACATGGGAAATGCGAGTATGCAGATTTGCTGCCACTGAAATGTCAAATACACCCCGTCGCAGCAGACCTGCGTACTCAGCGAATTACCTAATTAGTAATATTAATTTTGACCAGATAAACCTGTAAACCAAATGTCATCACACGCTCATAAATAGGGAAATAAATGTCTAGTCTCCTTATGATAAATAGAAAAGAGTATGCAGGTATGCTGCCATGGGGAACACCAAAAGTAGGTTTTTAGCATAAAAACAATTTATTTCAACCATATAAAGCCATATACTAAGTTTCATCAATATCTGTCCATTGCTAAAAGATTTTGCCTATTCTCCATATGATTAACATGGGAAAAGAGTATGCAGGTTTGCTGCCATGATAAGCATAAAAACCAAGGTTTTTTTACCATAAATGGATGAATCTCAACCAAATGATGCTAAATACCAAGTTTTATCCAAAAATATTGGTTAACAAGTGAAATATTATCACATCCTTATTCTCCATAAGATTAACATTGGAGCTTCTAAATACAATGTACTGTCTTTAGATTTTTTAATATCTCGGTAACCAATGGAGATAGAGCAAAGCTTCAAAACACTAAGTTGTGTGTTTTTTTTAGCTAAATCCAATGGTCAAAACAAAAATTTAAAAAATTTTAAAATTACATATGAAAAATGCAAAAAACCCATTTTTGGGGTACAAAACCCCCCAAAACTACCCCTTCCGGTAGGTCGATATGTTTGGTTTACGAACTCAGTAGTGCAAAAGTAAGGCTGCTGGCTCACTTCAAGGTCACCTGAGCGATGAC